>MU270014.1:42381182-43581182 GCA_021432705.1 Caranx ignobilis | reverse complement strand
ATTCAGAGTGTAAACTTTCATCTTCTGGTTTTCATTTGCTTTTATAGTACATTATCATGTATGTACTTACCACTTAATTCAGTGTTACTCATGTCCAAAATGTCAGGGAAATGATAAAGTAGAAGTACATACAAACATGTTTATTCTGTAAATAAACAGGTTTATACACCTGACAGTCCACAACCATCATCTTCCCACACAAGCCTTTGAGAATTCAGTCATTAGCACTGTTCAGAGGCATGCTGTGTTACAAATACAAATTTCAATGTGTCAGCAATATACAAAAATACATGTGCATGTTTGTATGTACAGACACATAGTGATGTGATGTGTATTCACTGCTTTCTGATTTTAGACACACACCCTCCCACTCAACATTGTCTAATGTACTGACTCATTATCTACATCAAGGCTGTTTTTTTTTTTATATATATATTTAGGTTTGTCATTTAATTTCTCTTTCGGTGTAGCTTCTTTTTTCATTTTTTTTTTCATACTGTGCAACAGTCTCTATTCCTTGTTCTCTCTCACATATTCAGACTATCCAATCTGTCCAATCTGATTTTGACCATTTCTAGTTACGCAGTGTATGCCCAAAATACAGTGGTCTCACAACACTTTTCATAGGTTTCTTGATTGATAATAACAGTTATCTAATGTATTTCAATTTGCAGGCCACCACTATCTGTAAGTTCTGCAATAGATGCTACTTTACTGCTGCTGTAAGTGTCTACTAGTTTGAAACTAGAAAAGAAGAAGTCTGATTTACTGCAGCATTTAGACCTATAGAAAAGAAATGTCCATCATTATATATCTATTATTTTTTTCTCTTGCCTTGCTCTGCATGATACATTTCATCATTGTCTATTGTATGTCCATAGTTCTCAATTTAAAACTTTGAAAAACACCTCTTCTTATTCAAAAAGGCTTTCTTCCTCCTTGAACACAGTTTTACATTAATTTCTATTGCATGGTCATTCATATTGTTATCAGTGCAGCTTACATTTAGATGCACTGAGCAGAAGACAATTCCAGACTCAGTCAGTGAATCTTATTGACCCTTGAAACAGGCCTGATGCACAGGTTAGCTTACAGCTAGGATGCATCCCCTTGTTGCAAGAAGGTCCTAATGCATCCTCAAGGGCCATCAACCTGCTCTTTGCTGCTTTGGTCACCATGGAGATTTGTCTAATTCAGCAAACGATAGGGTTAAATAAGTACACATTCATTGGAGCATGAACAGCAGCAAAACATGTAAACACTCATAGGATGCCTGGAACAACGGACGGCATAAAAATAGAGGGACTAGACATGGTGCTTTGATATGCTTTTAAAATTCACATCTTTTCCCTCCTCCACTCAAAAAAAAAAAAAAAAAAGGATTGCGCCATCTCTTAGTAGCTGTTTGTGGAGGGACACTAAATGGGATTGAAATTGATGGAAAGATGGACAGAAGAGCTGGTGCAGGGATGGCACGAATGTAAAGCTTGAATAGAATTAAAGAATTAAGCAGCACTTGATATTCTTCGAGCCCCTGAGGCCATTAGGGGAGCGGCATGCTCTCCAAATTAGAGTAATGAGGAGTTTGGTACCCAGCTAGCTACATGAAAAAGGATAGGCAGAAGGAGGGGAGTTTTGGATCAGGAAACGCTTGATTCTTTGAGAGAGAGGGAGAGAGTAAAAATCTCCAAATTTCACAAATGTCTAATTGCTTCTATAGGATCAGGGACAGTTCTCTGATGAGGTTGTGTTCAGAATACATTTAAAACACTCAAGACATGGGGGGGTAAACTGAGCAGGGAGAGGAGGGAGTGGGGTGTAAGAAAGAAGAAAGTGAGAGATTGGAAGCAGAAGAAGAAGAAGAAGAAGAAAAAGAAGAAGAGGAAGAAGAAGAGAGAGATAAGTGTGAGTCACACACTGCTGCTCTGATCCCAGCATGTGTCCATCTCTGTCCCAGCCAGACCCCCTGCCTGGCCTCCAGGGAATTTATGTGTGCAGGAGACAGACAGAGAAAGAGTTTGCATTGGTCAGCAAGTGTGTGTGCATCAGTGTGTTTTAATGCACGCTTGTGTGTCTGTGTGAGTTCTCCCAGCGGGGGTGAAAGCACATGGGATGAAGGGCACATGCGGCTAAACACACACGTAGTCATAAAACCGTCGCTCGGCAGAGGTTTTTCTCAGAACCTGCCACAAACAAGCGTTGCTGAAGGGGAGAGAGCCTGCATTATTTCTCAGAACAGAAGAAACACACTTGACTCCTGAATCGCAAGCACTTCTGAATGCACCTTGATCTAAACGCCTAAATGGGCATCATTTTCACTTCTTCTCGGCCTGGAAAAGATTTTTTTTTTTCCAGGGCAGTCAGGGCAGACAGAAAGAGCCACATGGCATGATAATTCAAAGAACAGCTGGCCAAGAAAAACAATGTGCACTATTAGATTTTTAATGGGGCTACACCATGTTGGTGTTTCACAGATTCTCCTCAGCATATCTTGATCTGTTCAACGTGTTCACAAAACACATCTGAGTTCACATTCCCGCTCCGGTCGGCAGCAAAAATGATGTATAATGATCACATGAACTGGGAGCTCACCGTTGTCATGTCAGGAGAGATACATGAACACAGACAGTGTATTGTAACACGTCTACACACTCTGACCTCTGTGTGTGTTTCTGTATAAATTATGTTAATGTGACTAACATGCTCACTACTTTTGTGTGTAATTTTCTGATGAGAAACATGCCTCGCCTCTGTTCACCACAATTAGACTGTCTATTCACTTGCACACATTTGTCAGGGATTCTCCTGTTTAATTTCTCAGTCTGTGCCAAGACACATCCATGTAATTATGTGTCAACGAGCAATTAAAGCATCAATTAAGGTTTGTTAAGCAGAGAGCATATCATGGAGCACAGTGATTAGGCACAATAGTCACATTAGTGTTTGCGTAGCTTGATAAGATTGTCAATAAGCTGATTATCTACACTGTTTAAGGTTTATCATTACAATTACAATAACCTACTGCCAACAATTAGCCAGTAAGTGGCTGCAAATTAGACTGCGGTAATCTATCTATCTATCTATCTATCTATCTATCTATCTATCTATCTGTCGATTTATCTGTCAATCTATCTGTCTGCTTTGTCCTTCCTTCCCTGATTCCTTTCCACGCTCTTCCCTGTCTTTTCTAATCATCCTCTAATCTGCCTGCGTGAATCTCGACAAACTACCAGTTTCAATGTGCCTGTTTTCCATCGTTCCTTGATCCACCTCCATATGCTTCCTTCATCCCTGGCCACTTCCCTCCCTCAATCCCTCCTTCCTTCGTATGCTTTTTTGGAGAGCCAGTGGATGACAGCTTCATCTCCATCATTCAGGTTCTCTGTCGTCCTCTTCATCCCTCTCTTCCTCTGTTGGAGTGGTGCTACAAGACAATCCAATATCCACCAGTCTCGGCCTCCTAATACTCATCCTCTTTTTCTCTGTTTCTTCTGTTTTCCATCTGTCCAACCTTCTCTGTCCTCCCAGCCTCGTATCTAATCTGTCACAACAGGTACCAGGTTTTAATGTTGTAGATGATTTGTAGATGTTTTTTTTTCCTGTTCCACCGCAGCAGGTTTTATTGTATATCATACAATACAATTGATGATTAATTTGATGATTAAATTGCGCAGCCAACAATTTCATATATGAAATTGTCTGTTGGCTGAGCAAGTTAATCAGTATCTGCACAATTCAACCTGTGCTTTAGAGTAAATATTTAACCCATTTAAAATTATACTTTAGGAAACCCAACAGATAATGCTACCAGTAATAGAAAAACAAATCACATACAGTGCCTACAAACAGTAGACTGTATTCACAGATATTCCTGCTGACACATTTTGTTTTCTGTAAGGGAAATTAACTTCACAATACGTTTTTATGGTTTAAGCATAAATATGGACTGTATCTCATGTGATACAGTGTACTATATTAGAACCAGTGTCTTTCGTCCCTTTTAAATAGCTGGGGAGAGATATATTTGCTCAGTCAGTTTTGAAGAAAGGGGCACATCCAGTGAAATTATCACCTACTGTCAATTGTGACCAAATGATTTGATGTCGTTTTTTCTTCATTCTTTTAATACATTGTTAATTTGATTTGTTGAGATCATGTGCACATTAATAATAGTGGTAACAATTTTAAAATCACGGTTCTCAGTTAATCTGCCCGTTGGTTGAGCAACTCATTTTTGCCTGTCTTCCTATAGCAGATGAATACATCCATCTGCCAACAGCATTTATTCATAGTAAACAAAGTCAAGCCAAGATGTTCAAGAAAAAACATTTAACCAATGGTACAATTCCAAATCACATAAACATATACATATATTTATTATATTATTGTAATGCCATTACTGAGCTATGTTGTGCGGATTACACTGAGCATAGAGTAAATTTTGATTGAATGACACGACCTTAAAAAATTTGAAGTCCTGTAGCTTTCTAAACTTTTCAGAGACTCATAAAATCACCCTGACTCTGCAAAATTCCCAGACATGATGCTGACAAACACAAAAACAAAAATGAGCTTACTGTTATATTATTTTATTTTTATTTTTTTTAAATGTAGGACACAGGGTAGCGCAGAGCCTAAAAACCACTCTATGTGTCACTGTCTGATGGCTGAGTCTAATGTTCCCTCTCTGTGGGTGTGTGAAATTCACACATGTGATCACACCTCCTGCCTGTTGAGAAGGGAACCATCTGACCTTTCGCTTGTGGTGGATTTAATGAAGAGTCTGTCATTTGCCATCTCTGTGACTACATGCTTGACTCACACATGCCAATGTAGAAATATGCACCACCGACATCGCCCTCATTGTTCAGCAGGTGGTTTGAGTCCATTTCTGGTAGTATTAATAAGTCAGCTGCTTGGACAATTGGTCTGCCAGTCAAACCAGAATGACTGACTTGTTGTTGGTGGCCCAAAGGACGTTTTGAGGAAAAGAAGACACCACTGACATCCAGTGGCCAAGTAATAAAATGCTTCCACTTACTGCTGTAATGACCGGTACATTCAGAGTGAGGCATCACATATATTTATTAAATATTTTGCAGAAATGATTGACACAGCTTCTGCACAAATATCCAGCCTGTATGATTGCCTACATATGGTGGTGATTTTTACTTATAATTAGAGTTGGTTCAACAACTTATCAAAAAATTGATTTAGTTTTTCTTGTATAAAAGCAGATTTTGCTTAAAAGAGTTTATTACATCCACTCTTTTAATGCAGTGTATGACTTACATTGTGTTCCTTCACATTTTCCATTTAAGTGTTATTTAATCATTTATTGATGTGTCTGATCATTGTGCTTTATGATTTTGGTCCACACACACACAGATTTAGTATTAGTGTGAAGTGATTTTTTGTAAAAACGATGAACTTCTTACAACTGTGCATAACATACAAAAAGCGACACACATTTCTATGTGCGAGCTGTGTGTTTTTGTTAATGATTCAAAGCACTGAGCTGCAGTTGAAGTGTGTAGGGGGTGTGAGTGTGCAGCAGCCATCCAGACTGCTCTGGCTGAATCCCTCTCCAGTCGTCATATTCCACGGCTCATTCACTGTCACACTGCAAATAAAACACACACACAGACACAAACAGACACTGAATCACAGCCGGAATGAGCCATTAGCAAAACTTCATCAGAAAGACGCAAATGTTAATTCCAATATGTTATGTGATGTACAATCCATCAGGTCTGCAGCTGCAAATATTAATCAAGGAGAATTACTGAGCTAGCTTGATAGATAAGAAAAGTGGGTGATTTTCCTGATTTAAAAAAAAAGAATTTATTTATTTACTGATAACTTATAACTGTGGACTGATATAAAAAGCCTATAACTGACCTGAATAATTTAGCAGAGCATATAAACCCTTTATGATTGCTGCCTTTTTTAGAAAGAAGTATCAACAATAGTAAATATGAATGGTATCTGAATTAGATTCTCCAAAGACAGAAATACAAAACACGTCTATACACACACCTGTTATATAGAAGCGTGCAACAGGTGACCATTTGTGTGCTTATGGTCACATTGCCGTTGCCGAACTCTGTGCCCAGGAAATGTGGGCAGTTAAAATCAGGGATGTACAACATACCTAGAAACCCAAACATCAGTGCACAATTACATGCGTCAATTACACATTGCCTTCACAATATTTCAGCATGCATGTAGAAATTAAATGAGCTGTAATGTAATGTGTGGCCAAAGTGGGGGTCTGCTGTGGCTCTGCTCTGGTTTACGTTCAAAAAAGAGACAAAATGAATTTTCACAAAACCATTACAACAAATGCACATGTATGTATTGCTCCTTTGATCAAGGGCTTTTTACTGCACGTCTGTGCCCAGGAGCCCTCTGTTGTACATGGTTTAATGGCTTCAGACGTGCAAATTAGACACTAAATAATGTAATGGCATCAACTTAATTCCCATCATGGGTACAATTAAATGTAGTAGCAAGTAAATAACATGGATAATGAATAAATAATTATTTTTTTACAGTCAGAATACGGCCCTAACAGCATTCACTATATGGAAACTGTTACATCATATCTGACAGGTAGAGGCATGGATTGACTCAAAACTCACCAGCAATACAAGCTGTCATGAAGCAAGAGACACTGCCTGCAATCAGAGCTCTGACGCCACAAATTGAGATGTCAGACCGTCTCTCAGGAGCCATGGTCGCTGGAATAACACAATACTGAATGATCCACCACAAGTGGACAGCTCACAGCTGCCATTAAAATGCATCCATGTTACGTCTTACATAAGCACTCGTGATTGTATCTGCTCAATTTGCAAATACACACACATGCCTGGTTGTTTTAACCCATTTAAATGGTTTAACCCACAGCCAGTCTGACTGACAGTCCATCTTCAATATGTTTGCGTGAGAGAGAGTGAAAGAGAGTAGGACAATTGTTTCCACAGTTTTTCCTTTGGCTTTTAGATAGTGGGCTTCTTTACACTGTATGCAACAAAAAGTTTTAAAGTCAGTTTATCAAGGTCAGCCTGTTCGTTTGACACATTCAAGGACTTCTATGTTAGGAATGTTAAACTTGTAATTTCTTCATAATCTTTGCTGCACATTGCCACATTGGAGTCTTCTTCTTTTAATACTGTCAAAAATTAATTTTTACTGTGTAAACACTCACTGTTGTAGATTTGCTGAAATGATATATGTTGGAGAATAAGGGTGAGTTATCTAAATTTCATTTTGTTTCCCAGGCCATAAGGCAGCTACATTACAAAGAAAATGAAAGAGACTTAACTTCTATATGCCACAACTCCCTTAACTGTGACAGATGGATTCCTTGCCACATACGCCCACTTGTGCCAGCCATTAAAAAAAATTAAGGACACATTTGATTTTTTCAACCTGTAGACTACATTTCTCTGTGTGTGGCTGAAACTGCAGGGGTTCTTTTGTAAAATTTTGGGATGTGCAGGATTAAAATTAGAACATATTTGTCTGTCTGATTTTTGTAATGTTTGAATCTTCATGTTAATGTTCGGTGATGGTGTTCAGCCTTGCAAACATCTCAGAGACAACACTCACACAGCGCTCCAACTGACATTCCCAGTGAAGCAAAATTGGAAAATCCACATAAAGCGTAGGTTGCGATCATTTCAGAGTGGACCTAGGTGAGGAAAAAAGAGACATTACAATCAGCATGTTTTATTTATCAAAGCCCGCTCAGCTGTCAAAGGCCAAGGCACCACTAGATGGCATATGAAAGATTCCTCTTTTAGACATTAAGACAATCTCCAAGAGTTGATCATGTTGTATGTTGTGGAACTATCAACCAAGATAACTTATCACATAAACAATGGACTTTTCTCTGAACTTAAACACACTCACACCAAAATGTGTGGTTATAGTTACATCAGAATTGGCAATGTGCTTGAAATCTGTTGCTGATCTTTTTTTTTTTTTTTTTTTGACATAATTGAATAATTCATAGGGTTGCATTGGCCTAATCAGAAAAAGAAAGAGTAATCCCTATTGGTATCAACTCATGTGGATGGTTTCAGTTGTATCTGCTCTGGTAAGTCATCTCAGTATATCTGCAAGTTCATTAATTAATATATTGGTTCTGTATGAACTGACTGTAAATGACAGGTAAATATCAAATATGTATAGTGTTTACAATACCCTATCAATATAGAATATAGGGTTGATGTTCTCATATTTTGAATATGGAGCTACATTATTCATCTGTTGTTATATTTGTGTGAAATGGAGTGCTGTTTCCTGTGAGGTTTGATTGGATTTCAGATTCTCATTCTAATACCTGGTTTCAAAGTTTTATTGACCTGACAGTTAAAAACAACTGGACTACTTTCTAAGTATGAATGTGAAATTGTAACCGAGAAGCCTCATGATTGCCATCATAAACACTTTGACTTTGTTTTAAAAGTTTCACCAAGTGATACAAAGATTCTGCTTCATCTAATTGTCACTCAGTAAAGACTCTAGATTATAACAGGGTTAACTGCATGTACAAAATCGTTTCAAGTACTTAAATGTAGTAAGTTGTTGCCATTTAGTTTGGGTCGAGGCTAACCATACCTCTGAATCAGACATTCTGATTGGCTGTTATAACACCCGCTGTAGCCAATAGGAATGTCGAATGGAGTGACAGGACAAGGAAAGAATGCGGATGAGAAGCGACCGCTAAACACGCAGCAGAGTGAAAGCAGCTAAACAGCAGGGAAATGGTAAGACTACCTAAAGTCTGTCCCAACTTTTAATGTCAGTGTATCGGTTGAAATGAGCGACTCACGCGGACGGACGGGCTGTTGTTAGGAAGCGCCGGTTTTGTAGTTTAAAGAGAAAAAAACGATGTGTCTCCAGCTTAAATAGTCGTGGAGTAATTGATTCCCTAAACAAGCGGGATTTGGAGGGATAACTAAGGGCTAACTAAACACTGTCCTATCACAACTGAGATAGAAGAGTGTTTCCTATCAGAGAAATACGGTAATTCTGTGGATAATTGTAACACACTCTGCATTTTATCACACAGTCTGTCTCTCTCGACCAGTTCGTCAGCTAGTCATTTTGCATCCTGATGCAAGTGTCAGACAAATGATCGCCTGGTTCCACACTAAAACAACAAACAGACATAAAAATCAGAACATAAGACGAGGTGAATAAGACTTACAGAAATATACTGCTTTACGTTGTTTACATATTCAGGCCCTCCGTCCCTCCGCCTCTTGATTAGCTCAGACAACTTCTGGTAGGCCACAAACTCATTAAGGAACGTCTTCATGCCAATCAGCTCAGCAACGATGAAACAGTCCTCCCAGGACACGCCCATCAAGAAGGAGAGCGGCATGAGCACATAGGAGCAGATGAGCTAAAGGTGGGGACAGACATTTAGATAAAGGCACTGTCCGCCTGTGGGTAGATACACAGGTAAATGTATTATATCTAGTGTTTGTGTGTGTGGTAAGGGCATTCACCGCAAAGCTGAGCTGGGGACAGTCAAACATCCCACCCAGCCAGGAGAGGATGGCGTCGAAAAAGGCTAACAGTGCCAGGAAGGAAATGAGGTTGACAATGATATTGGTCACAAGACCCACAGCGGAAGATGCACCATTGGATGCTGCCTCCAACACATTTTTACTCTCTCTGAGGAGATACAGGTATTTGAAAAAGTTATATGACGGTTAATCCTTTGACCGGTATCTCATCAAAATTTCACAATGTGATCATCTGATTTGAGGTTTGAGGATATTCGAAAAAGTTCAGCATAGGTCAGTGTGGATGTCTCTTCTGTCCTTAATAAATGTAGCGCTGACATACTGACTCTGAAACATGATTGATTAAAATAGACAATTCTGGGATTCTGGGTCCTCTACTTAACTTTAATTTACTTAACAAATGAATAATTTCACTTGATTTATGATTGATTTTTGCTTTTGAAGCACATTTTGGCCAAATCAAGTCAAATTACATTAATGTCATCATGTTACTCTTCTCATTGTCCATTACCAAATTCTTTCTTTCTTATAAATTTAGCAGAAATAATACAGCTGCCAACTCCCATGGCTCAACACTTGTGATAAAGTCTTTACTAGAGTAGGCATGCATACAGGATTTCAAAGGAATGCAAGTTTGAGGAAAGGATGAAAAAAGATGTACACATTGAGCATTTCTGCAAGTTAACCTTTGTGGACAAAAGATTGTCTCCTACCCCTTGTCCATTTTGAGGTCTCTGCTTGTTATTTTAGGGCTCTCGGTTTCAGGCCAGAATGTCTTTGCGATGGCCAGGGAGGCTGGAGCGGACAACAGTGAGGCTGTCAACAAGTGTGATGCCTCAACCTTCAAAGATCAGCACACAGAAGATTAAATGAATTCAGCAGTCTAGCAGTCACCCCCTGGCAGAGTGGTTCAAGTGAAAGTCCTTTGCAAAATCTCAGGTAAGGAATGGAAAATTACCAGGCTATATTTGAAAATAGTTTAACACATGATATCATTCATATAATGAATGATCAAGTCATTATATTCATTCATATAATGAATGATCTCATATATCCTGATATCATTTATGTCATTTTTTCTTT
Source organism: Caranx ignobilis (assembly GCA_021432705.1). Taxonomy (NCBI): domain Eukaryota; kingdom Metazoa; phylum Chordata; class Actinopteri; order Carangiformes; family Carangidae; genus Caranx; species Caranx ignobilis. Next base: position 43,570,551 of record MU270014.1, on the reverse strand, counting down.
CTGACAACCAGCACTTTCTTTTGAACAGAACAACTCTTGATGACATCACGTCATAATAATGATATTTATTACTTGCTTAAAATATACTCTTTGAAAAATACTGGTATAACTCTGACAATCTTGGTGTCCTCATCATCTTCTAACTTTCCCCCTCCCACACCTTTTCTTACCCCCAGGGAGATATAGGCTGCTAAAATGGTGCCAGAGACGCTGGCAAAACCTCCTGTCATCACAGCATGGATCTCAGAGAGAGTTAGTCCACTGACGTACGGACGAATTAGGAGAGGTGAGTCTGTCTGAAAGAGAGAGGCCAGAGTGATTTGAGATAAGTTGAGTGACAGATAGATATAATTATATCAGATCAGTGATTATTTGTTTGTTCAGGCTGTTGTTTACATGTCCCAAGAATATATTTCCAGCAGCAACCATTGACTCTATTGGAGATGTTCCCATGGTAACCTGCATTACAAATCCAATCTGAGAGGAAAAAAAAGAAAAATCTGTATGGTAAAGGAAATAAAAGGAAAATAACTGAACTGCTGACAGTTATGACATAAATGATGCACAAAAATTATTTTGCTCCGTATTTCATCATGCTACAATTTCTCACCTTGCAAATGAGCCACTGCATGAAGCCAATATAGTAGAGGATAGAGATGACAGAGCTCAAAAAAACTAGTATCGGCATCACCTGGGAAGAGACCACAATAATCATCATCAGCATCCCCTCCATCAGCTGTATTATTAAGTATGTTTACATGCATTCTAGTGTCCTGATGATTTTGAGTCTTATTTTTCAGTTTTCATATTCAGAATATCCAGTAAAACTGCACAATGGAGAATAAAATCAAAATTACAATATGACCAAGAGGAATATCCAAAACCAGGAGTTGCAAATCATATTCTCCAGATGTACCAAAACATACAAACATGAAATGTTACAAGACCCAACAAAAATGACATCATCATTTTAAAATTCCGTTCATTCCAAAGTAAATACAAAATGACAGATTGCATATCACAGTTTTTATGTGCCGAAATAGTAGCTGACAGGATTTCTTCAGATTTGGCAGAAACATTAGTTGGATTTAAGGATAAATTGATCAGTTTTTTGTTGACACAGGTCAAAGGTCAAGGTCATGGTGACATGAACATGATATCTCAGTAACACCATAACAAGCTAGTTGTTCTTATTCTTGTTGCTGCATCTACTCATCCATGTGTGTGCCGGTGTGTACTCCGCTGCTGTGTGTCATACCTTAAAGACGAAGTAGTGGTCTGTGTAACTGGCACCAAACACAAACTCTGACCCAGTGTTTGTGAATAACATAAAGGTCTGTATAGAGATTTTGGATTGTTAGCAACAGAAACTTCAGAAACAATTGATTGTATCCTTTCATATAACTTGGAATCTTCATTACCTGTAATTCAAAAATCGAATACGTTTTTTTCAGTACATTTACAGCATAGTAGATAAAACACTGACTAGCCACTGATAATATATACATTTTTGTATTTGTGTGTGTGTGTGTGTGTGTGTGTAATTTTTACTTCTACTTGATTTCCAAGCCATGCCAATGCTCTAAGGCCAAATGTGGTCCTAAGAATCAGCAGACCAAAGACGAATTGCAGCCCAGTCCCACAAAGCAAAGTTTGCCAAGACCACTGCAACACACATGTACAACATATAGTTATAAATCCAATTTTCACTGTGTGTGTATGCATATTGATATTTTGATTTGCACCCTTTACCCTGAATGGATGTTTGGAGAACAGCATCATTAACAATATAAGGAATAGTAACCCAGAGAAAGACACAAGCTGTCTGGTCCCTAGCTGGGCTGTGTCCAATGCAAGCCAGCAAACCACAGCCACCAGCAATAATGCATATATTATCCTGAAAAGAGAACGAGAAAGAGAGAAATAATGGCAAACCAGACAGGAGACAGAGGAAAAAGACAGTCTGTTCATCTATGTTTATGATGTTTAGGTTTGAATGTAATAAAGACGTTACAGGATGTTACAAGATGACAAAAAGAGTGTTCCTTCTCCTTTATAAGACCAGCTATTAATTCAGCCACTCTCAACATTTTTAAGACTGTGCCAGGGAGTAGAGGACTTGAGTCTATGGGAAATTCCAGCAGCATGTGAGATATTTGTAAAGATAGCATCTAACCTCCAAATGGCAGCAGAGGTCCACATGAACACTGACATTTACCGTGCCATTTTTTGTTCACCTGCAAAAGTGAGCCCATATGTTGTTTGTGCAGCAGGTTATTATGACCTGTAGTTTAGCTGTTAGGCGACATCAAGTGGCTGTTGTAATTATGACAGGAGAAAAGGCAATATAGACAGTGTTGGATGAGTTATTAAAACACAGGAGGGCGATGTTTGCGAACAGCAGTTTGAAAGGAAAGCAGTTACATACACAACAAAGACCATCTAATGTTGAGGACATAGGCTACGTAATTTTACTGAAATCACAATCATTTCCGAAAAGCTAACCAAATAGTTTTGTACCTAAACCTAACAAAGCGAATACTGTAGTCACCATAGTAACCATCAGAAATGAGATACGGGAAGCCAGCAACCATAGAGGTGCTATTTCAAAAGACAGTCCTATTAAAAAAAAAAAAAAAAAAAAAAATTCAAACACCTGAAGAGAACAGACACAAAGACTAAAAACATAAGGATGACACACCCATCCAATGGACAGACAGCAATGTAGCATTCATTTCGAGTCATGAGTTCGTCCACCTGACAAATGTATGTCCAATGTTTCCTCCCTCTTAGTTCTTACTTTCTTTCTCAAAGGGAAACACCTTGGTCTGTAGCTGCTAAATGCTTCCATGAGTTCAGCTAGCGGCTTACTTCACAGTTAGCAGTGTGAGAACAGTGTAAGTGAAATAAAACAGTAAAGGTTTATCCCCAAAAAATAAGAACTGAAAGATGCTATAAATCTTTGTAGAATGATGAGATTATATCTTTTATGAATTTTCGTGGTCAGAATACTTTATTAATCCCCAAGGGGAAATTGCTTAATGATGATAAATTGGTTTGCAGATTAACACTGGCATTATCGTATGTCCACGGGCAAAATATAAAAGTAAGACATTTTCTGAAATAAATAAACCCAAACTCTCTGACCTGGCAGGCCTGTTTATGAATGTAGGGCTTTGTGTCTTACACAGACAGATTCACTCGTTATCAGTTACAGCAATAATAATAATACTTGTCCAGCATGTCTTAGTAAGAAAGGAGACTGAGTTCCCCAGATGGACGATCAGGAAAGTTGCGAATTTTTGGAATCTTTTTTTTTTCATTTCATATTTTGTGTTGTCAACATTTTCAGTGATCTAAAGTGTGTCTGCTTCACCTTTCTGCTGAGGAAACTTTGCCTGAAGTTCTGACGAGCAAGTGTAGTTACTTCACTTAATGTACCCTGTAGCACACAGCAGCTTTTCTCTCTGCCACCAACTGCTCAGTTTCCTTAGTCCTGCCCAATTTGAATTCAGGACTCATGCTGTTTTCACAAATAATGAATTTCCTCAGTGTGAGGACTGTTGTTGCCAAGACAGAGAGGGAGAGACAGATATCATTATATATTTGCACATATAAGTTGGGTTAGTCAGATGCAACGACCTTAGGACTGCACTATTTGCTGTCCTGAAGTTATTTGGTAAAATGACTAAAAGTGTACTTCTGGCTGAGTGACTACTACTGAGACAGGCTTTTAGTGAACGACTATAATGACTGACCCCAGTGTCTTTTAAAAATCTTTTCTTTTGTGCCAATTGTATCATTATAGTGAAAGCACCAATAAGTCTGTCTTTTGTCAAAGAAGGTGCACGTCATTATAGGGAACTTGAAAGCAGGCTTGAACAAGGTCTTATTTCTCACCATCTGATCCTGAACCAGTTTCTGCTAAGACAGTCTCTGATAGGATGCAGCTCCTCCCATGCCCAGTTGCCATAGTGTTCCATCATCCAATCCCAGCACAGAAAGAATATGGTTACCAAGGAGATGACCAGCAGCCCAACAGCCCGTTGGAAGTTCAGAACACATGCCGCTATTACCATGACAGCGAAGCCTGAAATAAATCCACAATTAACATGAAGTATATCACACAGTGCTGACAACATTGTAAACATCTTTTAATACAACTATTTTAACATTTTTATGCACATGCAACAAGAAGCCACAAGGGGGCGAAAGATTTAAAGTACTGTCTTGCCCTACTGCACAAATCCAATTTGTGTGACTCTACATTTTCTCCATCACTCTGTTACAGTGGAGAAATAACTTTACAGGATGCTCCACTCTTTTGTTAAAGCACCACTGTGCAGAAATAAAAATTAAAAGTATTAATGTCAAAAATACTAAAAGTGCCAAAAGCTGCCAAAATGCATCATTATGTAGTTGTTGGTTATATTGGTTATATTTTATATTAATAACTTGAATTTGCGAGTAACTACATTTTGAAATATACATGGAGGACTAAAAGTACAGTAGGCGTATTGGCTTCTGAAATTGAGTGCTGAAGAGTGTAAAGTAACAGCATAGAACTGAGTATTTGAGTAACTTTATTATTATTATTTTTGTGTGTAGATGTCTTAAGGAAAGCATGTGAAATCACAAGTAAAACAAATACAACAAAGTTTAGTTTTATCCATGATGTCTGATGTCCTGTGTACAGTAAAAAGGACTATTTCATGATCTAAGTTTTTAATTTATTGAGTTAAAAACATTTTCATGATAGCAGCATTTTTCAGTCATCATATTTATAATGTTAGGTAAAGAACATATTTTGAAAGTCAGGCAACAGTCTAAAGCATTTGCAGAAAAAAAGGTAAAAATAAGCAAAATAAGCTCTGTAGTGTGTCACAGTGCGCTGTTTGATCTGTTCTTATCTTTGGATCAATAAAATGTCACAATACCACTGATTACAGTCTCAAAATTGCTCTAGGTAATAGAAAACGCAGTAAGAAGTGATGGTGTGTATTTGTGCGCACAACACAACACACATGTGCTTGATGTGTTCACTGTGAAACAACCTTGGGTTTTTTGAAAGGTGCTATATAAATTAAAGTTATTATTATTATAAACCATGGAGTCTGCCAGTAACATCACTGCAGTTGCATTGTTAAGTGTCTTTTATAGAAAAAAGTCCTTCATTTTTCTCAGTCTGTTATTTACATACACACATGGATATAAGCTGACTAATTTTACCCTACGTGGTGGTGAAATTGAAGACAATCAGTCAAAACAGAACAGTGCTGTTTCAGTATTAACAAGAGAAGGAAAAAAGTAAAAATAAAAAGAAAGTGAGGTTTGAAGCTTTGCAAACAGACATCCACAATCCATTTTGGGACATGTGTTACACTTTAATGGATGCTACCAAGGACAATTAACCTGCAGTTACAACCAGGTGTATAAACAGGCAGGTCTGGTCTCTGTGCTCAGTCAGAAAGCCCTGGATTGCCTCCATTTTCTTCTCCAGCAAGCTAAGCACACACACACACAAAGAGATAAGGAGGTAGATAAGAGGAGAGGACATAAATGTTACATCAAAAGGACAAGAGAGGGGCACTGAGAGAATCTGACATGAAGAAATGTTGTGCTTGGCAAAAACAAAGTAACAACCTTTTGTTCTGTTGATCTGTCTCTTGCTGTGCAACGTCTGCAACTTCAAAAGTACTGTCCACTTCAAGGCATATCTGATCTGGCTCCTAAGACAGACAGACACACACACACACACACACACACACACACACACACTTTAATAGGATGACTAGTGTTAGAATAGGCTTTTCTTTGGTGTTTTACTCAGGAGTGCTTACACGGTGACATTCCTCATTAACTTCATTTAAATGGGAGCAGTGTCTTCTCTTGTGCAGTGAGAGCGCGCACTGTCTCTGTTAGGGATGGGAATCGAGAACCGGTTCCAATTGGCTCAATCCATCGACATCTTTTGCCTTTATGCTTAACGATTCGCTCATCGATGCCTTACTTTCGCGTGCTCATCGTGTGCCTTGCAAAACAGTGACATCACGCTCGTGCAGGAGCTGATCAGCGTGCGAGAGGCGACCAGCGCGAGCGAAGGTCGTAGGCAGAGAGACAGAAGTTTAGGTCCTTTTCCATTACAACTGAGTACTTCACAGTACCTCCTCAAGGTGGGCGGTGTCGTCATAGCCCGGCGGCCACGGCCCCGTCATCTTGTTCTCTTTTTTCTTTTTTAGTTCACAAAAAATGACGCTAACAGCGCAACGCGTGATGAGTGCCGCACCGTCATTTCGTGCAAGGCTGGAAACACCAGCAACATGCTGAAGCATTTGTCGGTGCACGGCATTCAGTGTCAGGAGTGCCATTTAGTGCATTGTCAGTCTCTTCTCAAGCTGCTATGTATCTTGTTCAATGCTCAGGGACTCATAATAACTCAATAAGTGTGTGTTGTTACACTGAAAACCTGTAAGGCCTATTTTTCCCCGCACAGAAAGTCCACAGGAATTGATAAGGGAATCGATAAAGAATCGGATCGATAAGCAGAATCGATCGATAAATCTTATTAATTCCCACCCCTAGTCTCTGTAGATACAGTTGTGTGTCCTGAAGATCTGAAAACCTCATACTGAAGCCAGCCACACAAACCTTGGATAACAAAAACAGTGTGCAGCTGAGGGGTGCTGTTTTTTCAAGCTTTTTCAAAGACACATTTGTTGTAAAACTAAACTATTTCAGTCATTTACTTGGTTTGTTAAGCTTATTGTCTGATTTCAGTAAAAGTCACGACATGTTTTAACAAATAAATTCAGACAACATATTTGAGATAACATTTGGTGTGCAGTTAAAATCGACTGCAGGGAGCCTAAGTTGTCTCTAGTTCTTTTAAAGAGCATTATTAGAGATCAAGTCTGGGCTATAGTCAAATGTTTTGCCTACCTCAGAGTCAAAGACCTTGTTGTCTCTCCCACTTTCTTGGGTCTTCCTCTCTGTTCTGTTCAGCTCCATTTTCTCAATGTTCATAGATGTTCAAACGCTGGCAAGACACTTTCTGGGAGACGTCTTCAAGCACACCTGTCCTATTCTTTCCCCGCCCACTCCCCCTCCTTCTGTGACTCTGTCTCTGTCTCTTTGTGTTGTGATAAGGTTTTTAAGCTTTTTGTTTCTTTCTTTCCTTGTTTACCATGTGCACTCTGAGGCTCACACTGATGTAGCTGCATAGCTGCCATCAGGTTAAATGGTCAAGGACATTAAGGGATTAGTCCCCCCCCACACACACACACATACACACACAGACAAAGACAGAGACAGAGAGGGAGTTAATGTGTATAGCTGAGTCATGTAAAGACTGTTGCAAATAGTTAGCGTGCCTTGACTCCTGTCTGCTTTTGTTCACTTTTTTTCACTTCTTCCAGTAACCTTGCAGCCTTGACCGAACAGTGTTTGCAATAGTAGACAAAGCATTCAGCATTCAACTTTCTCTTTGTGAGTGCAATCATTTTCATAGATTAAACCTCTAACTCCTTGGAAAAAGTGCATTATTCCTGAAAGCAACTTGTGCAAATGACACTTATATTGTAAGTATCCCAGTAACCACTAGAGAGCACTGGTGTATAAATTTCCAGACCATAATTCACATTGATGGTATGCAGAGGTTAGAACAGGTTCATGTTAGTCCACATGACAATATGCGCCGGGTGACACTCATTGAAAGCTAAACATTGTGTGACAAACAAAACATTTAAGTGCAGCAAGCACATCATTAATATATGAAGAACCCTCCTCAACGACTTACGTAGTACTCCAATTGAAAAACCCAGCGTCTGCCCTGCAACAACAGTTCTATTTAGAAAGCCAAGTGTCCTTCAGTTATTTTCAATGAAAAAAAAGAAAGGAAATCAGACTTCTTTGCACCAAGGACACATGGGCCCCACTGACGACTGCTCTCCATCAGCATCTTAATGTTGCTCATCCACATGTTAAAACCATTATTCAAGAAAAAGTCAAGAAGTTCAACAAAGCAAGAAAAAGTGGATTAAACTGTTATGACTAAGGTTTGTTTTTGCACACACCAAACCCCAACTGACGGAAGAAAAACATACATTAGATGAGCAGAGTGATGTTTATTTTTGCATGTAGACCTATCCTTGAACCTCATTGTATCTAGTGTCTAGTTCAGTTATGATCTCTTTACTACTCCCAGCTTTGGGGTGAAGTAGGATGTAAGATGCCTTATGGGGTTTTTTTATGCTGTTATGGACCAAGCAGAAGCAAAAGTCAAATGAAAACAGGTTCAGTTTCAGGTTCAGGTCCTCTGTATTTCAGCAGGCAGCACCCTCAAAATCCTCTTTTGTCCAAAACGGGAGAGGGAGGACTGATACAGCAGATGCGGTCACTTAAAAACAAAGAGAAATTAAGTAATTCAAATTATTCAAGCTGATAACAACAGGGCAATGTGAAAACAATGTGTGTGCCTCATTTAGAATAGAGCGGTGTCAAATGTGGGAGTGTATATCAAAATGTAAACCTGTGTCAGTTTATGCGTTAAGTGTGGTGAGACTATATAAATATTATAGCTGATGTTCTATTCATATTTAAATTATATGTTGTGAATACAGCTGTCACATGATTAATCATAAAGAGGGCTGATAAATATTGGGCTTCAAATAGACTTGTTCTTTGTTACTTTTTGTGAGCCTACCTGATTAGTATTAGTATTAAATACAGGGTTTATTGTTGGGAAAAAAAAAAAACAAAAAAAACCATATGGCTGACATTGCCTAACAAGTCCTGAGTTTCACAGCAGAGGCAGTGCATAAAAAGACAGCAGCCAAGTGAGACAAAAGTTCACTTGCTGTAGTGTGAGTCAGCTCAGTACCCCCGCGTCATAGCAGCAGGTTGTTAGTGTAACCCCCTGCTGAAAAAACTGTGGTCAGCATAGACTTGACAAGACTGTCAAAAACAATGGCCAGAAAGGTAAAAAAAAAAAAAAAAAGAGTAAAATATAAAGAATAAAAGCATAACACCTAGAATAGCATAACTCCTGCCCTGTACTGGGTTTACAGCTCAAAAATGAAAACTAGTGTTGGTGCCCATAAAAAAAAAAATAAGCTGCAAGAGAGAGATCAAGTAGACTGCATCCATTTTGGGAGACAGCACATTAAAAGATCATCCCATTTGTCATAGTTTTTAACTAATCACAGCAAAGTCCTGTGTTCATGACACAGGTGGTGGAAAACTTGTTACAGTCACAAAATATGATTGTTATGCTTTTCACTCTGGGGATTGCATCCATTACCTATACCAGGGTCGTGGGGGGCTGGACCCAATCCCAACTGACACCGGGCCAGGGCGGGCTACATCCTGGGCAGGTCTGCAGTCTGTCACAGGGCTGAGATATAGGCAATAGACTGATAGAAAAGATGACTATGATCAACAACAGGTTGCCTTGGTGTAATCATGTGATACAGCAGTAGGTGATTATTATGGAAAAACAGGTGATTTTGATGCAATGATGAGTGACTGTGATGAAACAATGCATGACTGTGATGCAATGACAGGTGATTTTAATGCAGAAACAGATTCCTGTGATTCAACAACGATTCATGATGATGCAATAACAGGTGACATTTGGAAAAGAGCAGGTGTCTGAGGCAACAACAGTGAGAGTGATGCAAGCAATAATAAGTTAGTGTGATGCAGCATAGGTGACTGTCATGCAATATTATTTGACCATAATTCAACAATAGGTCCCTGTTATGCAAGAATAGGTGATGGCAATACAATAATTTGACCTTGATGCAACAACAGATGACTGTGACATTTCAGTCGGTAACAAAGCATTGATAGCTGCCTGCGATGAAACAATAGGTGATTGCTGGGCAGCAATAGTGGTTATGATACAGAAACTGGTGGTTCTGATGTCTCTTAAATAGATAATCAAAAATCAATTAAACATACAAAAATTACATTGTCAAAATTGTCATTCTTTGGGAGAGTGAGATGGACTAATTGATCATAATATTTAAATTAAAAATTGCGCAATGATGATTTTTTAACAACCCAAGTTTAATCAAAGAATAAAACAAATCCTGAACACTGATAACTGGTAACTGTGACCATAGAAATACACAACTGTGATCTGCAAAATAGAACCACTCGTCACACCGCCAGAGACAACGATCACCATGTGAAAAAATAAACACTGGCCATCTGACCTACAGAATCAATATTGCTTTCACTACAAAACAGAGCTCATACCTTTGAATTCAATTATAGTGGATCCATTTTTAGTGTCACTGTTATACATCTCAGATTTTATTTGTGACCAGATTTTATTCTGTCTCCAGAAACAAATGCTCCGGTTGCTAAAGGCAAACAACACTGTTCCTTTATCAAGCCAGTATTGAATGCTCTGACTTCTGAGAAGCCACATATTTCTATTTGCAGATGCTGACTTTACTCTGCAAAGTTAGGACATGGCAACCCCACATGTACTGTGCATAGCAACTGACAAGGGACTTTGACATCTAGGCCAGTTTAAGAACAACCGAAAAACTTTGTTCAGTGTTAGTTTGTCAATACTATGAAACTGGTGCTCCACAGTAAACACATCCAACATACTGTATGATTAGCACAAGAAGTTAATTAAGCTTGACTATGCTCACTGTGTTGGATAAAACATATCCCGCCTGATGCTTTGTCTGTGGATGACAGATTGTTCAAGAGGGTGATTGCATGTTTAAAATGTCAAAGACCTTTAACGCAGGCTACACCCTCTGTCAGATTTCAAAAGGAGCGTGGAGTAATTGGAATATTCTGTTTGTGAGACATTGTTTTAATTGGTACACCCATTCTGAGCAGAATGTGTACAGCCCAGTGTCTGAAGCAGGCATCCGCCAGATTGGTTCAGACACAGACAGGGCTCCATAATTACACTCCTCTATTCAGTGCACTGCCTGTGCGTCAGTGCAAACGTCATATTAGAGCTGCACATGGGGGACAGGACATTCGAGAGGAGAGGAGAGGAGAGGAGAGGGCTCCTCACAGCTGTGGTGTGTTGGGGTTGTAGCTGCTCACAGGCAGATGCTGTCACTCTCTGACTCTCACATACATACCTAGTGAAAAACTAAGAAGAAGTAGCTCTACTTCTCCATGGCTGTGCAGCATAAAAGACAGATCAACTTTTGTGTCAGAAATGCATCCAGCATAAGAAGCAGCAGAGTGACTGACTGGCATACAGCCGTACATAGCTTCCACTCTAAGATGACAGCCTATTGATTCAGGTCTGGTTTTGGCTGGGAGCCCCATGTGAAGAATGAAATATGGTCTAATGATTTAATAAGATGACGCGTGGTCTAGTACAAGCCAACTAAAGACTTGATGATTGGTGATTGCTCCCTCTGACTCTCTCTCTCTCTCACTCTCTTTCATGTGCTGCTTTACACATTACATCCATATCTTGTTTACACTGGAGACACCCACTGTGAACAGGACAGCTGACAGTAAAAAAGACCTGTAGGATCAAATGGGAAATGGCAGACTAATTTTTATTTGCACAGAAATGTTTTTTTCCCCTGTTCCCCAATATAATGTGACACTTTGTGACTTCCTACCTTCTGTCAGGCAGCTTTGTTTTTCACTGATTAACTGTATACAGGTCTACCTCTGAAACGCCAAGTGTAACACCCAGATGATGATGATGATTATAATGACAAGGACGGTGATGATGGGAATGATTATGACAATTAGAGCCTGCAAATTGATAGCCCCTTATATCTCATTTAGGCACATAATCTGAAGCCAGCTACTGGATAAATTAAATAACCTCTTCAACAGAGTCTTTCCCACCTCTCTCCCTCCCTCCTCCCTCCCTCCCTCTCTCTCTGTCAGACAAGGACACTCACACCTTGTTCACAACTCAAGGCAAGGCCGTTAAAGGCTGTCACAGACTGTGCCCCCCACCAAAAAATAAAAAAGAAAGAAAAAATAGAAAAAGAAAATACAAATTCATCCATAGTACACGTGCCCTGGGGCAGGAAACGCCTCTTGCTCCGCACCTGACCCTTCCCCCAGACCTCTGCAAGCGGAGCAACGAGCGTCTCCCTGAGGGGGATCAATGAGGTATCACGTTATACATGATCTGCCCTGATGCTGGTACCCGCGTCCTCTTCCTCTTCCTCCTCTCTCCTCATCTTCTCTTCACCCCCTGCGCATCGCACCGGCTCTCCCATCCTGACTGTCATTTATTCTCTGTCTTATCCACCCACCCATCCACCCGACCAACCACCACCGGACACACACACACATACACACACACACACACACACATTGTGTCGAGGAGGCATCATCGGCCAGTGAGAGAGAGGGAGAGAGAGAGAGGGAGAGGGAGAGAGAGAGAGAGAGAGAGAGATCCTCCCTGGCACACACCCGTCAGTGTGGCAGTGTGATTTTGACTGACTGGCTGACTGACGGGGGCTTCTGGAGGAACCGCACGGGAACGGGACATCACGCTCTCATCTTTTCTTTTTTTTTCCCCACACCTTTCTCGCTGTCTTGTCTGTCATCGTTGTCACGGCCGATGGTTTTCTAGCTGTACCGCCTGTTTCCACCTCAGCATCGGATTTTGCTTTATTTCTCCCCTCCTTGATTGGCTAAACCGAGGCTGGTCCCAGCCAACCTGGGCCGGGCCGTGGTGCTGCTCAGCGAGCCTTATAGCTGAAGTTGGCACCCGAGATGAGCGCCTTAAGACCCGGAGCGGGGCTCTCTCTTCGCCGAGGAGAGGGTCTGGGTCGTGGCGGTCCCTGTGGTGGTGGTGGGTCGTGACACTCGGGGTGACAGTTGGCTCGGGGGATCCTTGGATGTCCGCGGAGGCATGTCCACCGACTTGTTCCTGCAGCAGCACCAGGATCTCCTGCGTGGATCCGGGGCAGGGTATTAATGCCTTTCCCGTCCTGCAGAGCGTGGCGGAGATGGAGAACATCACCGACATGTGAGTGTCTCTAAGCATCCGATTCATAAAGGGGAGATGTCGGATTGATATGTGGCCCTGAAATATTCACATGTAGCCTGTCCCGCTTTTCCCAAGGTGGCTGCATTTTCAACACTTTACAAATAAAGGAATGCCTTCCCTCACCCCTCCTCTGCCAGTTGTGTCTGGAGCTGGCAGACACGGTCCGCAAAGAAAGAGCCAGAACCGGTCCTGTTATTTTCAACGCATCTTTATCTCACAGGATCAAATGGAGTCCACCACAGTGTAGTCTGTACCAGATCAGACATTAAATATGGGCTAAGTCACATTCATTTATTCAGCACGGGTTTGGCTCAGACACGCATCATGTGTAACCTACATTGCATAACAGACTCATTAACATCATGGGGCACATCAGTCTTTGAGCAGCAGCAGCAGCGTGGAAGAAGCCCGTTTAAAAATAAAGGCAGTTTAATAGACTTTTATTCTGACAAAGACATAGACAGTCTGTGTGCGACCGCGCGCGCGCGCGTGTGTGTGTAGGCGCGGAGACACGCACTCACCAAACACCGCTGTCCAAATATTAGCACAGACACTTCCCAAGATGGCTTATATTAGTGTATTTAGATTAACCGAAGGAGCGCAGAGGAGATCGATGCTGAAGACATGGAGAAGCGATATTTCTTTTTGCGGCAAGTGTCAACATTGTAGGCGCGAGACTTGAAGACCAGACAGTGATTTTCATTCAGGGTGACACAAAATCTCTGTGTACAATGTATTTGTACTGTACAGCTGCCCCTCACCTCCTCAGACCCCCCCCCCCCCCCTTTCCAGCTTCTCACTGTCATGTCATAAAACAGCATTTATAAATGGAAACACGTCTGAGCGTTTCTAGACCGAAATATTTGACTGCTGCAATATCATTGTTGGCAAAGATAAACGGCCTTGTTGATAATGACTTTTGTTGGAGATAAGCAGTCTTTATCGGCGGCCTTGGAAGAACCTTGGAAGCTGTTTAAATGAGCCAGCAGACTGGTGAAAAGCATTCACTGAGTGCTTGGCTCGTGTAAACAGACAAATTACTGATGACCGTGCGACTTCTGTTTCTAAACGACCTTGTCTTAAAAAAAAAAAAAAAAAAAAAAAAAAGATATTTGGGATATTGGTGCATGACCCGAGTCTGTGGTAATTGGTTAGACCTTCTGATTTTGACATCTGCACTGAAACCACACATTTTGACAGAATATAATGGACATCCAGCGTCACTGTGAATGACTAAATGGCTGTTAAAGCCTCTGCTCTTTCACTTTGTGTTGATGTCTCACATGCATAACTGGGTTTAATGTAAAGGCTGAGTCAAACAAATCACATTTAGCCCCCATCTGGGAAGAAAACCACCTCCGGGGGGGCTGAATGGATGACACAGACAAAATCAGGAATGACAATATTTCTATTTGACTGACGACTTCAATTGGAGATGTTGTGTGGGTGTTGGCTCCTTTTCAATATTAACACAAGAGAAGCAATAGAATGTAATGCAGCATTCCATAAAGATAGCAAAGATGACATCTAACCTAAATATACAGAAAATGTCTGTGTGTCTGTCACAATATTGATTGATTGCCCACTGGCATTAAGACAATGGACAAATGTGGGTGTATAAGCTGAACTCACCCCTGTGCCCTCAGACAAACATGCAGTGACGGGTTAATCACAGCTAACGACAAACCAGAGATGGATCTATGTGCATGCTCTTTGTGCTTATTATTCAGCAGTCCTATTGGAGCTGGAAACACTGCCTCTTCTGTCTATACCGCTCATGTACAGTGTAATTGGCAATTTCTTCTAGATAAGGCTGTTACCTTAAAAACATTTGGTTGTTATTAAGTTTTAGCTCTGTGTCAGTTTTATGAGGTAATTTGGAGAAGGTCGAGGATGCTGCTTTTCAAAGAATGGGTTTCATTTGTCCATGTTCCTTTGAGTGTAAACCAGTGAAAAATGCTGACGTGCTGAGTCAGCTTCTTTAATTATTGACTGGCACATAAAAATGATATTGTTACAAAGCTTTCCTTTTCGGCCTTTTTGCGTGTGTTTGATAGTGACGGCAGAGAGCTGACAGGAAATGGAGGGAGAAAGAGGAGAGGTGATATACAACAACGGTCCCCGACCGGGCTTGAATTTTTGGGATGTTGCCATTAGACAAACCCTTATGAAATGGCTCTAATGGTTAGGTGTTGTCCTTTCAACCCCTCGTCAATCTGTTGACTTCAGGTAGAAATTTGGTGACTAAATCTGTATCTGGAATAACCTACCACTGGAGCTCAGGTCTGCTACAACTGTATCGTTGTTTAAAAGCCTGAAAGTCTGAAAACTTATGTTTTTGCACAAGCGTATACATGATCGGTTGGTACGCTTCCTTTTATTATTACTGTTTCTGATTTTCCTTGACCTTCCTATCTGATTCTTTTTCTTGAGTTTTTATGCATTTCTCTTTTTGAACGTCTGCATATTTTATGTTTCTGGTGTATGCCCTTCTCTTATATGGTGCTCACTTTTATTCTTCAGCACACTGAGTCTGTGCTTGTCACATGAAATGTGCTATAGAAATAAATGTTGACTTGACCTGACTAAATACAAAACGTCAGAATGATATTTGAAAGCAAGAAATTATTCATATGCCACCACATAAAAGACAGTATTTAATGACCTTGTTATTTTGTCAAACAGTTCATGCAACGGGAAGACACAGTGCTTGTGCAGGACAAAGAGCTCCTCTGCTACAACTGTTTCGTTTTCCTTCTGAAGAAGAGATTGTTCCCAGTTCACTCTGGAGGTTTTGTTTAGCCCTTGATGTTCTCAGACATCTGATCCCAGAGCTGTGATATTTGAAAAGTACGTGTACTGTTTTTCTGAACCTGTTCGCACAGTTAGACTCCCATCACAAGAGGGAGTTGCCAACAGACGTCTCCTGTTGGCCTTTAAACACTCTCAGGTCAAGTGCCCACCTCAAGCGCAGCTGAGGAGAAGAGGAAAGGCTGCTCCTGTTTTTCCACACAAAAAAAAAAACACAAAAAAACACCAGCCCACCAGCTCCTCCTGAGTACCATATGTTAGCTGCAGTCCTGCAGGAGTTCATTTTTTAATTTTGAACTCTAATTATACGGGCTTATTATGTTCCTTTGTCTTATTGAAATGTTTCTGTTTAAGCTTCCCTCCGTTAACAAATGAGCCCGCTGACACACACTTGTATCTCTTGACAGCTACATCGCCAACCAGAGCAGCTTCTCCTCCATCAACGACAAAGACCTGCACAACTACAAGAATCTCAGGAACCTGTGAGTCCCTTATGGCTTATATTTACAAGAAAAACACTAATGAGTTATTGTCAGTGGACAGATTTGCTAAAAACCTGATTACACATAGTCTCTTTGTGGAAAATTCTGTGAACCACCTACTGTGTTAATATTGGGCTGTACATAATGGTCAGTATGGGATTATATATAAGCTACAGTTTATGGCTGGTAGAAGAAGTTTCACCACATTTTGATAAAACTTATACAATATTTCTATACTTCTCAGCTTGTTATTGTCCACTATATGAGACATATTGATTTACTCTCCACCAATAATTCCACATCATCCTTTTCTTAAGGCAGTATATTGTTTGTGTCTGTTGCTTAAATCTCCTTCAGCGTTTATCACTGTTTCCCAGTGTTTGAAGATGCTGTTTTTTCTTATGCCTCTCTGTTTCGTTTTTCTTTCTGAATCCAAAAAGAGACATCTGCCAAGGAGCACTTCCTTTTAACACAGTAATCTGCTCATTGCTATTATTAATGCAGCACATGCTTTGCACATGCTATGCACTGCAGGTGTATATGCTTTATCTATAGTTTCGAGTGTGATTTTAACTTTTGTACACATGGCTATCTGTGCAGCGTTAATATCTCGTAGAGTTCTACTTCACTAAATTAATATTTTCATAGTAATCATTTGTTAATTGAACACAATTTAAACCAGCTTCATATCAGATAATGATATTATCTTACAGCTTCACCTCAGTTGATGAAGGGCACAGACTCTGTGAGCAGCTGGTTTTAACAGTGCTGAGCAATGTACAGCTGCACACCTGGCTCTAAAAATATTTTTTGTACATCTACTGAGATGTCAGTTACACTGTGTTGACACGATGAGTGTGTAAATAGAAAAAAAACTGCAATAATTCTGGTAAGTGCTTGCATCAGTTAAACCACTAAAATGTGAGATGTTCTATGGTTTCCATCTGTTCACATGAGAAAGGCTGCATATCTAAAGGTTAAAGCCACCTTGTTTGCATTTTGGTGGTCATTTGTTTAAGTGTTGCCCTAATAGCAGGCCAGATGACCTGATAGTGTAGATTTATTTCCATGTTAACCACAGTCTGTCTGCGGCTCAGTCAGGTTATTTCACAGGTAACTACACACTGTAGACCGATGCACATGTGCATCAGTTTCTTGACATTAGATGACAAAATATGTAGTTTGTTCATATCCTTAGGAACAAGACATAGAGGCATTTTCTGATCTGTTGCCCCAAGGATATCATCACGTCTGTGCCTTTCAAAACTGTCACAAATCCATTTGATGACGGTTAAGGAAAACCAACGAATTTGTCCGGATTAGCAAACAATTGTGGTCTTTCTTTAAAAGAAAATACAGCACTGATTGCTGGTTTAACATGAGAAACAAACAGAGTTCACAAACTTGAAAGATGAGATGTTTTGCTGACCCATACGGTCACACTGACCTCCATACATGGCTTTTGTTGCTGTATCATAACATCACATGACTTTGTCCTTTCCTCCTGTTATAATTACTGTGGCTGCTCGAGGGCTTTGTCACTTGATTGTCAACATATGTTGCTCTACTTGTGAGGACATTTAACTCATATAATGTTCCTATTGTCCTCTCATGTTGGTGTTAAGACGCTACATTTAAACCACAAGTGTAACAAATCCTATATGCTCATCCTTATTTTTTAAAAGAGCATGCCTTTTATAACATTGTGCCCAATGTTATTAATAGTAATGCTTTATTAATATTGACAGATTATTATATTTACTGGTTATACACATGTCCTTTTGCTGGTGTACTCTTTTTCCTACTGCTTTTGTGCATGAAGATGCTTATGATGCTGTTTATATTTATCTTTTTTTCCAGAACGGTGACCAGCAGCAGGCTAACATATGTATCAAAGCTGGCCTTTCAAAATAACATCAAGTTACAGTACCTGTAAGTAAATACTCACCTCATGCTATTATAATAGACAGTGTATTTGCTCTCTGTGAAGGGAACAGCTGTCCAGCTATTAGTTACCACTTTCAGTGAGTAATTTGACTCTGTTACAGTTTATTGTATCTATTGACATTTTATTCATGTTTTAGATTTTGGGTTAAAGAATGCATAAATAAAAATGACCCAAGGGTGATTCAGTAGCCTATGTAATACTATAGAGTGTAACTTATTAAGAAAAAATGGCTGTGAGATTTATGGAAAATGAAGTCAAGTTCAGATTCAAAGTGAACAGCATTTGTAACTGACTGTCAAATCTAGGGACCTTGTAAACATAATTAAATCAGATGTACCACTTAAGGCTAATTGTCACAGTTCTTAGAGAGGAAAACTTTTAATGGGTAGGGTTGGGGTAGGATGCATGTTGAAATGTACTGCTAGTTGCTGTGACATCAAACTAATATATTGTCATGGTATTACAAATGCAATCTCATTCCCTGATGTTCGATTTAATTTCCAGGAATCTGAAAGATAACAACCTGTCATCACTGTCCTGGAGGATATTCAAACACCTCAACATCTCTTATCTGTGAGTTCAGTGCAGTTATCATTATCAGTCTGTCCATCTCTGTCTCTCTGTTTATCAGTTCCCAGCTCTCTCTGGTTTACCCTCCAGTTACCATCACAATCTGTGTGTGTGTGTATATATATATGAACATAGACCATATGTGATATAGCATATGTGATGTCACCTGTAGGTTTCTAATCTGATGATGATGTGAAGCTGGGAGCTTCTGGCAATCTTGGGTTTTCAAGCAGGCAGAAAATTATTAAAGTTAGATTAAGGCAACATGATGAAGAGATTATCTGAAGTGATAATAAAGCACCAGGGCTCAGTGTGATTGGCTGTGACATTTATAAATAAAGGGAAACATGTTCCCTATTACAGTAATGAAGACCAGTTTTCCCAGTTGCTCAGTGCAGCACAAAAAGTATACTTTCCGTGCTAGGTAACCAGTGGAAAAACTGCAACTTTAAGTAATGCCCTTATTTGCTTTCTCAAGAGTTAGTCGAAGAGAATCGATGCCAGCCATATGTGCCAGGCCTGTATATCTCTCTGTTTTTAAAGTTGTGCAAAAACTAATGAGAAACGATGTTCAAGTTGTTGTTTAAGGGGGTGTTATGTGCTCAACCGGCACATGGAACTTCTCATTATTTTTACACCTTGGTTTTTGTTTGGATTAAATGAGATAGAACATCTTAATTAGTGAGCTTCAGAAATGCTGGTAGGCAGATTTTAAGAGAAGCTAGCAGTTACCCCCACCTCACCACCACTCACCCACTCAGTCTTAATGCTGTGCTACAACTGCTGGCTATTTAACCGTCAGATATGAGATTGTGAGAGTGGTATCAATCCTCTCATCCAGCTCTGGGCAAGAAAACAAATAAACTAGTTTTACTAAATCTCAAATGATTTCTTTAATTCATTTACATGTGTAGTTGAAACTCAGCTGCCTACTTTTCTCAAACCTTTGTGTGTGTGTACAGGATCTTGACAGGGAACCCTCTGCACTGCTCCTGTGAGAACATGTGGATCAAACTGTTGTTGGGAGAGGAAGCAGACGCTCAGGAGCTGCGCTGCGTTGAGGATGGGCTGGGACGCAAGCTGCTGTCCAGACTGACACTTCCTAACTGTGGTGAGGACACACACACACACACAAACACACATTGAGTAAGGAGCTGCAGAAGACATTTATAACCTGCAGCAGAGTGCAAAGCACTGAAACACCTGGAGGAAAAATCCAAATGGTTTCCTTTGCAGAAAACTTTCCATTCACATGTGTATGTATGTGCACGGTTTTGCCTGTTTGTGTGTTTTCATATATGTGTATTTGTTTGTGTGCTTAAATATTCTGTCAGATCTCAGAGGTGTGGGCAAAAGTGAAGTTTTTGTCAAACCTTTGAGAATAAATGTAAAAAGAACAGAGTTCATGCCCAAGGAACAGCCAGGGTGTAAAATGTAATATATACCCCCTGGTATGTGAATTTCTACTGGCTGCTGTGAGTACACTGTGCATACTGCTCTACATTTCTGCAGGGCTCTGCCTAGCTTGTATATCATAATTTCCCAAGATGCACTGTTGCACAAAAAGCCCAGACAATATCTTACACATGAACAAGCAAACAAATGACGTGATCGCATGCATACACACTCAGAGAACTGCTTTAATAGAGGGATTAAAAGTGCAGTTTGCTTTCTGCAGGGTGTTATTGAAAGGCCACAGACACTTAACAGGCTGACTGTATCTCTGAGCTGTGGAGATTTAATTCATATGATACATAGATAAGCTGCTAGATGAGACGCACTGTGTGTGTGTGTGCGTGCGCGTGCAACGTGACAGGTTCTGCCATCTTATAGGCTGGTTACTGTCATCTGAGACATTTGCTTGTACATGTAGCAAGGTCACTGTACAGGACACAGAATCTGAGAGATATCTTACTGCGAAGGAGCATTTGTGTGATTGAACTCACAGATGACATCATTGAATCTCAAAGATGCTGAGTAGAGAAAATTTGCTGCACGTATCACAGTAAAATGAAGTAAAGACCATCTGCACTCTGTCCTATAGCACCGATGACCTGCTGTCACACAGCAGACTTCATTTCCTTTTTCTATGAATCATCATTTATCAGTTCACTAGGAAAGAATTGTCTCTGGATTTACAGAAATCTTCTCCTATAAACTCATCTGCAACAGCAATAATAACAGCATTTTGAGCCAGGGAATGCATTTTCCGCACATTTGATTGTGATATAGTAAGGAAAAATGTTTTATTCAGTATTCCCATTGTTAGGAATACTGTCCACAAACAACAAAATATTTTAAAACCTGCCCTGGTGCATCAGTGTAATTTCAAACTCACCAGAAAGCACACAGACCACAAAGCTTTTATGAGCTTGGTTAATGTAGTCTTACAGAGGCTCTGTGTAGAAATGTCAGTACATAACTGACACTTAATTTCTTCCTTCTTTACTACAAACTGGTGGGTGCTAAAAACTTGAGTAAATAAGAAATAAGTGGAAAAAACATAACGAATCCACTCTGTGGCATGTATATGAACGCTGAACAGGCCCAGCTGATTATCATTTTGTATCTAGATGGCAAAAGGAAAAGATCTAAGTGACTAAGTAAAAGAGGGCCCATTGTTGGGACACAGATGACAGAGGCTGCAGTCACAGAGACTGCTCAGCTGGCTACTGTTTCAGTGGGAACAGTGACATCTGCATTCAGACTTGTGGGAAAGACACTGGTTAATACGGTTGGGAATTTGATGAGCTTGATGCTTGTGCATTCAGACAATATGTAAAGACAAACAGAAGATCAACTCTTCCTCAGATGACTGAAGGTTTCAATACAGGATGTGATCAGGCTTGGTCAGTAGGAACTGTCTGTCAACAGTTAAACTCAGAGGGATTTTATAGTAGACTTGCAGTGCATAAACGCCTGATTACAAAGAAGAACGCATGTTTGAGAATTCACTGGTGCAAAAACTGTGAAACCAATAATCCACTATCACAACAAAATCAGAGATTAGGGAAAAAGACACTCTGACACGGATTTGTTTTTGTTTTATTTCTTCCTCTGTTCTGATTTCTTCTTCTCTCCCATTAACCATCTGATGACCCCACAGATTTATCTGGTCCATTAATAAAACTGTATCTGAAACTTAAGCTACAATAGTAACATGTTGCTTGCACACTGATCCATCATTTTTCATAACCTCATGACATTGTATATGTATCAATATATCACCTGCCTAATATTGTGTTGATCTCCCTTCTGCTGAAAAATACCCAACAAACTGCGATTTACTGACACCTTTCTATCAGAACCAGCATTAACATCTTCAGCAATTTGAGCAACA
Organism: Caranx ignobilis; assembly: GCA_021432705.1. Taxonomy (NCBI): domain Eukaryota; kingdom Metazoa; phylum Chordata; class Actinopteri; order Carangiformes; family Carangidae; genus Caranx; species Caranx ignobilis. The sequence goes on along the minus strand of MU270014.1, from coordinate 43,548,388 downwards.
GTAGCTTGTCTGTTGGACTGGACCACACGGGCCAGCCTTTCACTCCCCACATGTATCCGGGAGCCTTGGCCCTGTGGCCAGTTCACCACTGTTCCTTCCTCGGACCACTTTTGATAGACACTGACTAATGCAGAGCAGGAACACCCCACAAGAGCTGCAGTTTTTCAGATGCTCTGACCCTCGTCCAGCTGTCACAGTTTGGCCCTTGTCAAACTCGCTCAAATTCTTACGCTTGCCCATTTTTCCTGCTTCTAACACATCAGCTTTGAGGACAAAATGTTCACATGCCAACCCCACTAACAGGTGCCATGATGAAGTGTTATTCACTGTTATTCACTTCACCTGTCAGTGTTATGCTTGATTGGTGTCTATTTTTAATTAGGTAGGAGTTTTTCTGTAGAGCTTTTACTAATAATGGTGTATTTTTACCTTGATGCTTTAGTACTTTTTCTTAAGTTAAGGTTCTGAATACTTCTTCCACTGTTGTCTGGTGGTCGTGGCGCAACACCATACTTCATTGGTGTCTCTTTTAATTCATCACCCCTCTGTGTCTCCTGTATGAATTTTTAATGAACATTTCTATTTTGGACTGTCTTGTATTCATAAACACGGTCAGATTACACTGTGACCGGTCTCTGTCTGATTCTGACCCGCTCTTATTCTCACAAGAAAAACCTCAGCCTGGTTTTGTAGGTCTTCATACACACAAATCTGGCTGAAATTGACATTCAGTAGCCTGATAAGCATCACCCAAGTCAACAAATGAAACTTAAATAGTTAGAGCCTTTGGGGGATAAGTCCAGTCAGATCTGGTTTGTTTCTATAAAGTGAAAGTGAACATCTACCCACTTCATGTCTGATGTAAATTTATGAAAGGCTAAATAACAACAGTCAGAAAAGCTTTATAGGCCTGAATTAAATTATCATCTATGTTTTTCCACTGATAAACCACAAAATGAATCTGAAAGTATTTTTGCCATTTCTGTCATTAACAGTGCAAATGATCTGGTCAAAAATAGCTCAGGGTGGTCGGGACGAACAGGATACAAACAATAAGTTAGCTTTCAGGAAGCTAACAATGTCATTGATAACTCCTATTGATCCGTCCCCTCCACCTCCCCTCCATTAGTAGAGGTTATTTTGGCAATAGCACAGTTACAGCAGGGCCCCTGGAGAGATGGGCAGGGGACCCCCTGGCAGAGTGACATATGAGGAGGAGGACATGGTGGCCAGGAGTGCCAAATAATGCCCCAGGGTTAGGGTAACAGTGATACACCAAAAGACCTGTGAGTCAGGCCAAACTGTTGGCATTTCTGTCTCTGTCATTTTTTTTATTTCTTTCGTTTGGCTCTCTTCCCTCTCTCGTACTAATTTCCCATCTGTCTGCTTCATGTATGACTGTCTCTCTTAACATATCTGAGTGACATATGAGGAAGACACAAAGGGGAGGAAGTAACCAATGATGCCCTCAGGCTGACACTGATCTCAGGCCACCCGCATATGTCTCTCTTCCTCTTTCTCTCTCAGTCTCTCTTTCTCTCTTCTTTTTTCTGTTTCTCTCTCTGGACTGTTTACTGCTGGAAAGGCTGGCAAACACAGGCCATTCCCACTGCTGACTGATACGAAACTTTACTAAAAAAAAGTGCTGCTCGGATATTGCTCCAGTCCCATGTCTGCGCAATATGAAAATAAGCGAAATGTGTCACTCAGCAAAAATGTTGGGGTTCAAACAGCTGAAGGCGCTAAAACACTCCCACTCCCACTCTGTTGATTGTTAACAGGGAAAACAACCCTCATAAAAACCCATAAACAGTCCTCCCTTGTTTAATTCCCTCTTACAACTCTTCTTTAAGTTCTGATGATTATGTTGTCCGATTACAAGCTTGTGATGTTTCCTCTATGATCACACACATCACACCTTAAATTTCTGTGGGTTGAAGTTTCTGTTATATTTTCCAAATAATTCAAACCAGCTGTCCTGAACAAAGGTGCTTTTTTCTTATGCTGTGGAAATGATAGCAGCTGGATCACCAGATCTCTGCTGGTCACATCTTAGCACTGCTGCACTCTGTTTTCATCTGTCTCCCTCTATGTTCGTCTGTCTCTCAGTCAGCTCATTTGTTTGCCTGCTTAATGTCCTTTTCTGTCTTTTTGATTGGTATTCATGTACTTTTTTTTCTTTCCCTCCATGACTCCCTCTCCTATGTGTCTTTTTCAATTAAATTAAGACATAAAAGCTGTAATATTCAACTTCAAGAATCAACATCTGAGTTAAAAAGCAGAGGCAAATCAGTGCGGAGCAGATTGACAGAGATAGATTAGGTTGGTGTTCATGTCTTGCAACTCTAATGTTTTTATGTGACTGTTAACTATGTTAAAAGTAATGGACATGACGTTTAGTGCCATCCCACCTACATTTGGGTCCCCTGCTTTCCTTTTAAGGCCATGCTGCTGTCATTTACCAAAGGCTGCAGCTGGGGATGGCAGCTTATAAAAACAGATAAGCCTTGCTGGTGGAAACCTTTTCAGTAAATCATCTTTATGGGAAGGCAAAGAGACTAAGTGCTAAGATTTTGGAAATGGGTTGAACATGTGTTTTTAAAGATAGAATACTATGTATGTTTGATTTTATATTTTGTCCAGGGTGGTCGATACGACAGGAAAAAATCATGCATAGCTGAACCAGCTCAGTCCAAAACCACCACAAGCAGAAATGTGTACTTCATGTGAAGAAGTGGGAAGTAATTATGTAGAAGTGGAGGTGCTTTTATGCACCAAAGTTTCACATTTTCTTTGACCTAGTTCTAGCTGGCTAACCTGAAGTGTAACAGTATTTTCTTTCCAATAAAACTTGTCTTGTGTGATAATTTTAAACATCACATCTGACATAAAAACACAAACAATCAAACAATAAAAGTAGTGAGTAAAACAAACCAACAAAACTCAGCAGAATCCTCAGTTTAGCAAAATCACCCAGTGTCAGTGTTCGCGCCTGGTTAACAGCTCATGATCCACATCAAACAAAGAGAAAATGGAATAAAATTGTTAAAAACATTCATATTAAGTGATGTGCCACAATAACCTGAATGTAGCATAAAAGCAGTAAAAGGGCAAAAGACACAAACAATGCAGATACTGGTGCATTTGAGGAAATTTTTTTCTACAAATAATCAGAAAGATAATACATATCTGAGTGAGAAAAGGCCAGGTGTCAGACTGATCCACAATAGGTTTAGTCAGAAAATCAATAATCTATAACAGATTGTGAGCTTTCATTCTCCTCCCCGTTTCTCTCAGTTCTTTGAGGAGGAATTATATTTTGTGATCCTCCTCTCACTGTGTTGACAGGCTTCACTGTGCTTGAACAAAAGGACAATGCAGAGGCAAACTCAGGGACAGATCTGTGCTGTGTGACTCCCCGTCACTATTCTCCCCTCCTTGTTGTGTATTTGACAAAGATTTCACTCCCTCTCGTCAGCTTCTGCCTTTTGCTACAAATCTTGGCATTTCTGGTGTGGTGGAAGGTAAATGTGAGCACTTAAAACACTCTAAACATAGATATGGATGTGCCCATTGTGGCCCTTAATAAGAACTGACAACAGTGACACCTCCAACAATGATGCTGAAGTATACTGTGGTGCATTGTGTATAGGTTTCAATCCAGACAGCAGTGTATGTTTATCTTTTTATTTTTTTATTTTTTAACTTGTGAGCAGCTATTCAGTGTCACATGTGCTGTAATTCACAGCCCATTCAGAGAACAGGCTCCTGGTAAATCTGGATTCATGGGGTCAAGGAGTGTCAAGGACTGGCATATATGCAATAGGCTACTAATGAGATGTATTCTTCATATAGTCATTCTTTATAGGTTTGATATGGTGGGGTTTTCACTGTTATAATTTTGCTCAGCTCTTTCTCTATTGAAATTGTTGTCTCCGGAATAGGTTGTTTTTCTTTTAACAACGACAAAGTACATTACAAAGAAATAATCAAAACCAAGGTTAGCACCTGTCCCAGCTCATGATGCCCTTAATGTCTCATGTCTGTAATGAAGGTATGGGCAAAACACTGACATTACATGAAAATCCTTTAATGAGTACTTTTAAAGTAGACATATTATGCCCCTTTTCCACAAATTAAAATAATTCCGAGGTGTCTTAAAGACATGTCTGTGACATGCTTCGTTCAAAATACCCCAAGGATCAAACATCACAGCACTGTTTTCATCCACTCAAAACAGCCCTGTTCAGAACGGCTGGTTTCAGTGCCTGTCCCTTTAAATGCAAATGAACCATGCTTGCCCCGCCCCACCCTTCTGTCAGTACTCACAGGTAGGGGTGGTATTATGCAGATTTGAAAACTAATGACATCATTGTCTAACAACCCAGGGAACAGCTTGTAAAACCACATGGATTTCAGCCTAGGGAGCCTGCAAATTACAGATTGTTTTGTCATACTCACATTTTGGGGGCCGGAAGGCAAGACAAACACTTAAATATATGTTAAAGAGCCTTCAAAAAGTGATATTTCCATATGTCTCGTTTTATGGTTAAAATCACAGAGTCTCTGATTGAACAACTGACACTGGAAGGAAGAATTCCAGCTTATACTAATGGGGGGTGCAGAACCTTCCCGACCTGATGTGTTTCATGTGTCTCATATGTCACGTGTCTCATTATGTTTTTGCGTTGACTTACCAAACTTTGCCACTCTGTTTTCATCAGATATTTCAGGCCAACTGATATCAGCTGAGTTCTGTGATTACCATATTTGTAATTCAAATGAGAACAGCCATGTAACTGGGGCTAAATGCACAATTGCATTTTTGTTACAGTCATTGCATATTGGTTAAATTTGAGTGTATTTGGAAAAAGCAGTGATGCAGCACCTCAGGTGGTTGACGTGCTTCGAAATTCTCCAGAAACTGTTCAAAAACCACAAATACATTCACTGGCTGTAGGTAGGCTAACTCTCCATACAGTGACTCATGTGTTGTCACAGACACAGGCTGGTCTCCCATGCTAATTAGCGTAAATTCCTCCTCAGTCTTACTTGTTGATTCTGAACACATCCAAGCAGCCAAAGGATTACCATCACAGAACGTCATGGATGGTTTGACTACCAAAGCTGCGTTGTAAATAATTGAACATGGAAATAATTTTCTCTGTTGACAGGTCATGACAACTGCAATCACATCAAAACCAAAGAGGTTTCCAAGAGGTTTTATTCTGATTCATTGGTGTTTGGTGTGCGTGTGTGTGTGTCTGTCTGTCTATCTGTCTGTATATTAAATGGGATCTACATTCAGTATACGACATGCAAACTTAAACAAGAAATTTAGTGTCCCATGCTTATGAATCAACATAGCTACATGCAGCCTACTCTTTCCCATACAGGACTTAGGCCACAGCCCCAGATTATGAATGTCTGACCTGAAATAACCACTAGAAGTGTGTGTGGTGTGACCTGATGGTTGTGGTAGCAGCAGAAAGATTTACTGAGAGTCTGTTAAGATATGTGGTTGTGATATGGCAGCTGGCCTGCTACCACTGAAATGACTGGTTTTTAGTGCATCTCCTGATGATTGAGAGGGTTGCCGTAGTGATAAGTGGGTTGCCCTGGTGATAAGCATTCTGCCGACGGACAAGAAAGGTTGGAAGCAGAGGGGAGAAGGTTTGATAAGGAATCGGTCCAGTTTTATCTTCAGTAGCTGTCAACACCCGTTTCTTCTCTTCTCTTCTCTTCTCTTCTCTTCTCTTCTCTTCTCTTCTCTTCTCTTCTCTTCTCTTCTCTTCCTTCTCTTCTCTTCTCTTCTCCTCTCTTCTCTTCTTCACCCACGATGTTATTGGACAGGGGACAAGGGTGGCAAGACTCTGATTGAGTCTGATTGGTCATGCGCAGGTCACCTCCTGGTCAGCACTGTACACACACACACACATGCACACGCACACACACATGCACACACAGCGTCACCAGTGTCTTTGCTTTGACAGAGGCTTCAGACTGTGTCCAATCAATTTAGTACTTGGGCTGCTGAAGACATGCACTAGTAATCAGTGTAACCATCACTGTGTTTGAACTCTGTCTCTTTGTCTGACTGTTTGATTGGGGTGAGTGTGCTTAAATGAAAGTGTGAGAGAGAGAGGGAGATTGAATTCGAGGCCTGTCTTTGTGTGCATTTCTTTTCACTCTGTGGTAGTGGGTGTGCGTGTTTGCCTGCTCTTCCACTCTTATTGTCGAGGTTGTTACGTGCCTTGTGTTTCAACTGAAAGGACAAGAGTTGGCCATGAATCCTAAGTTTGCTTCCTTCCCCTTTCCTTCCCCTCTCTCCTCTCTGAATCTCTATACCCTCCTCCCTCTCTCCTCCTCATCCTCTTCTCCTCCTCCAAACTCCATGGTTGTATGTAGAGGTTCCCATGGCAACATTGAGCCCACCCAGAGTCACAGTGATGGAGGGGGAGAATGTGGAGCTGTCCTGTGAGACCTCTGGGGTGCCCTCACCTGAGCTGATTTGGAAAATGGCGCTGGTCACCAACTATGTGGTTAGGTCACACACACACAAACACACACACACACACAAACACATACACATACACAACACATACATTACTTAAACACTTAACTGAAACTTACTGAAACACTTAATAAATAATCGACTAGCCAATCTTGAGAACAAATAACAATGATAATTGAGTAACTGTCTCAGTAAAATTTCAAGCAAATGTGTTTGTTGCTTTCAGTCTTTCAAATATAATCCATAACCATTGTGAAAGTAGGATTTAATGCATGGCTATGGCTGCTGTATTATCTTATCAATCAAATAAAATGAAAACTTTATCTTGGTCTCCAAGTGTCCAGTCTTCATGGGCTGAATGACAATATTGGCACTGAATATTTATGTTAGTTGCAGCCCAAAATCATTGATCATGTTTAACTGGTAACTGAGCTTAGCTATAGTTTAACTGTCAGCACACATGTAAATCATCTGGAACGGAATCAATGACTTTGTCTTGTCTGTCTAACTCTAGCTATATGTGATCATAATAATACAATTCCCTAAATGTAGGGATACTTATTTTTACAGCATGCCTACACTGATTTTATTTTTGTTTTTCTGTGAGATATGCAGTATATGAGTAATGTAAACCCTTCTACCACCTGCTACTGGCAGTGTTTTACTACATTGCCAGCTGTACTGTATAGAGTGCCATGCATGTGATGATTTCACTGGTATGACAAACTGAATCTTCTGCCTCTTAAACCTTGAGAGATTATTTCTTTCTCACATAATTTCACTGTTACAGATTATTTTGCAAATAGAGTCCTCTTATAATGAAAAGGTACATGAGTCATGATAAAAAGTTGGTTCTCGTGTGCTTGTGTTGAGAAAATAACTGAGCCTTCCTGCTGATATCTGGTTGTGTTTGCACGCTAAGATCGAGACGTCAGGTCAGCTTTCGGTGCTGCGGCTGTCCAACCTGTCGTCGCTGGACCACAACAGCAAGATCAGCTGCACGGCTGAGAATATTGTAGGAGAGAAGGAGTCCTCTCTACTGCTGGATATACTCTGTAGGTTGACCCTCTTGCAGACATCCTTGATTCAATGTAGATTAAGGTGTCAGCGTGTCTGTCTGTGAAGTCTTTGAAACAGAAGTACAAGCGAGAGGAGACAATTCTTCCTCTTCTCTTGTAATCAGTGTTTTTATATGCTTCACCTATTTTTAACCCCCCTAATCTTACCATTCTGTCTTTTCTGTTTGTGTTACACTCTCTCTTCTCTCTGCTATTTTCAGTTCCTCCAAAAATCACTAAACTGAGTGATGCAATCCCAGATCATCACTGGTGCATCCCCTTCAGTGTGTCAGGTGAGAGAGACATCCGAATATTAATACATTCGTAGTCATAATATCAATTAAGCACAGGAATTACTCAAATGTCATCTTAACCTTTCCAGGAAACCCAGAACCTAACCTACAATGGTTTCGGGATGATGACCCAGTGACAGAAGGGCTCTACATCGTGACCATGATCCATGACATCACGGAACGGGAGTATCATGGCTGCCTGCAGCTGGACAGCCCCACACACCTCAACAATGGGTGGTACAGGCTGGTGGCTACAAACAAATTCGGGACAGACCAAAAGGAGGTGGAAGCTCACTTCATGAAAAAGCCTTGGGATGGTGAGGATATCAGTTGTGCTGTTATCTAGAAACTACCATTTCTTATGAAATCGATCTTTAACTTTAAATCATTAAGGAGTACAAAGCCGAAGTGATTGCTCAAAGAACGGAGAGGCTGTTTGACAGAAAATTAATGAATACAAATAGTTGTGCATAAATGGATGGTTATGGGATAGATGTCAGCACGGACAGTCCTAGGATTTTGGTTGCCATAAACAAGATTTTGTTTGTGGCTCCCAAAACTCTGCAAGCACAAACCCCAAATGACACACACTATTACAACTGAATGAATGCACACACACATGTTTATGTGTTAAATTTATTGAATTGAACCCTGGTTGAGGCCTTTCTGATCGTATCAATAAAGATACACTTGAAAGCATCTAGCAGGCAAAGGCAAACATTAAGCGTATGCTGTATATGTCTAATTCAACCCACCAAAGGAATCTAGTATCTAATATTTCCACTTAGCTTCAAACTCCTATGCCAATATTTTCCATGCAATAATGGATGCAAGGAAATATTCAGTCTAATTTAAGGACTTTTTTCTTGTTGTAATGTGCAGGAACTGAAAAGGAGCCCTATTATTATGGTGAGTAAAATAAATATTCACTACAAATATTTTTTATCAAATTTAAAAGTGTTATCAGGTTCGTGTCTGTGTTTTAGATCAATGTTTTTTGTGTTTAACATCTCACTATTTTCTTCACTTAACACAAATTACATTTTAGAAATCTTTCTCTTTCTCTTTTTTCTCTCAAGTTGCTGAGGGTGCGTAACATACCTACACATCCTTGCAGCTAGGGATTAGGGTGGATGTTATGTCTTTTTTCCACACTGTCAAGTTGTGCATGTTGAATATATGTTGTCTGTTGCTTTGTGTATTGTGTTTGTGTAATAAATATGTATTTGAAACAAGCTCAGAGAACAGGCATGACAGATAACATCATTTGTGAGGTGCATGTCAAAAGATTTGCAGTTCAACTATGTCGTTATGCTCTAAAGCTAATTTGTCTCTGTTGTCTTTCTCCAACAACCCACCCACCTGCACTCCTGCAGATCTAATCACAGGTACCGTCATGCTTTTTATTTACTCACTCATGCAAGCATTATATTTTAATGAATTGGCATTTAATTGACTAAGCCCTTAGCTACGCCTGTCAAACTTTTCATATTAGCATGACACAATCAGTTCACACTATGACAGATTTTCCAACAAAATTCTTATTGTTACTTGACAACAATGGCTCCTTTTAGTCAGAAGTAGACAAAAGTGGAATTAAAATTTTTAGCCAGTGACACTTGATGGGCTGTGTTAGGCGGCTGAAATGATCCATTTGAAATGGGACTTATATTGGTACAGGAAGGCCACATACATGATAATGTGCTAAAACACTGAGGCTAAAGCTGCATGTTCAAGGCAATAATTACTTCTCTGACTGGACTAGTTGATAATCCATGGACATGGAAATAAAAAAAAATAGCATGGTCAGTCCAAGTAGTGTAAGTATAATAATGTTGAGCTGTTTAGCCTTTTAACTTGCATAGACCTACCTTGAGGCTAAGGTTACATGAATGTCAACTTCTCCAAATCTAATAGTTGCAGAACCTCAAAGGTCAAACTGATAGCATGTAGGATCAGTGTTGTGTCAAAGACTGTCTTTCTGTCAACATGTGTTCCCCCTTACCTTGAACTGAACCTAACCCTGCTCTAACCCTAACCAGTTTTCTGTGCCCCACTTCACCATAAGCAACCTTAAGCCCTAATCAAGAGGGCACTAGGAGAGGGAAACAGGAAAGCAGAGCTTGACACAAGACTGGCTTCTGCAAAAATGTATTAGGTGCTACTGGACTTGGGAACTATGCCTGCACTTGGTTATTGCATACATCCCCTTTAATGTATAGAATGTTTTACAGGTCTTCTATGCCGAGTACAGTTTGCTAAGCTACAATAGGACAATTGCTGAAAATCCTTGACCTATATCCCCCGGGGGGCATTCTGTTCAATGCCAACAAAAGCAGATGATCATTTTATGTATATTTACTCAAGAAATTTTGAAAGTAAATGCTAGAATTAAATAGAGTTCAACACTGACCTTCACTTGGTCACACATCACTTCTTGAGTGGCTGTTCTCCTCTCTTGATTCCTCTCTCTGTTTCCTGAATAGAGAGTCCCCCTGCAGAACCACCTGAGGATAGAGTCGCTGTAAGTCACATCTCATTGTTTTCCTCCAGCACTGTTTCTTTGCGGGTTGCTTCTGTCAGTTGTTGACTGTTTGAACTATGTTGCCGTCATTTATTTGTCTTACCTGTCTAGAAATGCCCGAGTTGGATCTGGTTCTGTGGCCTATATTCTTTGTTTTTCTGGTGTTTATAGTATTTAGCTCTGTGTGACTGTGTGTATTTGCTCATCCTTTCAGTAGGTGTATAACTCCACTCTCTCATTGTGCAGGTGTACGTGGTGGTGGGCATTGCCGCTGTTGCCTTCACTGGTTTTCTGCTAATGTTGGTTATTCTCAAGTTTGGAGGAAACTCCAAATTTGGCATCAAAGGTAAGACTTGCAACTTTCATCTCATTGGCATCCACCCTGTGGGGAAGGATGAACACTTCAGGATTCATGTAAAAATGCTGGTAAATATTATTGTTAAGGATGTTTGGAGGTCTAGATCAAAGACTTGGATAATTTTAGGATAGAATGGGTGGCTTCATGGATACATTAAAAAAAAAAGAAAAGAAAAATAAATTTCAATACATCCTGCAGCTAAGTCTGTTTTATTGTTCTGATCCTGTCATACAGCTAAACTGGTCTCTCTTAATTAATCTTAATCTCTTGAGGAGCACATAGTAGCTCTTCAGTCTACCAGGTGTAGCAGCTAATGGGGATCTTAATCAAATCAAATCAAATCAAATCAAATCAAATCAAATCTACCAGTTTAAAATTTTACTGGTGCCAGTGCAGCTACAGGGTTAGGGTTAGGTATATGGCAAAAACTACAGATTAACTGCACTATGTAAAATATACACTTCCCCTTCAATGGACGTGAAAAAAAGGTAGGGTGTTTTTGTTGTTGTTGTTCTAAGGTCAGAAGGTCATTTTAGGTTAGACTGTGTTGATCTTTCCTGCATGTCATTCCCCAAGTCTCTCTCTAATAATGGCATGAAAAAGCCCCAAAAAAACTGCAAAAAAATCTGTATCTGAAGCTTTTCCATGAATTAAATAGAGCTAAAATTCTTGTAGATCTCATATGCAGACCATCAAGTATCCATGAATCCATCCTGTTGAGGTGAAAACAGCTGTTTGATGAAATTTGACTGTGTCTCATTGCTGCTGGTAAATAACATGCATGTTGACTGAACTGAACTCATCGTCTTTGTAATGTCAATGTTTTTACAACAGAGTTTTCATTGTATAACTCCTGGAATGGCTACAACTGCAACTCATTTATTTTCTCTTGTAGAACTTATACTGACTCTCTACAACTTTAGTTATCTTGCCAATTTAACACGTGGATGATATTTTCTTATTCTTTGTGAACTAACAATAACCACTGAACACCACTTCTATAAGCATATCCATACCTTGAGATACAGACATATTCAGTGTGAAGCCTGAGAGCTGCAAGCAGGCGTATATTCACCTTTATTTCCACTGACTCATTTTCTGTTTAAAACGTGATTCCTGTTGAGAGGATTTAGCTGTGTGAAAATCCCAAAATACACAACGTGGATGTAGAAACAGTTTTCTGTCGATTCAGTTGACTTGAGTTCACTTTGGTTGCAAAGGCTTAATGCATTCATGACAAGCAAACATAAGATTGGAAATCCTTTGGAAGTAATTATTTTGTTCCAAGACACAGTTGTTTTAGGAATGAATAGCCTTTTGCCCGTGCTTGGACCATTCATTGCAGTGAAGGTTCACATTTTACATTCAAATGACCAAACAAAAAAGTGAATGCAAATGTAGAGAAAAACTTATTAAATGTGTGTTTGTATTTATGTGTGTGACTCTCAGTTGCTCTGTTGAGGCACAGTATTTTGGCAGTGATTGATTAATAGTTCCCCAGAGAGGAGGGGTGGAAGACAGATGGAGTAGCTTGTATATACATTGTGTATGTGCGTGTTTTTTTATTTATTTTTTGGTCTCCGGGAAAGGTGAGTGAGGTTGCTCTGAGGCAAATGATTATTCTAATACCTCTTGGCATTCCCTTTATGTCTGTATTTGCGTGTATGTGTATTTTCATTCCTAAGCATTTTTGCATGTGTATGTACTCCTTTTCGTGTGTAGGAAGTTAGGTCACAACAGTTTTGCCCTTCTGATTGCTCCCCTGGAGTCTCTCTTTCCACTGATAACTTCCTCTCCCCATGTGGCTCCACCCTCATGCTCCACATAGATCCAGATGTATGTGCCCTGCAGCATGTTGACATTGGGGCGAGTGTGTGGAGAGAGATAGTGGCGTCAGTATGACCAGCAAAGTCAGACAGAAAGTTTGAGAGCTGTGAGTAATCCACAGCAACACCAGTTGTGCCCACATAACCGCTGTGCATATTTCCCTCAAGAGCACGTTGACCAAAGGCCACCTGGACAACAGAAATATAACTGCAGATGGCAGCACATTATCACCGCTAATCTAACACAAACAGGACTTTGCTGTGACAGCACAGTTTTCTAAATCTCAAACACATGTCCGCAGACACACGCACACACACACCCACATGAGTACAGTCAGTGCTGATGACGATGACGAACTTGTGTTCAGACAGTGCAAACAGAGTGTGCCATATTGGCCAGGTGTGCATGAGGAAGGCTCAGCCCATGATGCTGCTCTCTCATAATCTGACAGTCAAGTAAAAGGCTGGAGCTGGTTTACATTATTTAATGTGCAGTCTCTTGTCAGTAACATTTGGTACAGGTTAACACTCCTCTCTGCTTCTTGACATACACTGGATGACTATTTTATACATTGTCTACAGCCATGTAGCCACGTGATGAAGGTGTGTCCAGTGCATGCTCTTTTATGGCTCTGGTTTGGTGTCCACCAACTCCTGAGGGAAATATGTGGCAAAATGCTTCTCTACTTTCACCTGAAAATCATAACCATCACATGTTGGACATAAAACTGCTGCTGTGGCTGGAAGAGAGACTGATAAGAGCAGGGAGTAAAATGCCAAACAGGTTGGTAGCAATAAAACCAGAGCCAGTTAAGAGATGGTGAAAATCTAAGGATGACCTTCTAATGGCAGCTTTAAGATTCACACCACCATTTTCAACAAGTAGAAATGAATTTAAGGTTAAAGAAACATTTGGAATAAATTGACTTTTTCCTTCCCTTATATAATGGAACGAAATGGAATTTCTTAGAACTGTTACTCTTAATAGGAACTAATATATGTTCAAGTTAATACACTCGATCCAAAGACCTTGCAGTGAAAAATTTCTATTGAATGTCTGTTAAACAAAACCACAAAGCACAGAGAGGTGTGTGCTATCTGGAGTATCTGTGCAATTGTTTCTGGATAGACATGGTGCTTTCAGGCACCACTTCAGCCAGTTAGATTATTGATGGCTTAAAAGTTACAGGATCGTTGTAGAGGATTTGATTTAAAATGGAGACACTGAATGGTGATAATTCTCCAGCCCTTTTAGTTTTCATGGTGCTTGTCAGTGTTGTTTAAGATCCAACTTGCTCACAGATTAGGCCAAACCTATCCGATCAATACAGCCCTCTGTTCCCGGAGAGAAAGCAAATCAGGTTTAGTGAGACTACTTGGTCCATGATGTGGTCTGCCACAAGAGGAAGCAACTACCTCACCTGACTCTGGGTCCAAAATATCACAGTAAAGGCTGCTACATTTCACTCTGCCAAAACTGGAGCCGTATCCTGGATGAATCGTCCATGTGCCGGCAGCTGTTATTCCAACATGTGCTGACAAAAATGAACATGGGTATTGGAGGTTTGTTGCAGGAGCAGTGACATGGCACATGGAGAAATCAAAGATGTAGGATAAGATGTATTATTTTGGAAAAGAGAGCTTGAGAAATGAAGAACCAATGAGAGCAGGGGAACTTAAGTAGGGCCATTGGAGGCCTAACAGTTTCCCCAGAATTATACATAACGACCCTCCCAAACTAACAGCAGGCTCCTGAGAATGAAAACATCTCTGACAGTGGAGTGCGAGACAGGGAAGGCTGTAGCAGCGTGTGTTTGTGCCCTTGAAGCACCTGTAGGGAGAGAAACGTGAACATAGATCTCAGTTCTGATGCAGAAACGAGACAGAAATGTCAAGACGGGAGGGGGGAAAAGCAAATGTGAAGTGGAGAAAGTGAGAGACAGTCAGAGTAGAGGAGAGAGTGAATGCTGAAATTGACATTTGACAAGAATTAATGCGAGAAAAACAGAGAGAAAACCAGCAAGGAAGTGAGAGAGGGACAGAGATTGAGCGAAAGCGTAGGAAGGAACTGAAGATGTGGGGAAAAAGATGGAAGGAGTATCAGAGATACTTTAGGGAGAGCAGACATTGAATAAAGGGAGAAGAAAAACTGAGAGAAGGAAGGAGATGGAAGGAGATGGAAGGAGAAAGACCTCTCCTGTCCACTTATCAATGATTCATCATTAGTGCAGGTTTCAGTTTTCTCCTTGTTTGGTGGAGTTGCACGCCTTCATCTCTCTCCCCCTCTCTCACACATACACACTGCTTCTCACGGTTGATCAATCGATATGACACCCTCAAGGTCAGCAGAGCTCCACTTTAGGCCCGAGGCACTACCGCGCATGCTCAGCATACCCACCACACCCACCACCGCCTCCTCCTCTCTTCTTCTTCTTCTTCTTCTTCTTCTTCTTCTTCTTCTTCTTCTTCTTCTTCTCCATCCCCATTATCCTCTCCCTGCAGAAAAGCATCTGCCTGCAGCGCTTGAGGTTTTTGATAAACACTGCTCACCCACAAAACTTTTGCGAAGGAGCAAAACTGAATGAGTTGAGCCATGAAGTGAAGAGGATGAAAGGAAAAGTCATCTCTGACTCTGTATTCAAATTAGAGCTGTGTATCAAATGTCAATACTTTTCATCAGCACTACAGAAGGATGAACAAGGGCATTCAAGAGCCTGGTCAGAGTCATGAATGTCAATCCACATCAATCTGTTCAATAGCTGTCAACTGTTGGTAGAAAGACTTATACTTCTTAAAATTTCATAAAAGTCCATGCAATAGTTTTTGCAGAATATTGGGCCGATTCCCTGTTACAGTGGACTTACAGTTGCAGTTGGTGTGTGTGTGTTTGGGGCTCTTTGTATGTAAGCCTTAACAATAACAGTCAACAACATCCCATGTGTCCTTTTAGCCAATGATAAACGAGAAGGACATATTAAAGGTCAGCTGGTTGGGGACATTTGAATGGTGTCTGCCAGGGTGCCAGGGTCTTTTCTTACAGTGCCTTTTTTCTTCACAACTGCTATAACGTGTTTGCAGGTCGGCGGGTTATTTGAGGTAAATGGCCTAAAGCCTTTACCAGTCTGAGCCACTGAAGCGCTGCATTGAAACTATAGCCTACGTACTTGAGCTGCCATGGCTGTTTGTTTTGGACCTGACAAGCTGTGTGCGAAGAAAATGTGAAAACACCCAAATATGCAGATTTAATAAGACAAAGGGTGGTTCTACTGTTCGTGCTTCAACTTGTTTATCAAAAACCTTTGTCAAATCAGATTTGTAGTTTATGTCAACTAGACAGAGGCAGAAGAAGAACAGTAAAAAGAGGAGAACAGCAGGTTTCCTTACAAATAGAGGATGTTATTGTTTTCATCAGCAGTTTTACAAGGACAAGTACAACTCAAGTTTAAATAAACTTCAGTTTTAGCCGTGTTCAGTGCTGTTGCAGTATGTTAAGTGATGATTGCTATTTCTTAAATGAAGCGAGTGGCAAATATACACAACCTTGTAAACTGTGCCATGCCTCCTGCTCACTGCATGCTGGAACAGGCTCTGGTCCCATGCGACCCCTGGGTGTAGGACATAAATGGAGGGATGGATCAATAGAAAAGAAAGCTTTAGTCCTGGTGCTGTTTATTATCATGCTTTGTGTCCTGGATCAAGTTTTCAAGCAACAGTTTTGATTGTTTGCAGATACTAATGTTGAGAGCCAAAGGATGAAAAGTCTAAATGCCTGTGGCAAATCCTGAGGGCAGCCAAATGCTCTGAAAATGGGAGCCGCTCTTTCCCAAAGTGAAACGTTGCCTGAAGATCTTGTCTGTGCTCTCCTCTGACTGCAGATTTTCCTGTTGCCACACACACAGCAGTGCAGTGTGTTAGAGTGATTGTTTTTTTTTCTGCTTTACACAATGACTTCTGGAGCATGTGTCACTTGAACAGGACATGGAAATGGAAATCCAGGTTTTGACTGGATCAGTTGGATCACTGTTTATTATGCAGAGATCCACTTGCATCAGGTGCTGCTCAAGATTTGTTGCTTAACCTTCTGTGTTTCTTTTCTTTTCTTTTTGGAATTGCAGCCATTTTCTAAAATTGGCATTGGTGTTTTAATTCCTTTATCGTCTAAGTTTTTTTCTTGATTGTGAAGCCAGAAAATGTAGAGGATAATTATTGTCTGCAGCAGCTTGGAAACACATCCCTGCTTATTGTGTTAGCACTGAATAGGAATTTGCTGGTAATGGGCATCATTTTAGATTTTATGCTCAATATGAATTCTGTATGAAATATGAATGAATATGAAGTTCTCTAATTATTTAGACTTTAAACGCTCTTGCATCTGACTGAACAAACATACCATTCACTGCCCTGTTGCTAATTATCGAAGAATATCAAACTGGAAAAATGCTGTTTTGGAAAAATGCTTGTAAATAAACTGACTACAGGAAATGAAACCTGGTTGAAATAGTTGATGACGAGGTTTGGTAATCGTCTAAACAGCTCCCCATGATTTCATTTTCTATTATTTTAAGAGGACATGAAAGCACCCTTGTGATGAATCAGACAATAAAAAGCCTTGATGGTCTATTTTGAAAGGAGGAAGTGTTTGTGGTCAAAGTACTGGCAGTGACCATCAGTTGGTGTCTCTCTCTCTTCTCGTCTCTGTCAGGGAGTCCATTGTGCAGCCACACATCATTTCCTGTCTTGTATTGGTCGGCCTGACCTTTGCGAACAGTCAGAGCAGTGAAAAATTAGATAGCTGAAACTGGGAGTGCGGTGTGGGAACAGGGCATTATGTATACGTACAATTTGCGCAGGCCTCAGATGAAATTATTACAGCACAGCTGAGGATTATGAATCTGTTTTCATTTTGAAATATGAGTGTTTTTGAATTTGATTATTCTCCACTCAAGAAAAAAAAGCATTTAAGAGTGATGTTATTTTTTTTTATTATTACTTTTTTTTTACATCCCACCCACATGCATGTTAGAGAACATAAATGGTCTTTAAATGTATTCAAGGAAACCTTAAGCTTAGTCAGCACATGCCCTATCTACATACATATATAATATACATATTTAAGACACTGAATGTACTGATGTCTGGGATGTGAGGTTTTCTGGCAGCAGCTGCAATTTCTTGGAAAGCATTTTATGAATAAGTAAATAAATAAAATCAATTATGTAGCCATTACTCACGTGTGTTGGCTAATATCATGGGTGCCACTGTTGCTCCATGAAACTACCAGTGAATTCAGGGATCCACCATGATATGAAAAAGATTTTATTCATGAGATGAGAAAAAAATAAGTTGGAGAAAAAAAAAGTGTCTCTCTTGGAAACAAGAATAGGTTGAGCTCATCTTTATGTGAAGGTCAGTAAATATAGTATTCAGTAAGAAAAAAGACTTTCATCTACAACATGTACCACATACAGTGATTTACATGTGTCAGTGTTTGTGAAATAAAATGTAGTCTGTGATTCTCTTGTGTATGTATCATGGCTAGTGTGTCACTTGTTGCAAACACACTGTGTCACAAGCTATTTGAGTTTCAGGTCCTAAACAAGTCATTTTGAGCCCAGCACATGCCAGTTAATCTAATTAATTTACAGAATGAGTATTTTTTTAAAAGCACATTTTATAACAAAGCAAAGCAAAGTGAGCCGATGTGCCATGGAGTTGGGTATCATGTTATCAAATCTGATGCTTGTTTTAACCTCTTACTGAAACAATTCATCTTCAGCTTTTGGATTTTATATATAAAAAATGTTAAATATAACTTAAATGTAAAGGTTTATTCCTGATAATGTACTTCCTATTGTTGAGAAGACAGAAACATTGCAGTTTTGAGCAGCAGCTTTATCTTTACCACAACTTGCACATAAAACCTGACATGGAGATGAGCAGCATGTAGCTATGGATTAAATTACACATCATGTTGTTATATAGTAAATGACAATCTTGAGGTCAAAAAGGTAAAATCACAAGTCAACACACCTCAGACCAAATCATGTGAGTCTACACCTGTGGCATTTGTGTGTACGCTGCACATACGTGTACATCATGTCAGTGTGATGTTTTTTTCTCAGGCAGTATGACAGTGTGTTGTTGTTCGGAGCCTCGCCGGTCGCTCAGTAAATGTCACTGCTGCCAGACACAGTGTGCATGTTGCATCAATGTGGCTTTTTCTTGGCAGTACAGTGAATGTCTTTATGACACGGTCTAATGTTAATGAGACTTTCGCTATCGATCAGCACCTAGCACCCAGCACTCAGGCAGATACTCAAGAAGCTCAGAGACAAACATACACACAGAGAAGTCCCCAGTTTTCCTGAATATGTATGAGAGCTGGCAAAGATGCATGCCAATATCATTTACTGTGACTGGTGTTTTTTGTGTTGTATACTTGTGCATCTGTGCTGCATTTTCTGCACAGCGGGGAAGGAGTAAAAAGAGAGATGGGGTAGAGAGAAAGAGAGAGTGAGTGATTGGGAACAGCACTACAGATAGAGGTGTATTGATGGGATAATTGATCGTTTGCCTGTCCAGACTGAGCCAGGATGCCTCTGTCTTCTTGGCCCTGCTTTCCCATCACGGCCTAATGCTAAGGTCAGCAGCTCTGCTCTGCAGCGTGTGTGTGTGTGTGTGGAGGGGAAATTTGTACGTGAGTGACAGGGTAAAAGCAGGTGTGTGAAGGATGGAGAGAGAATTAATAGTAGAGAAAGAGAGAGGACACGAAAGTAAGCCCTCTGTTCTGTGTTGTACATGTCTTACAGGCACACTGTCAATCAGTTGTTTCACATGTTCCTACCTGTACCATGTCCCACAGAGAGTCCTCATTTTCACAACATCCTTGTATTCAGAGCAGTGCACTACGGCAGTATTTGCTCAAGGCTTTGAGAAACACATCATTTCATTACTGTTTCTTGAAGTCCAGTCCACGGTCCAGAGCCAACCCCTACAATTTGGCTGAGCTGTCCATGTGTTTTTTTTTTCTTTCTTTCTTATACTGACTCACAACCAGACAAGAAGCAGAACAAAGCTTACGTGCCCAGAAAAAACAACCAACATATTTCCTGAGAACATGCTGATTAAACACACAGATGTTACAGTCAAAGGGGATTTCGTTTTTTTGTGTGTGTGTAAACATTGATCAAGGTGACTGTGATATATTTAGACTATAGTAAAGATCAAGTATCTGAGTGATAGGACTGCTGTGAGGTGATTATCTTTATGTTCAATATGTACTTGTGTTGCTCATCGAGGAGGTTATCAGAAGTTGTTAGTTTCCTCAGTAGAAAACGGAGATCAGTATAATAGATAGGTACTGGATCTGGGACAACTGAGTCAATGTGACCTCGACTGAGCTCATTCAGAAATTAACTTCATCTTCAAATTGATGATACACTGATGAGGATTTTATTCTCTATATGTCACATTGAATGAAAGGTTTCAAATTCAGAACAAGCTCCGATGAGAAAATGTGTTCGTTTGTGGGGGGAAAATCAGGGTCAATCTTGGAGTGACAGGCTGTCAAAGAAAAAGTGTTCAGTTAATATTTGTTTGTGTTTCTGAGAGAGTCAGAAGACAGTCAGTCAGTCAGAAACCTGATTGTTTTTCCTCATGCACAAGCACACGCTCATACCTGTGCAACTGAGTCTTAATTTCCAGAACAAACAAACCCGACTGGTACACCAGCTCATACTGTGTGTTGGCAGCATCAGAGAGCAGCCAGTTGGATTTATTACTGTGTTTCCTGAGGTCCAGTCCATGGTCCAGCGCCAAGACCTACAATTTTGCTGAGCTACCCAGGGTTTTCTTAGCTGACATAAGACAACACAAAAGACTCACAACCAAGCAAGAAGCAGCCTGAGGCTGACATGAACAGGATGTATGTCCTGAGAAAATGCTGACGGAGGGTACACACAAATCTGAGGGGAAAAGTGTGTGTTTGTGCACGTATACACAAATGAAATGTTTATTTTAATGATCAATAGATTTGTTGTCCATTGTCTTGATTAATTAATGAATACTTTGATCTTGGCAGAAAATAGTCACAGCGCCCTGGATAATGTAAATTGCTTCTCTTGTCCAAACAACGGCATTAAGTTGGATGTTTATACGGATACTTAGAAAATAAGCAAATATTCACATTTAACAAATCAAACACAAAAACTAATTTGCTTATGAAAGTATTTCTCAAATAATATCCTGTCAATCAACATATCATTTCAGTACTAATGGAAATTTGTGCTGCAAAATGCATTCATTTAAAAAAAAAAAAAAAAAGGAAAAGAAAAGAAAATGATGATGGCTTGGTGAAAATGGTCTGATATCTTGTTGTAGCTGTCTCATGGATTCAGGGATTTTGAAAATGGTGAATTACAGTGATGCAATGTAAAAGTTTCTCAGTGTTTTTCACAGTCTTATTGTTGACAGATATTGTTGTTGAAAAATATCAGAGTGAATGAACTAAAAGTGAAAGAAATCCACCGGCCAATGTTGTGTGCAGCACCGAACAACAAGCTGCTTCTTGACACTTTCCTGTGTAAACAGCCTATAGCTTTGACAAATGATCTGTGGTTGGCTGCTAAAGTGCATGTGTGTGTGTCTGTGTGTGGTAAATGCTACATACTGTAGTGAAGATGGATGTAAGTATTTTTCCTACAGAATGAACACATTTTTGTAAATCCCTCGTCCTCACAACTAAAAACAATTGTTTGGCGATGAAGACTCGGTTCTAAGATCAGAGTGAAAATTCGATTTAGTATCAGTATTTAGCCATGATGGTTAAGGTTAGGGTAAGGTGTTTGGGAAAACATCATGACAGTGACTGTCCTTACAGAGATAAGATAAGTGATAAGTGTGTGTGTGTGTGTGTGTGTGTGTGTGTGTGTGCATGCGTGCGCAGAGAGAAAGTGAGAGACAAAAATCATGTCTGACGTCTGTTTGGGAGATACAGACGGAAGATGTGTGTCTGTGCGCATGTAGTTGTCAGAAGGTCTGCAGCGTGACATGGTCGACTTCCGTTGCCCATTGCATGCTGTTGCCATGGTAACCTACGTCATTGCCAACCTGCACTGCTCTAAAACTAAATCATTATTACTAGCTGAGTCTGGGAGAGGAGTGAATCACTACCTTCAGACGCACACACAAAAGAATAAGCCACTCACACACACACACACACTCGCACACACACACACATGGCAACATGAAGCGACACCTGGGACTGACTAAAGTCAGCAGAGACTGAGATGGAGCAGACAAAAGACGTCAAATCGTTAAGCCAGTGTTCATTACTGCAGCTTGATGCCACCAGCTGAGAAATCTTTTGCCCCATTTACTGGCTTTATTTATGAATGTGAGTCATAGAATGAAAATCCGTCTTCACTTCTCCTACAAGGACTACAGGGATGATTGGCAGCCAGACATGACATTGATTTGGATTTTTGAGGATGAAATTGTCACTTTAAATTAGGGAGGTGTGCTGCTTTGAGATACTGGGCATCAAAAATATGACACGGCAGGTTGCAAAATGTGTTTGTTTTGAAATATTGAACAGTATGTCCAGCCAGTTGCTGCTGCTGTGAACCTCTTACCAGGTGCTTGTCCACAGTATATGGTGGAGGGAGAAAATCCACAGAGGGACCAGTGCTACTGTAGGCTAGGCTACAATTGGTTCAACATCTGACACCCTAGATTTACAGGTCTGTTCGAAGTGGACTTATATAGCACTTTTGTAGTCTCTAGAACCACTCAAAGCACTTTACACTGTATGTTGTATTCACCCTTTTACACACACATTTACACAGCGGTTTTACTCATTCACACACCCAGTGCACAGACCGGCAGCTGGGAATCGAACCACTGACCTTCTGATTAGTGAATGAGCCACTCTACCTCCTGAGCCACAGCCGCCCAAAAACACTCAGTATGCAGCCAATGTTGCATATAGTTGAAGATATCAGTTGGGATTATGAGAGCAGTGAATATTTTTTGTGTTGGCTCAGTTCTTCAAAATTTACAACTGTGATCATGAGATCAGATTATGAGATCCAGGTTTATTGTGAGAATGTTTATATCCACAACAGACCAACAGTGCAGGAATTACTGCTCTTTTATATAGAAAACTCACAGCTTTAGGAGACAGGAAGTAAATGGACAACACACAGATATCACCAGATTTGGTTCTTCGGTGGTGTTGCTCTGTTTAGGATGAACCACAGCAGTTTTGACTTGTTGTTTGTTCTGGCGACATCCTCTGAAAGTTGGAATGAGGGGAGCTCATTGACATTTGTTACTTTCTGGCATCAATGAATATTAAAGCCACTTACACTGTGCAGTCTAGTCCGAGCCTGTAACTTTTCTGGACTGATATTGGTATTTTTTTCAGTGGTGAATTTGAGCCCTGACCCAGTTCTGGCTTTGTTAAATGGATAAACCATCATATGGAAACCTTGTGTGATACCTTTTAACTGCTCTGATATTGCATTCCCCTGCTGTGTCCTGGGATTGTTTATCCACCAAGACTACACCGCCAACACACTCAAGTATTCAGCTGAATCAGTACATCTTAGCAGCTTGGTACAAATTAGAGGCTGAAAGAGGGTCTCTGGTGGTTTTGTTATGAGGTGACTGTGTGACGGCTGCATGTAAGGAATCTCAGGAAGCCTTCAGGGGGACCACACTGTGTGGTTATTGTCTCCATGGTCACTGCATATAGTATTAGTGATGAGTTTGTTGGTTTTGTCTTGTTAAGTTCTAGTCTACTGCCAATCTACAAATTTCTGCCTCAGCTTCCACTAAGCAGAAATGATGAGGCGCGGCTTAAAGGGGAAAGCAGGTTGTTGTTTTTGGCACACATCACCGTGTCTTCAGTCATAAACTGTCAGCTGCCTCGAATGGTTTTCTCCTTTACATTCCTGCCCTGACAGACGACTCAACCATTACTTGCCTGGTCTGACTTTATTTCCACTACCTAATTACACACCCGTCTCCCCCAGAACTGCAGCAGCAGTGGTGAAATTGTTTCGGGACAGCACATAATACGCATGATTTCAGCTACTGTGTGATTAAATGCAATCTGGGTGCATCCCTCACTATTGCATGTTTATTCATTAGTGTTGTTTTTCAAACCAGGCAAACACAGATGCTAATGGAGGAT
This sequence comes from Caranx ignobilis, assembly GCA_021432705.1. Lineage (NCBI taxonomy): Eukaryota > Metazoa > Chordata > Actinopteri > Carangiformes > Carangidae > Caranx > Caranx ignobilis. Next base: position 43,524,618 of record MU270014.1, on the reverse strand, counting down.
GAATATCACCACTATCCCAGACTCTCCTCACCCCTGGTCCTCATTAGTTTCTGGATAGGAGCTACAGGAGTTACACTAATTATTTCAGTCTAATTTAAGGACTTCATCCCATAGCCCATGCAAAATTACACTAAATCCTTAGTGAACAAATCTGCACCTCATAATTTACTTGTAACATTCACAGAGGAAGTTGTGTGCTCTTTATGACCTGAGCTGGAAAGTTTGAGTTATTGAATGGGCATGTAGTGCATCTGACTTTTTTTTTTTTTTTTTAATTTATCACAGTCTTTTTCTGAGTTACTAAAGTCATTGTTGCCATGTACATATATTGTAGATAATCAGAATTTGGAAAATGCTGCATATTCACAATGATTTACATCCTGTATATCTGTCTCAGTTTAGCTTTATTCAAAGTACACTTTGTCTTATTATATTGAAAACGGTAAAAATCTTATTCAACACTCACTTTTATACCCTCACGTTTACGTTCCTTCACTGAATACGTCTCTTGAGCAAAGCACCAGGCACTTAATGCTATAGGATATTTTCAGTTATTACAGAAAGTCATGTGGAGCTGTGGACCTCTTAACTCTCTTACTCCCACTCTGGGAAAGGTGACAAGTTACCTAAGACAAGAACCTCCACTGTTAAACTAAATGCTTGAATGTCAGTCGTTGGACCTCTAAAACACAGTGGGAGGTACAAAGGCAAACAATTAGTGTAGTCCAAATGAGAAGAAGTGGTGTTTTCATTGCTCTAGCTATACATCTGAAGCGCTGCAGCCAGAAATCAGTAGAGATGTAACAGAAACCCTGAGGACATAAAGTTGCTACATGAAATTAAATTGAAACCACTGCTGTGACACACCTGGAATCTGACTTTTATTCTCTCTCTATCACTCCCCGCTCAGCTGTTTGATGTTTTGCCAGACATGACTCACTTCTCCCTCACACACAAACTTTTTTCTTCTTCTTCTTTTTGGTGACATTTCTTATTTTCACTCAGATATTTGGAATGTATTTGAACCTTAATGTCAGCTTCAGTTTTATTTATTTTGGCTGGCTCAGCCTCTGTCATAAACTGACAGGTTGGTAATGTACGCATAATCCTCTGGCACAGATAAGGCTGTTATGTTTGGCTGGCACAGACTCACCCCCCAGTGACGGACCAGGTGTTGGTATCAGCCTGCAATTTCTAAAACATGCAGCTGATTATCTTTTATGAATAATATATATATATATGTGTGTGTGTGTGTGTGTGTGTGTGTGTGTGTGTGTGTGCATGCGTGTGCACATAGATGTGGCAAAAACCTGAAACAATTCCATATGTTAAACAGCCCTTTATGCTTTCTTGTATGAGGTTACAATACATATGGGTATGAATGTGACCATGGACTGGGTTGTGGTGGGAGGCCTGAGTGCTATTAAGTGAAGTTCAAATCAATGAGTCTATTGTTCATGTTTTGGTAAAAGGCCACTTTACCACCACTGTGAGTCAATCACTGTTTTTTTTTTTCAAACAAGTAGGGACTTCATTGTGAAGTTACTCTGCTCTATAAAAAACTATGCTTTTGGTGCAAGTGCTGATACATAAATATATATATGGACAGTGTCCCACACACAGATAGTGTGTAGGATGTGAGGACTAGTGCAACTAGCACAACAACCAGGCTCACCTAGTTTCTTGAAGGGGGTTTATCTGTACCTGTTGGTTAGATCTTATTTGCCTGCTTCACGGTTACCTTTACTATTGACTATTGCCTGAAACGAGACTATGTTTATTCTATTTATCAACATTTTGTTGCTCACTCCAGTGTTATACTGTGATAAAGATGCTTGCATGCCTGGTGATTCCTGGTGTTGCCTTTGAGTCCCTGTTTGTTCCCTGCAGTGCTGTTCGTGTGGGACTTCCAGTTTTTCAAACAATTTACAGTCCCACTCAGATGGACCTCAACAAACTGAGCTAAAACTGGAACACAATAGTCTTAACACAACCATACGACAGGCCTCATCACTGACACTGCTGTGCTGATCGTGGGTCTGATGACAGTTTCTAAACTACCACAGTAGCCTTTTTGTAAATTGTATCCTATGTGCCTATAGTTCCAGATATGATAAATGCTGTATTTGATTTTCAAGCATAGAGACAACAAAAGATCTGGTGTGTTGTGAGTAACATGCAGTTAATTTACTAAACCTCCCTGTTCTAATACTAGATTTCTTAACCTACAAAATGTTTTACTCACATTTGGCTGCATGAAGGGTGGAAAAACAACACAAGGTCATTAACAAATAACTGTGGATGAATGATTTCCTTGGATTCAAATGTCTAAAATACACAGTTATAAAAGCATAAAAAAATCCATGAGTTGTTTCTCCTCCCTACAATATAACATTAATAAACACTTTTAATAACAAATACTAAGCAACATTATATTCTCTGTGACACTGACACTACCAGCTACGTGACCTCTCTTGTAACCTTTTATTATTATTATTATTATTATTATTATTATTATTATTATTATTATTATTATTATTTCACAGTTATGTTGTTTTTGTTTCATACAGTTGTGTTGAGTTTTGTTATTATTTATGTTTTTTGTGTTTCCCTTCAGGGTGTGTGTTGTTTCAGAACATCCCAGTGGAGGTGGTCTCACGTTAACCGAGACGGACACACAAGAGACTATGAGAAAGAGAGAAAGATTGCTTGTGTTTGTGTGTGTGTGTGTGTATTTGTGTGAGAGAGTGTGTTTGTGACAGAGAAGTTAGAGTGGGGGAGAAAATAGGAGGGAGAAAATGGGAAAGGGAGGACGTTAAGGGAGAGAGGCATCCACATATCCAACCAGCAAAACAAAAACATGTATAAGGCATGAAGGGGGTAGGCTCTGTAGGGGGTTACAGGATTGTACAAACACATGCAGACATGCACACACACAGAGGGAGCTCAGGTGGATAGTGCCCATTATAAATCTCTAAAAGTAGAAGAAGCAGGTGGAGCTCTGGGATGCAGCAGCTTGATCAACCAATAAGAGAGATTCTTTAGAGACACATAAAAGCCTCCCCATTGGATGAATAATTCAGATCAGAGGGACAGATAGCCATTAACCTACATCTTCCCCAAATACTCACAAGCCTCCCACCTCCATTCACACACACACACACACACACACACACACACACACACACACACCACTGCTGATTTTGTACCTTAGCACTCACCTACCCTGACACTGAAGAAGACCAGTTCATCTTCATGCACAGCATTCGTAAACAATGCTGTGTGTGTTGTTTATTTTCAGACCATCATCCTTGTTTAGACCCTCTATTGCCCCATATAATAAGTGTCTGTATACCACCAAACAGACAGAGTCTGTCGCACTGGCTCTCAATGATCCTGCTGAACTGAAAGAACAGAGCAGAGCAGTTTGAAGAAGGCTCATTAAAGTGAGTACCAATACCACTTTGTGAACGGGGGAAGAAAAAGTGGCTTTGAAGAAGAAAAGCGATTTTGTTTGAATTTGGCATCATCTCCCTTTTAGAGTGGCCTGTGCTACTGAGAGTCACAGTTAGAGCAAGTCATAAAAGTGATCAGGATATGTGAATGAGTCTAAGAGAAAATGACTTTACTTTCAATCAGCTCGATCTTAATGCTAAAAAGGAGGTCTGCGTGAAGAGTTGGGCAGATTTCTGAAATCATTTATAACAGACTGTTAACACCAGAGCACAGAGCACACTACCTCACTGTTTGGAACGTATTGCGCTCTTAAACATAACCATCAAATTAGTTTTGCAGGTATTCACTACACCTGTCAAAACATCCCACGCATCCGCCATGAAACAGATTTCTTTTCCTCAGACTCCACTGCCAGCCGCGCAGTTGTACCTAAAATTTGTGGTTCTATAAATCAAAGGATGTTGGCTGCAATTTTTTGAAGGGGTGGGGGGGGGTTTGGGGATTACTTTTATCGTGCAAGATGTTTGAGATGTTACTTGCCCTGTCTGTAACTTATTAGGGGGAACATAAGGAACACCTTTTCAGTACCCAGTACTGACACACTTGTGAAACACACAAGATCGTAAATTGAAGTCTCTGTTAAATTAATCATCTCTTGCATCCCACCCACCTTTCCTCTCTGAAAGACAGATGCAGCCATGCATGCACATCTGTCTATAACGCTACACATGTGCACACTGTCACATAGTTCAGAAAGAGACCCAGAAACATACAGTATAGGCTGTCCAGTTTGAGCTGCATTGAGCATAAATATCTAAAAGGTTAATGCACTTTCTTCTTCAGTGTGCTCATGTTTTAGAGGAACAGGAACAGATACAATGTGATACATCTCAGTTACATTATGAAGACAGATGGATTCTTATATTCACAAATGCACGCATAAATTAATAATTGCATGCACATGTTGAGCACTTAAGTGCATCACTTATGCATGGCATGTCCACATATAGGTAGAGTTTAACAACCCTCCTTGCACATGTGAAGTCAGTGGGATGGCTGTGTTATCACACACACACACACACACACATATATATATATATAAAGACAGTGCTGGCTGAGATTGAGGTCAGGGCAGATGAATGCAGAATATCTGATTAAGGGAGCTTCAGGGTTAAGACACTGGTGTGAGAGAAGAAGCCACAGTTTAATAGAGTACAAGCTTGTTTATCCCAAACCCAGACAGCCAAAGTGGTCAGTAAATGTAATCGGAGGGGGAAAAAAAAAAAAGAAAAGTACCATCTTATTTTCAGTTTTTCAGATTACTGATGTTTTCAAATCACATTATCTGAAGTATGTGCTCTTAAGTAGCCTCTACTTCCATTAATAAGGAAAAAGGGGCCGTGCACTTTCACTGACGTATAAAAACCCCACATTTTAAGTGGTGTTCATTGACCACAGTGTTTAAACTGCACATAGTGTTTATATTTTACATATATTTCAGTTTAAAGTTTCATTTCTTTACTGCTAGATTGATTTTTGAATGTCTTTAAATGACTCCTGAGAAATATGGTGTTTAAATCCCAGGGAAATGATAGGTTAGTGTAACACTGAGATGTACTCCCAAAGCTCTCTGAAGCCTTTGTACTGTTAGACTGATTGAATTAAATAGGAGAATTATGAAACTGTCAGCAAACGGGAACATTTGATTGGTTGAACTTTTACAGTCACTTTAGTTTGAAGGTTTAGTTCACTTGTGTATTCATACAAGAAGAGTAAAAAGCTCATAATTAGAAGAAACCCCCATATTACAATCCCTTTGGGGGAAGAAGAAAGGGAAAAAATAATCAATTTGCCAAAGTGCTAATTAGGCATCAGAAACCAAATGACATCAAAAACCCATTAGAGTGAATAATGTTTAAAAAATGCAACAAAATTAATAAATAAAAACAAAAGGTGAACAAAATCAATTAAAAATAACCCAGAGGCAAATAATGATAAAAGTCAAAGTGAATGGAGGGGGGAAGACTGGGAGGTGTGGGTGTCTGTTTCGTGTTTGTGTATAGATCAGACTGTGTATGCTTATGACAGACGGAAAGACAGACTGAGACACAAAGAGTGTGTGTGTGTGTGTGTGTGTGTGTGTGTGTTTTGAATTACAGAGGAAAACTTCAGCCAGACATCTAAACAGTCTGTTTATGAAATATTCAATCATTTTAGCTTCATCAGCAACATGAATGTAACATTTTCAGTTTGGATTTGCAGCTGTTGCTCTAAGTGTGAACTTGAAGCTATATTGTTGTTTTTTTTACATAGAAATATAGCAGCCTACATATTTTAGATCCTGATCAATTACTATGACAAAATCATTTCTAAGGTGTGCGGCACAATCGTCTGCATACTAGTGTAAAGTGGATTTTATCAGCCACACATGATTAAAGCAGCTACCAAATGTGACATGACTAGTGTTTAAACTTTCTGATGAGAATGAACTGAACATTCAGAGGCCTAAATAACAGGCTTATAAGGTAAACATGACATCGATCGTATCCTCGGCTTAAAGGAAATGTTGCATATTTTGTGAAATACACTTTGGTTTTTGTTTGGATTAAACAGACAAGATGTAATGTGTTTGTTCATGAGCTTTACAGGTGCTAGTAGGTGGCTTGTGTTAGAGCTAGATGGAGCCAGCCAAGCTGTTTCTCCCTGTTGCCAGTGTCTGTGCTAAGCTAAGATAAGCTAAACGGCTGTTGCGTTTCCCAAAATGTCAAACTCTTCCTTTAAATGAAACAAATGAAGTGCGAGGTTGATTTCTACACATGTTTGATCAGGATTTGTTTAAACCGAGGGCTTCAAGAGAGAAATATTTGGTCCATATTTTAAGCTAACTGTGGTCTTATATTTTTTTATGTTTCAATATTTCAGCTGAATGCTGAATTATCACAGGCAATTTTTTATCTCTGTTGTAACGCATAGGGTTTGAGTAATCGTTGTTCCTCCGTACATTTAAACAGAACACAGCAATTCAGAAGCTATGAGTCATTGTCCTGTAAACCCTTACAGTTCCTATGATAAACAGGATGCTAGGCTCATTTAAGGGTTGAACTGCTTTGATTTTTCTTTTTTTTTTCTTTCTTTTTCGCACACAATTGTACATAGTTTATGTTTGTTCGACCATTGATAATCGCAAACTTTAGATTTTCTTGTATTTAAAATGTTTGAGCTATAAAATGAAAAAATGCTAACACTGGGACAGTACAGTATAATAGGCTTTGAACTGAAAGTGAATGTTGTTTTATCTTTTGTTTTATTTGTCCTTTTTATTTCCTTTGGACTTTCTGTTACACAGTATTATTGTTTTTATTATCAAGTGACCATTTTATCATCTTGTGGTTGTTACACACGTAACTGTACCTCATTTTTTTTTATGTGTCTCGGTCTGTCCCTTAACTGCAGCAACATCCAGCAAAGTATCACCCTGCATTTTTACAGAGAAAAATACATTTACATAATTGCACAATGATGACCTTTATACCTCTCCACAGTCAGGATACAAAAACATGTGTGAATTGTACATCATGTCATGGGCAGCATAAACACAAAGATAAACCGAAAGAAATAGCTACATTTCTAGTTAGCAGGACTTCTAGGCCATGATCCTCTTCCATGAGCTGACATTAAAGCTGCGTTCAAGAGACTGTTCTGTATAATTGCTTAAAAGGCTCATTTGAAAAAGATATTTCCTTCCTCAGAAGAAAGACAGGGTTTTTTTTCTTTTCAATAAAAGAAATCATTCATTGGCGTCCCTCATGTGTAAATGTGTCTTTTTCATCTGAAAGTGCAGTAGCTTTTAGGTGAGCGTCTCTGTGTCAATGCATAGTTTTGTTTTTTTTTTTGTTTGTTTTTCTTAACTGAGTTTTCCTTTATTTATCAGGAACAAAAGGCGCAGTCAGGCACAATAAATGAAAACGAATAAATCTGTGTCCACTCTGGCTTTGAAATCAATGCTGCATCCAAGTTCTTTTTTTTTATTGTTCCTCCTCTTTTCTGTAAACAATCTTTTCGTTCTCTCCCTCTCTCTGTAGGCAGCAATAATATTTCATTGCCAGTACTGTCATTAAGTAAGGCTTTTCCATTTTTACTGCACATCTGCAACAATTTCCAGTACTTTGACAACGTGGCTGTGAGTGATGAGCTCCCACCGTCACAAGTTATCTCACAAATGTGTTTTTTTTTCTTTTTCTTTGGAGTCTGGTTGTTTTAGTTGATGGGTTACGCTTGAAACTTCACTTTAGATTTCGATGGAATTGCAGTCTATTTCACTCAACTGTATTTGATTAACAGCCTCAGTAATTGGTTGTTTGTCTGCTCTAATTGAACTTAACTGTTTTGAGTCCAAGGAGTTATGATGATATAACAAGTATAAAATGACATAAACGGAAATATTCAGCAGAACTAGAAATGATTTGTACTTTAGTGGGTAAATGGATCTTATTACTTTCCTTCTCAGTCGGTTTAGTTGAGTCATAATATTGAGATGTACATTATTATTCATGGTTAATTTTTGATTTATTAACAGTGCAGGGTTGAAAATTTAAAAAAAAAAAAAAGGTTTTTTGTTTGTTTGTTTGTTTTACTTGGCAAAACAAGCATCCTCCCCACTAGTGTGTCATGTGAGAAGGTGAATGTGGGTTGAATATTATTTATAGAAAAAAATCCGACTGAGGGGGCAACAAGGACGTAACAGAGAGGAGGATGTGGGAAAAATAGAAGAGGATGACGATAGAAAGCAGGGTGGCAGACATATGCACGGAGATGAGAGATTTGAGACAGAAGCAGAGAGGGAGAGAGAGGAGAAGAGGAAATGTCTATTTTTACCAGTGGATGGAACAGAGGAAAGGGGAACGTGATAGGCCTCTGCATTAGAGCCTGAGAGGAGGAGGATTTCTGGCTTGTAGAGGCAGATTCATGGACATGCACCTAACTGCAGTGTCGAGGAAATTCTACCCATCCACTGTATCTGTCCCTTAGTGTCTCTGCTCTCTCATTTTTGTTTGTCCTTGCCCCTCTATACGGGAAACATACAATCAGTCCTTTATTAGTATTTCAATTGTTTCTTAGTTTATTTTATTTTTCTTTCTTTTTCATACCAGGGACACATTTTAGATTCAAAATGAGACATTCATTATTTCTATTTCCCTTAATAAGCTGTCTGTTCTCCCTGAAGTGAAACACAGCTGATCCATACAGTGATAGGAAAAGCTTATTATTAATAGATGCCATAAAATAAAATATTGACAGTTGTTAATTAATTGATCGATTTGTTGATCATTACAAAAACTTGGATCAACTTGTTGAATAACATCTTTCAGTTTCTCCTCTTTAAATCATCTGAAAAAAGAAAATCAGAAGTGCCCAGGGAAAAACCTTTCAAGCTCCTGATTTGAATGTAAATTATTTTCCTCTTATGTAAAATATTGTAGAGATGCACTCATGTTGGATTTCAAGGCAGATAATTTGTGTCTGATGTAGATAAATGTAAATCTCACGAATGCAAGAATGTGAAGCAGACAGTGGAAAGCACAGACCGCAACACTGTGAATAGATAAATGGACCAGCAAGACAGTGAATGTGGGAGGGCTCTTGTTTTTGTTCAAGCTGTGCTTTCATGCAGACATTTATCCGATTGTTCAAAGATCAAATAAGCAGTAACCAAAGTTTAAGTGTGTTAACTTAAACATGGTCCAAATTTAAGAGTTTAACACAAAAATCAGTGATCTGCTTCTGTTTGATATGTGGTTAAATGCAACACAACACACAAGTGATTCAGATGTTGCTGATTCCTGATTGGTGCACAGACACATGTGACATCACTCTTTTCCACTTCAGACCTTCCTCACCAAACCAGTTAGCGCGCCTTAAAAGATGCCGAATCTCATTTAAATGTTTTCTATTTTTCTCTTCATTTTTTTTCAGTTAAATTCATTCTTCCATCCTCCTCCAGCCACTCAGTGAATCTGCTGCTCTTCTTTCCTTACGCTTTATTAAACTTCCCCTCCTCTCCTGTCTCTCGTCTGTCTGTCTCTCTCCACTTCATCCCTCCATTCCTCTTCATCCTGGATCGATAAATTACTTCCTGTGTTCTGTGGGGTGACAGCGAAGTTTAGAGACCATGGGGTTTATGTTACCAGTTATCCGCAAGTGTGTGTGTGTGTGTTGTGTGTGTGTTTGCACCTATTGTGAAGGGCTTAAGGGGTCACTGAGGCCTTTGGGGTCAGTGGAGGCAGCACTCCTGCCCTTGCACTGAAATCCCACTGACTACTCCTCATCCTGCTTCCAATAATCATTAGACGAGAGAGAATGAGAGGATTTAGGTGAGGGAATTATTGCATTTTTTAAATTTGTAATTAGTTATTAACAAGTCATTTTTTTATATTAGCCAAGTTAAAATTGTGGCCAAGTGTTTGTGCCTGTGAAATAATGAGAAGTAGTTTCTGCTGTGCCACATGCATTCAGCAACTAGAGCCAAGCTTGATCAGCTTGCTTGTTCTTGCTGAGTTCTACCAGATGTCCCTGTTGTCCATGTCTTCTGAATTGCACCCAAAACAATATACATTGACCAATCTCACACTCTGACCTCTGTGGCCACCACCAATAAAGTGAACTCAAATCATCAAATCCACCATTATCTGCTAACAACTGTTCTTGTTGTTTTGCTCTGAGCACAAGACAGCCCAGCTGTTTTAACAAACTGACTGACAGGTCCTGATGCCTTTAAATCCCATAATAGCCCCTGTTCTTCCATTGCCCTGAGCAACATGCAGCAGTAAATGGCTTCTGTTTGTCTGAGGTGCACCCAGAGAGCCTAAGAGAGATTGATACAGTCACTCACAGTCATTGTTTTAACTCTGCTCCGGTGTAAGACTCCTGCCATAAAACTCCTGCTCCGGTCCAGAGCCTGAAGCCCCTCAGGCCCTCGCTGATGCCACTGATGCCACACTAGCAACTAAAAGAGCTAAAGGATGGACCATCCATATGGGCATATTCATAGCATGTGTAACACTGCCTGAATGCAAACTCTGGTTGCATACAACTTGGATCCTATTTTGATTGTGTTGGTTATTATTTACAGTATTTTGCCATAATAACACTGAACTCAAGTTAATTGCAGAGATCTGGGAACATTTCAACATTTAAGATTAATACATTGAAGAGTATAACTGACTATCAGGCCAATTCAATGACACACATGGACACAACATGGCCACAGTGGAAGTAATTTATGTAAAGGCAAATCTCTATATATACAGTGTATTTACCCTGAGGCTCTGTGACTTCAGTGACAACAAAAGGAGACAAGAAGAGACAACAGTCTACACGTCTTGTGTGTATGCTTCATTGTTTCATCAGATTCCAGCTAACATCTGCACAGCAGGTTCACACAAATCACAATCAGAGTGCTGAGTGTTTAAATGATCAAAACCACATGATCCCAAAAATTCTTTGGAAGAGAAAACAAAGGTGAAAGGTTAATGAAGTAAAACCTCTGTCAGAGTTTACGTTGTGAATTTCTGCTTCTTAAACTTGGCTTATAGCACTTACAGCAGCATTCTTGTCCAATGAGGGGCTATTAATGAATGATTATTAGCTCTTTAATAGTACAGTATAGCTAACCTGCTGAATTGGTTGCATTTTACTCTAGGACTGCATTGTAGTGATGTTGCAGTCACTTGCTGCTTCCTTTTCTGAGTCCAGTCCAGAGTCATTATTACCAATATGGAAAAAAAAAAAAAAAAAAATTACAAGACCCAAGCTGCCCATTAAATGAAATCCTCTGTTAATAAAATCCACAATCTGTAACACTTCCCTTTGAATTCCCCACATTTACTTGACAAGAGTGGTTTCTCATGAACCTAAACGGTCACAACACACTGCTTTTTCCTGTTGTTAAAAAGATAAATAGACTTGAAAGCGATAAGATGCAGTAATTGGCAGTTTTAATGTTCATCCTCCTGCCACTCCCTCTCACTCATGACCTGAACTTTGAAAGCAAGGCACTGTAATTTATTGACTGTTAACCCAGGTTTCTCCCCACCAGGCTGCGAGGAGCTCCAGTCTCCACCAGTTTAAACATCACTTCCATTAACAATGTTGGGTCATGAGTCGTGACCTGACCCCACTTACACCTTCACCTCTCCTGTCCATCTCTCTCTTCCTGCTGCTGCCTCTCATCTCCTACAGCTTCTCATCCCCCTTTTACCAAGTCACTCCCTGTGGGCCCACTGCCACCTCTACCTCTCTGCATGTCTCATACTCACACACACACACACACGGGCTCCTGTTGCCCCTCGACTTAACGGTATTTATAACGATCTGACCCTGGGACCTCTCTGTGTTAATGATCTTCAGCCCCTCCCAGCATAAACACACACACAGACTGACAGACAATAACCTGAATTCTCATGTGTGTCATGTTTTTGTTAATTTTTCTCCTTTTGTTAGTTGAGATAAAGGCTATGGAGGCCCTGAGAGCCCAACATACTGCCACAGAAAACACATGCAAATACACAAAACATCTTCACAACACCTGCACAAAAAAAAAAAATCACAAGACATGCAATTAAAGAAACATGCTACAAATTTAAACCTGCAGCACAAAGGAAGTGTTAGCAGTGACACAGACAACACATTAACATACGAAGATTTTTTTTTTAAATAAATTATCTGTAAGCTTAAAATTTCATTTTCATTTTTTTTTTGTCTAAAACACACAAACATATAAATCTTATCAATAATAGTAATAATAGTCATAACAATAATAACAAGTGTGTGATTTACATCAATAGTTTGCAAAGTGTGAAAATGAGCATCTGGTCACAAACATAGTTTTAATGCGCCCTAAAACTTGGTTTTCATCTTTCGCTCCCCCTTCAAGACTCTCTCTCTCTCTCTCTGTCTCTCTCTCTCATATACACACACACACACAGCACACTAGGCTTGAACATCTCTTCACACAAAATAACAAACTATTGTACTCTCGCTCCCATTCTTCTTCTCTCTCAAGGCCTTTTCAAACCTCACATGAGTCACCAACACACACAAATGCCAGCTCTTCAAGACTCTCTCTCTCTCTCTCTCTCACACACACACACACACACACAGTCATATCCTCACACACAAACAAACTCTCTCAGTTTCTCCCTCTTAATCAAGCCCTGTCAGCAGCAGTAGAGCCTGATATGAGGCCAGGGACAGAGGAAATGAACAATGTCAACCACTGTTATAATTCAGCCCAACTGACCACAAGAGGGAATATATCTACTGTATTTTATGCTCAGGGGAAATCAATCTCAATTCGTAATACAATGTTTGCAGGCTCATATTTGTGTCTTGAAGAGGTCTAGAGAAGCACTGCTCCTTGTCCTCACTCCCTGTGCAGGAGTGTGTAATTCTGGATAAGGCTTCCCTGTCTGTGACCAGACATGCTCTGGCTTGTCCCTGTTATTTGTCTCAAAGTGACATGTGCTGAAAAGCTGATGAAAGACCAAGACTAGGTAGCATCCAATTATGGTCTTTAAGCAAGTCTTGCACACCTACACACACACACACACATCCTTTTTCACGCTGCTAAATCACCCAAAATCAGAGAAGAAATCATATATTACCTGACGTTACAGAGCCACAAGCATCAAATAGATGATCACTCACATGCTTTTATCACAGCACTTGCACTGAAAAGTAGTCACTGACGAAGCCCTCCATGTACCTGAGTGATTAAAACCATTTACAAGTGTTGCATGTTCTCATTTTGTGTACCAGCACTAAAAACTCTGGTGGTGTTGAAATGACGCCATGGTAACGGGCCTACAAAAATACAAGCCAGTCCAAAAATAAGAAAATAAGGGAATGAAAAATTCATAGGAGCCATTACCCTGCATCCTTTTACAGTTTACTCTGCCCAGTGGGACTGTGAAGATGTCACCGCTTTGGCAACATCTTCCAATCTTTGTAAGCTCATAAGCTTTGTTATCATGAAACAAGAACACACCTACAATCACATACTCATTACCACACACGCAAACATGAAGGTGTACCCTGTCATTTAACACGCATCAAAGCTGCAGCTGTTTAAAAGTAACGTCCAGCCACATGGAATCAGAAACAAGACTAAATCTGATTTGAGTAGGATGGTGAATATCATGAGAGAACTGGTATTTTTCAGGTGTCCGAGTAAATCATGGCAGTAAACCAGCATAAACAACAGCAGGACTCTGAATCTAAAGCAGCTAAACAGAATTCATTCATCATTAATGTACTTTTCCTGCTGTTGAATGGGATCATTCAGTTTGGTTAGTGAAAGCTATACTGAGACTAACCCCCCTGCACCAGTTATTCTGGAAGCTGCAATGAACTGCTAATTTTGTGACAAACTGACATGTGAAGGTCATTTAAAGCCAATAAAAGGATTCTGTCAGGCATATGGATGTGGGCTTATCCATTAATATCATAAGTATGAGGCAATGATCATTATAGTAACTGCAGCTTTATTTCTATATGTGTTGATCTGTACATGAGAGGGTGAGAACTTGCATGTACCTGCAAATGGAGCTGATGTTAGCAATGGTCTTTGTGCGAATAAAGTTGGCATTGTTTGCTTTGGCACGCGACCTAAACATACAGAAAATTAGCAACAATGTCATGACAGTTTACTGCAAATGACAAACCTGTGAACATGGAATCAGCTTCATGTGTTGTTTTCTCTGTCTTAATTAGAATCTAATCACACCTCCCTCGTCTTGCCAAAACAAACTATTTTCTGTAAAAGGGTTGGGCTCAGTGTGTGACTCATGCCATCCCACCTCTCTTGTGTTTTCACTCTCTTCAGCTTAATGTTGTCAATCTACTTTTTGCTTTCACAAACATTGTATGACACATGAACTTTACTATGAGGTCATATCCATCATGGAAAGAGAGAAGGTCTGAGTTTTGACACAGAAAAGATTATTTTCCAGACATTTTTTCTCCGTCATTAGAACAACTGAGGACACAGAATCTGGATTTCCCACTTCTCAGTTTTTACTCCTCCAGGTTTCTGGGTTCTTGTCGTTTGTCTTTTTGAAGGTATACAGTGATTTCCTTGGTTACCCTCGAGCTTTGTAGAGATACATTTTCATCGCTCTCTTTTTTCACTCATCATTAAATGCTGCAGAACCTGACCTAAATAAATGAGCCATCAATGAAACATGAAATCAACCACACCTGACTAAGTGCTCTACCTAGGTGCCTTCTAATGGGACTCATATGAGCTTAGTCACTCATTTACCATTCATAGTTTTCAGGTGAGGATTTTCAGGTGAGCCCAATGTTGTAGCTCCCTCCACCTCCTGATGTAACAACTCCTGTGGGCAGGTGTGTCCTGACTTATCTACAGTCATCAGAGGGTGTAATTAAACTTTGCCTCTGAATGTTTGAGGGAGACGCCTGTGTGAAATACAAGAAGTGGGTGTTTTAGATACATTATGATAATGTGAGGGGGTGCATTGTTGAGGACCTGCTGTTCTAGGTCTCACTGAGACAGTGAAATTTGACACTGTCTGACGAGTCCAGTTTGGGTACAAGATGAGTTGGGAAGCTTGTGAGCAGTAAAAACACTTTACAACTGTTAATAGTATTCAGAAGAAGGACTATTTTAAATGATGGCCAGTAGAAAAACAGCATTTGCTTTAGTAATATACTGGGAATATTCACTTCCAAGTATTTCATTGGTGCGTAGTGCCTTGTTGGATCACGCTGCATCTGCCCTAGCCAATGACGTGGCCTCATTCGAATGAATTAGTGCTAAATTTGGTCCGTACGCAGCTGCATGGTTATAAAGCCTGTCTCTGTGATCACAGGCAGACGTTCACATGCTCAAAACAAATTAGTTTGTACAACGTGTCATGCAAAACGATTACAGCTGCTCTGAACAGTCACTAACAGAGTTGGGGTGAATAGCCTGACATCAGGGGTTGAGACTTGATAATCGTTCATTTGGGGGATGATGGCACACATTCTCAGGCAATCATTTCTCAAAGGAACTAATGTCAATGCACTTGTTTGTACACACAGAAAGTGATTATGTCATTGTATGAGGAATCTTCCTGAAGTTGGTGTGAACTAAACCTCGCAACTCCAAACAGATTTCTCATTTATAATATATGATCAAAGAAGTGCTGTTATAAAATGTAGCTGACATCCTCCTGCTCCTCCTCTTAGAGGTCTGTTGTGATCGATAATAAAAGCTTAACCTCCACTTTATGATCTCATTGCCTCAATCTCTGCTAATAACAACTTAACAACATAATTAATTCTCTTGTGTCCCTGCTGTTAACATGGTTGGCGTGTGTGGAAACATTTTTCCATCTTTTTCTCAATCACTACTGAGATGAGATAAACAAACCGAACTCAACGATGCTTTCTCCCTCCCGCCTCTCTGCTCTCTTAGGACCATCGTCAGTGATCAGTAACGATGATGACTCGGCTTCTCCTCTTCACCACGTCTCCAATGGCAGCAACACTCCTTCGTCCTCAGAGATGGGCCCAGACGCCGTAATCATCGGCATGACCAAGATCCCAGTGATAGAAAACCCACAGTACTTCAGGAGCACAAACAGTCTGCTGAAAACAGACACCTGTAAGTAAGAAACAAACTGTGGATGTGTACCTAGCTGAACAATGCTAAAGAACAAACAAAACGTTTATCAATCCGTTGTGAGAGCTGTCCCCCCAAATATTCAAGTTAACACTGTGTGTGATACACAGGCGTTACCAAGGCAACATCTTTCCTTGCTGTCATGGCAATAACCTTGGAGCTTCCAATTCAGGGGGAGAAACAGGAAACCCATTTATATGCAGTGTGTGTGTGTGTGTCCAGGCATATGTCAGGTACAAATCCATTCATAAATTCAAGACTTCTATGTGTGACTCATACACACATATATATTCCCAGAGCCAAAGGAAGGAAAACAGGCAGGAGGATGTGTTTTTTTTTCTTTGAGTGTGACAGCATCAGTTTACCCAACAACATACAAATACACACAATTTCACAACGCAAGGCAGACAGAATGGTGAAGAGAGAGAAAGCAGTCGAAGTGGGGATGAGATGGAGACAAACAGGAAAAGAAGAGAAGAGACACACAAGAGAGAGACACAGTGAGAGAGAGAGCAACAGTCAAACAGACAGACAGAGAGCACACAAGGTTATTGACCTGGTCCATCAACATGACATTATGATTATTGGCAAGTAATAAAAGCTCCTCCAAGCTTTGGCCTTGTGTTCAGTAAATTATGGAGCCACATGTGTGTGTATGTGCCTGCACCATCAGGCTCTTTTTGCTGAGGGCAAGGCTGAGGAGTTATAATAATGGTGGATTGGGGCCTGACCTCTTCAGTCCTGCAATATAACTAAAAGATAGACCGGGATTTACAGCCCAAAGACGAGAATGAAAGCGCTGAGAATCAATGAAAGTCAATAAGGGACTGCTGTGTATGTCTATGAGCCTACGTGTGTGTTTTTAATATATTACAGCCATTACAACTATTACTCTGCATGCTTCTTTGACTCACAGACAGGCAGCATAAATACTGAAAGTATCTGACGGATTATTTGGCACTCTGCCTTTTCAGACTCCTATAATAGCTTTTGATGGAGACAGTTTTGGCAAAGTGGCGTTAGGTTGTATGCCAGGAAGTGAACTCTTTTTAAACAGCAATCTTAACCAGCTCGTGGCCCTATAATATTGAAGGTAGGAATCAGTAGCAGGTACACGTTTCTGCTTAAAAGGTGGCACAGACCTCTTCCTGGCAGCAATAAAGCAACAATTACTCTGCAGAGATGAAGGAACCACGTGTAATTACGGGAACTGTTAGCTGTGTTGCAAAGCTTCAGTTGTGCAGCTCACCTCTGTAGTGAACACCTCATTAACAATAATAACATCAGAGGACTAAGCGCTGCTGAAAAGCATGTCACATTCATTATTAAAGAGTCACAGTAAATGCATAGGTGGCAACTTCTGTGTTTATGTTTCCCTTATCCCTCATACACGGACTGTTTGCATGTGTGTCAAGAAACTGGAGCTGCAGCACGTCCAGGATTTTAAAAATTGTTATTATTATTATTATTGTTATTATTATATTATATTATTATTAGTTAGTAGTAGTAGTAGTAGTATTAGTAGTATTAGTATTATTATTATTATTATTCAGTTCACATTTTCATTAAATGAAGAGTTCATGTTTTATTTTTCAATATAAAATTTAAATGCTAAATTTGAGATTAAGTATTATTACCTTTTCTATCTTTTATTATTATCTATTTATTTAATTTGGAAAATATGCAAGTCTGACAGGAAGATTGACACCAAACTGATGTTGGCTTAGAAAAAACTCCCAGTCTTCCAGTCATATTCACTGAACTGACATCAATCCTTTCATGTAACCATCATGTCAAGTTATTCAGAGTCTCAAAATTGTCAAGTTAGTTTAAAAAAAAAAAAACCTAGAGTATGTAAGGAGGATTTTACCTCAGTGTCCCTGTCTTCTCTGTTATGGTACATCTTGCTCCTGCCTCTATGAACAGTGTCTCTCACTTTTTCCACTGTTTCCATCTTAGCATGTATTTTACTGTATCTAGGGAATGAGGATTAACAGTGTTCTGGAAAATGTTTTTCATGAATCCACACGTGCGTACAGTATTTCATAACACCCATTTATACAGATATGCTCACACACACACACACACACACACACACACACACATACAGAACCACACTCTTACACTCACATGCACACTAAGCTTATGAAAATTTAGGTCACAATTAGCTACGCCCTCTGATAGGAGGGTGTATAGTTGGGAGATGTGGCTGAACAAAAGAAGGTGTAGCAGAGCAGGTCTCTGTTTTCAAAGCATCTCAAGCGTGACCAGCTTTGACCCATCACATTGTTCGATTCCAACTACCAAACACACAGTTGTCAAGTTGTTCAAGCTGTCTTATGTCAGCCCGTGCATGGAAAGATTTTGGGCTATTGAGAGAAGGAGGGAGAGAAGAAGAGGCAGATGGCAAACAGGGAATCATTATGTCCCAAGACATTAATTCCTTTGCTTGTTAATAAGATGCTGATTAAGGGGAATAGGTGTGAGAGTTGGCTCTATGAGGACTGGAGGTGCTGAGAGATCGGAGGATGCAGCGGAAGGACAGATGGAAAAAGACAAGAGAGGAGGTGGTTGATGGGAAATATTATTCCCCCTGATGTTAATGTTGTGAGCGCTATCATAAACAGGTGATGGAAAAAGAGTGATGGAGCCACCGAATGAGGGGAAGAACATGTGCCTGGATGTGAATGTTTAGACGATGTTGATTAAAAAGTGATAGGTTTAGCAGCTGAGGCGAACGGCAGCAGGGAGAAATAAATGATGGAACAGAGACGTGTGAAATATGGAGAGTGAGAGTAAGATAATGAGGCTGGATAGAGGGATGCTAAATGAGGGAAAACGAGCGAACACGATAAGTCTGGAAAACGGGTACTAATTAAGAAAAATATCAGAGAATGAGAGTGCAAAGTTTGGTAAATGGGGAATAATATTTCTGTAGATCTTAATTATGGATCCTGATTGAGAAGCAGGGTGCTGATGTTTTGCCTGGCACACAGAGATACAGTTTTCTAATGAAAGCAGGGTGAAAGAAGGAGTGTAAAATGCAATAGCTGAAAAGTGATGAACCATGTAAAAATAAAATAACTTAATTTTGAAACTTCTTCTCCTTAGTTGTGTAATAATGGAAATTTCTTGAATGTATGAATGTAAAATCAGTTGCAATGGCAGAGTAACATCTAACAATCTAACAATAAAGATAAAAAAAAAAAAAACACACAAATGGCATAATGTTGCAAGGAGCCCACACCAAATCTTCCTGCCAAAAGAAAAGAAAAAAAAAGGAAAGCAATAGCAAAGGCACTGGTCTGCACACATCAATTTATTTGCTATTTGAGGGCGTTAATTAAGGAGAAGTGGTGCGAGGTGTTGTCATGGGTGAACGCTTATTACACAATGCAGTAGGAAATGGTGCGGTGAGGTAATTAGCTGGTTAAATGGTGGGTAGTTGTCTTGTGGGGATGTGGGTTTATTGTATGCTGCAGGGAGTTGTGGGTGTTCTGTGACCTGCCTCCATTGTTTTTTTCGCTGACGTCTTAATATCTTGAGCAATAGATCATCTATGTACACGCAGACTTCAGCCACACAACCACTTTTTAACCTGTTGCCTTTAGATATTGTGTTTACCTCATTTGAAACATAACTTGCAGGAATTGTGTTTTTATTAGATACATTTTTAATGAATGAAGCTGCTAAATCTTAAAATGTTGATTTGAAGTAGTATTACATGCATTTCTTCTACACTTTCTGTTTACTGCAACTTAAGTTTGGTGTTTAGGCTTCAGGGAACTCAGCTTCAGAAAGAGCTCCAGGAAGGAAAGATGTACAGTGACTTCAAGCTGTTTATTAACATTTAACCAAAACTATAACTTATGCTCAACCTTGGAGCTCATCTGTACCACTGTACCACTGTATACTGGACATGTTCGAAGCCTAGAGACACGTGCACGCACACACAGTGTGTGGTGTGTGTGTGTTTTGCTCCACCACGATCTTACACTGAAAATTAGGTGCTTTTAGATATCTGATGTAGACCAGCAATTCAACTCTCTCTCTCTCTCTCTCTCTCTCTCTCTCTCTCTCTCTCTCTCTCTCTCTCTTTCCTTCTCTCTCCTCCCCCTCCCTGTCTGTACAATATCGGGTTATGGTGGACCTCAGTAGCTTACACTGTAGATCGATGCAGCTTCTGAGAGTCTAGCTGGGCTTTAATGTGATATTCTGAGTGGACAGCTTTTCTTCAAATGCACCTCTTAATCACATCACAGATAAATCTCAGCTCTTGGTGTCCTCTGCGTGTGTGTGTGTGTGTGTGAGTTGAAGAGATACCCAAGTGCATGTATTACAGGATGATGTGTGTCTCCTTGCATGCAGACAGTTGAACATCTGGCGCTCAGTCAGAAAGACAGGGTTCAGCTTAGTGAGGGCACCACACTGTTAATCATTCTGTAGAATAAAACCTTGTATCATCACCGTGGTGAGATGCCAAATTTTCCCCAAAAATCAGCTGGCATGGAGTCACGAGTTACTTAGCAACAGAGAGCAGGTTCGCCAACTCTGATCCAAGTGCGGGTGAGCAGAATGCAGGAAGAGATTACGTTCATGAAACACATTATTTAGAATTGACATCACAGCAGAAAGTGGATCAAATTAGTATACAGTGAATTTAATTACTTACTGTAAAATTCATATCATGTCTATACGATACTGTGAAATGTCTGTCTTATAGAAAACATCCTCAGAATTAAATGATGATCTTCCCTCTCCCAGTTTTACGTGGGTAATAAAATAAAATTGGCGGGTGGGGAAATATGCCCTCAAGACTGTGTGGATTCTGAGTGACAAGAAAACATTAAAACATTATAAAATATCATACACATTTTTTCCACTTCAGAGTTTGCACACCCTGCAGCTATGTTTGTGTTCAAAAAGGAGGAAAACCTACAGTAGCACCTTACAATACAGCCCTGCCGAAGTAATTCTGTTGTGTGAATCAGGTACTAATGAAATACTGACAGGCTCCAGCAAATATGTAAATGTGGGTATGGTAGTGGAAGAACGCAAGACTATGGGGAACAAAGGAGGAACAACTGAGCATGTAAGAGAAAAGGATAAATTCAACTCTGAGTATTTTTGTAAATATTGGGCACTAGGGTACAGTACTGGGTAATAAAACATAAAATTTGGGAACAGTGGCATGTAGGAGATAATACAATATAAATTAGTACATTACCACCCACACTTAGGGGATTTGTTAATATGTCTACTTAACAATAAGTTGGAATAAGGACAAGGCGAGAAGTTGGACTTTATTTATGAAAGTTCTCTCCTCGTAGTCATGTGGAAAACAGGAAAACAAACATACTGCAGCTATAGAAAGCCAGTCTTTATTACTTAATAATGAGCCAAGTAATTATTGTCTCATTTATTTCAATCACATGGTCAGAACCAGGTATGTGGGCTGTAATGTAATGTGTGGCTGATCTCCAATTATAGAGTAAGAGGAAAAAGGTTGAGAAGACCATTTTTCACGTTCTTTAGTATTGTCACCTACTGCTGTGCCATGTGGATATCCTGGATATCCCCCCCCCCCCCACACACACACACACACACACAGTTGTTTCTCCTTTGTACTTTGCAGCCTTGTTTTCCTTCTCTGTAAGCATCAGCTGGCATCTGTCACTGTTTTATTGGCAACTAAATCATACAACAAAATTACAAGGTAAAGCGTGGACTGTATTATAGAGGATCTAAAACAAATCTATAATATAAGATTTTATTGTAGTTAAATGACTAATATTTGTGTTTAGTCTTTTATTCCTCAGTAAAATCACACAGACCACACACTTTTACTGATTACATTATTTTTGACTTATGCTTACATGACCTACTTACATGACCTGTTGACTTTCTTTACTTTAAACAAATACATTTGTGAACTCATTGTCTCTCCTTGTCCAACAGTCGTCCAACATATTAAGAGACACAACATCGTGCTGAAGAGAGAGCTGGGAGAGGGAGCTTTTGGAAAAGTCTTCCTGGCTGAGTGCTACAACCTCTCACCTGACCAGGAGAAGATACTGGTGGCTGTCAAGGTAATCATGATCACTTTATTTTTTTTTTTAACTGAAAGTTCCTGAGTAATATATTCTAAAAAAGAGTGTGATGAACTCTTGTAAGCTCAACACCAAAGAGAAAACAGCAGTACACAGTCAGCATGTGAGTCATAGTATATCTGAATGTCTGTGGGTAAATGATCTCAGTGCCATTAAACTTTATGGGAAACACTCATGTGTGAAGCTGCTGTTGGTCATCAACATCTGCATTGTCACATGTACTTACCTAATTGATATTATATGTGCGTAACTTTTCCCAGTTTAACTCATCTTCGAGTAGATATAAACAACAAAGGTACCCTCAGCTCTGACCCTTTCTGTGGTGCAGAGGTTAAAAATCCAGTTTATACTAACGTCAACATTTTGTCTTAGAATTACAAATTACTCAGCAGATTTCATTAACACTGGCTACAACAGACATTGTATTGTGTATCATTTTAGCAATTTATTTAGCAAATTTTCTGTTGTTAGATGTTGCTTTTTTTTTTTTTTAAATGCAGCATGTTCTCTAGGTCAAAAGAGTTCCTGACCTCCGAGCTATGGCTAATTGTGTCTATTTGCTGTTGTCTTATCATCTTTAAAATGGGAGATTACTGTGCAATTGACTGTGAGGAAAAACAAACACATGGCTACAAAGAGCACACATTGTAGGATAGACTATAAAAAGAAATAAATACCATCAATTTGGCCATTAAAATAATCAATTCCAGTTTCTATGGACTTTTGCAGACGAGATATTTTGATTGGTGTAACCAAAATAAAACTCCTTGTTATGACTGAAGGTTAAGTAAGTTGTTGCTACATTACTTTTGCCATGAGATCTGATACCAGAACTGCATTTGAGGTATTGAACAGTTTGCAGCAGATAACGTTGTGTTCCTGAAATGTATACATGGCATTTTGAAAGGGAATCCTTCATATGGCGCCTGTACAGTGTTCAGACTCTGTGTTCGCCATCGCCTCACATCCACGTCCTCTGCTATTGTTAGAAAGTCCTTCCTTTCGAATTTCTTTGTAAGCAAAAGGTGGAATTACACTCAAACCACTGACTTCCGGGGTCAAATTGAATGGTTTCTCTGAGAGCATCCTCCCATCGTATCTATCCATCCACCCATCTCCCCATCCAGCACGCTCTCTCTGCTGGTCTGCGGTGAAACAGGATCTGATTGGTGAAGAACGTCCCATTAACAATACATGACCTGCGAGACCCCCCACACACACACATCTCCTTTCACTCCATCCTCCTTTACCCCCCCACCACCACCACCACCACACCACACACACTTCCTCTCTCTTCTATACCTCCACCTCTAACTTTGTTTATCACCTGACTCTCGTCTCTCTCCTCTGTGTTCATGACACTTCCAGATGCTTTCCTTTTCTCAAATCCTCCACCTTCATTTCACTTCCTACACTTCCTGTTTCCCTCCAGCTTAGCTCTAAACTGCTTGCTGGCCCACTGATATTTGCTGCCAGCTTAGTCTCAGCTCAGTCTGTGCACTCTGTAAAAATATGCACCTGAAAATCCCAGGAAAAGGAGTTCTTGGTTATGGAACAAAATGCTGTATGTTTCTGACTGCATGTCAAACATGTTATATAACCAGCACTTGAACTAAAACTGCACCTGTATATAGACATGAATGAAGATGAATCATTTTATCATTAGAGTCAAGTCATTGATTTAAGTCTCTGAACTCATCAGGGTTTTTTTTTTCAATCAGCTAATGTACCACTTGCTTACAGAGTGTACTATGCACTCTTCCTGCTCTTTTCGGCCTCGTCTTATTGTCAGTTGGTATGACTCACCATTTCTCTCCCGTTGTCTCTTCCTCCCCCTTGTTGCTGCATCAATACAGATAAAATGTGATGAAGGCTGCTGGAAAAAGATTTTCAAATAAACACTGACATTTCCAATGATTATTCTTATTTAAAGGACTAGTTCACTCAAAATACAAAACAAACTAAGAAGGACTATTACTTTGCCCAAACATAGTTCATACACCAACAGTGACACCTCTGGATAATCCATAATAAATGAGACACTGTTTCTGGGAGATGTTTCAAAAGTAGGACAACTACAACTAAAACATACATCATGGTCATGAACAGATTTAGAGAAAATGGGCCCCCAGGCAAAGACATGAAACAGGCCCCTCACTGCTCTTGTAAAGGACCCCCAGTGTGATAGATTCAGTAGAAAAAAAAAATCATTATTTATTCCTAGGGGGAAATTTAGACAAATGACTAGAAACATATTTTGAATCGTCATTTTGGGTCTCCTTATGTTCATTTTGTGTTTCTTTGTTGACATTTACCATCCCTTTGTTGTCATTTTGAGTCCCTGTGTGGTTGTTTTGGTCTATTTATGGACATTTTGTGTTTCATTGTGCTGCTTTTTCTTCTCTTATGTTTGTTTCACATCTCCTCCTTTATAGTCTTTCATCATTGCAGTCATTTTGCATATGTTTATGGTCAGGTCCTCACTTTCTATCACTTAATGCAGAGGCTCTGGCCCCGGGGCCTCCGACCTCTCTCTTTTTTTTCCTTAAGTATTTTTTGGGGCTTTTTGACTTTAATTGACAGGACAGTAGAGATAGGCAGGAAATGGGGAGGGAGAGAGGGAGAGTGACACGCCACAAAGGGCCACCTTTTGACCAGGGGTGACTACAGTGAGGACTATAGCCTCTGTATATGGGATGCCTGCTCAACCCAGTGAGCTAAACATCACCCCAACCCTCCGATCTCTTTGGGCCTGTTTGGGGACCCATCCATTATCATAGTGTTTGACTACATGAAACAAGTTGTTTACAGCTTGTTCAAATAGACATTATACCTACAGAACATGACAGGCGGTTTACGGTATGTCATATAGCCTCTGTTCCACCAGTTACACAAATTAAATCAATAAAGAACTAAAATGCAGTGTCCTTGGCACCCTTTTGGTTATGCAGTCCTGTTGAAGAGTAATTTGCATTTTCTTTTGTTCACTTTCTGGGGAAAAAGTGCAGCATTCTGATGGAATTACATTGATGATGTACATAAAATTGCTGCAAGATTTGTCAGCACACTTAATCATCACCACACCTCTTTTCCCAGTCAAAAGCTCACTCATGCATGCTACATTAGAGGAACATGTTCCCCCTTGTACACCACATTACAATAGACTACACTACTAATAGAGCTTAATGGTCGTGATTTTGGAGTCGGCTATCAATCAGCCAGTCAGCCATAATACAGAAGCAAGTTTTAGTATTACAGTACATTATACACTGAGCTGCCATCGATCACAGGCACGCTTCAACACATGCAAACACACACTGGCCTATACATACCCACACACACTTACACACATCCATACAAACACACTTACACTCCTGCATGCCATCAATCAAGAACACCTTCTACTTCCAATAGCGTTGCCTTGCACACATGTAAATGTGAGTCACCAAACTCCCCAAGCCGGAGGTTGCTGATTGCTTTTTATTTGTCCAGGGACCTGAATGTGAGCAGACCAGATGACTAACTGTGCAATATTATGGTTTTTTTTGCCCGGGAATTAATGTAACACTGAGTTCAGAGACTTTCCAGCTCAGAGGAAAGTCTCTGTTGTAATGTTCCTGAATTCAACATTAATATCTTTTCCTCAGTATGAATAGTTTTGTAGCAGTGGTCATTTGATACTCTGAGCAGTTCAGCTGATTGAGCTCAGTGGAACGTTGCACTTCTCTTTTTAGTCATATTATGTATTTCAGAATTCATTTTACCAGGTGTTCAGCTACAAACTACAAGCTACAAACAGTGAGTATAAGTTGTAGATTTCTACATATTCACTAATCCTTTACTCATAAGCTATAGATTGTTATAAGAAAGGAGTGTGGGTTGCCAGGTTGTGCCTTATGTTTATCCTTTTCCAGTTTCATTTTATCTTTTTAGTTCTACATTAGTAACACTAACCTCATCATTTAATCTAATTCTGTGTTCCATTAAAGACGTATTGACATTCATGACTGCAGGTTTGTGGCTTCTTAGAAAATTAGAAACTCTGTAGCAAATCTGATCAGTTTCATTAATGTCAATATTACTAATGTCTATAATATCATTCTCATAAAATACTTGACTTACATAAACACCAATTAGGCATTTTTAATGGTCAATAATTATTTATTAACTATAAATCACACTGTCAAAATCATTTATACAGGTGCCATATGTATTTTCAAAGTTAGTATCACACATAACATCTGGAGCACATTGGTATTTAGTCACACAAATTGAAACTGAATGGTCGTTCGCCCCAAACATGTGAGAACTCATCACAGGAACGTCAACACAGATTTCCCACACAGGTCCATTATCACATTTCAAACTGAAATCAGCGCATTGGCTTTCATACAGTATCTATACTGTAACAATCCATCAAGTCATTATCAAGCCGTATCACATTACTTTATGTAATGTACATGACCAAGCCTCTGTGTCCTGATACATTATTGGTGTAAAAAAAAAAAGTGGGTGGAGTCACAGTGTGTCTCATTCTCTGGATGAAAGATCACAGGTCATTTCCTTCTTAGTGACTTCTCCTTGTCCTGTAGACCTGCAGTACAACTGTAACAGGAGCTACCATTTGCATCATTAGTACACAGGCAAACAAACACACTCACACACATGTACACAAGGTAAAGAAGAAACGTATATCAATGTCATACACTAGTAGGAAGACAATCAATTATTCATGTAGGACAAAAGGGATTTTCTATATTTTTCTTCTTTAGATGTGAAATTAATACGGACCCTATATCACTTTCATTCCCTGCAACTCTCTCTCTTTGTCTCTCTCTGTCGTACATAAACTCCTTTTCCGTCTTTGTCACAGATGCTTGTATTACACAGCCTGCCTGACAGATTTCCTGATTCATGCAAAGGAGACAAAGATTAGTTTCAAAGGGAAGCAGTGAATTTAATTAATGTAAACAGTGTTGTATACTGTAATGGCTTGCATTAATATAAAATGTTTCTACTTCATCCTGCTCTGCCATTGTATTGGTCCTTGTTCAGTGCCAGTAATTTCACACCATGCCTGCACAGTGGCTGTAACTTACTTTTACAAGGCAAGACATTTTTTTTCCCACAGTGGACATCAGCCAAATAAATTGGAGCAGACTGGGTGCACTGTGAAAATGACTAATTGGCAACAGTGTGCGTGGCATAATGTGTGAGTTTTCATTTGTCAGTTTATAAAATGTCTCCTCACTCTCTCACTCCCTCTCTCTGTGTTTGTGTGTAGACGCTTAAAGAGGCGAGTGAAAATGCCAGGAAGGATTTCCACCGTGAGGCTGAGCTCCTGACCAACCTCCAACATGAACACATTGTCACTTTCTATGGAGTCTGCGTGGAAAGTGACCCTCTCATCATGGTGTTTGAGTACATGAAACATGGAGACCTCAACAAGTTCCTCAGGCATGGCTCTTATTGTTATAATTACTTATTTATATATGAATTTCATCAGCATGGCACCTGTTACTGCTGAAAGCTTTACATCCACTTACAATGAAAACACTGGAAACAACATGACAGCAACTGAGCATGCATGTACTTTCCCCTTGATCCTGCATAGGGCTCACGGTCCGGATGCCGTCCTGATGGCAGAGGGCCAGACCACCAGACCTGTGGAGCTGACCCAGTCTCAGATGTTGCACATCGCCCAGCAGATAGCATCTGGCATGGTGTACCTGGCATCACAGCATTTTGTGCATCGCGACCTAGCCACCAGGTTTGCCACTCATACTACACTGTGTTTATGTGTTAGGTCCTAAATAACATGTCATCATGCTGGGACACTTGTCCAGACCTCTAAATTTTATAGCATACCTAATAATGACAAAGTAAGAACATAGTATTTTGTTGTTTGTTTGTTTTTAGCATTTGAACAAACGGAATAAAATAGAAAGGATCATGCTTCCTCAGTTATTTGGACATTATTTGTAAATGCACAATCCAAAACAGTCATGATGACTGATTGATGACTGTGTTAAATATTTTGGGGCATTCACAAAGCAGGATACACAGGCAGGTTTTCTCCTCTGGTTACCTGTTTAGCTTGTTTCTTTCATCTGTTATTTGCCCAGTATTATAATGGGCTTACATCCACAATATAGTTTCCAAACAGGAGAGGCATGTTGCTACTTTCAAACTAAATAAAAATTCAATTTCATTCAACTCAGCTACATCAAATCTGCATATTGGCCGCTGCTGTGTAAAATGTTTCAATCTGCCATCAAAACTCGAGCTATGTAAAACAAACATGTCTGTACTTAGTTTGCATATGCTTATATTTGTTGTCCAACAGAAACTGTCTGGTGGGTGAGAACCTGCTGGTAAAGATTGGAGACTTTGGCATGTCCAGAGACGTCTACAGCACTGACTACTACAGGGTAGGTGTATGTGTCGATATCTTTTCTGGCCCTTCTTTTTGCCTCCCACCTCCCTGCTGCATGGGTCCCTCGCTGCTCCTCCCTTGCATGGGCATGACTGACGGACTCTGCCAGTAAGATGCTTGCTGTGGTTGACTGAACATAATATAGTGTGGTGGGATTAAACATACATGTAGTTGTAAATGGCTCAATGGAAAGGCATACTGTATGATTGGACTCAGGGAGTCCAATCATATGTTGCATGCTTTGTTAGGTGGGTTGAAGTTATAGTTAGTGTAAAATAAGAGCTGGTTAGAAGGATAAGTACTGTAGTATTACTCTAATATACAGAATGCACTTGTTTAAAACAGGTAACCTGCCATTCATGGGAAATGTGGCTAATAGACAAGTGCATGACAAAACACATTTTAGTACACTGAGGCTAACTGACAATACTTTTAAGCAGTCTGGACAAAGAAATATCAAATAACTGGAGTTGTTGTTTTTTATGTTTTTTCATCTGAAGATGTGTCATTTGTGACAGCCTGAAATAATCAGTAAATAGGGTGCCATATCACACAACACATACAGTAGTACCCAATAATGTACAATACTGTATTCAACATATCTGTTTACAGTGCAGGAAGTCCCAGGCAGTGTGATATAATACACATGCACCTATTCTAAGGTGTGGTGTCAAAGGGGCTGCTCTGCAAAAAGGAAAGAGGAAATGTGGCTGCGTTTCTAAAGAGAAGTGTAAAGGGATTATGTATTTTGTGTGTGTGTGTGTGTGTGTGTAGCTCTACTGCGAGTGTCAAGAAACACCCTGGTGCCAGAGACAGCTGAGAGTGTGTTTTTTTCTCTTCTGGCCAGTAATCTGTCAGCTTAGTAAAAGGCCGAAATCTAATAAATTGTACTGATTGATTGATAGTGACTGTCCATTTTTCCTGGCCCTCTCTCCCGTCCACGGTGACAAACTGACAGCAGCGACAGTGACAGAGAGCTCAGGGGAGGAGGGTGAGAGAGACAGAAGAAGAGAGCAGCCATTCAATGACAAGAAAAATCTCCATTTTCAACAAATAATAACTTTAACAATAACACACAGAAAGATCAATGTCTGTGCTGTCTGCGGAATATATTGATATTTACCATTTTATATACACCACTATACTATCGAGGTGTTGAAATTATGATGCAGATGCAGGACTGTAGCATGCCAATATGAGAATGTCACTTCACCTCTAGTATCTATTCAAAATTCAAAGCAATCTCATGGAAAAACAATTTCTCATTGGACTTTTTCCGAACACTGTCCGGATTCAGTTTGGAATAACAAGCTCTACATGGCATCAAATTAAATAAAAAGATTAAGGTCTCTCCTCTATGGCTTTCTTTTGTACTATCTCTGTGTGACGACACACAGCAATCTCCCCCTCCTCCTCCTCCTCTTCTTCCTTTCACCCCTCCTCAATAAAGCTAAGCGCCGAGGCTGTAGTCATAGCAACGGCCGAAGGCAGTGGCGGTGAGCCTCAGAGTTGTATCCAACGTTTCTCAGGAAGAAAAGTAATCAGAGAAGTTCTGTTTAGTATTCTGTAGCAGTATGAGAGAGAGAGAGATGAAAGTGTGGGAGACAGAGGAAGGAAGGTGGCAAAGAAATGAAGGGAAGAGAAAAGAGCAGGAAAAGAAGAGGGTGAGAGATGGAGGGAGCAGCAGGAAAAGAAAAAAGCGGGAGGCACAGGAGTAAGAGGCCAGGAAGGGAGAAAACAAAATGCAAATGAAAATACAAAGTGAAGGCTGTAATAGAGCAATAAAGAAACATACACATGCTAAGGTGAGAGAGGAGAGGTGTCTGGGGGAGAGGCCGATCGCAGAGAAGACGTCGTACAGGGCAGTCAGTGAGTCAGTGAGAATCAAACACACAGAGGAGCTGCACCCTCACACAGCCACAGAGCAGGATATCAGAGACACAGACATACAGGCAGAAAACAGCAAAGCTGGAGAGGTACAGGATGGTGGGAGGTAAAACAGCACATAGGTGTGTGTGCGTGCGTGTGTGTGGATGGTGTGTAGGTACCCAGTCATGCTCTTGCGTCAGACAGGAGCAAAGATGAGTCATAGAGGAATTGGACGCCCCCCCTCAGTGCTTATGTATGTGTTGGTGTAAGGAAATAGAAGCAGAGGCGTAGGACCGAAGGGGCTGTGGTGACGTCATTGAATCCCCTGTTACACAATGAATCTGACAGATGCTTCAGAAGACAGACAAGGATGCAAACCACGAGCCTCTCCATGCAGCCTCTTTTTTTTTTTTTTGGTGCGTGGGTGGAGTGAAGGCATATATACAACGCATTTTCTCCCTAAATGGATTTCATGCCCAAATGTGTAGGATGGAAGAAAATTAATTGTCTGCTTACGTCTTACCACTGGAGGCTTACTGTTTTATGTTGCTGACACAGACTGTTGGGAAACGCTGGCAACAAAGTAGAGCTAAACAATCTCTACAGAGTAATTTGGCTCCTAAGTGTGTTTTTTTTTTTTTTTTTTTTTTTTTTTTCCTCCAAACCATTGCTGGGTCCCTACCGGCACAGACAAACAGCATTTTAATGGCTCACCTGGAGACACCAGAGTGGAACAGTTATCTGTGCAGGAGTGAGCACTCACATGGACAGACAAAAACACACCAGTACAAAGATGATACCGTCAACACCTGAATAATAGAGAAGAATTTTCTTTTTGTTTCCATTTGAAATAAAAACTAATATTTCACCGATCATTCTGGAAGACTTTCCATCAGCTACCAAACAAAATCTGGCAAAACAAACTCATTTAAAGACAATATGGTCATTGCAGATTACTTTAAAGTCCCATAACTCTCATATTTAAAAAACAAACTTATATTTGCTAAAATATAGTCACAAATTTGTGAAAAAACTCAAAATTTGCAGGAAAAAACTCACCTCAATCACCTAAATCAAAACTGTAAAAATTTGTATTTACTATGACCAACATTTGAAACATCTTCCAAGAGTTTGTTACTGTAAAACTGGGTGTTTGTGTGAAAGAAATGTATTTTGTGGCAGCAATATTTGGTATGTCTACAACACAATCCAAGCACCTGTCCAACAAAAGAGTGAGCTATAAGGGACAGAGTTGAACAGCATGCCATGTAACTTATCTGCACACACACACACACACACACACACACACATGCATAGACACTAGCATTCTTGGAAATAGCTTTTGTCTCCATAGCAACGCAGAGGGTAATTAAGGTAGGGTTCCTGTATAAAAAAGAGGAGGTGGAGTTAGTCACATAGGCCCCTCCTCCCACGCCACATCCCATAATGCTTTCTTTTTAACCAATCCAGTTCCCATGGATACCACAGCCTCCAGTAGGTCACTACAGAGAGCCCACGGCCCTCCTCTGCTTTGTTTTTTCTCCTGATTTAGGCTTTCCTGGAACACTCAGGCAGTGATCTAGCTGAAATGATGCATATTTATAAGACAGGGAAAGAGAGAGCACGAGAGAGAGGACAGGCAGGTTAGGGAGGGTGAGAGAAGGTGAGAACAAGTGCGAGGGAGGTGGAAAGGAACAGAAAAGGAGACAAAGACTGACGACGAAGCAACTGACAGTGAAAAGGAAACAGAGACAGAGCTGGTGCTCCATCAGGGAGAACCTTGGTGTTCAGGCCTCTCCATTGTAAACGGTTCGTTTTTTGTGCCCCTCCCTCCCCCAGTGAAAAAAAAAGGTTTGACGCAAGGCTTTCCCTGCTCCTGCACTCGTTTTCTTTCCTGTTCTTTCTCTTTCAATTCATCCTTGTTATAGCCTTGATGAAGAGACTGCCTTTTATTTCTCCTCTTGCTCACGCGCACACACGTACACACACACACAGATGGAGCAAGAGAAAGTTATGAAACATAAAGAAATGTACCACAGCAGTTCAAGAGCCCAATATTAATATTTCAGGCTATCAGGGGGAAATGATCAGCAATGATGAATAAAACAAAAAGACTAATGGATATGAGCAGGTTCAGACACATCAGTGAATAATAAATACTGTCAGAAGACTGTCTATAGTACAGAATAGAACAGAGCAGAATAAACAATGACCCTGTCCAAAATCACCATCCATTATGGCGCTCCATATGTACTGTCTGTCTTTTTATCTTAAACTGAGTGTCAGATTTACCCAGGGCACGGAGCTGAAGTCTAGCTCTGCCCTTTTTGCGCAGAATCTACCTTCATTATGGCTACACCTTTAAATCACATATGAATTTGACAGAAACAAGGAAATGTAAATGAGACATAGACAAACAAGCGGGAGGGAGGCATGGCGTTAACAGGAAGGAAAGCCAGGGCCTGCTCGTGAAAGTAAGAGCTGCAGAGATGGAGGCAGATATGTTTCCCAGGACGTACCATTGAACCTGATGGCTATCTATGTGACCGTGCACATTTTATTACCACCTTAAATAACCCACTGACTAACATAGAAACAGGCCAAGTGTGGATACCAAGCCATTAATAACAGGCATAAACCTCAGAGAATGGATTGTGCTGTCTGTGTGGAGCAATGGAGCACAGATTGGTCGGTAGATTCATGTGAAGCAGAGAGGGGAGGTTCGGTACAAGAGAGATCAGCATCAGCATACAAGGTTAGGTTTCACTCAGCTCCACTTTAAATAGGTTACGGTGCAAAATTCAAGCGCTGACTGAATTGAACTTTTAGTCTCTTGATCCTCCCTGACCTGCCAGAGGATGCATCATTACATTTATGCTGTGTAGCCAAACATTGTTCAAAGCTCACAAAATTTGATTTCAGATTCTCGTGAAGATCCCAAAGTTTTCATATGTCCCATGATAATCAATATGATTTGGTCAGGCTGAATCACAGATATTTAGAATATTTTCCTATTGAATTGCTCTAAAGATCATATCACTCACACGACAAGTTTAAAATACCTAAGGGGGAAATTCTGTGTTAAATGGTTGAGCATACTGTTTTCTGTTTTTATGACTGGCTCTAAGACATAATTAATATGTAAGACACAACGGCTTTTATGCAAACAAAGCACTGTAATTACATGATAGTATGTGGCTGAGGTGTTCACTCACCTTTGTCACTGGTGGAGCATGAATAGTGGTTCACGCTCGGACCCCCGCCACAGCATTAAACTCATTCAAGGCTACAGTCAGAGTCTGTGGGAGTCTGAAATGAGCTGTCAGTGTTTATGAGCAGCACAAACATCAAATGAATACAACAATCAAACAGGCTCCAAAGGCTCAGTTCAGATTAGAGAATAATGAAATGACCAACTGTTTCGCAGAATGCCTGCGACTTCCTCCACAGTTGATTTCTGAGAACTGAGAATCACTGGGACTCATCACATTGTTTGATGCAGCAAATTCAATTATTTTTCTCACTTGAAATTCACTTGCATGGGACTCTGGAAGTACGCACGTTGCATTCTGCCATAGTTTACTCTGGCTTCACAGCATCAATGTGACTGTCTCCCTCAACAACCTTTTTTGATCCACTGGCTGATCATAGACTATTAATTATTTTCTAACAATCATCTTAAAAGCTATGAAAGTGTGTGTGAATGGGTGAATGTTATTGTAGTGTAAAGCACTTTGGTGGTCAATAAGACTAGAGCCTAGAAAAGCACTATATAAGTGCAGTCCATTTAATTGTGCTCGGTGGCCAGTTAATTAGTGCACATATCCTCTTTGTTCGAGGGGAATGTAAAGCAATACTCTCTCAGACCTCAGTTAAATAAAATTATATGCTGATCAGGAGCGAGGTGTGTAACAGCCAAGAAGATGATGCAATCTACTGTGCCATACCACAAAGCCTCACTTATTTAAATGCCTCCTGCAGCATTTTTTTTAAGAATGAAATGTTTGCTGCACCACTTTAAACTATATTGAAATTTCTGAGTGAACCTTGGTGAGAAATGTGAAAAGCTGCGTGACCATGCATTTGAAATGCGTGACGCCTCAGAATAAAAATGAAAAGAAGAGACTTGAATATTGAGCATTCCTGTCTGTCAGAGGGATGACTGTGACGATGCTTTACAGATCTTCTGTTCACTCTGTGCTATACTAACTTTACACTCTCTCCCTGTCCCCTTGTTTGTGTATGAATTAAAAGGTCGGAGGTCACACTATGCTGCCAATTCGCTGGATGCCCCCTGAAAGCATCATGTACAGAAAGTTCACCACGGAGAGTGATGTTTGGAGTCTTGGAGTTGTTCTCTGGGAGATCTTCACCTATGGAAAACAGCCTTGGTACCAGCTCTCCAACAATGAGGTACAGAACACAATACAGCCTCTTGTTATAAATCTCTTTTTTTTTTTAACACTTTTAACCCACCAGCAGACATGATAACAGATCCATCTTAACAAAACATTAGTGTAGTTAAAAGTACAAAGCACAAACTTTATGCAGATGTTACCCTGGAAGCTCTTTCAGCTTAATAAGTAATGCCAGACAAGATGTTGCAGCCCCCAGATATGAGGAAACAGCCCTTCGGTAAAAGTAAAACTAAATATTTGATCAGTTGTGTGAGCAAGTTTCTCATAGGTATACATTTTGTGAATCCTTTGGCCTGAGTCATCTCATTATATAAGGCACAAGCACGTGACTTAGAAACTTAATAAGCTGTTGTCATTTTGGCATGTTGTGTCGTGAATTAATTGTAAGGTGAGACACAGAGCTGGGGAACCAGGTTTTGGCTGATTTTGCTCTCAAGTGCAGAAGCTGTCTGGCATCGCTGTCAGGCTGGTGCAAGAGCAGGTGTATCTTGTGTTTTGAGTAGAAAGGCTGTTTTTGAAAAGGACTCACAACCTGTCCTCTGCCTTTTTTTCTTTTTTTTTTTTTTTTGTGACATGGATCACTCGCTACACGCTACAACTAAGCACCTATTGTTTTTGCTCAGGATGTGAGCTGCATTCCCCAGGTGTTGCTTTATGAACAGCAAACAGTGACACAGCCAGTTGATTTTCCTCTGAATAAGGATTTCCACTATATTAAACATAAGTGCTGCAAGAACACCTTTGTTCTGGGTTTAATTTTTGATCTAAAAATAAATGAAAATAGCGACAAAGACCCCAGATTGTTAAAGGAAATAATCTTCAATTTAGTCCATCAAGATTATACACAATATACAATGACAATATATAATATTAAAGCTGCTTTGCAGCAGTAGTCGGGGCCAGTCAATTTTGGAACAAATTTAGGCAATTTTGAGTAACAAGAGACAAAATAGGGAGAAATAGAGACAACAAGAACATCGGCATTATAATGTCCATTCTGCTTTTGCTGAGGCTTGAAATCACAACCTCTGACACCAAGATTCGTCCTCTAACTCACTGAGTTAATTGAAGTGAGACCTGGTGTGTGGCTTCACAAATGGACTCAGGCAGTCAGCAGCCAGGCAGCAGTTCTCAAGACAGATTTGAAAAATTGTCAAAATGTCAAAAATCTGATCAGTTGTATCTTGACAGCATGAAAATGTTGGTGATTTGTTTTTACCAATAAGTGTTTTGCTTCATAGGAGAAAATCTGATTGACTGCAGTTTGTTCCCATGAGAGCAGAATACAACATGTTTTCAAAAATTCAGTTTTTGACATAAAATTCTGATATTTGACAAACTTCATCAATCAGGACTCCAAAATATTGTCAGGTTTTTTTTTTTGTTTTTTTTTTTCAGGAAGATTGAAAATGTATTTCACAAGAATTGGCTGGTATATGTTTACAGTGCTGTTTACAGTCAAATGTTTTCATGCACTGTAGGCTCACTTTCACACATCAAAAATCCAGGTGTTAACATTGTGGAGGAGGGTCTGAAGATGCTGTGAAGCAAATTTGGTGTCAATTGAGAAAAAATTGTGGGACAAGAAAGGTTTAATAAGTTTTACAGTCTTTGAAAAAAAATGCAGTATTGGGGCTACATTTTGGTGAAAGTTGCAAAACTCTAGCATGTATGGTTGATTTGTTAGGAATTTTCAAAGTTTTAAAATTTAGATGCTTTTTGTGCTTTTTGTAGGAAGAAGAAGAAGAAGAATACTGGCAATAACAATAGGTTCCCGGCAGCTTATGCAGCCTGGCCCCTAATTATAAAGGGGAGAAAACTAACCAATACAGAACCAAGACAGATGTTGTTTAAACCCACTGACAACCATTAGCCTGCCCGTGGATTAGTTCCTGTAATACAGACTCACACTAAGCAGCCCAACATGTTTGAAGCGTTGATTTCAGTGAAGAGGCCGAACCTCAGGGGAAATGTGTAAATACTGCGTATCTACAGTAAAGTATTTCAGTCAGTGTAAACACCACAAAAGCTGGGACAATATATCTGATGCTGTCAGATAGCGTGAAATAAGATGATTGTTACAATTAGGAAACTATAATAGGGAAATTATTTAGATTTTCTGTCGATCGACTAATCGGCTGACTTATCGCTTCTGCTCCTTGAAACACTCGCTCAAATTACATCAGATTAATAACATAACAGGAAAACAAATCCATCAATCTGAAATGCAGTATTAAATGCAATTCTTATTATTATGCATTAGATAAATAAGTAAACAACTGGCTGCTGCTTGTGAATAATTAATAACTCAAATCTTCCCTTCACCAGAGTCAAGGTCTTGACCCAGTTTTCCGGAAAACACAGCTGTGTCAGGGCCTTTCAACCCCTCACCTTAACCTTAACCTCAACACGCTGAACCACTTTATGACCTCAACTCTGGTTTCAGCCCGTGTCGGCCACTCATTTTCTTCTAACTCATTCTGGTTTCATCCAAAAATTAACCTTTACCCTCTTCCGGCCTTTTTCTTTATCATTTACATCTATTAGATTTCTGCTGATTCACAGTTCACTCACCTCCTGACACAAATCTGATGCTCAGATATCTTCAGGACAGGATATGGGCTTTTGTTTCAAAATGGGATTTCCATTATGTATCGACTCTGACAAAATAATTCCCATCACAGAATGAGGAGGAGGAGCTGGTGACGGCTTGATTTGCAAAAAGATAATACTGATGGGATCATTAGTAATATTGAGATATCAAATAGTAATCTGCAGGTATTGCAGTTTTTTATGGTTATTTAGCAATTTGGAAGGCACACATGCTTTTTGGGGCTTCATGGAAGGCAATAATTGGTTTTCATTCTACACACACAGCAGGGTGTGTTTAAGTATAAGAGGAAATGATAAAATCCCAGTTAAATTACAGGCAAATAACAGTGTAGATACTTTCCAAACTGCTGCCAGAGGGTGATGTATACTCTGTGAGGAGAGCGACCCAGCAGCTAGGTTTCAAAAGTGTCAGATGTCAAAAATTTTCATCCCAAAGAAGATTTTACATTTATTCATAAGAATATCTGAAGTGTGCTGAGACACTACATTCATTGTAGAGTTTATGTCGATGAATCTGTAGGATATAGGAGATTTTTCTCTCCTGCCTTGGATTTGTCTGGATGACTGCTCCAGTGCAGTGTAATTTCATCAATTCAGTAAATAATTTATTCACCCTGACATTCTCACTGGGCGCCACTGCAGCAAGGTGAAACAGCTTCACAAAGTTGATGCTCCATCATCTTCACTGGGGTTTGAAAATGAAGAAGTAATGGATTTTAGCTTGAATTGAGTGGGTTGTGCCTTTTTTTTCTTTTTTTTTTTTTTGAGCAACAGAGGGCCAAGACCATGACTGACTTTACACCTGATGGCTTCCTATTCTTTCTCTGTGCAGGTGATAGAGTGTATAACCCAGGGCCGGGTGCTGCAGCGCCCCCGGACCTGTCCTAAAGAAGTCTACGACCTGATGCTGGGCTGCTGGCAGAGAGAGCCACACATGAGACTCAACATCAAAGAAATCCACGGCCTGCTCCTTAACCTGGCCAAGGCCTCGCCGGTATACCTGGATATACTCGGCTGAACACAGGCAGAGGAAAACAGAGAGTTTTGGGTTTGTGTGTGTGTGTGTGTGTGTGTGTGTCTATGAGAGAGAGAGAGAGAGAGATGTCATGGTGGGGATGGTTACTTCATCCAAGTGTGTATGCACATTTGAGGTTGAATGCATGTGTGTGTGTGTGTGTGTGTGTGTGTGTGCGTGCGAGGGATGGCATGGGGATACCTCTGAATGATGTTAGTGTGTGTGTGTGTGTGTGTGTGTATGTGTAAGGTAGTGCTGTACAGGATGTGAAGCTATTATCAAACTCTAAAAGGCAATCAAAAAGTTCTTCAACCTGTCCCCATTCGTTTCTGTCCTCCTACCAATTTCCTCTCCTTTGTGCACCTCTATTCCTTCCCTCCTTCCTTCCCGAAGAGACATTTACTAAGAATAATTTAACTTTGGAGGGAAAAAAAAAGCTTCTCGCTTCTTTTCAAATGCTTTAAACTGACTGGGGCTAAACTGATGAAACCTGATTAACAGGACTTTAAATTTAGTGACTCATTCATTGCTGCCTGTCGGACAACAGGACTCATTTGAGCATCCGGAAATTTCAAGGAGGAGCAGAGAGAGGGAGGATTTCCAGAAGCTCCAACCCTTTCGCGTGTAAATATGAGACTGAACAACAGTGAGACGTTTCAGAGGAAATGGCTCTGCGAGATGTCGAGCCATAAAGACACTGTGTTTCCCCCTCTCACTCTGTCTGTTTGTCCTTCCTTTCTGTCTGTCTCTCAGAACTATACACAAGTATTAATGTGAGCATTCATCCAACAAGGCTTGCCGAGAAGAATGCACGCGTTACAATTACTGTAACACACTGGTAAACACACAGTATCATAGATTGACTGTAACAGAGTATTGACCAAAAAAAAAAGGGAAGGAACGTAAACACATCCTGGTTTTCTCTCTGCCTGTCAGATAAAATCAGGAGGTGGGATGACTTCTGGTTGGCCTATTTCACTGATTACAAAAAGATATGAACAACAATACATTAACTAAACACTGTCAACTGAGGCTCTACTGACCTGCTGCGGTGGAAGAAACTATTCAGAACGAAAGCTAAGGTATCGTCCTACCCTGAAATGATGACTCTTACTGTAGATCTGTAAAAAAAAAAAAAACAAACCTCTACAGTATCTCCTCATGCCACACGTCGAATATATATAATTTTATGGATGTATGCACTCACATCTACACACGGCATTTTTCCATTGTTTTCTGTTCCATCTTATTTTGCTCAGACCTGCACTGCACTGCACTGCACTGTCATACAGCACATGGTAACATGATAACCACCCAGCCGCCACTCTCTCACACCCACCCCCTCACCACCAAAGTGACAGATGCTTCACTTGTGATGTCAAGCGCTCGTGTCGGAGGTCAATTGATTCATTTGTCCACAGCTGTCTGACTATTGCAAGGTCTTGGTGTTGATGGTGGCTGGGAAGTGGAGGGGGGTTAGGTGGTGGTGGTGGTGGTGGTAAAGGTTTCTGTGGGAGACTTGGATTTGAATGGTCAGATCACGGTCAGATGTGTGGGCGGCGGCACTGTAGAAGGTGTGGTTCATTTGGTCAACCCATATTA
Organism: Caranx ignobilis; assembly: GCA_021432705.1. NCBI lineage: Eukaryota > Metazoa > Chordata > Actinopteri > Carangiformes > Carangidae > Caranx > Caranx ignobilis. The sequence goes on along the minus strand of MU270014.1, from coordinate 43,484,411 downwards.
AATCATCAAGGCTCTCAGCACTCAGACATCCTTGAAAACCACATCTGTGCTAGAGGGGTTGCACACAAAAACACACACATACAGTCAAACACACACACACACTGTATACCTTATCCTGTCATCCCTCCATCTCCACACACACACACACACACACTGAAAGACACTCAAAACGGGCCGAGAAGGAAATTGAATTGTGCATGTTTTATTATTTGAGCGGTGCAGTGCTTTAGCCAGGGCCCGTCCTCTGTAATGGTGTAATGTATATTTCATTACAGCCTAATGGGCTCCATTAGCACAGTCTCCTCACAGACATTCAAGACTTATTGTTTTATGGCTGAGAAGGAAGGATGGAGGGATGGAGAGGAGAAGGAGAAGAAAACAGAGAGGACTGAGGAGCGGTGGAGAGGAGAAATAAGACCAGCGGTAATAACGCATATTGGGGGAAGAAATGGAGAGCAAGAAAAGAGAAGCAATGGGGTAGAAAGGAGAAGATGGTGGGAGCAAAAAGTCAGGAATGGGCCGAGTAGAAAAAGATGGAGGAAGAGATGACAGTGGAAAGAAAAGAGGGAGGGAGAGAGAGAGGAGGTGTGAATGTCCTTAGGGAGAAAGTAAGAGTGAGCATCCATCATTACCACAGCCTGCAGATGTTCTCATAAGCCACAAGTTCAACTTCATGCTCCTGTCACATTCCTATGGCTGCCCTCAACCACTCTCTGTCATACACACACACACATAGACACACGCACACATTCTCCACACACACTTTACTGGCAGTCCACCAACAGCTTAAACTGAAAATAAACTCAATAATGCACCACACATCCCGATGATGGAGAACCACTTCACTCACTTACAGTACAGCTCACATATCTGGTCAAACACTCACAGGCACACTGTATATACAGCTCACATGCATGCAAGGAAACACATTTAATGTTTGTTTTTGCATTTTACTGGGGCATATTTTACTCTTTACACACATATTAAAAAGTCATAATCGCTGCAGTTTCACTAACAGCCATTTGAACTAGATGTAAAACATCAATCTGGAATTATAAGTCTTATTTGTTTATAACAACAGCACTTGATGGTATCGATGTTTGTGAACTTGAAAATGTTGATTTTATTGATTTATAGTATTATTATTTATAAATTAAGAAGCATTTTGTACATTTCTTTCTATATCTAAAGTTGCCTTTTGCAACAAAAAACTGATTGAAACTGAACACTGGTTTAATTGATTATGTTTTAGCAAATGTGTAAGATAATCTTGAGTGTATATGTATTTTTATGTCAGGCTCCCTCTTAACAGCTACTTAGCCTGTCCTCATGTACAGTGTACTCTACAACAGGGATGGATGTTTCACCAGTCCGTCACATTTGTAGATTTAGTTTGCCATATTTCAAAATTATTGTCACCTGTCAGCACACAAACACAAAGGGTTAACGGCTGCAGCATTGACGGTGCAGGCTAACAGGGTCTCCAAAATCCATCCCTGCTGTACAGTCCAGTAGAGTTTGCACTGAGTGAGCATACTCGACTCCATTCACAAACTTGCCACACAGTATCTCTGTGCAATAACAGAGGGCAGAGCGGGTGAGGGCCTGTGTGTGAGCTGGGAAAAACTGTGAGAAACAAACACAGTACGAGCGTCTCCGATGTCAAAAGAGTAGAGTACTTGCTGTTTCCCTTTTTTTATTTGTTTGATTTTTTAATAATGAACTGTGTCAAGTTGGATGGTGGTGATGTCTTGAGATTTCTAGTAAGAGGGATGTTTGTTATGGTGAAGACCTGTCAGAACAATGCAGGAGCACTGTGTGAACTGTTAACACAACTGTGGCTGGAGATCAGCTGTCTTTGCATCGACGCCTGAGATCAAAGGTTCTGGTCAAACACAAAGAAAAGGAGGCGAAACAACAACTGCTGTATGAATGGATATCTCAGAAATGGAGGGACTGACAATCACAGACTTCTCTCTTTCTCTCTCTTATTCAAGTGACCTACTGTAAAATAGACTATTCAACCAACTTTCCTCTTCTATGCTGCCTATACTGTACGTGATAGTCTTAAACTTTGGTCTCTAGAAGTGCTACTTTTCTTTTTTTTTATTTTGTAAAATGAAGTAAAAGCAAGAGGAATGAACAAAAATACATGTACAAATGTGAATAAGCTGCTGAAAGAAATAAGCATTGCTAACTGCTGTGTCCGAGACTGTGTCGGTACCTAGATTGTACTCTTTTATTCTTTTGTCTTGGGGAGTGGAGGGCAGAGAATTGGGAAGCTGCATGGGACTCACAAATACCCTAAATGATATACAGCAGCCCCCGGATGTAGAGCGATGTTTGCTCATTCTCCCGGAGGTGTGTTTGTATGTGTGTGTGTGTGTGTGTGTGTTTGGAGAAGGCTGATTGATGCCTTAGTGAGTCAGGAGGGATCCGTAGGCTGGGTTCAGACTCGAGTGAAATCCCTGTTGAAATGCAAAGAGATTCAACGGAGGAATCAAGAACTGATTTGTTGCCGCCGTTCACAGATTCATGATAAATGACTTAACCTAGTTGTGTAGGTTTGAGGTTGTTATTATGGCAGCTAAGATTTATGGAATCACTCAATTGTTTTATTTATGACTGGAAAATCTCTACATTACATATTTTACAAAAGCCTGGGACTCACAGAAATATATGAGCAATATTAACAGATATGTTCACCTGAGTTTGGTCTACCTATCATAAGCCCAACTAAAGATGCATTATTATCCATATCACATTTACTCCCCTCTCTCTCTCCCAGCACTAACATCACAGTCTTAGCTATTAGAGCTGGAATATCATAAAGGTCAACTTTGAGATTACCTTTGTGCTTGGATGCTTGTGGAGCCCTAAGGAATGTATTACCACAAAAAACTGCTACTCTGCAAAAAAAAAGAAAAGAAAAAAAAGAAAAAGAAAATTAAAAAAACTGAGAAAGAAATAGAAGAAATGGGACCACTCTTGCTATATGCAGTAGGCTATCTCTGCTCTTCAGTGCCAGATTTTTATTTTATTTTTATTTTTATTTTTTTAATTCTGTGCTACTCGTCTCTGTGTTGAAAAGTTTCACTGCTGCCCCTGTGGTAGAAAAAAAGAGAGGATTTTGGATGTTTTTTGGATGTTTTGATTGTAAGAGGCTTAAAGATCTGTAAAGGTTTCTGTGTTAAAAAAGAAGTTAAAATGTTTTTTCTATGCCTAAAAAGCAAAGCACACAAGGGAATGAAAAACTGGGAATATTCTGGTGGATGCAGCCAATGTTCTGTCTTTGTAATCAGGTTGTTACTCCATAAATCAAAAGTTTTGATGCCACCGATGTGTGCTGAGCTAGTGAACACACATGCACACACTCTGTCTCTCTCTCATACACACACACACACAAACACAGAAACACACACCAGAAGGAACTTGTACAGTCATACAGTTGCGTGGTGGAAATGATCGTAGTGAGTCATGTTGGTAATGATGGCAATGATGGTGATGATGATGATATGATTTTTCTGAATGTGGACCAGTCTGTCGTGATACAATGTAATTAATAAAAAGTGTTATGTCACATCAAATCTCCTGTAAGTATAATGGTGTGTGTGTGTGTGTGTGTGTGTGTGTGTGTTAGAAAGGGGAACACACACAAACAGAGGGGAATATGCAAAAGAAAGTGAGAGGTTTTGTTAGTTACAGAAGAAGTAGGTAGACGTGCTCAGGGTAGTGTGAGAGAAACAGGAAAATATGCTAAATTGAATTCAGTGATGGAACTGGAGTGTGTGAGTGATGCTACAACGCTCTCATTCGATTAATCCCAGTATAAATCCAGTGTCTTTTAAGAAAGAAAAAAACTTGCTTGGTTTGCAGATTAGGAACAGGCTGTGAGCTTTTGGAGGGAATAGAACAAGCAAATTGGACAGAAGAATACCCCTAAATCCCTGATGCAATTAAGCAACAGCTGAATTAATCTCTCCTTTTTACACAGAGCTCTGTCTACAATTTATCTTTTAATAAAAACGTCATTGGAAAGGAAATGAGAAATGCTCAGGGCACAAAAAATTCACCTTAGTGCACGTATGTGTGTGTGTGTGTTTATGTGTAAAAAAAAAAAAAAAAAAAGCAAGTGGTTGTAGTGCTCTCCTTGGTGTACAGTAGAGAAATCCTGTACTCAGCACTTCAAGATCATAAATAACACTTTTAATTAGAGAACACACACACACACACACACGTTGTAAGGATGAGGGAAATGAGGGAATGTAAACTCTCATCTACTGTGTGTCTTTGTAAGACAAACACAGGAACTGATGCCACTCTCAGAAACCTGGGGCAATATCAGTGCTTCTTCTGCAGAAATAATACATGTAACCAAAATGACATGAGTTTTAAATCCTGCTAATCATCTTTGTCACAACACCTCGCCTCCTCTCTGCCTTGAGACAGTATTACCACACCCTCAGTCTCAATTAGTACATGCTTAACCTCAGTAATTCTGGTCTAAAACTGTGCTTCTTGAAGAAGCGGCACTGGGGGCGAGACCAGAGGACTCTTAAGTAATTTCCTCTAGGAATTTTTATTAATCAAAACTAAATTTGCTTTAAGGACGTATTTAAGTAATACTAATCTGTTTTCTGGCAGATTGTTTTGGCAGTATGTGGTTTGGGATTTAGAGGCCTTGAGCTTAGGTGTAAATACGGCTTGACCCTCAGATCATTAAAGAGCTCCCCCAGATCAGACCAGTCTCTTAGAAATCATCATTGCTTCTGATTTATATACAACTAATTTATAACAAAAGACTTGGTTTTACAGGGAATATCAATCTGCATTTTACCAAAAAGCGTGATGTTTCCTTAACAGTAATCATGAAATGCCAATCATTCAGACAGAAGTCATCCTTGAATGAAGGCAGAGTTGTCTAGACACAGTGTATTACAACACCTGACATATCTACTCTATCTCCCTCATTGAAAAAATGACAATCTTAGTGTGTGTGTGCAGTGGAAGTTTTAATTTACAGTAATGTATGAAACTGAGATCCACTCAAAAATGTATGTTGCTTATTGTTACTCACCTGGATGGTTGACCTTCACTGTGCAGGCTGACAGACTGGACTAAAAGTTGAAACCCAAACCTCACCTGTGTGCAACAAACCGATGTGAATGTGAATCTGCTTAAAGGAGAACTATCCAAGTCTGGTCATTTTTCCGCTGTTTTGATAACCCTCCGCCAATCATGTGCATTTGTTTTCAGTGAAGCCAGCGAGAAAGCAATCCATGGAGTGGTGGATAACGTCATTTATCATATACAGGTTACAATGTACAGTGTATATGTGTAGTCTTATCTGTCATAAACAAGAGATTGCAGGTTACGGGGTACATTTGTGACACGGTGCTGCTGCGACAAGAGCTGGGACAGGGTCGGAGGCGCTGACCTTACAAGGTTGGTTTTCGGCCAAGAGGCGCTAGGTAGAAGGCAGAGAGCCTCCATTCTCCCTCATAACACGTTACAATTCATTTATTTAAGCATCACAATTACTCCAAAGCTGTTTAATTAAGGTAAAAATGTAGCATAGTCCCCCTTTAATGTTTCAAACGCCATCATCAAGCCTTCACTTAGTCAGCTCTTCCTCAGATTCCAACCAGATGTTATGAAGCAATGTCTGATTCTGTAACTATTCATGTAAATGATTTCACCAACTTAAGAGCAGCATGACACTGTACAAACAGAGAGAAATCCTGAATGAGGTACAGTAAGGGTATAACGTCAAAGTCAAATAATGTTGACTGGCCAACAGCAAAGAAAACAAACCCTGATAAACACCAGTGAGTTTCAACAAAAAGCAAACAGTAGCAGCCGAGGTTTTGTGTGATATGATACGAGACGGACGACCAAATTGTGAGGAGAAAACTCCTCGTTGCATTTCCTGGTTGTGATAATGGATCCTGAGTTCAAAGCCTAACAAAGCCTGTGAGGTGAGTGCTGAAACGCCTGAAAAGGTAACATGTCACCTGACCTGAGTGACTGAAAGACAATATCCCAGTATTTTTCATCATTTTCCAGCCACAGAAATAATTGCCATCAAGCCAAGGCTTAGAGTCTCCATCATGAGGGCTACACATCAAAGCCTCAGTAATGCTGTTACTAACTATAGCCTGTCTTTGTCTTAATACTATACTATTAGCCGTAGTCTCATCCCAGAGGATCTAAAAGCAGCAGGGAAAAGCAACTGTTGCTTGGAGAAAATGTGTCATTATTACAGAAACACAGGCTTGGAGAGAAAACACACAACAGGACGATGGTTCAGTGGAGACAAAGACGAAGCGAGCCAAAGCTGCCTCGTAATGACGTGGACCAATTAGAGATTTTTAAGGCAATGACAGGCAGTCATTAGTGGTTAATCCTTCACCGCTGCACCTGCACAGTGACATCATCACCGCCACAGGGAGGAGTGTTTATGTGGATGTGCTGCCTCACGAATCTGAGCATCTGCTTGTGTGAGAGTGATTTATAGCTGTTCCCAGCATAGCAATATGGAGCATAATGGATGTTTCTTTTTTTAAATGAAGCCATATTCCTTCTTGAATTTTATTATAGTTCAGTAACTTTACAACTGACTGGTACATTTTTACTTCAAAGCAATTACACTTAAAGACTAAAATGCCAACATAATTACTTTGCCAACATAGTAAAGGAACATTTTAATGAATGTAAGCCTATCTGCAAAACTGCAAAGCACTTTTTATTTGTTTTCTTGACAATATCCATTCAGAAAGTGAAGCTTGATTAATGTTTTTATATTTTCACTCAGGCACTTGAGTCTCTTGGTTCAGGTTAGAGAAAGATTGTGCTTTTGGGATAAAGCAAGTGCATTCTCCATGCTTCGGTTTTTATACACACTTTCACTGTGCATGTAAAAAAACGAACTCCAAATGCTGAAAAAAATGTCTTACACCTGGCTGGGAAGGAAAAGTTTGCCTATCAGAATTTAAACAGGCTACAAATAAATCATGACCCAAGGGATTACAAATTGGAGCAGATGAAAATTTCAAATCCGTGTGAGGTGATCAAGAGACTGTAATTTTCCTCAAATCAATACATGAAACAAACTGAAATACATAATTTCCTTCATGTTTTCCACAGTTTCCTAACATGTAGTTTGGCTGGCTCATTTCTAATTTAGTCTTCCCATTGCAACCTGCTGATCTGACTTGGTTCTATGCCACCTGAGTTTAGATTAGCAACGTAGCCTCAGTGGACTCTTAATGTTTGCGCAAGAGCATATTTGCTTTTACAGGTTTTGTGGAAATTCAGTTAAAATGAATTACAAAGTAGCCTGAACTATATTTGGATGGAAATTTATGTAGCTCCAGATTCTCTCTCAGTTTGTATTTCATTTTTGTGACAGTCAGTGACTGACAGTGTAACCGTTTGAATCTGAATGTGTGACATATCAAAACATAGGGAAACAGTGGCCCACATATAGGAAAAGTCATGGAGTCATCACACACATCCATATCAGTTCCATAACAATATCTAAAGTTTGCTAACATTAGCCATCATAATGGGCTGTGGTTATTTCCTGCAGAACAAATTAGTAGTATATAAATGTAATAGGAGGAGAAAAAGTTTAATTACTGTTCCTTTCCCAGGCTGCAGCAATGACACAAAGACATTTTCTTTCTCACGGATTTTCTGCTAAATGGTTTAATTACAACAGGTAAATGCATGAGGTGGTTGGAAAATGACTGGAAGCAATGGCTCATTTCAAACAAATACAAAAGGATTAGATACAGATACAAACATTGGGGGGGGGGTGCACAAATACAGATATGATCACAAACAAACACTTCTCCAGATCCCTTGAGTGAAAGTGGTGCTCGCAATGCACAGGAGTGGCCTCTCCCAGAGGACAGCATCAAAATGGAAAAACAGAAAAACAGGACAGTCTCATAACTGAGAGCCATTCCTCATCTTCTGTCTGCTCCTGCAAGAGTTTCCTGTTCCACCAAAACGGAACAGCCAGTGGCTTTATCAAGATTTATGAGCTAAATCATCATTGGAAATATAAGACACTTGTTGGGGCACAAGGGGAGGTGGGAGAGGAGGGGAAGCAGGCAGAGAGAGAGAGAGAGAGAGAGAGAGAGAGAGAGAGAGAGAGAGAGAGAGAGAGAGGAAAAGATGAAGGGATGGCGCGACGAGAAGAAAGGAGAAAGAGGAGACAGAGTGAGAGGAAAAGCAACAGAGAGCGACAGAGATGAAGAGAGAAAGAGGATTTTGGTAAGAACAGATGTCTAGACCTGATCGAAAGGACCATCTTCAGTAATATATTTTATGATCCTTCTGTTTGTCTCTCTAAATGTGCTGATATCCCATTTGAATGCTGTTATCACATGAACCACTCTCAAAACAAGCAGCAGAGATAAAGGGGCTCCAGACTGGATAAATGGAAAATGAGGTGAATCTCAAAGTCCATCAGCCACAGCTGCTCTATTACACGATCCCTCCTGATGACACTCTTATCCTTCACACTTCAGATTTCTTTGCTGGGAAAAAGAATGATAACAAACATGAAAGACAGAAAGCTGAGACAAAGAAAGTACACAAATCACACAGGCCCCATGATATGTTGCTACTAGATGGCAAGAGTTGTTTTTCCACACACATACCATATGTACTGTAGATCACATAATCCTTATAAAGGCTCAGAATTAGATGAGAGTGCTGCTATCAGCCTCATGTTTTCTGTTAAATGTGCTGAGTGCAGAGCTGCAGCCAGGAGGCTTTGAGCTCAGCTTAGCATACATGCTCGAGGCGAGGGGAAACACCTAGCCCAGCCTGAAGTGACATCAAGAAGAAATATAAAAAAACAACTGTTTGATTGGGATTTTAAATTGAGCTCCGTGCTCCATTTCCAGGATACAGAAGAATCTGTCAGGATCCGGCCCATCACCTGTCTTCCCCTCTGTACATTTTGTCTCCCCCTCCCACCTTTGTGTTTTGTGTGGTCTGGTCTCCCTGTCTGTCAGTCTCCAGGTCTGGGGGCGGGGCTTCTGGATTCTCCTGCCAGCTCTCTCCCTCACACCTGCCAGTCATCAGTCCTGATTTCCACTCACCTCTCCTGCAGCAGTGTTTAGCCTGGGCTCACTCCCCACTCTCTGCCAGTTTGTCGTCCACCTCTCGTGCCCTGTCACCTGTCTGCCCTCAGTTCTTCGCTGCCCAGCCCTCCTGTTGTCTTGACCCATTCCCTGGAACTCTGCTTCACTCTCTGGACCTTAGCTCGACTCCCTGCCTGCTGTAGCTGCTAGTTTTTGTTTTCAGGAGTCACTGTAAATATCAAGCGCCTGCACTTTTCGTTGGGTCCATTCTAGTTCTGTTTAAGCTTTTTTCCTGACAGTTTCTCTCTCCCATTAAAATAACCAGTATAGAATATAAATTGAGCACAAAAAAAAGATAAAATATAATATAATGTATAAAAACAACCCATGAACAACAGGTGATGATGTTAGTAACTGAAAATATTCAAATTCAGGTTTGTTTGTTTTTTTTCTTCCTCCAGGCACTTCTCATCGTTGTTGGCTTCAAACATTTATTCTTTCAAATTTCAGCTACATTTTCAGTGTATCTATATTGTCCCAAATGCTATTTTGATGACTGAATGTTTGGCATTATGCAGCTCTCAGGTCTAAAAGTACGTTTATTGAATGAGTATTGACAGTCAAAGGAGGTTGACATCAATGCTTTATTATCCTTCCAAATATTTAAACTAAAGGATACACAAAGATAACAGCTCACTAATTCAAAAAGTGTTTACTGTGATATGTCTGATGAGATGGTCATTAAAAACAAACCATATAAAGCCAGTTCAAGCTCCCTACAATTGTATCGCATGAAAGAAAGAAAGAAAGAAAGAAAACAACTTGGAAAAGGTTCACACAAGTAAAAATTCAATGAAGTCATGCAGAAATAAAATTTCTGTCTCAGTTTTTTCTACAGTGCAACAGACTACAACATTTTTATCTGTGGATTTTTAGGTGGATGAACATATCTCTCACTGTGAAAGATACATTCTACATTAATGCCAGTAAACTAAGCAAACTCATTTGTCTTAATCGTCAAGTCCAGACTTTTGTTATGGCAGTGTTGTCTATAATCGCCCAACTTGGACTTTAAACTCAACCCCATCTGCTCTGTAGGAATGTGCTGACTATTTAATTTTACTGGTGTGAAAGAAAAATACAATTTTAATCAAAATTCAGAGTCTGAAGAGCTTGATAAATGCCAGCACTCGTTATTCTGCCAGCCTGGGCTACCTTTAATGAGCTTAGCATCTGTCTATTGAACAAAACGACACTCTATAAAATGACTGCTGAGCCATGTGTTTCTGCAAATCGAATCAAGTGTGTGTGCAACTGCAACTGCCTGATTTTCATATGATTGACTAATGAAATGATGCGAGTGATACAAACCAAACGAAATCAGCTTCATTTGGCCTTTCTGAGATTTTAATGATAACTGTGCAAAATGTCTCTTCTCTGTACATAGAGTTACTGGATGTCAGGGGTGGTATGAGCAGTGGTGGGAGGAGATAGACGGTACAAACTGAAAGACTCAGAGAAAGGATGGAAATAAATCTTTGGCTAATAGGTTATAATACCTATAATGACAGTCAAAGAAAAGAGGGACAGGATAGAAAATAGGACAATGCACTAGATCATTTCAAACAAATAAAGGAGAAAGAGCAAGGAGCAATAATGAACAGAACAAAACATATGGCCAGATTCAAACGAGGTGCAGATAGTGCAATCAAACATCAGAAGCCAACAACAGAAAACACTGGGGAAAGTGATGTAGAGAGAGCGACAGAGCAAGCAGCAGAAGACAGTCGGTGAGCGAGGGATGGGCTTTTGATGGAGTCTCATCTGGAGTGTTTATGACGAGGCAGCGCCAGCAACGTAATGAGTTGACTGATCAATCTTTCCTCCTCGCTCTGCTGGATCAATAGCACTGTTTTGACATCCTACATTAAGCTCTAACTAATTGCCAGATTGCTAAATGCTTTTAAGACGGAAGAAAAAAAAACATATCCAGGGCAATCAATATTGCAATCACACCACTGACTCTCCTGTACTGCCAATGGAGGAGGAATGATGTGCTGATGTTTGTCCATGTGGTGTGTGTTTGTTTGTATGCATGCATGCACTGGCTCGTGTGAGTGCGGTGAGTGTTTAGGACCAAACATTTACCTGCTTCATGAATTGCAGGAGCTGTGGACGTGTCTTATTTGTGTGAGTGGTGTTGGGGCAGCTGGGAGTTGTGGTCAGGAGAGGAGAGCAGAGTGGTGTATTTGGGGTTTGAACCTCTGCGGCCTCAGTGGAACAGTTAGTTGATTTGGCTCACAGCTCCGTGGCTAAACCACCATGACCACCAAGACAGGGGATATGAGCCTAGACAGTTTATTTCATAATAATGATTGTGTGGATACTGCCGCCCTGGGTCTTATGTCTGTTTTCTATCCTTTCTCCCTTCTATCAGTTATGACAACATTGTACTCACTAATGAGTTGCAAACAACGAGGCATTGCAACAGTCCAAAGGGGTCAAGAAACAGTCAGATGATCAAAGCTTTTGTAAAGAAGCCAGCAACAAAGCTAAACGATCTGAACCAGACTACTGGGAAGTAGACTCGAAAGGAAAAAAGAAAAACTGAAAAGAAACTTCCAAAATCCATTGTGCTCTATTTGCTTAGCACCAAACAGATTCACAAAGGTAGCCAGTGAACACTGTGGAGCAGCTTGGAGCCCTGGTGCAGACCAAAAACTGAGCTAAAAGAGAACGGATACTGGATTTACATGTACTTGTTTATGATCCACAAGAGGACTAAAGGAAATCCATTACTGTGGTATAAAACTTGAGCTTGATTAATTCCTGACTTTGAAAATAACAGTTGACAAAACAAGTCCTTTAAAATGAATCATCAAATATGATGTTTGTAATTGCCCTGATGACATACCACATAAGATTTTTTGAGGTAATATTTATGCATATTTGGGTACTTTATATTTTTTCATGTCTCTGTGGTAACAGCGGTGGTTTGACGTTTTATTTCTCGGCCTTACTGAAACAATTGTCAGCATCTGTTCTCAGTTGTTTCGACAAAACAATCTCCATTCAAGGTTGACTTACCCGTTTTCAGGCTCCTGCTGAGAGTAATAGGGAGCTTAAATATCTAAGACTCTATACTAACTGGGCAAACTTCATCCACGTGATATCCTGCTAGTATACGTGTACCTTGGAGATAGTTTTATGTTTTGCCATTACTTCCTTTGTTGGCTGGTTAATCTGGCTGCTTGTAATTCTTACCACAAACCCTTTACTGAATGATGTGATGCAAAAAAAAAATCTTATTATAGAAATAAGGCCCTTGTCTTCTATAGTCTATCCTCTGCTATCTGTCTGAGTATTCTTTCATGCCTGTATGTGTGTGCAAGCTTCAGGATCAACATGTTTCTTTGTCCAGGACTAACAGGGTCAAGGATGCACTGGTTTGACGACATGGGACAACAATCTTTTCTTCTCCACCTTCACAAAACAGTGGGGGGGATAAAAACCCTTTTTCATAAATTTTTCAGACAAGCCGCACTTCTTGGGCAGAAGAGCCTCTCCTGTACAGTCAGTTCATACATTTTTAACAAGGAGAAACACACCGGACAAAATGCCACGGATTTAAAGTGCAGGTATGAGGGTAGCTGACCTGCTGTCTTACTGTTTTTGCAATTCACACAACCCTTTTCACACAGCCCGATTCAGAAGATGAAACATGAGAGGAATTGAAATAGAGGCCCAAAAGACCAGCATGGAGGACAAAACAGAAGGAGGGAGGACACATATTCACCCTCTACTCCAAAGAAAGAAAATAAAATTGGCATAATAGCAGAGCATATTGGTTTGGTTAAATTACCAGTGTCTGCCAGTGTCTCTAATGATTTCCATGAACTCCCAGACTTGAACTTTAAACAGTGTTGACATTAATTTCACAGATGCTGATTGTGGTTTACTGAAGGAGATGCTAATTGCCTGCAGATGATATAATGATGACAGTGTGATTAGGTACCATGGCCCGAACTGCCAAACAAGTTATTCAGATTTTTTTTTTAATATCATATAAATTTGTAAGCAAAAAAATGCAAAGTAATACCTGAAATTAAATAAGTATTGTGTTCCCATTTTCTTATTTTTCGTGCTTTTTGTTTTGACCTCCTCCTGTGGCTCCACCCTTGTCCCAAGCTGTTCATCTTCTCCTTTGTCTCCATATCTCTGCTATTAAAACAGCTAAATTATTAAACCTATAGTGATAATCAATCAATAACACTCTTTCTTAGAGGGATAGACCGTTTAATAATTGACTAATCCTGAGGGGACCTTGGCCCCCAATGAGCATATGTGTGTGTGTGTGAGAAAGAGAGTGCATGTGCGTATACCCCCTTGGAGGCTTCCATCCATTTGCATTTGTGTGCACCTGCATGTGCTTATTGTTGCCTCTGATTGAGGTGACTGTTATTGAGGTAGACTGGCTCTGATGAGGGTCATGGAGAACTAATTAAACTCTTAACTGTCATTTCTAGAGACGCAGGAGGAGAGAGCTATGAATGGATGTAATTAGTGTGACTAAACCACAGGTGCAAAAGGGGTAAACAAACACACTAATCCTGTATCATGTGACTTTATCAGGATCTAAAATATATCTAAACTTTAATTCCTCAAATATGAGTATGATATGTGTTTTTGTATCCTGTCTCTCCATCCAGACACTGTTTTTTTCCTGAAGAGCAGTGACCTACTATATGTAATAACTACATGTGTCCAGCTGAGCCAGACTACAGACCCTGTGCTGTGAAGGATTATGGTTCTTTGGAACTCCTCCTGAAAATACAACGGCCTTGAGAGCTCAACACACAGACACACATACACACACACACACACACACACACACATTCAGAAAGCAACTTCCTTTGATAACACATGTGCTGCAAACAAAGAAACAACAACAACAACAACAACACATGATGCAAATAAACAAAAAAGCCTCACTGTGTGGAGCTCTCAGGGACACTGTGCTATATGAAAAGGCTGCAAGTAAAACATGAACCTAGCATTAATACAGTGGATGTAATAAAATGTTTTCATTTTACAAACATGTATTGTATTAATATTCAAATGTATGATCTGATTCAGATACGTACATGTCGTTTTATTGCTTGGGTTTGAACTTAGTGAAAATGAAAAACGTTTGTCATTTAGTCGTTAGTGTTGAACTGCAGTTATTACCAAGGTGCTTCACTTTAAAGCTGCACTAATCAATAACACTACGAATACGAATACAAATTACTTTATTAATCCCCAAAGGGAAATTCATTATATTATAATTATATTAATGTTGAAAAAGAGAGATCACATCTAATGTGTCACCTGCAGGGTATTATTACTTGACTCCACAAGCTTTTTCAGTTTTACAGTATTTTGGCATCTTTCACTTTTTTATGTTTTTACAACTCATGGTTTTAATGTTTTTTGCTCACAGCTTTTAGCTTTTTAGCTTTTAGCACTTAACAGCTATTGGAGACCCAAACAGAGTCTACATCACAGTTAATTATAGTTAAATATTACTCTAATATAAGGGAAGGTTGGCCAGCTGGATTAAAGTGTTCATGCATTTGCTTGTGAAAATACATAAGTATTCAAAATGAGGTTTTTACAGATCCTAATGACTCTGAAACAACTTTCTGATTAGATTAGATTTTTCTGTAGAGCTTCAAACATGGATCTCAGAGAAGACCATGGTTTATGGAAAAGAGACTGTTCCCTCATTTTAATCTAACGTAGCCATCATATGGACAATGACAGGTTCAAAATGGGCTGTTCAAACATGATCTTCAAAATAAAAGAATTAAAATAAATTCCACTGACACAGAGATGATCTGCTTCAAAATAAGAGTACATCAAAGAGAAATGTGGTTATGTATTTTAACACATTGTTGCATGAGGAATAAGAGCTCATAAATCAACTATGATGGAATCAACAACTGGCATTTTTTTAATACTGTAAACTCTCATAAAACCACAGCTTGCCCCTTTTACATGTGTGCTTCTGTGCCAGTTAATTTCCAGGTTGTCCTTTTCATCTTTGGATATAACCAGGATGTTTCCAGGCTTCTTACTCTATGCTAATTTATGTACCACCTGGAATATTATTAGACTTATTTCATGTGTTTCTTTCCTTGTTTGATGAATGCACAACAAAGTACATATATAAAGGTTTTTTATCATATGTTCCAGCTAATAAACAGTCACGTTCATGTATTGTGTTTCCTGTTGAGCAGAGCTTGTTGTGTTGAGGCTCCCATGTGTCTTCACTCTTAACATTCCAACCAGCTTTGAGCATCTTTCAGTCAGGAATTCACTCCTCATCCAGTCTCTGCCCTCTGTATCGATAACAACTCTCTTGTCAATTGCAACAGCCGAGTAGCGGCTGCCTGCCTCAATCCATAAATTATCCTCTACATCTTGGAGGAGAATAACACAGCTTCTTTTGCTGATGGGATTGGAAGCTACCCATTACCTTGACGTGCAGCTCAGCAGTGACTCAGTCAACCTTAAGGGTCACAGAGGAGGTCAAGTATTTTCACCTTTGATGGGTCAGAGATGCTTTGATTGAGATCCAGAGAGAGAGGCCACAGAATTAACTGGAAATATGTCATTTGTTGTCAGTGTTTAAAGATATACACTGGAGGAAAACACAGCTTACCTCCCCACAGTCATGTCAAATCTAAAAAAGAAAAAAAAAAGTTTAGACATTGACAAGCAGTTTTTTTTTACTTGTCAGGTCAGGGATGCTCAAGCCTGTCTGTCACCTGTCACACACAGGAGATGTCTCCTTGATGCTGCTGAACCATTGTCAGTTTCATCATCATCATTTCTCCTTTGGCAATTATCTCTGTCAATTAAAGCTACATGCACACATACAGTGTAACAGGCTTTCCTAAAACAGTAGATGCCAGTGGTCACCAGTGGCTGCACAGTGTGACCTCCTAGGATAGGTATACTGTTTTATAGTCTGAACGAATAATTACTTTTCCAAGAAAACTGCAAGGTGTGAAACTATAAAGTTAACTAATTAATTACAAGGTCTTAGGTCTACATACACTTTCATATTCACTTATAGCCAACACAGTATTTTAGGCAGTACTAGAGCCATATACAAAACTGGTGGCTGTATTGGAACAACTCTAATTTGCTAACCCTGTTCATCAAGAATGTATGTGGGTGTAGTGAGCGGGACACAGAGAGATCCCTACTCTCCTTCCTATAGCAGGCATACTTTAACCTACACATTAATTACACTCCTGAGACAGTGTGTGTGCCAGTGTGTCTGTGTGTGTTTTTCTCTGGATCTATCATCACTGCTCACTCTCCTCCTCCTTCACCTCGTTCATTAGTACCATATGTGCACTCTACTCTGGTGTCCCATGAACTTAACGTCCTTTATGCTTCATACTTCATGTTAAGTGTGTCTGTGTGTCTTATGCATGCATCTGCATGATGTGTTTAGTGTGTGGTAAGTCCCTGTGTTAACCTGAAGGTTATGGCTGGTGACCTTGCTGGCGTCCATCCATCGACATCTCTGTGTCGCCCTGGTCTGAGGACTGACTGGCCGCTGACACGGAAAAATTAGAGCTCACTGTCTCTTTTTTTTCCTTTACTCTCTCTCTCTCTTTCTCCCTGACAGAAAGCTGACACAAGAATACAGAGCTGCCCCCTCCCTTCTTCTTCTCTCATTCTCAGCATCTTTTTCTTCCTGTTGTTTTTCCTCTGTCCAAGTATCTGAGTCTCACTTTTTATTCTTTATCTTCAATTTATTTTCCTCTTTCCTCTCTACACTTTCTTGTCGTTTTTACAACCTTGATTTTTCATTCTCCTCTATTTGTATACTCCATCTTGCAGCAATTTCTTCTGCTCTGCCATTTGTTTCATTTAATGTCACACCAGAGCATTGCAGGTAAAATGAATTGATCTTAGTTAAGTAAAAATTATTTCATACGTAGGCTGAAATGAAAACACTGCAGTAGTGAACTTTGTATGACTGTGTCATGCACTTCACTGTATCTTTTTTTTCCACATATCTCAAATCACTCAGTTGTAAATGTCACAGACTTATGACATTTCATTAAATATTGTCTTTTTGTCTCAGTCTGTTCATTATTTATATGCTACAGTGAGGCCTGGACATACTTTCTTTATTCTTTCTTTGCAGAGAAAGGTTGTGTGTAGTGTGTGTGTGTGTGTGTGTGTGTGTGTGTCTGTGTGTCCAAGTAGTATCTCCAGAGTTCTGTCTATGGGGCAATATATACTTCCTGTTTCCTGCTTTGTCGGCCAATGATAACCTGATACACCCTGGAGAGAGCTGTGGGGGCGGTACAGGGAGAAGTGGAGAAAAAGAGGCAAAGGATGAGATAGGAAAGAAGTGGGAAGAGATGAGGGAGTGCAGCAATGCCACATTTGGGTTATAAGTGAAGAAGAGACTTAGGCTATACAGATGGAATCATCAAATCAGCCTCTATTGTGCTGTTAAAACAAGCAAACAGTGTGAGCTCTTTGAATTGATCTCCACCATGAGAGAAGCATCTTGCTCTGATTTCCACATCCTCTGCTGAAAGTGTCCTATTGGTAAATTACACAGACATTGTACCTGCTGAGATGTGTCAGTGGGTCTGAGCCACTATCTCTGTGTCCAGCCTCTGGGGACACAATGCTGTTCGTTATTCAATAATTTTTAATTGGTTTCAAGTCTGCCTCATTTGCATATGCATGCTAAGAGGGCATCTTATTGGAGAAGAGGTGGGAACAAAAATGGGCTGAAAAGCACCTTGCTAAAGAGAGAGAGAGAGAAAGGGGGGAGAGTGTTGTATAAAGAAAGGCTAAAAGGAGGAATGAATGAACAAACAAGTGAATAACAGACGGGATGTGAGTAAGTGCTTCTAGAAAAATCAGCCTCTCTGGTTACCACGGAAACGAGAGGTGCAAGTTGGCTCTGCTCCCTACGTAACCAATTATGTCTGAGTGTGTGTGTGTATGTGTGTGTGTGTGCGCATCTACTATCTGGGGGCTATTGATATGCAAAAGAGGGAGCAGGTCCATGTGAGCTTCTGCAAAAATGTTTGCAAGGCATTTTATTTTAACGTGGTGTGTTTGCATCTGTTTTCTGTGTCAAGCTGTCTTCTGT
Source organism: Caranx ignobilis (assembly GCA_021432705.1). Classification (NCBI taxonomy): domain Eukaryota; kingdom Metazoa; phylum Chordata; class Actinopteri; order Carangiformes; family Carangidae; genus Caranx; species Caranx ignobilis. The sequence continues at coordinate 43,466,129 of MU270014.1, read as the reverse complement.
CAGTTTATCACCAGTCACCATTTCCACCCCCCACCACCCTCCCCACACACACACACACACACACACAGACATGAACACACACACACACACACACACACACACACACATACACATACACACACATCAAAATTACACGCACACACACGGGCACTCACATGCTCAAAAGCACACAAAACCCACCATGTTCACGCTGTCGTGTTCATAGACTGCTTACAAAAACCTGCACAGAGGGGCTTGTAGCTTTACAAGAACACAGTCATGAGTGACTCCCCCTAGTGAGAGATATAATCTATGGCACACTGTTACCATGCGGTAGGACCCTTGTATTTTGGTTTTTCTTTATGTCAGTCACCTCATCAGTGGGGACGTTTGCTTTTGTCAAGACACATGGAGGCGAAAATGATTTGTTCAAAGTTTGTTTGTTCCGTGCAGGATTTATCGTGCCCCTCCACTAACTCATCATCATGTCTTGCACTACAAAAGCCTAACAAAGACAATATCTGGCTTAGATACAAAAATGCTAATAAAGTTCAAGGTTCCAGAGTTATAGAAATAAAGTTAGAGGACTGACCGCCCACAGCCATGCTAGCCACACTGTGAAGTCCTACTTTGGCACAGTGTTGCCTCAAGCTAAATGCTAATGTCAGTGTGGTAATGTGCTATATTTATACCTCTGGAATCATGGACTTGGTTTTGCATCTTATCTGAATGTGAGGTGTATTAGCCTCGCTGTATTCATTGCTGTGGTGATGCTGGTATGCTGTTGTTGTTGTTTTTTAACTAACATTTAAATCAAATATTTATTTTCTTTTCATTTTGTTACATAGCTTTTTATTTTTACTATTAATATAAGTGGGGGAAAAGGCATATGTCGTGAAATTAGATGTGTAAATGTACTGTGGCAGGTGTCAGACTGAAACACGTGGACGTGTGGTACCTTCAGTGTCAGTGGCACCGTTTTTAACCATTCAACTGTTCTCAAAAGCACTTCTCCCTATCATAATGTGTAACAGCTTATACTGCCTAACTCTTTATTGAGGACTTCTAATACTGAATTGCAATGAGATCAAACACACACGCACACACATACACACGGTTATTCCGGTCTTGTGCGCTGCTGTGACATGCAGCCTACACACACACTTCTTTGTCACGCCGTTCTTTGTGGGCTTGTACCTTTTCAGGGGAGCCATTCTGTCCCTCAGTGGGACCACCAGTGAGTTAGAGCAACAGCCAAGTCGGACTCTGGCACTAATTGGCTACGCTATTAGAGGCCCACAGAGCCACACTTAGACTACAGAAATAAGCTCGTCAGTGTGGGGATGGAGGCTGGGCACAGTGCCTGCGTGAATGCGTGAGACAGAGGGACAGAGGGAGAGAGATTTCTAATTAGGGGTCTCTGATGGACATGAGAAACCTACAGAAGCAGTTCAAAACCTTACACCCCACAACACACACACCCACATGCACACCCGCATACATGCACGCACTCATGCACCCAATCATGCATGCACATTTGCCATCTTCTGACCAGAGCAGTAGCTGATTGGTAGGTTCTGGTGTTTGTGATGGAGGTTGGAAGATGTGTGTGTGTTGGGCAGGGGGGGGGCTTTTGTCTGATGCACTTCAGCTGCTCTGATTGACAGCAGGGACAGGAAGTGAGGGCGTGGGGCTCAGAGAGGAAAAGAGCTTTTCTCTCTTTGCTGCCTTCCTCAGATTAACATTCTCCTCCACCTCTTCAAATTCCTCTCATCCTCCACTCTGCCTTTCCTCCGCTTACACTCTTTTTTTCCCTTTGCCATGTTTTACTTTCCTCCTCCTCTGCGTTCCTCTGTCCATTTATATCCATTTACATTCAGCATCATACAATACTTCTTTTAAAGACATTTGTGCTGGCTTTTTGTTGCCCCCTTCTCGCCTTGTCCATTTCCTCAGAAGCAAAAGATTAGGTTACCCAGGGCACTTAAAGCGGAGGTACATGGCTAAACAAATGCTTATACAACTGTGCCACTGACATGAAGTGATTGAATAGCTACTTATGCCCTATTAGCCCAGAAATAAATCAGCTCAAACCAAACCGTACCCAGACACTGACTTGCAGACATAACCAGGTAGCAGTGCTGATACCGGGAATATTTTGTGTTCTGTATGCTCGTTTGCAGATTTTCAATATTGATACAACAAGACAGTTTTACCACTAGAAATAGCCTCTGTGGAAAAAACACATATTCAGTTTTTTGAGCTGCCAAGCCTGAACTGAGAGCTGCTGCACTCATAGAGGCTGATTGAGGACAAAGCATTACATCATCAGATTTTTAACTGCTGCAGAAATGAATGGAAAAGAAAGTTATCTCATAGATAGATAGATAGATAGATAGATAGATAGAGTCATGGCAACAGCCAGAGGTATGGGCCATAAAACTGGATGATGCAGGAATATTATTTGTTGTCGCCCACCACTAATCTGAGAACTGACAGCAAAAAGAAAACAGGTTCCAGTCATTCAAGGCTGCCAGGAGCAGATTACCTACATCAGTGAGGTCTATGATTCAAAAGAGAATATAGGTTTTTTTAAACACATGTATAGCCTTAAAGCAACAGTAGAGCAAGGTTTTACAAAAAAAAAAAAAAAAAAAAACATATAAAAATGTTAAGATTTTAAGAGAATTACAATCAGTATGGATGTAGGGATGAAAACTAAAAAGCAAAAAATATAGTTAGAGATGTAGCAGGAGAAAATTCTTTGTAGTTTTACCTCCAGATATCGGTTTAGATAACTGAGTTCAGTTCAATTTGCTTAAAAAAATAATTACCCATGTTTACTGTGTGTTGGCTGCACCCTCCATTGGAAGGCTGTACACAGAGTGTCTCTAAAATTAAGATGGTGATAAAAATGTTATATCTGAGAGGAATCAATACTGATCTAGGGATAAAAGATTAAAAAGGAAGAGATGGAAGAGGAAAATCCCATAAGACCTGACATGTTGCAGATCTTGGAAGCAGATCAGGTCGAATTTGAGTCTGCAGGCAGTGAATAATTGACTGTATATAAGAGACTATTAAAGGTTAGGCTGATATTTTTTTCACTTCTGTGCTCAAACAATACTCACATGCCCATATTTATCTACACTGAAAGAATTATTGTTCACTGTAATTGCTCCTTCTGTCCGTGCTGGCTGTGAATAAATCCCTCTCTGAGGCAATTTCAGTGTAAGAGATGAGGGACAAAAATGCATTCTACATTTGAGCAGAAGACAATACAAGGCTTCAGCTGTCTGGAAAATCAAGTCAATATCTTCCAAATTTCACTGTTTTTGTATCACATTTCCCTCTGCTTCGCCAGCCTACTAAAGCCTCATATTGGCTTTTGTTGAACTGATTATTTTTTATTTATTTTATTTTTTTTTTACCCAGGATGAGGTCTGTGGCTTTTGTTGGCTATTACTTTCAGTGAAATTGTGTTAGGAAGGGTTCTTGTAAGTATGGACGGGAGCAAAATATGCAGCAGGCAAAATGCACTTCAAATGTATGGACTGGGTTTGTAAGTAGTTTTTAGGTGCATTGTATAAATAAAACCTCTGATTCATACTGTAACCATCCTTATTTCCCAAAAATAGTTTCACACTTCATTCATCCCAAAACCATTTCACATGGACACATATGGAAAGGGTTTCCATGGAGTTCATGGGGCCTTGAAAGCTGGGGGCTGTTTAATGTAATTATCTAAACTATATCTGGGGTAAATTTGGGGGGAAAGTCAAAGTCAAAGCTGCCCAGGGAAAAAGATCAGCGTTCAAATTCTAATCCTTTTTATCCCTATGTTTTTAGTTTGGTCAGCCAATCACACCACCTCTCCCCAAAACTCAAGGATCAGTTGCAGTTCCTTCACCGCATTTGGGGAGAAAGGTTTTCATCAGGACAAATGTTAAGGAGACAGTTTACCACATTCACATTTTATTTCCCATGTCTTCACTCTTAGCTTTTTTTCTGCATTACAATCAACTTAAGATGAGTTGCTATTTCCACTTGTTTACCTCCAAACAAACAAAACAAAAGTAGCCCAGCACCCAGCAACATAAAGTGCTACAGACAAACGGATTCCCATATGGTTCCAACATTATTTCAGCTACATTACACATCATATATTCTTAACACACATGTACACACACACACACAGCACTGAAATCCCTGGGTTTGAAGGATGTTTATGAGTAAAAATTTGTAAAGGAAGTACAGCTGAGAGAAAGAAAGGAAAAGAGGAATGAAAGAGGTTTAGAGGGAAGAAGAGAGGGAGAAAATGACTGGAGAGAGTGAGGGAGAGTGAGAGGGGATAATCAAATTGAAAGAAGAAACACAGTAAGAGCATTAGCCGAGCTGAATAATGGAATAATTTAAATCTCCCGCACACACACACACACACACATACTTACACTCACACTTGAAATGCCTCATATACAATACAGGTTGCATACCAGGAACAATATGTTATAAATTACAAAGTAAAAACAAGCCATGCGCTAGCTGTACAATTGCAACAGAAACTCATCTTGTCTCCTTGAAGAGAAAAAAGGAACAACAAAAAAAAAAAAAATCCAAAAAACGACTTTACACTCAATACAAAGCACCATCTGTTTTTATGCATGGGTCTCATCTAGGCAAATTCACAAAATGTACACACAGAGTGGAGGAAAGGATTCAAATAAAACTAAATTCCAGTATAATTTCTAAAACATCACAGCAACGTTACCATCAGCTTGAGGCTGGGCTCTGAGAACTTAAAAACTAACGAGGTGACTGAAGTTGAGGTTCACAGACTGTGACATGTAAAGTGATATTTCTCTCCCATTCAGTTTGTTTGTTTTGTGTGTATAGTGCTCCTTCAAAGTGCAAATGGGTTTTCTGCTCTATGCAGCTCATGCGTCGTGTCCGTCACTGCTTTGTCTAATGTTATAATACTGTTTATTATTACAAACAATGAAAACACCTACAGTGCATGTGGATATTTCATATTCTATCTTCACACTCTACTGCTGTGCGTGACAAAGAAACTCCAACCAAATCTGTGTTAGTTAGTTTGTGGTGTGAGTTTATAACTGTTTTTCATTTACTGTACAAGGTTTGTCTTAATAAATACGTGAACATTCTACATTTGAGTGATATAAATAGTTTCAGTTTTGGATGAAGCAAGGCAAACAGCACGTGGGTTACTGTACCATGCGCACTGTGACCGAAGAGGGATGGGTTGGTTGTGGGGGGGGGTGGGGGGGTTGGGTGGGGGGTGGGGGGGGTAGCTGTAACTCAAGTATAGTCACATCTGAGTGGGTTTAACCAGCAGGCAAGCTAAGATACAGAGCTGTTTGTTTAACCCTGCATCCCACTGAGATACCAATACCATGGCTTGTCAGGAAGGAAGACAGAAAGAAACAGAGATATGCCCAGACAAATGAGGAGAGTAAAAATTTAAAGTGCAGGATGAAACTGAAAAAAAAAGAAGGAAAGGAAATACAAAGGCAGGTTGGTTGGATCTCTAAGCTGGTCAGTGTAGGAGATCCAGTTTGTTCAAACAGTGTCACGGGTAAGAGGGGTTTCAAAAACAGTACCTACAGAGGCCACTGGCTCTATAACACTACCACTGCCGCGTCAGGTAGCTTCAGTGTGAGATCAGCTGTCAAAAATGAGCGAGTGGACAAGGGTTCAAGTTAAGGATCAGCGGTGCCTGCTTGTTTGCTGCTCTGGCTAGCTATATGTGAATCTCAGAGGCTATACGGTGTCTGAGGTCAGGGTTTACAGTTCATGAAGGTTATAGTGTGGCGGAGGAAGGTGAGAACATTCATTGAAATCTTACTGAGGGCTAGTATCACCCTATTTGTGAGGAAGGCAGGTGGAGTTGCACCTTCAAGAGTAACACAGTTGCCTCCAGTCGGCAAACAGTATCAATCCATCTGGGAGAAAAGCACCTGATTGTGGTGCCAGTGTAACCTGTGTACCATCATAACGTGTCATAATAGGGCCAATTGTAATTTTATACTATTTATTGACTAGTCAAAGTGAGAACTGTGGACTCTGGTTGTTTAACCTGTGATTTTTTTGTTTATTTGTGTTTTTGTTTTCTTCTTTTGTATTTGAGATCAGCTAACAACCTCAAGCATTGGCTGGTTATAAGCTCAAACTATCAGGTATAGAGGATGTAAACACCTCAGCATTAGTCCCTATGATTTGTCTCCGAATCGGACAGCTGATCGAGGTGATCCGGATTCTTGAGGACTTCGCCGCCATGTTCATGTTCAGGTTCTCCGTCCTCATCGTTGCTCTCAGCACTGTAGTCTATCGCCTCCAGAAAGGACGGCTCGTCTTCCTCCAACACGTAGGTAGTGGAGCAGCTGCTGGATGACAAAATGAAACAAAATGCTGCTGTAAGTTTGTCACGACTAAGAGTCTGCATCGACTTTTTTTCTGTTTTTCAATACTTTAACAAGATGATCCTAGTTCTCCATGTGTTACTTTAAGATATGACAAAATAAATGATGTATTTCAGTAGAAGTATGTAGTCATTTGCCTATACTCCATATCATATCAGTGAATATGTTCATTTCCGATTACTCTTGGTACTGATTAGCTTATCCAGTATTTAAAAAATTATGAATCAATTAATTTGTTGATAAAATAACTGAGGTCAAATTTCTTGTTCTGATGAACATTTTGAGAATCTGAAAGTCATGTCTGCTTGCTAAATGACTTAAACAATTGCAGTTTTGTTTCCTATCTGAGAAATTATTTAACCTCTATGTAAGCAGCAAAATAAAAGTTTAAAAAAAAAAAAAACAACAGAAATTAAATCAACTGCATTATACACAGAAAAATATGTTTGAAAATCACTCCAATAGGGTTGCTGCTAACAAACAGAGCTTGTGTGCTCTGACTGGTGAGGGAGTTTTTTTCCTGTGGGTCTTAATGGTTAAATGGTTGCTGGTTCTTTGAGGTTTTAGTGGCTTTAGTGGGTTTTTAATGGTGTTAATGGTCTGAAATGTGATCCCAGGGAGACAGTCGATCAGGGGGCTCAGACAATGATCTCCCACCAAGTTTACCAGTGTGTGAGTGCAAGAGAGAGTGAGAGAGGCAGAGGGAGAAATTGTGTGTCAGTGCATGGACAGTAAATGTGTATGTGTGTGACTGTGTTTTTGTGTATGTGCGCAATGATTTGGATGGACAGCATGTTTTCCAAATAAACGAGAGTTGTAACTCAACCATTACAGGCCATTATAGAAATACCAGACCCAATCTCTCCTGTCTCTGGGTTACAATGTCACAGTCATCTCTGTATACACTCCATCTTAATATTCTGGTCCATTTATGTTCATCGAAACCTCTACATTTTCAAAATCTTACATACAATCTCTTTTTGTCTTCTTTATACACACAAAAATACACACCCATGCCCGTATCCACCCTTTTACACACTTCGAGACGCCCAGTTATTTGCAGACGCCTCCCAATGGCCACGATATCATTGCTGTGATGACCTATTAAATGGTAAGTGGTACAATACCAAGCCCCACGCATAAAACCATAAACCTGGGATGAGAGCAACCAATCCCAAAGGACACTTGCACACGCACGCACACACACACACACACACACACACACAAGCACCAGAACACTTTTGGAGTCCCTTAATGATCAGACACATAAATGATGAATGAATATATCAATATGAGAGTAGAGTAGGTTAGTAAGAGAGAGACGGAGAGACACAAAGAGAAAGGGACGTGAGCATTAAGTGGTTTTGAGCATGAAGCCATTCTTCCAAATGAGCTGCTTTAACAAATCTTTAAACGAGTGAATGTTGACATTTCAAAATAAAAAAGAAATTAAGACAACTTTAGTGGTCACGGCTTGGGTTTGGCCATGTTTCATAACACAGTTGTGGTGTGGAACTAAAGTAGAGTCTAATCTGTGCAGACCTAATATTCAGAGGTGAGTACATACTGTATATAGAATTTGAAGAGTACTGCTGATTCATAGTTTGATGCCACTTCTAAAACTGGGGATTAAGACTCAAAAAACTTAAGTGCAACTACCATTTTTAATTAGTCTGTAATCAAATTGTGAATATGGCTTTTTCTTCTTTATCTCTCACCCATTATGTTCAATTTTGGGTCCTCATTACAAGCTATCACATACATACAAACCTCAATCTGATGCTTCAAGTAATTTCAGTACTGAATTACCCCACTGACAATTTTAGCAATTTCTTGGTGAATTGTTTGATTTATAAACTATGAGAAAAGAGTGGGAGAGTAAAAGGCAATTTCCCACAACCCAGTATGACACAACAGCGTAACACCCAAAAATATGCAGCTCAGAGCTATTAAACTGAAATGCAAATCCTCAGAGTTGGAGAAGCAGAAACCAGAGGATGTTTGGTATTTTTCTGATAAATACCAACATTGATACATTGACACCAAGGTTGATTTATTTTATGAGGAATGACTAAATAGACCAATCTTTTCAGCACTAATTTGATAGAAAATTGTTGACCACGTACAATTTTCAGAACTCACAGAACTGTGGTCTATGTGAGCACAAATAAATTTTACAATGTGATAGCAGAGACATAGAGAGACCAAAGCACTGACTTGTGAACCATGAGACAGTGATCAAGACAATGTGATGAGAGATATTAACAGTACGAATAGTGCTCATCTTACAGCAGCACATTTAATTCCCCTATTGCCACTTATGTAGATAAGGACATGTTCTTGTGTTCTCATGTTCTGGCATTTTAGTATATCTATTTAGTATTGACATGTATCAAACACAAACAGCTGTATGGAAAAGAAGGGTACTGTTCAGTGATACTAGTAGGTACTGTGTTACAACTAGTAGTTTCTGTGGTTCTATTACTAGTATTGTGTTTGCATTTTTCATGTGTGTCCCACTGACTGCTCACTGTTTGGAAAACCCCACTATGTAGGTGGAAACTATTTTATCAAAAGTAAAAAAAAAGAAGATCTTTTGGCTGCTCTACTCGGTCTTAGAGAAAGAATGACACTACTGACAATTATTCATACCCAATCCCCTCTCACTCCTGAGTTTTCATTATGTTCATCACACATAATCATTGATAGAATTTCAATGATGCTCATCGCAACCCTGCATAAATACAGGCCTTCATTTGTTTCTCAAATGGTACTTCAGAGGAGAGCAGGAGTGACAGTCACACCGTTGAGTAACAGTGCCAAGGGGAGATGTGTCTGGCAGTAATGAGGGGGTTTTGCACGGATAAAGAACGAAAACAAGCGTGTCACCATTTTGCTCTTTACCAGGTAGAATTGTGAGGAGACAGCACACGTTTTAAAATCTCAGGTATCTCAGGGAGGTTGCATGGGGATAACAACGCTGCAGTTACAATGCTTCAAAAAGAAACTCCGTCATCTGCAGTTTTATCCGGCGTTCTTGTTTCTACGAAATCAAAACTCCTCACGTGTGAGTGGTTTGTTTGTGAACTGTGTTTCTAACCGTCAAAGCAACACTCTGAATAGTCTCAGAGCATTATGAACCCAGATGAACTGCGTGTTGTGGTTACAGCATGTTACATATTACTAACCTAGCCACTTTAGTCTGTGTCCCAATGATGTCGCTTTCCAAATCCAGCAGGTGTTGGTGGTTGCGCAGCCCCGTCAGCCTCTTCAGCCTCAGCAGGGCCACACAAAACTGGGCTCCCATCTCCTCCAATTCTCTGGTGCCAATTTGAAGACCCTTAAGATAAGATGCACATTAAAGTGATTAAAATACATTTTGTTCAGAAAGAAGAAAATGTCTCAAACAAAAACATCACAATCACGCAAACTTGCAGGTACTATACATCCAGCTTCTGAATATACAGCTGAGGCTGGAATATTTCAAAATTCCAACAACCTCCTGTTGGTTTTTTTCCCATAACTGCTCTGGAGCATGGAGCCTGGGGCTGGGGCTACTGTCCATCTTCAAACGCTAAAATTTTCAATGCTGGAAAGTGCTTCCAGGGGAAACCTTTCAGGTAGAGATGTGATAGTATATTTCATGTGTGAGAAGCTCACATTGAAGCATATATGCACTCAGACCTATAAACCCAACAAAGTCTACCCAGTGTACAATCATACAAGTAATTAAACATCCATGGAAGGAGACAATCACAGAGCTGACCCCGGTCTCAACCAAAAAACTTTCATGTTCCTTTTCCCCAGAGCAAAGATAGGAAAATCTAAACTTGGCCTGGCCACAAAGACATGCAGCCAGAGTTCAGTACACTTTAGTTCCTGCACATCTGGACAAACAATTCCACAAAAACCAGTGGGGGGTGCACATTGGAGCCAAAATGGCATCCCAAGACTGCTGTGGGATATGTTAGATGTTGACATTAGCAGAGTTCAGGCAGAAGAAAATCTAATGGGATGGAAAGACACACAGAGAGAAGAAAGCAATAGACATGGGTCATAGTAAAAAGAAGAGTAAAGACACAGACAAAGCAAAGAGGAGAAGAAAAGGACTGCAGCGCCACCTGGTGGTTTCTTTGAGATGTATGGGGCACCTCCCTCTCACTTAGACAGGGAGGAAAGAAAATAAAAAGACGGAATAAAAACATCTAAGTAACAAAATCAAAGACATCAGCCCAGCAATTAATCATCCATGTAATGTTAAGATTTTCTCAGAGGATGATAAAAAGCCATTTTCCTTTCTATCATAATCTATCATCTCAACACTTCAGATTACTGATTACAGTGCATCCAGACAGAGTTCAGCCATATTCAATTGCTTCATATTTCGTCATGAACCGGCTTTATGCTGCGATTTTAGGAAAAATTCATTCATTCATCTACATTCAATACCCCAGAATGACAAAGTGCTACCAGAATTTTAGGAATTTGAAAAACCAAATATCTGATTGACAAACTTCAGCTTAGGTGATTCCCATTTTTCAAGATCACCTTAATGGTGTTTGTACACCTTGACTGGAGTCCACCTGTGATAAATTCATCTGATTGCACAGGATTTGGAGGCTCACATCTGTCATCTGTCATCTGTTTATATACAGTAAATAGGAGCAAAAACCAAGCCATGGAGAGGAAGGAACTGCCTGTAGAGATCAGGGTCACAGAGGCACAGATAAGGGTCATTCACAAAAAAAAAAAAAAAAAAAATAAGTTGAAGGTCCCCAAGAGCACAGTGGTCTCCATAATTCTTGAGTGGGAGACATTTGAAAACAGGACACTTTTGAGAGTTGGCTGCCAGGCCAAACTGAGCAATCTGGCCTTGATACAAGAGGTGACCAAGGCCCTGAATCTATATAGGTCTGAATACTTTCCAAATCTAAATAAAATGCTACATTTTTCCTTGTCATCATTGATAGTTAATTTAAAAATAAAACAATAAGAAGCAGCTCTGCAACCAAGAGGCACTATATATTTGTTTGTAGGTTTATTGGATTGAACCTCTTTACACTGACCAGGCCTTCTATTTGGCCATACCCTAAAAAATACACCCTTACCTTGTATTTGCCTTGGTCACAACCACAGAGCGTGCTCTCCATGGTATAGCTGCGCTGTACTCCTATCTCTCTCCATACAACAACACGAGCAGTTGACTCTTTGGACCGCTCCACAACAAAACTACAGCTCCCCATGCTGAAGGCTGGGGCGATCTGAGAGAGGATCTTAGGAAGTGCCTGAAAAGACATGGAAATGTTATAGTGATCTGAGTGTTTTCTGTGCAGGTGAGTATGTGTTAGTGCACTGGGGGGGGGGTGATGAAGTACAATTCATAGAAGTCACAAACAACTGAATCCAACAAAGACTAGTTTATGTACAAAACAATTTCTATAGGAAAAAAGCAGTATTGACTGCTGAAATCCAAAATGTTTGCTGTGGGCTTATATCCACTAGGAAACTCTCTATTGAATTGGCTTCTTTATTAGCATTCTGCTCAGTGGAAAATATATTTTTGCATTCCCACATGCAGAGAGGAAAAACAACCTGGAGGACTGTTCATTACTTTTGTGTGTGTTCCAGGCACAATTTTGTGCGTATGTGCTCACCCTGTATCCAAGGTCCTCCTGTAGGTCGCTGGATGTAGCACTGATATTCGACTGCCAGACTGTTTCCTTCACGCTGCAGCCGTACATAAACACATTCTTCTTTCTGGAATGACCATGGTAATCACAGAACACCTGCACATATGCATGTACACACACAAACACAAAGAGACACACACACAGGAAGGAAGCAGACAAAGAAAACCCTTTAATTTAGGACATACTGTAGGTGTGTATGTAGGTGCTGGTAACCAAAATCTGGCTCCTCTCCTTTTCAAAACTAGTTTAGCCAAGAGTTTAAAATGATCAGAAGCAGTAATATGTTCAATTGACATATAAAACAAACAAAGCAAGAGGAGGCTGGGGACAGGTGTCACACTTACAATAACTTATAGCAATTTTTATACATAATCGTGCTGAGTAAATCTCAGGTCCTTTTGAGGACAAAGCACAGCAGCCTCACCCTGCTTCATTCCTTTGAGTCTTCACCCTTTGCACTGTAAACAAGTCTCCCATAAGAGGACTATCCCATTATATCTGAATTGCTGACACAATGTGTTGCACAGAGGCCAGCCAAGGCAGTTGTTTATGGTAGCTGCATTAACGTCCTACAACTAACGTGGTGATTTACTAATGTGAAATTTAGCAGACATGCAGCCAAACAGAATGTGCAGCTAAACAGAAGAAATGACACCACCATTAACAACAAGCTAGAACATACTCTGTGTACTCAACCACTGGAAGATGACGCAGCAAAGTGCTGAATGCCCTTAAGTAATTTAGGTTCAGTTAATTAAAGGTCATACCAGTGGTGCCCTTTGTATGTGTGCAAGGTACTGCAGCAGGCTCTTAGTGTGGTAGATGGTGGGGTGGAGCTCAGGATTGGGGTTCTGCCACTGGCGATTCAAATCCTCTCCACTCAGAGAACAACGATGACTAGAGTAGAAAGGAGACGGCAGAGGAGGAGAGGGGATACAGAGTGAAGGAGAACAGAGCAACAGCTAGAGAATCCTTCAGGACAAGATTTGTGTGTGTTAATATTCATAAAGCTGTGACCATCATGCAGGCCCAGGTTCAGCAGATGTATGTGTCTTAAGAATGTATAATTAAGAGCTGTGAATGTTTGCCAGTCTATTTCCATCACTGGAATATTTTTACTCACTTTCCATTTATGACTCCGTCAGGGTTAAGCATTGGGACTATCTTGAAGATGTAGGCCTCTCTAAGGCTGGCTGCCAGCGGGCTGGTGCCCATCAGAAACTCCAATGTGCCCTTCATTACCCAGCTGGCATTGGTCTCTCCAGGGTGCACTCGGGCTGACAGGAAGATCAATGGACGGTTCCCTGAGGAGGGAGAAAGAGGGAGAACGCAGCACAAACACAAACACGGAGGAAGATGAGATGAGAAAAAAGAGAAAAAGATTCTTTAATTTAGTTCTTGAAAAACAGCATGAAAAGCAATGAAATACCGTGGACGACAACCTTGGCAATATTGACGTGCTGATTTTTACTATGATTTTTTCATAATTATCCAGGACTCAATTTAAATTTATTTTATTCAAGCAGAATATTTAATTCAACATCAGATTTCAGTTTGGTTATATAATCCAATATAACCAAGCCAAGTTTCTTACTGAATTGACAGATATGATCATTGGAGTTGGACTCAGGCATGGCAGTGATGGTTAGAAGGGGGCAGCTGTTTCCCCCCAGGGTTTCACACAGGACATCCTGCCTTAGGTAGATCTGAGGAGTCCTTAAAGCCTCTAGTTTGGACAGGTGCATCTGAGGATAAAATGATGAGAAAAAAATTCACTTACTAACAATATTAATTAATAATTTCTATCTAAGCTCTCAACATTTTAGAAATAACTACTGTATGAGCACAAGCAAATTATCAAATAAGTTAAATAAATACATGTTCCTTATATATGTGAGATCACAGTTGACATTTCCAATGGGAGAAAACTAGAACTAGACAGTAGAGTCAAGTGGAGAGGTAAAATTGTTAAAGGTCAGATATATTATGTACACCACTAACTGCTAATGTTGTCTAGATTACAGCAAACAGTGGTACCAAAATACTACCTTAAGAGTGGAGTATGTATAAGGATAATGATAGGCAAAGTAGCAGACATCATCCTTATGGCTGAAGCTTGTGCTGAAGGTCAGCGTATAATAGGACTTTCCTTTCTGACCACCAGCTGCGATGGTGCTCCTCGCAAAATGATTCCTGTGGAGGAGGAGGAACATTTCATGAGTAAATGTTGTACATAGTAGCAGCCACAACACATACCGCTGTGTTATATATTGCTGTGCGAGCTACGCCTGTACTATGTGTTACAATTAAGTCAGGGATTAATTCTTACAAGTTTCTAATGATCAGATTTGGGCTATAAAATATTAAGAAGTGTTTCAAGTGTTCTGCACCCTAATTTATGTAAATAGAATATACACTCCTCCAGGATATTACAGACTCAAGTGCACAGATGTGTCAAATGAAATGTCCACTGGGCGTATGTAACATCATCAAGACTGATGTGGTATACTAGGTGTGGTATGGAAAAATTGGTATGCAGCTTGACAGTCATGATCTTGCCCCTGTAACTGCAACACTATTTTTCGTCTCTCTCCAGTTCCCAGGTCCACTATATTTTGAGTGAACCTACTTGTAGTAACAGATGTCTGTTCCTGTTCTGACCCAGCGAGGTCTGCCACTGATCGCTTCCTGCACAGAGTACATGAGCACCTGCATGCCTACACATACACACACAGACATTAATGCAAACCCACCACAAAGAAGACTGTGTGCCATGGAAAACTGTCAGACTTTGTTTTGTGTGTTGTTCTGTATATCTCACCGTAGTTGAACTGGCTGTTTGACTTCTCACAGTTGATGATGTTGAAGCGGTAGGTAGTTCCAACCCGCATGCCGCTCACCTCAAAGTAGAACCACTGGTGGTAGTGATTACTGTTGATGTCTGAATTCAGCACAAGGTCATACTCATATCTGGAGAAATAGCGCAACACAAAGTGTGAACATGAAACAAAATCCCAAACATCTTCAATGTGTTTAGTTTTTAATCCCATCTGCAAAATTATAGTAGAAGTTGACTGCATCTTATGTGATGAAAGGTGATTCAGATCAATACTGTACATCTAACTGTTGACTCTTACTGCTTTTACTGCTTTTCCTGTAGCTGATGTAATAGTAAATACTTACTTCCTAACTTGAACTGCCTTCCTGAGGTTGCCAGACTCAAACTGAGAGTTGAACTTCAGTGATTCACCATCATCTTCAATCACAGGACAACTGAAACATGATGAGGAACAAATGACACTGCAGAGATGTTGTTACCCTTTTTGAAATATAGATGATTATTCACTGAGGTACTCTGCTACGTAAATGTCACAGCTCTCAACAGTACCAGAAAAATAACAAACTGCATCTCCATTAATGTTTAGAACAAGACTCAGTAACAGGAACTCACCTGGGGATATCCAGGTCGTAAACTACTTTATCCACGATATCGTTAGGATGAATCAACCTCTCAATGTCTTGGAATATCTTAGACCTGCAGAATTACACCCACAAACAAACATGCATAACACAATGGATAAAAATTCACAGCAAAGTTTCATTTGGAAAGCCTTTTTGGAATGTCATGCATTGCCAAAATGAATGCATTTAATATTTTCCAAACTATTCCAAACCCATCTGCATCTGTCTGGAACTCCAAAATGAAGCACACTTCTGCTGACTTAATTTTTCAGCTATTATTCTTGCCTGGATATGTGCCTTAATGTTTAGGCTGAATCATTTTTTGTAACCACCAGTTTAAGAAAAATATCTCACCTCTGAACACCATAAACTCTCTCCAAAAGGGGTTCTCTAAATGTTGGGGCTACATGGCCGAAGTAGTCTGGGTAAGCCACTTCAGCATACTGGGGTACAGAGTGCGTTCCCTTCACCATCTCCACATAAAGGTCAGGGTCATGCAACGAGAGGAGCAACGCAGTGTCCGGCACCTCCAGAACTGCTCCTTCCCCTCCTTCATCCTCAGCACCCTCTGAGCCACAATCTGAACCCCAGCTACTGCTTCCTCCTCCCACACGACGTGTCGAAATGCCTCCCAAGAGCAAAGGAGACTGTATGTGCCTTGTGGCGTTGACTGGAGATCCCTCCTGTTTAACCCCCTTTATTCCCTCCTCTGCATTCAGAGCTCCTGCTTCTTCAAGTGAGACGCACTCCAGCACATGTGCTAGTTCTTGTTCTATCCTCTGCCCTTGAGATGGAGGCCTGGTGATGGAGGACAAAGTTGCAGGTCCATCTGGGGAAGGAATGTGGGCTTCTTTTTTGTTTTGGTCCTCAGTAAGGTGGATGGTGTCTAGATCGAGAGGTGTTAGAGGAGCAGGGGTAGAAGGAGCAGGAGCAGGAGCACAAGGAGGAGGTTGAGTGTGTTGTTCTTTGGTAGGGTTGCAATCCTCCTGGGAACTTGGTACTGGGATGTGCTTTGGGGACAGGGCTTGAGCTGTGGGCACTATGATTGGGCGAGTGGATCTGCTTGAGGCTGATGAGGAGGAAAATGGTGATGATGAAGATGTTGTAGAGGCACTCTTTGAGCTTTCAAAGTTATACCCCTGTAGGAACAAGATATGTATGGACATCTTTAACAATTGTTTTTGACAGAAAATACACACAATGACTCATATATTTTTGGTACATAATGCACACTGTTAACAGACCAACATACTGCAAAATAGACTGATAGACTATTCTCAGCGTGGATTGACATTTGTTGAAATGCATGTTCTGGTACATTTTCTGCAGTTGGTAGAAGCACTGACCTGAAAGTCTTCAGATAGCTCCAGGAAGAATCTCTCATAGACTCTTAACTCCTCGTATGGACGTCCAGGGCTCTTTTTGGGATGTAGCTTGTTCAGGTCAGTCTCTATGTCATCATTCTGATTAACAGGCCACAAAAGGAGCATGCATCTTAATGTGCTGTGCAGAGGTGGACTATTCTCTTATGACTTTAAGATGAAGGAAACAAGTACAAAGAGGATTACAGTGGATGAGAAAATATCAAAGCTGTGAGTCTGAGAGCTGAGAACCTTTATTTGATATGTAACATTAAATTAAGAACTAGGATCCCATATTTTGTGTTTACTTTGGGTGGGTCAAAGTCCCTCTCACTCTCAAGTTTTGATCAGTAATCAGGAATATATATTTCACATGGTTGACATTTTTGACATGAGCCATTTTGTCACACAAACTAATATCAACTGATCTGCTGTCTTTTCAGCAAACAACAGGACATTGCCCACCTCATATGCACTCTCACCTGCTGGAAATACTCAGTTTGGTTTAGGAGAGCAGTGGCATTATCAACACGCCCACTCGCTTGCTGTGTATTCTCCGGACAGTGATCTGTTCTGCTTACACACTGGCTCAATCAGACATTACACAGACTTTATACTGGTGAGCTGACAGGGTAAAGTTTGTTTAATCACCAGTCCAACTGATTTGGATATTTGTGTTCTCACATAGAGCTCAGCTTCAGGGCTGCAATGCATGTGTGAAAGTACTAATAGAGACTGGCAAAACTTTGACACCTCTCTGAGAAATTCTGTCCTCAACTGACACAATGGGCTCTAGTTTCGCAGACCAGGCACAAGGGAAGCACAGCGTAGTTGCGCCGTGCCAACAGGGTGTGTACAGGCATTTTGCAAGTTTCGTGCGCCACGCACCCTGGCGCAACTACTCCTCTTTTCCCACCGCCATCCCTCCTACTGGCACAAGTGGGAAAGAGGGAGGGGAGAAGGAGTGAGTGGGTTTAACACAGCCGATTCAGATCTTCACCAATCAAATGAGCTCCTCTCCTCACCTTTAAATACACTGCGGACGGGGCACACACTGCAATTTTGTCATTTTATATTTCGATGTGGACGAAGGAGACAGCGACACCAGACGGTCAGACTTTTTTTAGGAGGAAACTGATGTTTTGGTCCGGGAGGTCCAAGCTCACAGTGGCCAAATATATGGTAACGTGAACAGATCTGATGAAGCAAAAGTAGTCTGCAAGGAGGTTACTTATATGTTAATCAGGTTTGTGCTAATAGACTGAGACCCACTCCCCAGTGTAAAAAAAAAACACCCCTTTTCCACTAATAAAGACACTCACATTTAGACACCTATATTTAAAGCCCGTGCAACAAAGATGAGTAGTGTGCAGAGATCACAACATAAACAAATACCATGCGTAACTGGGATGAAAGCTCCACGGCCTGGTCCTTGTCGCGAGCATCTCTCGGTCGGTATAGATATAAATTCATGTGCTGATTCAGATAGTTGCATTGAATTGTGGTTGTTGTCATTATTTATTGCATTGAAATGTGCCTGACATTCTGGAAAACTGCCTGTGACATTTTGGTGACGTGTGCGCACTGTGCGCTGGTCAGATGAACTACCACTCGATCGGCTGCGCTTCGCCCTGCACCGAGAGTAGACCAGGTGGGAGCTGGCGAGCTTTCAGCACACCTTCGGAGCAGCCTTTTGGCACAAAACTGTCACTGTGCCAAGGTGAATCTGTCAACACCTCCCCCTACTGCGCCGCCACACCCATCTCGGCGCACCTCAGTCTGCCAAACTGCCAAACTGACTGCGTGCTGTGTTGCGCTGCACGAAACTAGCACTGCACTTGGTCCGCCACCCTGCGAGATTTAATAGTGTAAAATGAAAATGATTAATTGTAATATTAATTGTGATTGTGATTGTGATTATACATCACAACCCTTTAAGAAGGGCAATCCCTCACACAAAATGTAGCAATGTTGGAGACCCACAGTCTTGGCTGTTTCTATAACACCACTATCAAACAAAAGGAAGAACATTTTGAAGTGTAACAGATAATGCTGTAATATCGAGTGTGTACGTGAGGATTACCGCACTGCGATGATCCTTCTCATCCTCTTCATTCTCAGTATCGTTCTCCGTGTCTGCCTCCGCCTCCTCGTTATCATCACTTTCATCCACTACATCATCCACTGGTACAACAAACATAAACACACACGTTATTAGGTTACTATCCTTAAAACTGATTTTTCTGATATTTTTCCTTTTCTTCTGGAGTTCAGTAATCAAAATGTGCATCAGGAGTGGTATAGAACCAGACCAGTAGATCTCAGATGATTTTTGGTCACTGCATCATGTTGTTTTGACAGGAAGAATGAAAATGTTAACAACAGCATGTGAGCAGCCATGATCACGAGATGAGTGAGAGATTTTTTGGGAAAGAAGAAATTTTGAGTATATTTCTTCCAGTACATTCAGTTGGTGGTCTCACTGACAAGTCAGCACAATACCAGTAGCTTACAATTTTACTCTGTTCTCCATGGTTGAGTTCCTGACATCACTGAGACATTTGTCATGTATACATGAGTCAGCATGACTTTGTGCTATAGCTGACATCATTACTGTGTTTCCAGTTAGAGCCATGAAAGTATGGTGTCAATTTTATAGAGTTTCTGTTTTATTTTGCAGTTTGTAAAACAGAAAGGAAGGAAATTGACTAACTACATGTGAGGTAAAAAAAAAATGTATATATACATTTTCAACAAGACATTTTTAATTTTAGAGTAGATTAAGAACAGAGGACAGAGGCTCAGATATTTTGTTGGAAGCAAATTAGTCGAGTACTGTGCAAGTAGAATGTCGTCTACCAGTGAGTAAGCAAGCGCTATGCAATAAGCTCTAAACATCTGTTTTAAATCTTTATTACTAACACATATCATGTGTGTTAGTTTAGTGAAGTTAGAATATGACGTGAGATGAATGAGAAAGCAGTAGTGAGTGAGTCTATGTCAGGCATGCCCAAACCATTCCACAAAGGGCCATGTGGCAGCAGGCTTTTGTTCCGACCAATCGAAAGCACACAGTTTGACCAATCAACTGTCTGAAGACTAAGATCAGTTGATTAAATGAGTCAAGTCTGGTGTGCTGCTACTTGGTTGGAAAGAAACCCTGCAGCCACATGGCCCTTTGTAGAATAGTTTGGACATGCCTGGTCTATGTAATCGGAGGATGGAATCATGTCTTACGTACGTCTTACCCTTCTTTAAGGGCTTGTTGCTGAGCTGATGCCTTGTTCTTCCTGTAAGGCACATTGTGTGCAGCAGTGTCATGAGTGTTGTCATTATCCATTTAGTTGGTCCAGGGATATAAGCATTATTTGTGCGTGTGTGTCTTGTGGTATGAGAGTTGAATCTAGGAACTGCGATGACTGCGATAAACAAGTGTGTGTCTCTCTGTACTGCATAATTGTCAATGGTAGCCATGTGCATTCACTGCAATAAGCTGGGACACACTCTGGTGAAGTGTGTGTGTGTGTGTGTTTGTGAGAATGTGTATCCGTTCTCACCCCCAGGAGGCTGGCTGTACAGCTGTGCCACAGGTCCTGCAGCAGGTATGTGTGGCAGCTGGTAGTGGAAGGCTGATTTGATGGTGGGAAGAGGCAGACGGTTCTTAGGAAAACACTTCCTCATGATGAGACTTGAAGTGTTGACGAGAGGATCCAGAGTCCGCACTGGGAGACACTCCTAGAAATGAAAACCACACTGAAGTCGAGAATAGCTGAGAGCCAGCGTGTATGTGCAGTTCTTATGATGTTTGCATGCTTTAATTGCTTGCCATTCCCATGACATACTCTCACTCACAGTGGATGAGTTGTAGAGGATCCTCATGCCATCAGCCTCTATGAATGCCTTCCTGCCAAGCTTGAGGTTGGTGATGTTCCTGAGGCAGACCAGTAACCCTTTGCGAATCAGCATGTGGCGATGCCGTGTGTCATTGCGATGCCAATCCAGGTACAGAGCAAGCAAGACAGGCACATGTTTGCCATCTACTGCACGACGAGCATTAGTTTCTGTACAAGAGATTGGAAGAAGAGGACAAAATACAAATAAATAGCACCTTACAACTGTGGGATTGGGTGGAGTGAAAGGGAAAGCAGAAACATGAGAGGGAAGGCTGTAGGTTTACAGCAGTGATGACAAACAAATGGTTCATGGTGAAAGACAGAAGCTGCATGGACACAAACACAAATTAGAGATCACTACACTATACCACTGATAAGTCAAAAGTCAGTGCTAAAAAATTACTCACTGGATTTGAGCAGTGCTCCCAGTGCATCCAGAGCTACCCTGTTGGTTTAGAAACAAGGCAAATGGGTTACATGGTCTATCAAACAAACATTGGGGACTACATCAGGAAGAGATCAGGGACATGTCGCCTGTGGATGCCACACTGATGCAGGCAGAGGCAGAGACAAACACTCACTTGAGCAGGCTGGTGTTCTTCTTGCTGTATGGTGCAGTGATCTTGAACATGAGCTCCACCACTCCATTCTTGCCCAAAGAAATAGCATTCACCGCTGTATATAAGCAAACACATGAATGGAGGGATATTAGATATTGCTGACAGGCAATTCATCACAGACTTCTTGGTAGTAATAGTAATTGAATTCTTATGGGGGTAATTTTTTGAGAAAACATGTTTTGAAGTTTAAAGTTACTCACAGTTGGTAGAGTAAACCCTGAGAACCTGCAGGCAGGGCAGAAGCAGCTTGGTATTCTGTAGGTTCTGTTTCATTAAATTGACTGTGACGTTAAGAGCTCCGCTCAAGCGCGCCTTCACACCAAACTTCCTGTCTGAACACACAGGCTGCAAAGTCAGTACGCACAATATAACAATGTTTTTTCTCACTCCTTTTCTCCATCCTTTAGTTTTTGACCTTAAATCAATATGTTTGCTAGAACTCAACACTCAACATAGATTTTGATGAGAAATACTACATGTCAATGTAATATTTGATAACAACAAAGAAACTCCATCTCTTACAATACAGATGAGCTCTGACCTGGGGTAACTGATATGACTTTGGACACATTGCAATGTTAAATCACGAGAGCAGAAACACAAGCAATTAAATATCTAGGAACACAAGTTGATTGTGTATATTAGTGTATTCTGGTGTACTGTGTTTGTGTTAAGCTGCACATTACACATACCTTTTGGGCCAACCTTGGCCAGCAGTGAGTGAAGCTGCAGCATGAGTTCCTCACTGGGAGGCAGCTCTTTACTGGCAGTGATCAAAATCTGGAATAATATCCCTGTTCCTCCTTTGGATACAAATACTCCAACCCTGCGACCTCTGCCTAAGAAAAAAAAAAACAATCCAACAAACTTTGAATGTGATAAAACTTTATTCAAGATGGAATTAGAGCCTCAGCCTAAATCTCTACAATTCACCACCACTGGACAATCTATTAGAAAATGTTTACCAACTGTCACAGTCATGAATGATGAAGTGGCCACTTGTGTGTGAGAGAAAGGGACAACGTTAATGACTCTACAAATGAGGCTCATCAATACTCACCCGCAGTCAGCAGCTCACTGAGAATGTACAGGATGTTCAGGGTGGTCTGGACATCGCGGGTGCTCTGTCAAAGTCACAAACAACAAACTTCTTCAAACCGTATGTTCAGTTTGCTAAATTATAGTATTATTATAGAAACTTCTTTGCCTCCAGAGAGACATATACAAGTCTTAATGTCATTGATCTGAGGTGATCAGCCTAATCCCAAATCAAACACGCTGATCAATGTGACACTGGGTTTCCTGAGGCTGTTTTGTCAGAGACTGACAGCCTCCACTGGATTAATGATGGTCAAAGATCAGAAGAAACAGATAAACCCAAATAAATCTCACTACCATGGCAGAGGAAAGAGATACTATTTTATAAAGCAATGTGTGAGGCTAACTTTTGGGCAAAGCTCAAAACATGGATGTCTATATGATTAATGAGACATCATCAAGGGGGGATAGGTGAGTGTACACCTTTTCAAGCACTGTTGGTTTAATATTTTGCAGTTGCTTTTAGAAAATAACATAAAATATTTTTTGAATAAATATTTTTAAGGGCACAAGCAAAATCCTAAAAACCATGTTCCATGCATGCCATAGTTCAAAATACATTTGTAGCTTTATCAGGTTGTGTTGATGGGTGAGCTGACCTCCAGTGAAGCCAGGATGACCTCCATGCCACTGGAGCCTTTGGACATCACCTCTTTTCCGCTCTTCTCTGTAACACAAAGTGAAATGATCGAAAATGTGACGATAAACAGCACTGCATTTGTCCAACACAGCTGAAAGGCTTTTTCACAGGTGGGCCATGAAAGACAAGTCTCAATGTCATAGGGGATTATCGTGGCACGTGTGATGACCTCTTTCGCAGGTTACAGGAAGTAAGAAACATTCTGCTCTAATTCACAATAAAGAGATACTCTATCTGTGAAGCACATTGATAGATTTTGTAACATATTAGCTTATGCACACATGAGGTTTACTGATCTTACTGCAGAACACATTACATGAAATAAGTCAAGAGGTCCTCTTACAACTGTTACTCAGCCTCTATTTTCTTCCTCCTTTCTTCACCTCCCAACCTCGTATGTTTGCCCTGTAATTTAGGAGCTGACAAATTCCTGACCTCTTTGAAAAGGCCGCCACAGTGACTGATCCTGTCCTGTCATGTCCTGAGACAAATGCAAACTTTTCAATCACAAACACATGAGTAGGAGGAGAGAAAAGATATTCTTGAAACTCTCAGCAAAGATTGTGGAAGATTGTGGAGGATCATAGATTAATGTGACTTGTTGGAAAAAAAATAATATATATATATATATGTATATATATATATATATATATATATATATATATATGAAATATTACAAGACAGTGATATTAATAATGTTGTCAGATTTCCTGTATGACAGCAGATAATGTCAGAAATGTGATCAGTTCATATCACTAGTACCACAACTGGATGATTTTATCACTTGGTGATGATCTTACTGACAAGTGCTTCATATGTTTGGCACTGCACATCGTCCCAGTTTAGGAAGGTATCTTAACAGCGGGTGAGATGGAAAGTGTCAAGCATGCAGCTTTTGTGATTCATGATCCCTTTACTAAAATGCATGTTAAAGTTAACACAACTGCTGTGTGTGTACACACACATATTTTCCACAAACTAATTTTCCCCACTTGCATAACAATGTGCATATCTGAGCACACAAGCACACACTTCAGTGCCTTGCAGCGCAGTGACCTCTTAAAACATTTCTGTCATGCCAGACTTTTTAAAGCTCTTCAAAACAAAATGGCATTTCAACACCAATCCTCAAAAACAAAATCGTGACGGGTTAGTATACACAGACCATCACTGAAGAAAATAATATCAATAATAAATAAAAACAAAATAAAGATTCTAATCCAACATAAAGCAGAGATACCTATGACCTGTGCAAGTACCTATAAATGTTGTCCTTTAGTATTAATGTCTCTTGCATCGATTTCAGTTATTAATCAGCTGAGATTGACTGCTGGCAACACTGCTCATGAACTCCTGAGGTTGCATGATTGTTCAAATCTCTCTTTCCATCCTCACCTGACCAACCAAAGGAAAATATTTAAAGTATTTGTAACACAAGAGTTCATGCCAACTGCCAACTGCCAAATTAAATGCCTGATATTGTTCTAGTTTACTGTCATGGTTTAGACCATACCTGATGGGTCTGGAGAGACCACAGACTCGCGGTATGTCCTGGTGTATCGGTACTCCATTTCAAAACAAAGGTCCACCTAAGTTTATCAAAGCTTTGGGTAAAAAAATGTCCTATTGTCCAAAATTCCTTGTCCACCTCATTTGGATTTCTTCAAGTTCAGTCCATGTCTTCAGTGAATCTAACACTCAAGAGTTTGAACTTCTATAACATCCAATAGATTAATCCTCTTTAAAACTTTACTCATGTTTCTCTATCCCTCTAACGATAGATATAATCTGTTGAACTGATGAATCTTACTACTCTCTGACTGTGAACAAACACGCTGGGAGGAAAATGTGAACATAGAAATCAGCACCTCCCCTTACATACTACAAGAAAACTAAACCACCAACTGCTCCTATAGAGAACTGACAACTGCATAAGATACTCCACATGCGTCCTCTCCTCTTTCTCTTACCCCCTCCTCTCTCAGACTCAGCACTGGGTAGAAGGGAGAGCTGCCAAACTCTCAAATGACAACAGACCCTGGATTTCTGACAGCAAATGAGGGGAAAAAGGAGAAGTGCTGTATCCAAGACTGAATCACTGAACTGAACTAAAATCTCTCTGGTATGTGAAATAATTTCATTTTTTGTATTTTTGTGTTGACTTTCAGGTTTCCTCACTTACAAGTCCTGACTTTCCGTTCCTACCATCATCCTTGTTCTTTCTCATGGTATTCCTCAACTTCGACTAAGCTCCAGTAACTGAACTTGAGACATGAGTACAGCAAAGTCTTGTGGGGTGTATAGTTACCACAGACAGGGTCACAAACTCCCCCACTTCCCCCCAACCAGCGTCTCACTCACACACATTTCAAGCTGAGGCTAGGGGCAGGCAGGGTGTGACACACCACCAAGCAGTAGATTAGAGGGGAACAGCTGATATATCATGATTGACACGGTCACAGACAGAAGCCTTTCCACTGTTCCCATAAATCAAGATGGGTTAACTACAAGTGACCTTAAAGAAGAAGCAAGCAACAAATATGGTACAAGGGAGAGGGGAAACAAATTCAAGAAATCTGAGCGGAAAGAAGTTCAAAGCACGTTCAAAATAACGCCTGCAGACTCAAAATACTATGTAATGATTCAGCAGAGTTCTTCACACACCGCATATTCACACTGAGGCATGACTCAAGTGATTACAAGTTTTCCTCGGTCAAAGATCCACACTGAAAATACACTGACTGAAAACTACTAGCTTCAGGGAAAAGTCAATACAAGAACTAAAAGTGAAATTAGTTTGTTGGTTAGCATTCAGAGAGGATTTGTCTTTGAATTTAGAGAAAAATCACAGATAAGATCTTGGTTAATTGAAACCAGCAATTATTTACTATTTTTGTTATCAATTAATCTGTCAATTTTGTCCAATATGCAACATTCAGTATTGAATTTAGAATGTTAAACATTACATATTCCTCAGTGTGAAACAGGTACACTCATGCTTCAGCCTGCGTACATGACAGGGAAGCACAACGCCTCACTCTACTACTGTGAGATCTTCGTAAACAGAGAGACCACATCCAAAGACACTGTATCAGTCTATCTACACTTTAACTACTAGTGCTCCAACACAGCTCTAGTTACACGGCAAGTGCAGAGGACACATTTTTAAATAAATTAAACTCGACCTAAGAACCTGAAACTTTGCATTGTGTATGTAGGCGAGTGTGTCTGTTCTCTCTCACCCTGCGTCTGTATGAGATGAAGTATCTTCGCAGTGACTTGTCGTGCTGTGTCAACATCCTTCACCATGGCCTCTCCATTCATCCTCTCTAGTTGGCCCAGGAGCATCAGTACCCTGGAGTTACTGGGAACACTAGAAACACAAGCATAGGGACATTTTTACCTTCATGATTATTGGCCCAGCCAGACTGTCCAGCCATTGCATGCTGTAAATGGCACATAAGGAATTATGATGCTGCATTTAAAAGTACAGTAAGTGGATGGTAAAACAGTTGGATACAGAATAACATCACTTCATAATTAGTGCCACAGAGATCTGCTTTGAGGCACTGACCTCTTTAGCTATTAAACAGCTAACTCCAATACAATATTTGGAGCTGATTAGAAAAGGCAGGAAAAGCAGAAGTGCCTCTTTTTAGCTTGTTAAGGACCAAAATATTTTTCTCAAAACACCAAAAACATAACAGCATGTTCATGAAGGTCTCTTGCCACTCAGGATCTGCGTCTTGTTCTGATAAGAGCTACTGTCACAATAAGTCCAAATGTGCAACCATTGCAGAGGCAGATTATCACCCTCTTTCTTAGCTTTTTTTTACCTGTCTCTGCCTGGGGCCTGTCTATTGTCATGGTAACACTTTACCGTGGCAACCTCAGATCCTCAGGCCAGAGCCACAGCTGAAACCATTTCATTAATTAGGGACTCCTCTTACTTCTCCGCAGTTTACTATTTCATTGATATTCATGACCCCTTCCTCCTATACATTTATATGAAGTGTCTGTGAAACACAACCAGACACACACACAGGTAACTTTATGTGATAACAGTTAGAGTTTGAGAGGTTAATTTCAACTGAATCTTGCTCAGTAAAAACTAAAGGGGTAAAAACACCATGGCAACCTTTCAGGGCAGACTGACAGACAGGTGTTTTAGACAAATTGGTAGACAGACATAACTTTACCTGCTGCAACGTCAGCTGTTAACAAAATGTAACATTGAAAAAATACCATATGAATAAAGTTATAGTTGTTATGTCCCACCAGCAAAAAACACTGTGTGTACAGCCTTGTTTCTCAAATGGGGGTATATCAATTGTCAATTCAAAATCCTCTAAAAGTAATTATTTAATGAATATTTCAATAAAATACAAGCATTAGTTCATAAACTGGATCTTATATTCAGTAGGCTTCTCAATTTCAGACACCTGAAAAATACCATGTTCTTGAACTTTGACTTTTGCCCACCAGAGTCCAATCAGTTCAGCTTGGGTCCAAGTGAACATTAATACCAAATTTAAAGAAATTCCCTCGTGGCACTGCTGAGACATCTTGTTCATGAGAACGGAACATATTATGTTCAGACAGACAACATCAACATGCTTCTGGCCCTGGTCGTCACTGCTTCTGAGGCACAGGAATTTGTCATGATTTCCCTCTCTGTCTAAAATTAACACAGAAGGAAAAAAACTGTTTTATGCAACTAGCACTGGGTGACCTTGTTTAAGAAACATAAAACAAACCCCAATATGTGCAATTCTATCATGAATTCCTTCAGAGGGTCAAATATGTCTAAGAGTAATAAATGACAAGAATAGCCATTTCTGTAATGCAGTGCAGAGCTAAAAACAAATACTGAGGCACACCATGTTTAAACATAGCTTGAGCCTGACTTACAGAACTCTCTTCAATATATTTTAATAAAGCTGACTGTTGGAGAGGTCTCCGCCTGCTTCACTATTTCTGGTGTACTGACCCATCCTCCGCCAGTGATCTTAGCCCAGTGGTGCTCAAATGGAAACACAAGGTTATAGGTCAGTTGTTGGTACAGCAACAGCAAACATGGGAGAGAGAATCAAAACTCAGTGATTGTACCAGTGCAACTGAGTTTCTCATATGTCCTTATAAAGACAGAGACAGAGGGGGAGAGGGAGAGGGAGAGAGAGAGAGAGAGAGAGAGAGAGAGAGAGAGAGAGAGATACAAACAGAAGAATGAAGAAAAAACTGGGAAAATGGAAAGAATGATGAAAGAACTGATGCAAGAATAGAGAATGGAAAACATATTGAAGGACACGTACAGGCTAACACATTATACATAACACACATTGCATAAGACACACAGATGAAGAGATTTTTCCATGCGGTTTCAACATTAATCATACATATGTGTTGTTTTCAATCATGGAAAATACATATGACCGGTTGCAGCAAGGCCTGCTCTGTCTCTCTCAAACACACACACAGTGTGAAAAGACATTGAAAGACAGGTAAAACACTGATACAAAGGTAAAACAGTGAATGTGCAGAATCATATCAAGGAGAGTAGAGGGAAGCAAAGAGTGTAAACAGATGGCTGTGACAGAGCATGGTTCACACAGAAACACGTGCAGTTATCACAGCTTGTATGTGTGTTTGTGAAAGCATAATGAAATTGCATCTGTTTGCTCTGGAATGAAAAAGCAACTCACCCTTTCTCTGTGGCCATTTTGGGCTTGTTCATTTTTACCAAATCAACATTTCATGTCGTCTGCAAGACAAAGAATATAAATAAAACAATGACAAACATAAACACACCAAACATTTTTTTTTTAAATTTCACAGCCAATCAACTTTTTCTCAATGTACAAAAGAGCTCTGGTTAAACTTCATGCTGTAACTGAAACTGCAGTTAGAAACAGATAATGCTAAATCTAAACTTTCCATTGCTGTGAAACATATAGTCTGTTAATATCAGTGAGCCCTGAAAAACATTAGTGACTTGTCTCAGGGGTGTACATGTCTAGCTGTGAATGCTGGGGCAACCTGCAGCTGCAAGGAGATGCTTCATATTGACTGTGCCAGAACTGAACCACTATCAAATATCCAGATTGATTTTAAACAAAACAAAGGAGTTGACCAACATGCTGCAGATATCAGATGTTGAGAGACAAAAGAGCTGCACACAAGTTAATCCAAAATTTAGGCTAAGAAGCATTACAAGGTTTCAGCTCAGCTGCATTATAATAAACAATGATGAGCTAAAACTTACTGCAAAAATAAAAGCTCTGTATCATTCAGCGAGTTTAACTTCTGCAACTGCCTGATCTGCTGCAACTTCACAAGTCTCCCAAGAGCCTTAGATTAGGTCAGACAGTGAATACAGGAGCATTTGTGGGTGAGTCATAAACTGCTGTAAAATGTAAAGCTCTACACCAGTGGTGCCAGATTGAGATTTACTGTGATTATAGTTTAACAAGGTAATAATGTGCTCAAACAAACATAAAAATAAAATAAAATAAAAATCACAATGACACAATAAAAACATTAACCACTACATACAGTAACACACAACAGAATTATGATAAATCCATTTGAGTTAAAATAAGCTTGAAGCTAAACTGGCTAGCTATTACAACTCATTGAGCCTAAACATTGCAGAGTCAGGCTGCCTCTCTTGCAGGACAGGTACAGCCAGGTAGCCCAAGGATCTAAGGGTCACGCCCTGGTGCATTTGAGCTAGGGGGAAGCACAGATGTAGCTAGGGGTCAAACAATGAACAGCCAAGACGATCATAAAACTGACTTGGTCTGGAGGCCAGCTTACACGGGACAGATGGCAACCAGGCCACAACAACCCTACATGACTGCCCACTTCCACAATCCAGTATCCAATATCAATTTAAAAACTTAATAAGCTCTGTCATAGCAGCAATGTGGGTTAGTCGCTGTAACTGGGCGTTTATTTGCAAGATAAACAACCAGGTACGGCTGTTTTTTTAAGATGCTAAATTACTCAGACTGGTGGCCGCTGCACCTGCTAGACTAGTCAGTCATTTAACGGCCGCCTGTCTGCTGCAGCAGGCTAGCTAATGGTGTATGCTAACAGCAATGCTAAATAAGAGCACACAGGCTAAATAAAGAGCTCACAGAAGATGTTAGCTAAATCAATGCGCGTGTATAATTTTAACAATAAAGAGGATTTTACGAACCTGTATGGAAAGGAACTGCTGTCCCATTCAGGGTGGACCAATTCCAATGCTACTGTGTGTGTCAGTGTGTGTGTGTATGTGTGTGAGCGTTGCCTGAAACGCCCTGTTGATGTTGTGATGTGATGAGACCAGCCCCAACTGTCACAGACACCGTCTTTGAACAACGCGAGAATATGTCTCTGTGTGGCTCTGAGCGAAGTTACCAATCGGTTGGAAAGCCCCCGAAATAGCCAAGTGCACCAAAGCTTTGCCAAAGGATTACTTTAGTGTTGTTTCACGGTTACACTGGCCTGATTTTAAGCTATAAGCTGTTCATTGGAGACTTGAGTCTTCTCATGACAGACAAGGACTACATTTCCCGTGTTGACAGTGGATTCTGACGTTGAATGCATGCGTCAATCTTTACAGCCTCCGAAGTGGGTCTTTATTAGCTATATGGTTAATACTAAATACTAAGGTACGTGCTGATTCACAATGAAAATATGTTTTTTTCGATAACGATAACCGTGTTGTGTGTGTCTGGTATAATCCAGTAATCTATTAAACTCGCGATATTTGAGCTTTATTCACAGGAAACATCCCCTTTGGGCAACATTAGCTTGTTAGCACACGGTGTGACAAGGTAGCTAGCTGTTTTTGTAATGTACGTCGTTAATGTATGTTTTTCTAAACAGTGCAATTTAAAGTCAACTGATTACATTAATGTTGATGAAAGTGCTGAAATGGACAATGCGAAAACAACCATGTATATGAGGGGCATGTAGCCAAATGGCTTCTCTGTCAATGAAATGCTTCCCGATTACTACGACTGAGGGAAATACATAACTATCTTCTTTAACCTGTGGTCATTTCATCAGGTCAAATTGATTGTAATGCGTTGCCTCGTAGCTCAGTTGGTGAAATGTCAATTAACTGTATATTATCATTATGAGATAGATGCGCTATAAACAAAATTATGTGTACCGGTACAAATCAGTTAAAGCTGAGTAAATCAATTATACAGAGGAGGAATGGCTTTTCATAGGACTGACATGTACTTGACTCAAAAGGTAGAGACTTTCCAGTCCACTCACGCATGCAATTTATGCCTTTTTAGGTGAAGTCGGAAGTCAGTTGCCAGAGCAAGATGTTAATCCTCTACTGTAATGCTTGATCATAATATATTGCCTGTTCTGCTTTCCAGGAGTGCAGGTCAAGCATTAATTAACTGAAGGAAATAACCATGTCTGTTTGTTTGACAATATTGCCTGGAGGAGTTAAGGCCAAAGCGCTGGGAAACATTAAGTTATATTTGCGCCTGCCCTTGTTTCTACATTTGTTAAACGGAAATGTCATAGTGCCCTGGCTGGTTAGGGTACATACAAAGATAGAGCCTGAACTTGTGAACTGTTTAGACCAGTTACACCACACGTTTAAAGCTTTATCAGTCACCAAAGTGTTTGCCTACGCCAAGTGACCTGTGCTATGTCCGGTGAAGGAGGTCAAGGGATGTAGTAAATGTGTGTGTGTGTGTGTGTGTGTGTGTGAGAGAGAGAGAGAGAGAGAATGTGTATTTTCCAGTTCATGGTTCATAGATATGGAAGGAGTTATTTAAAGACAGTTTCTGCTATAATGAGGCATACTGTCTTGGAAAATCAGCTAAGGCTTTGATATATTCTGAACACCTTATCCTGGTTCTGTGTCCTCAGTGGTCACCATGGTGATGAAGTCAGCAGTTGACGATGATGATGCTGGCTGGGGGCTGGGCATCCCAGAAAAAATGAAGAACAACGCCAACTGGGTTGATATTACGCAAGAATTCAAGGGTGCTTGCAAAGGTGAGATTGAGAAAGTGTGTGTGTGTGTGTGTGTGTGGGAGGGGGGTAATATATCTGCAGTTGTTAAAGTGACATGCTCCTCATCCTGTATTATTTATGCAGAACTGAACCTGGGGGAGTTGCTTCATGACAAACTGTGAGTAAACAAAACACAAAACACTTATCACAAACTCACATTTTAAAGGGTCAGTTAGCTCAAATTACAAAAGTGTTTTTCTTCCTTTTACCCTCAGGTTAAGTGGGTCAGTTTGCTTACTCTTTGAAAAATATATTAGTGTTGATTTCAGTAGAGAAAATGTTTCTTGTCTGAAAATCCAGTCAGTGTTTCAGTGACTTTATAGAATATAGAAAACGTAATTTCACGGAAAAAATGAAACACATTTTGAAAAATCTGCGTGTTTGAATATGCCAATATATACTGGTGATACACTGTACACTTAACTCTCTGCTGTGGCTCTCTGTTGGCAGGTTTGGCCTGTTTGAGGCCATGTCAGCTATAGAGATGATGGATCCTAAGATGGATGCAGGAATGATTGGAAATCAGGTCAACAGGAAAGTGCTCAACTTTGAACAAGCCATAAAGGTGCAGTACCACTGCTACACTGTCTCTTCCATTTGTATTTGTTTTTATAATCATACAATACTAAATCCAGCCCTGCTGTTGTATTGTGCTCTTTTCTTCATTTCAGGAAGGTGCCATCAAGGTTAAAGACCTTAGTCTTCCTGAACTCATTGGCATCATAGACACGTGTTTCTGTTGTTTGGTGAGTTTCATTTTCTTGAACAATGAAACCTCTTTCAGACCTTTTGGTATGGTAAATGTGTTGGAACATCAGGGCGGTATCTAAGCATTTAATCACTGATGCCCTTTTCACTACATCTATCTTTGTGAAATCCACACTAGAACATGTTTTTGTGTCTACAATGTGTCAACATGTGTTTACCTAGATCACATGGCTAGAGGGCCACTCCCTGGCGCAGACAGTGTTCACCTGTTTGTATGTTCATAACCCTGACCTGATTGAGGAACCAGCACTCAAAGCCTTCGCTTTAGGCATCCTGAAGGTGTGTGACATCGCCCGAGAGAAAGTCAACAAGGCTGCTGTTTTTGAGGAGGTAAGCAGATGTCTACAGTCATCTTCTTCAGTGCATGTGCATGTGTGAGAAGGCACTTGAAGGATTTATATTTACAAATGTGTGTGTATTTACAATGAGATAAAACTGCAACAGGCCATTGATGACTAACCTCATACTTTTATGCAGGAGGACTTCCAGGCTATGACGTATGGCTTCAAAATGGCCAATAATGTCACAGACCTGCGGGTGACAGGTACAAGTACTGTATTATGATAGTGTCTGCGGCCTCACATATGCCGTCGACAGCTGAGGTCATGCCAGATTCATACAGTTCTTTCATGAGACCAGAAATACCTGATGTTAACTCTGTCATGTGTTTATCCCATCAGGTATGCTAAAAGACGTGGAGGATGAGTTACAGAGGAAAGTTAAGGTATGTGTTCATGACCAATTTGAGCACCTGTATTTGCCATTTCAATGAACTACTGCTAATGCAACCACTATTCTGAATATTACAATGTGTCCTGATTAAAACCTTTCACCAACTCAGAGCACGCGTAGTCGACAGGGTGAGCAGCGAGATCCAGAGGTGGAGCTGGAGGTAAGCTGCATAGTTTTTTGTTTGTTGTTGCTGGTGAAGGTACATTTTGGAGTAGTATCTAGTATTTCACCATTTAAGTCACACACTGCACCATGTACCCTCTCAATCTCTGCTTATTATAAATTGTTTCCCATCTCCTGTATATCTGAGTGTGGGCCCAAGATGACCTTTAGAAACTCTGCTCTGGAATTTCCAGCTGGTCCATAATAGTAACATAATTAAAGGAAGAAAAATAACATAGCCAAAAATAGATGTATTTTGGGTGGTTAGGGGGGGAAACAAACTTGTACATTCTTATGTCTTGTGAGGTTAAAAGGAGGATTAAAATGTCTGTATTAAGGGCTTTGTATGTATTTGTGTGCCTGTTTAATGTTGCTTTATGTTTTGTTTTGCTTTTTTTCAGCATCAGCAGTGCCTGGCACTTTTCAATAGAATCAAGTTCACACGCCTTCTTCTTACTGCACTGATTGCTTTTACCAAAAAGGAGGTAATACACATACAAAAACAAGCCTGTGACAAAGTTAATGACTGACACTTTGTTAAAATTTGTTTCTGTTTGATGCTGAGCAGTGAATTGGCATTCAAGTATTTTGTGTACCGACATGTACAGTGTATGTACATTTTGTATTTGTGTATGTTTTGTTGCAGACCAGCTCAGTCAGCGAGGCCCAGAAGCTTGTGGCTCAGGCAGCTGACCTCTTATCAGCCATTCATTCCAGTATTCAGCACGGCATCCAGTCCCAGAATGATACCACAAAAGGAGGTAAAACACACACACACACACACACTTACACATACAGGCATCCAATCAAGTCCATAATTTGTCCTGGCATGAGCTTACAAACCAACAGCTATAGAGTATTACACACACACACACACACACACACACACACACAAATGGAACAGTATCAAACAGACATCGCATACTATTTATACGCATTCTTGCCCTCCAGCCATCCAGTGAGGAGGTTGTGGTGGCAACCTAGACAGTTACTGTTAAAAACCTGGGTTAATTTTTACCTCGCTCTACAATTTGAGATTCATAGGGAAGATCCTAACTACAAACTGTGACCTGTGTTAACCTCTGTATGTTCCAGACCACCCTATCATGATGGGTTTTGAACCCCTGGTCAACCAAAGACTTCTGCCACCTACCTTTCCTCGCTATGCTAAGATCATTAAGAGGGAGGACATGGTGGCCTATTTCAGCAAACTTATTGAACGTATCAAGACGGTCTGTGACGTAATCAACACCACCAACCTACATGGCATACTGGTAAGTACAGATGATTAAAAACACAGACATGCACATACAAAAGGTCTCTAAATCTTCTAACTGAGAACTTGTGAATATTATAGATGAACTGTTGTTGACTTAAATGTCGTGTCTCTGGCTTTACCAGGACTTCTTCTGTGAATTTAGTGAGCAGTCTCCCTGTGTGCTCTCCAGATCTCTACTTCAAGTGAGTTGTTCCTATCCATGCATAGTAGAGATCACTATTGATGTCTATAGAGAAACACTTTGGAATTTGTTACATGATGTTGTTGCAAAAATGAAAACTGAACTGATTATTTTCTCTAAATCCAGACAACGTTCCTGATAGATAATAAGAAAGTGTTTGGCACACACCTGATGCAGGACATGATTAAAGATGCTCTGAGATACTTCGTCAGCCCACCTGTCCTCTCCTACAAGTAAGTTTGTTGCTGGTGACATCCGAGCATAATGTGAATCAGTAAATGTTGTTAAAAGTCATTGGTTGATTTGGGCCATTGTTTTTGTTCCTGATGACGATGATGATGATGTGTTTGCATGTGTGTCTGTAACTGTTTCTCTGCAGGTGTTGTCTGTTTAATAACCACCAGGCCAAGGACTACATTGATTCATTTGTTACACACTGCTCCAGGGTATGTGACCACCCCCACCTTTACTGCTCAAAGTTAGTCTGTGCATCTGATGCAGTTTGATATATTTTAATACCTTAGTTACCCAGTGAGCTTTATGGGCATTTCTTTTCAATTGTTTAATAAAAACAGGTGGTGTGGAGGAGAGATTTTATATTGCTATAATAAAAATAGC
This sequence comes from Caranx ignobilis, assembly GCA_021432705.1. Lineage (NCBI taxonomy): Eukaryota > Metazoa > Chordata > Actinopteri > Carangiformes > Carangidae > Caranx > Caranx ignobilis. Next base: position 43,430,170 of record MU270014.1, on the reverse strand, counting down.
TCGATGAGAGACGTGATATCGACTGAAATGAAAGGACAAGAAGTTTAGAGTTTGCTTTTACAGGAGTTTATGGTACTTTGGATGTTGGATTTAACTGTGTGCGTGTGTTTTGTTTTGTTTCACATTTTCCCTTTAGCCATTCTGCAGTCTGATCCAGATTCACGGACACAACCGAGCTCGGCAGAGAGACAAGCTGGGACACATTCTTGAAGAGTTTGCCACACTGCAGGATGAGGTAAACTGGGGCTGCTTCCTCTGTGTTTTCTCTCCTTTCTTTTCCTTCCAGTGTTTAAATACAATACTGCAACCACACAAATTGATAATCATTTGGACACTAATTACTGAAGCCCTTGTTTGTGCTCTGAAGGCAGAGAAAGTTGATGCAGCGCTGCATAGCCTGCTAATGAAACTTGAGCCCCAGCGACAGCACCTAGCCTGTCTTGGCACCTGGATTCTCTACCATAATCTGAGGATCATGATCCAGTACCTGCTGAGTGGCTTTGAACTGGAGCTTTACAGCATGCATGAGTACTACTACATCTACTGGTAAGCACGCACTTGTATGTCTGCTACTGCTAACTGTTGCTGCAGTTGAGGCACAATGTGTCAGAGTCATGCACAGATACTGACAGATCTGTAGTTTACCTGTGAGTGAATATCCGCATGTTTTCTATCTGCAGGTACCTATCAGAGTTCCTTTACGCGTGGCTGATGTCCACTCTGAGCAGAGCAGACTCTTCTCAGATGGCAGAGGAGCGGATTCTGGAGGAGCAGCTGAAAGGACGCAGCAGCAAAAAGACCAAGAAGAAGAAAAAAGGTACACTTTGGTGCATCATCCTTATCTGCAGTGGACTCTTTGTGTATGATCACAACTCAAATGTGTAATGAAATACTCTCATTTTATGTCAGTGTGGTATCTTTAAGATAATGATATTATATTTGGAATTACTTTCAGTTCGTCCTCTCAGTAAGGAGATTACCATGAGTCAAGCCTACCAGAACATGTGTGCTGGCATGTACAAGGTAAGGCATACATTCATAACCCTCCTCCACAAATTGTTTGCACGCTGAGGTATAATTTGCCCCTTTCTGCTTCTTCCTCTCTCTCTTAAGACCATGGTAGCTCTGGATATGGATGGGAAGGTGCGTAAGCCTCAGTTTGAGCTGGACAGCGAGCAGGTTCGCTATGAGCATCGCTTTGCCCCCTTCAACAGTGTGGTCACCCCTCCACCTGTGCACTACATCCAGTTCAAGGTACTGTTTGTGCAAAGTGCTGTAATTCATATTCTCCCTTCTCCTTCTTTTTTTATGCCTTCATTCTTGTTTGTGCTCCCCCTGACTTTGCTCTTTCCCACTGCAGGAGATGTCTGATCTGAAGAAGTACAATCCTCCACCAGGCTCTGCTGACCTCTACCTGGCAGCCAGCAAACACTTCCAGCAGGCCAAGCTCATCCTAGAAAATGTCCCCAGCCCAGATCCAGAGGTCAGGAAATTAAACTACTGTTAAATAAATGCAATTTAGTTGTCATGAGATTCTCTCCCTAAGACCTGTGGTACTTCTTGAACAATTAGCACACAAACAAAGTATAAGGTCAATGACTCTCCTTTTATGGGGTTATAGTATTCTTCTGCTGTATGGCACCAACCTGGTACAACTTCTCTTTGCATGTTCATTTTGTAACCTTTTCCATTGTTAGTAACCAGATATCAAAAATTGACAACAGGTGAACCGTATACTGAAGGTAGCGAAACCTAACATTGTGGTTATGAAGCTCCTGGCTGGAGGGCACAAAAAGGAGACCAAGGTAACGAAACACACATCCTCAAATTTCAATGATTTACTTCTGTGGTTAATAGACAATTGCTGTGTTTAGCTGCCACACAAAGGAAAAAGAGACAATTGTGAAATGCCTGGTTAATTTAAAAAAGAGCATGTAATGTGTATATAGTGGTGTTAAATCACCAGCCGTTGTGATCAACTGACTACATACTATGTCTGCATCCTCTAGGTGCTACCAGAGTTTGACTTCTCCGCTCACAAGTATTTCCCGGTGGTCAAGATTATCTGACTGTGCTCTGTATCTCAGGATGAGTCTCTGTGCATCAGCCGTACCTGAACAAGTGTGCAATGGCCCTGATTCAATCTATGTCAGAACAATTTTGTGTGTGTGAGAGAGTGAGTGTGTTTATACACCTAACTGTAAAGCTGTGTAAAGGAGTGTTTGATTCAATTCAACCCACTCTTTTTTTTCACCTGAGTGAGAGTCACAACTGGACCTAAATGAGTGACAATATCCACATCTACATCTGTGAAAATCTTCTCTGTGTGTGTGTGTGTGTGTGTGTGCGTGTGTGTGCGTGTGTGTGTGCATGTCTGTGTGTGTGCAGGTCAGACACAAGTCGAGGTGCTTTTGCAGAAAAAAAGAAAAAAATAGCCGATAACATTTTTTATAAAACACCTCTAGAACTGTCTTGTTAAGGCTGGAAAAGATTGCTGTAATGAAAGTGTGTGCATATCATTAAACCATTTGAAACCTTTCAGTGTATTCATGTGTGTATTTGAATTAATATTTAAAAAAATATATTACTGTACCGTTGTACAGCACCAGTCTAGGGTTAGGGTTAGGGTTGTGAAACAATATGTAGAAAGGATCATTGGTGATGTAGTTATTTGCATGTATAAGCTGAACTATATTACTGTCAGTGAAATTGTTTGTTGTGCTCCTGACCTGCGATTTATGGACCAATTAACCATGATAGTCTCTCCAGATCAACATTCTCATGAATGGCTGAGACTTTGTCAGTGGGACTCTTTCACTTACACTGAGTTGCTTGGTTCTCTGTGGCTGTCTGCCCTGAAAAGCTGTATTGCATTTTATGACTTCAACAACATGATACGTTTTACCTATATGAGTCGCCATATGCCCTGCAGCTGCAACCCATCTGACATTGAAATGAAGATATGGCTGACTGTCCAACACTGCAGCATGTGACAGCTGCAGTACAGCGATATCATCTTGACCTCTTTAACCCACTGGATCTTACACTAATTATCTGGTGCTCCAGATAGGCCTGCCCAGAACAATCATATTTAATTGATTTAATCATAATTAAAGCCAACATATGTAGGTACTCTTGAGACTGGTTACTTCACAAATGATGTTGGTGATCATGCAGTGCAATTCTCTCCTTGACAATGTAATGCAGGGCAGTCAGGCAAAATTAGTCTCAATACAAGTACTCAGGTGTTTTGGTTAAGAGTTGAGAGTTGTTCTTCTTAAACCAGTAAAAAAAAATGTTGAAGTTGAGCTCCTTCCTTCACTTCAATAGGGTGCCCTGGTGTATGTGCACACCTCTGCACAGTGCTTGCATTAGCTGGACATAGTGTACAACTGGCACAGCTCCCACTCACCCAGTATATCAGTGTTCAGTGGCCTTTTTTGACCCTAAATTCAGACTCACTTAATGGCACATATCTATTTATAAGTCCATCCTTGGTGTGTTTGGGGGTGTAATCGCACTTAAAACCTGTAATCATTCTTTGTACTCTAATGGCACCCTTTCACCAGCTGTCCCTGAGGTTTACACTTGAAGGCTTTTATGTTCTCTGCTTCACAGACTGGAACCATTTGTAGGACGGTCTGCAGAGAGATGAGCTGATCTGGATTAGATCTTTTAAAAACGATGTGCAGAGAGCAATTCCACTGGACATCCTCATATGTCTATCCCTGTCTGTTTTTATTGGCTTTATGCTTCTGAATTGGTATTGTATGTTATATCATATGTTGTTGCCTATCATTTGACCAAAGCGCCTTATAAAGAGGTAGCAATGTGTGAAGTTTAACACAGTGCAAACCATATATTTGACATTCAAATAATCTTTCAACAGCCAACACACAGACTCTGGGAGACCACAGCTTTAATTTATGCAAGAAGTTTGATTTAACAGAAGGAACAGGAACAGCACTTCAAATATATGTCTTTGTCTCCATACACAAGGCAAAATACCAAACTGTGCACAGTCAAACCATAAATTTAGCTAATTTGACAGGTGAAAGCAATTTCTGAAGGGTGTTAATGCATGGAGTTTATTCATGGATTTTCCCTCATGGTTTTCTCAATCCACTGCACGTAGTGACAGACATTGAGCATCACAATGGGATTTGCACACTTATCAACAGGGTTGCTAACAATAATCCCATGTAAGACATTATTATACTCCACAGCTGAACCTGCATCACCCTGCAAGAGAGAGAGAGAGAGAGAGAGAGAGAGAGAGAGAGAGAGAGAGATGAGTTGTGGTCATTCACACTAGTCATTATAAGAAAAGGTCAGTCAGAAAATTTAAGTAATGCATTATAAAACATGTTGCTTACAAAGCAGGCCTCCACACCACTTTTGAAGGCACACATGGTGGTAGAATCATCACTGAAGTAGTCAGAACCTGGTTTGTCATTTTCACCACATTCGGTGATATCTGTGCTGGCACACTTCAAATGCTTTGGGATTTTGGGGTCTGGAGATTTAAAACAAAGCATCAGAAATGTGATTTTCAGTGAATATTTGTATAAATATATAGCTATTATAGAACTGAATCAAGTTGCCAGGTTTTGCTCACTTAGCAAATCAGCTTTCTTGGCTCCCCAGCCTCCAATCTCAACCTGTTGTTTCTGCGCTGGTGGTGTACAGTCATCAGAAGGAAGTCGGATGGTGGGAAGGTTAGCAGGCATGTCCTCATTCAGTCTGATGAGCATGATGTCATGTTTGCTGTCTTCCACTTTGTGGGTAAACTGGTGGTCAGTTGAAATGATTTGCTCATACTTTTTGGATTTTCCTTTTATCCGGGACCAAAGTTTTTTATAAAATGGCACATCATTGTTTAAGCCAATCTTCAGTTTCACAGCCCTGCAGAAACAAAGGAGGGGACAACTTTTCATCAGGAGAATGATGCAAGAAAATAATGTAAAGTATGCATTCCTCCATATGCAGTGGTTCTGGAACTTTACTTTGACAGCAATTTAGAAAGTCTTTGAGCCAGCTTTCTGTAAACACATGAAAGCTGTGTCACATGGGAAAATGACTGTTTCTTACTGTTCTGCACAGTGGGAAGCAGTGATGACCCAGCGGGTGTTCAGCAGGGAGCCTCCACACAACTTCCCACCCTGTACAGACTCTATCTGCACATGGTACTGCCTGTCCTTGTCACAATCTTTACTCCCAACAATCCTCTTCTCAATGGTCCCTAATGCAGCATCTGATGTATAGAAGCAGAGCAGACATCAGCACACCTTGGCCTGGATGGGTCCAGAATATAAGTTGCTCTACTTCACCCTGTTATACTACTCCATACTACAAGAAGAGAGAAAATAGCACTCACCTGCGAGAACCAACACAAGGGCGAAGGCAACCTTCATCATGCTTGCTTGGGATGTGGATCACATCAGGTGGCTCTTGGGTGATTTGTCCAGCCTTATATAGTGAGTATCAGATTCATTTTTTCCCACCTTGGTTGGCGACAGTTACGTGTTGGATGGCTATCAGTATGCCCCGCCCCAGCTCTGTCATTACTTACCTTCATATTCCTATTATGGCAACAGAATGAAGTGTTAAGGTGGGACAAAGAGATGAGTGTATAGGAAAAAAAATCCTTTTGCACACCAACATCAGATATGATCCTTACAGCAGGAGGGGCCAGGTCAGTGCAACTTTGTTGCACTTTGTTGCACTGTCTGTCGAAACAGGTCTTTGTGGATATGCTGTTATTTCAAATGTTATCTGGAAAATTTTTACATTTGGACCATATTTAAACTATTTACTCACCTCCAGAGTGTAGCTGAGGTCTCAGTGCCACATCATTTTAGTACTAGGACATTGCCAAACATGATTAATGTTCATTTCAAATGTAAGTAAATCACCAGTAAAACATGTTGGTAAATTCAGATTTATAATCTTCTGCTATTTAATGCTTTGACATAAAGGTAACGTGTGGCAGTGGTAAAACATATTCTTATATCTTGCACTTTTTCCTAGTCACTTATAGGGCTTTCACACCAGCAGGGCTCTGTGCTGGTTCCAGTTCCTGAACCCAATTTTAAACCAGCCGGCGTGTTCAGACTGACAAAATAACAGGTTCGGAACCTGAAAAGTTGGTTCTCAACGCAACCAAGAAAGAGTTAGTTCTTTCCTGGGAACCATGACATCATCAGTGGCCGTGTCGTATTCTAGGCTGCAAAGATGAACAGGAAAGAGGTGAAGACTGCAACTGACAACCTGGAGAAAAATTAAAAAAATAATTGGTTGTGGTCTGCTGAGGAAATTAGCCTAAATGTTTGGTGGCAATTTGGGTGTGCACAGAATTTCAAGAAAAGTTAGAAAACAGTACAATAATGACAAAGTTATATAAATTTCCTCTTGGGGCTTAATAAAGTAAAGTCATTCTTATCTTTGAACTTGAGTAAAAGATGGCCAAGGCTGGGTCCACTCCAACACCAGACCAAATCATTCATAAACTTAAAAAACTGAAGGAGGATTACAGAGACAGCAAAAATGCAAAAATATTGCTACTGTTGTTAGTTGCACCTGAGTAATGCACGCCTACCTAGGTTCCACTTAAACTGGTTTGAACACGGGCTCGTTCACCAGAAAGAACCAACACTCTGAGACTCCAGAACGGAGCAAGAGCCAGAACCAGAACCGTGTCTGTCTGAAAGCACCCATAGAGATCTCTAACAAGGCACCTGAGGCAATGTTTGTTTTAGTTTTCTGGTATGTGTTCCATGTAGTCGTATTGCGTTATGAACATCTGGGTCAGTTAAACATTAACCCCCTTCCTAACAGTTCATCAGAATTGGAAAATATAATATACATAATATAATTAACATAATAAATTCCGTTGCTCTCTTCAGAACTCTATCACAAATGTAAAACCACTGAGAGTCACCTTCAACTGTCACAGCTAGAAAGAGTGGAGAATGTGTTATCTATGCAAATTTATAACTTAACATATCTCTTGTCATTTCACGGTACATTGTCTTTTATCTGTTGAAGTAGAGCTTAATAGTCAAACTAATGTGGTAAATGTGTTCTCTTGTGCATGTGAACACACACACACACACTCTGCAACTGCAATACTTTTGCAGTTCCTCCTCAAAAGATAAAGATGAAAAATGTTCTCATCCCAAACAAGTTTAAAAAAAAAAAAAAAAAAAGTCTTGAAGGTGGTAGTAAAAACAATTTTATTCTCTATCATCAATAAATGCTATGGTTATTTAGAGATTTCACAGATTTCCTCTGCCATACAGAATGAAATAAAATAAAAATGAACAAATAAACCAAAACCACTGATCAAATTTATTAAAAACAAAACAAAACAAAAAAACATAAACTTTCTCTCCAGGTAGATCAACTTGTAGTTCAGTTTTTACAGTTAGGCTGGAAAATGTTTCAAACAAAACAAAGCAGTAGTCGTCTAAGCTTTGCCACATTGGCCAGACAATGAAGAACAGCAACTGTGGAAACAACATGACATCATTAAAAAACACCCCAGGAGCCTCCCCTACACCATCATCCAAAAGGGATATAAAAGGCAAACAAAAAGGGATCATGGTCTTGACTTAAAACACAGGTGCTGATGGTGAAGTCTGAAGTCTGACACTGTAGCTGTCTGGGCAGATGTTGCAGTGGGAGATAATCTTACTGACTGGCAAAGGGGTTTCCCATTTTCTAATTGTCAAATAGTTGCCACTGATCCTTGTTGCACTTGTAACTCCATTATCATTAATGTTTAATTATGACAGGCTACAACATAATAACCCAGATTAAAAAACCATAACAATAATAACATAAATTAAAAAAATAATAATAAGTTAAGAAAATTTAAAATTGATGATGCAAGTTTTTTATGGTTGTTTCTTTACATCAGGAAGGAAAGCATTGTCTTGAACTTTATACTTGCAAAATTCAGCAGATGTTGGGAAACCTCATGACCTTGACTGATCAAATTTCAGTTCTCCTGCACAGGTGACCTTGCAGCATCCATGTGCAAAATAGCTGAACTGAGTTCCATGAATTGTATTCCACCAACCATCTGCGTTTAAAGATTTCAGTTAGGCAAATACCAGCACTTTATGATTCCGCTTTAGTAAGTTATTATCTATTGTCGATAAGTCAAAGCATTATGGAAATGATGGCAAGTGTTGAATGTGACCCACAGTTATCCATATTCAACTCTTCTACATGAAGCTGAAAAATACAACAAATCATCTGACATCAGTATAAAACACAAGGCAACAAAATATCCTGTCACAAACGTAACTTTTTGTTACTCCTGATGCCTATCATTAGTTCAGGTTTGTGCTCATCCACACAATTTCCAGTCTAGTACGGTTCCAAGATGAACAGATAAATACATTTTAGTAGACCTACTGACCAATTCACATCTACTGGATTCCAGGAGCCTTAAAGGACAACACAGTGGTCCTACTTCCAGGAAATTTCCTTCATAATATTACAGCAATTCTTAGAAAACTCCCTCCACATTCTCAACAAAGTATACAAAGTTCACCCAATTCAGCAGATCAGAGACAGTGTCCACAAAGTAACATCACAAATATCTGAGCCAGTCCACAGTCAGAAGTACCTGGCCATAGAGGAAACTGGTGCACACGGAATGAATAAGGCATGCATCATAAGAAAAATAAACTTGGCCATTTACAAATATCCAGATGTTCCAGAGTATTCCTTTCATTATAACTTAATCCTGTTGTCCTGTGTCACTGATCTTACATGTGGAAAACAGCACATATTTAACCTTAGGACATTCGATTTGAAATACAGCTGAGAATAATGCTACTAAATCAAAACAATCCTTAGATGAGATTAATCATAAATGCCAATTTACAGCAAAACCTGAAAAAGTTGCAGCAGTGTATATTCCCTAAGGTGTTATGTGGCACACTAGCATCTTTGGCTGCCTGGGGAATCATAAGAGCTGCTGCTTTTCGTTTTCCATTTGAATGGATTTAACATCAAAATAACAACAGGTCAAGAGGAACATCTGCTATTGTGGACATTTTGTTGCATGAAATGTTCCCCAAGTCAGCATCCTCACTATTGGAAACTGTACAAAAGTATCTTAAGGCATTAAGATGCTGTTGAACCTCAGAATGAGAGACCTGCCCTCTGTGGAAGGAGTCAGTCAGTCACTGGGACCACTCAGATCATTTACACTTGCTTCAGTATTTGACACCTCGTAACCCAGCTGGGGTCTGCACACTATCATCCAGGTACAGTCACTACAGAGTGGACATGACAAGCAAATACATGCTCATCATCACTGATTACCAAGTATGTTGAAATTTTCAAGCCAAATGCTGTCAAATCTTGAGGATGAGCTACATAGCACATGACATGAAAATTCTCTGTACCAAGAATTTTCATGTCATCTAAATGTACAGCAATCAATGTCAGCACAGACCCCACTGTAAAAAAAGATTTCATGTATACAGTGAAATTCATGCAAATGAAAAACATATGTGGGCTGACATCTGCATATTGCACTCAACTGTGATTTGGATATATACTACAACAAGAGAGGATGATCCCGGAGGAAGAAATATTTAACAAAATGTAATAAAATCAAGTGACTGAAATGGAATTAATGACAAAAATAAAAAGACCAGTAAATCCTCATGAGAAGTCTTTTGCGTAGTAATTCCCCACTGGGTCTGTTTTGTGTTCACCTATGTTTGAAGGGCTGCGTTAACCTGTATGGTGCAATTGTGCTTAGGTGTAAAGCAGGTTTTGCTTCCTGACATCCTGTCCAGGATCCTTCTCCAGCTCCATCCCTGTACGAAAAATAAACTGTATGAGCAACACAAAAAATATAAAAATTTGTTCAACAGAGGATGCATTGTCTAATAAACAATATATTGTTTTTTTGATGGCAACATGCTATAGAAAAACTATGACAAGAACAAACTGTGACAATGAAAATATTGCTATATGATACATTATAAACTACACTCTGGTTCTAGGAGTACCCTGTCTCAACAGTTAGTGATATAGTTTCAGAAATCTGAAGACCGATCTATATCCTGGAGCCCAGAATGTCCAATGCCCAAATGAAAAAAACAAAGAACATACAACATGTAACATTCCCATGAATCACCCGTGTGGGACAGACCTTTAACTCGGTCAATTCATCATACAGCTAGATGACTCTACGGCTGTTCAACAGAAAAATCCCATGCCTTTGGTGCACATTTGTGTTTTAAACCCCTAATGTTCCGCTATCAGAGAATCTGTTCTTAAACGCAGCTAATATACTCAGGGGTGATTTGTAGTAACTAGTAAAGAAAGTGAGGGAGACGATGCATTGTTCTGTGCATACCTTAGTTTAGAGCAAGTTCCGCTTGTTTGTCTGCTTCAAATTCTCCTTCATTCTCATCATCCCCATTATAATCGGCCAGCTCCTCCGCCATGTCTATCAAACAGGACAATTAACACATTAGCACTTTCATTTCTTTATATCAGTTTATCCCATAGTCAATCTGCACTTTGATAAAGTCCAACGTGCATACTGAGGAATGCACCCTCCCTCACACATTGTCTCTCACATGCATGATAATAACAGATATATAATCTTTATAAACACACACCTGTGTTTTCAGGTTTGTTATTCTGGTGTTCTTTCTCCAAATTGTCTCCACCCACTATCTGCTCGTCTCCATCATACTCGTCTGGCTCGTCCAGTTTCTGACCAACTCCAGTCTCCTCTACCTTCCCCTGGCCAATCAACATGCCTTCCATTCCAGGGTCAGCCTCTAGAAGATGGGAACAAATTGCAGTTAAAATTTATGAACAGTTTCACAACTTCTTCTCTAAGACTCGTCTATAGGTCAATGATGACTGTCTATAACTGCTACTACTTAATGAGGTGGAGGGGACCATGAACTGCCATTCAGTCTCAGATGTCACACTCTTCAATGGGTTATGGACACATATGCATCCATGGGATATACATGCGCTGTACATGTATAAATAAATATAAATTAAAATATATGCACATATATAATAGAAGAAGCATTTGAAGATAACAAAAGCATTTAACTTTTGAAAAGGTCAAGAATTAACATGAAGGCCAATTCTTTTTTTCAGTAGATATGTATTGTGAAAACTGTGTTTTTAAAAAGCGTAATGTGTGCCACAAGTAGAACAAGTAATTTGGGAAAAAAAAAAATAAAAAGACGGTATGATTCTCCAAGTTCTTTACCTTCTAGCTGAGCTCCGTCTTCATGAACATTCATGACTTTCATCTCTTTCTGTTCAGTCAGATTATTCTGCAGGAGTTTATTGCTCTCTGCTTCTACCTCCTGTGTTTTGACAGCTCCCTCTGGTGGAAGCAAAACGTCCTGCTTGACTGCAGCATCAGAGGCAACAGACTCCTTCACTGACTGCAGGTCCACCGGAGCATCAATAGCTGGGATATAGGAGAGCAGGATGCAAGTGCATTTGTAATTGCTAGTGGAAGTGCAAGTGGAAAATACCTAGACAACACTTAACGTGTTAAATTTCAATCCAGTATACTGAGCCACTACCTCCCAATCCCTCCATGTTTTTCTTTTACCTTTGTCTACAATGATCTCATTGGTCAGTAGTTCAGGTTCAGGTTCATTTCCTTTGGGCTGAGACAGACTTGGAGTTTGGTTTACAACTGTTTCCGTCTTAACCTTATCTGCCTCAGTCATGGCTGGTCTGTCTTCTTTGGCTGCTCCATCCACTGGATTTTCCTGTTGAGAGGTAGACATCATTATACACCACGTATACCTTTTACACTACCAAAAGCAAACAGCTGGATTTAACAATGATTGCACAAACAGGTGACATGAAATCCAGTCAATGATTTTAGACCCATTTTCACAAACAAACAAACAAAAAAGGCTCTGGGTGTCTATTATCAAACAAGTTACCTGTGTTGTGCCACCTGCAGCAGGGACAATAAGTTTCTCCATTTTTTTCTGAACTTCAAGTTTAGCAGCTGCCACTCTCTCATCACACAACTCCTTCTGGGACAGGACCTGGGATTGACAATGGGTCCTGCACATGTGTACAATCACACAAAAACAAAAATCTATTCACTGGACTGAGTTGATATAAAACAGCACTTTTGTTAATATTATGTATCTGAGGTTTAGTTTAAAATGAATGAACCATAAATGAAAATAAAGCAACTCATCTTCACCTCTCTTCCACCAACATGCATACATTTTGCCACAGAAAAGAATCTTTTTCTTACATGTCATAAGTAAGTTTGCTGTTAAGTGTATTGATGTTGCCTTGGCATCTCTGTAGCTCCTTCTGCAGCTTCCCCAGGTCATCGTTCATCTGATTCAACTGACCTAACAAGATATTAAAGGCAACGTAAAAGCTTAATAACGATTCACAAGACACAAAAATCTGCCATTTTCAGGATAAAGAAGTTAATTATTAACAGTTACCCTTGAGGTCCTGTATGGTTTTGGTAGAGGAGGAAATGTTCTGCTGGAGTGTGCCCTAAAAGTAAAAAAAATCAATATTCTCAGTCAATATTTCTCCTCTCGATTTGTGAGTTTAGTAAGAACCAAAACAGTGAGCAAGCAATAAAAGAAAGAAATGTTTTCACTGGCCCCAAATGAACTACCGTACTCCTTGGCTGGCTGTTGTTTATAGAAACTGGAACAAACAGGAACAAACTGCACATAAAACTGTTGTCTATATTATGTGCAATTTGTTCCTATTGCATTTTGTTCCCATTTAACTTCCCTGAGGTGTTTGTTTGTACCTTCTCCATGCTGCAAGTGTTCTGGGCTCCTTCCAGCTGTCTCTTGTATAGGCTTTCTATGTGGCTGATTTGCTCCTTTTGTCTCTGGATCTCCTCTTGGAACTCATTCTTCTTGATCTCTGCTACTCCTCGCTCTGCTGCTCCCCGTCGAACTTGGCCCTCTAACTCATAGAGCTTAGTCTGTATCACACACAGAAAGACAAAATTGATAGGAAAATGACATAAAGTGTTATTGTAGTGTTGGGGGGGCTATTTATATCCAAGACAGCAAAAGAAGATTGGGACATGCATTAAAGGATATCTTCAAAATGAATGGCTATTGTGAGAGCTGTTAAAGAAAATCGCATTGCATACAAAAAGACTCTCCCATAACAAAAACTGTGAAAGCCTGAGGAGAAAAGGGAAACCAAATGAGGAACATAACAGATGAGAAAGGAGAATAATGAAGTACAGAATCATGCAGCTTCAAGCTACATTCAAATTAAGTGTGATTTAGTAAAATGCAGGAGTAGGCAATTGTACTCGAACACCAGTATTTCATACATTCAGTACATATGTCCTCATGATCTGCTAGATGTCCGTTCAGTTTGTATGAAATTTGTGTCCCTGCACAGTCCTGGCTCTGCAAATGAGTTCATCTGCTTGATAAGTGGGTAACCCTTACAAAGCAAACTGATGCTCGGCCACAGTACGCTGTCTCATCTGTGCTGTATCATTGCATTTATCCGCTCAACTTGCAACTCATAGCTTCCAACTTATTGCTAATAAGACCTAAAAACTCAAGAAAAAAAGGAAAAAAAATCAAACTAACTAGGTTTCACTAGGTTTTACTTCACTGTGTTTGTTTGCATGGTGTTTGTTTGTTGCAAACCATAAGATTTGTTTCACTTCAACTAGAGTATCCGGTTGCATGTCCTTTCAGCTCTGGGGACCACAACTGTGTCAGTGCAGCGATAATGCATTTCTATGAATTTGGGGCATGCAGATTATGAAGGAGCAGTGTTGTTTTCGAGTTAAAATTTCAACAGCACTGCTCACGCTACCTTTGGCTTTTTCAGTAGATTACTGATGGTTTTTAATCGACATTTAAAAAAAAAAAGGGGGGGGGGGTGAATTGTGCTGTTTACTAAAAGTAAGAAAATAAAAGATATGCATACACAGCAACACAAATGGCTTAACTTACCTGAAGCTCCAGGTTGCGTGAGCTGCAGACCCAGTAGTTAAAGCCAATAACAAGGATACAGGCGATCAGAGCACCAATCATTAGAGGGGGTGATCTTCCTCCACGACGACCGTTCCCTAGGCCACCCATAGCTGTCCACAGGCTGGAGAGGTGCAAACCACAGGTAGGGGTCAGCACACTTTCCCTTAACTCTGTAATGACCTGTTGAAACAGGTCATTTCTGTCTGCGAGCTATGGCTGAGGGTTTCCTGGGTTTACAAGCTGATGTGGAAAAACTCACTGTCAGACTTGCAAGTAGCTCTGAGCAACTTCTGCTTGCATCAGTTTAGAGTTGCATCATAATAGTGTCTTTGGCAACAAAAAAAACTGAGTACAGAAACTCCATAGCCAATCAACTATAAATGCTGTATATGCAATTTTATTTACAAGTGCACAAATATTAGGGCCACTTTTTAAGAACCTTCCTTGCTGAAACTCTACGCTATTCAAGCATACCATACACCTCACGTTTCTGGTACAGTATCCTGTTGTCTGATGGTGGCAGTGCATGCTGTCCATGTAATTAATATGCCCAACACAGTCTTTCCATGCTATTATCACTTCCATTCAAACGAGAAAAAAACAGTTGCACACACCTGTTGGTGTCACATCATGAATTACTTAATGCAGATTTCTTATAGGTTAAAGCAGAAACTGATTTCATGGTGGAATCATAACACTGTGGCGGTAAATCAAATGCGATAAGCCAGAGGAGAACAAGGTGCGCTGTGAACTTAAAAATGATGCCTACATGAATGAATCATTGACGTTTCGCAAAGGCTAGCGCAGGAAGCCCAAGCTGACAAACAAGCACTGGCATAAAACTGGAGACTGTGGCCTCTGCTGCCAAATTACAAGCTTCAGCTTCTTTAAGCGTGGTTGACAGCATAATAAGACTGAGCCTCTTCTCTATAACCTAACATTTAACAGCTAGCCAAAAGGGTCGACCAGCTAAACTCAGGTCAAAAATGATCTTGGCTATTGTCCGCTACAGCTGATCTTATCTTGTAGTTTATACGAGATATATGCGACAGTATAGTTTACTTAAACAACTAACAGCTAAATCTACAAAGAAGTATAATTAAAAAGCACAGTTTGACCAACTGAGTCAATGCTAAAAGCAAATCAGCGTTGCCAATATACACTGCGTCGGTAAGCTAGCTACGTAGCCTGTCCACAGCTGCCGTTCGATAACGTTACAAACCACACAGTTTACTTACCCGGTAAATTCCAGAGACAGGAAACGGGATTAAATATTAGGTCTAGTCCACTGAGTGACGATATATTTATATATATATACAGTCGGGTTATCAGTGCATTACTGCTGGCCAGTTAGCTCGTATCCATTATTGCCATACAAACGGCAGACTGTTCCTGTGTTGAATAGCAAGTAGCGAGTTGTTTTTCCTTGCGCACTCAGCGTGTGTTTACGGTACGGGTGCTGGAAACGACCAAATATCGAAGCGTAGAAACGGTCGATATTTTATGCATTATATTAAATAAACGTGAATTGTCTTACGAGCGTTTCAAATGTTTGCAATCGCTCTCGAATGAAAGGCAGTCTGATTCATATGCGAAAAAACTGTAACTCCGACAGCGCGCACTCTGCCAATAAGTGCTCCTGAACGCCTCTGAAGCAGAGAGGTCTGAGGTCACATCTGAGTCAGATAGGACAAAGAAGGTATTACTGTGCAAAGGCGACGGACAGTGTTTTCTTCCAAGAGACTGGAATTCAGTTCCTGTGTGAAAAGATAAAAGTTTGCTCACGAAGTTGGCTGAATTAATCACCAAACCTGTTTGATTAAGTCAGAAAATGAACATGGTTGTGGTCCAGACCACAGGTGCAAATAGCATTGCAGGCTACAGATAGGCTGCCTGGACACAAATTAGCATTTTCCTTATGTACATATGTAAATGAGGTAAATAATACACTAAGTGAAAAATATTTTCAGTCATTCAATTTAATTGGGATATATTAAACAAAGACATCAATAAAAAAACGTCACTTTTTTTTCAAATGAATAAATTATGTTAATGTAGGCTAATGAAGATATGTATCTTCTCTGACCACATGCATAAGAGACTTAAGAGCAATGGCTGTAGGTCAGCACAGTAAAGTGCTTTATCACCTTTCCTCACAGCAAGAGAGCTCAGTGTTGAGTCTGTATGTTCCCACTGTGGGAATCTTCTTTAACTTATCTCTTTCACCTGCTTATGAAATGCAATTGCTGAACAGATAATATCAAGAGGGGTTGGTTGTATACAAACAGGTTACGGCTTAGGTTTAGTAACATGTCTTTATAGTTACTAATCTCCTTCTACAGTTACATAAATAAGACAAGATTAAAAAAAAAAAAAAAAAAACTTTATTCACAGAGTTCACATCTGTTATTTAATAATATGTACATGTCTCAGTTACATTGTCATATTTCCTTTGTCAAGAAAATATACAGTCCTTCAGGGTTAGTGTCAGAGTCATTTTATGTTAGGTTTTTGGTTTCTCTCCATGCCCTCAGTCAATCACACATCTTCAAAGATGCCCATCCTAGGTGGTGACAGAGACAGGTAACGTCCTCCTGTAGATCTGCTGTGACAAACACGGGGGGTGAAAACATGTCTGCTCTGTGGGACATTCAGAGAGATCAAACACAAACGTGTGTTTATCGGATGAGAGCTGTACCTCCTGTTTGGTGAACCTTCATCACTGGAGTAGTTGTCTTGCAGTAAACTAGTCTGCTGCTCATCCGTCTCTCCATCTCCCCTGGTGAATGTTATAACTGAAAATGACAAAGAGCAATATATAGTAGCATTCATGATCGACATCAGGTGATCCTAAACCAGAGGGGAAAATCAGACTGACTACAGAGAGTTGTGAGGTGACAAATGCAGATATTAACACTACTCTTTGGTGGACAGAATAGCTGGAATAGATGTTCCAGTAGATGTCATTACACAAGTAAGTTACTGTGGGGACATGGGAGACAATGAGTGGCTCAAATTCCACAGACACCCACCCTGACACAATGCAAACCCGCAACTAACCTCCTGCGGACGGGGTGTCTTTTGTTTACTTTCCTGTACAGGCAGTAAGAACGCTGTCTATAAACAACCATGTAAACCCGACAAGGTGGCTATGTACCGTATATTATCAAGCCATCCAGTCCGCCCCTGTTGACATGTATCAATTTCAGTAACTGTGAGCAACACCAAGAAATATTTGTTATTAATATTATCATCAAGTAAAGTAACTAAAGTAATTTTCTTCAACTAACCACTTTTCTTGGTCTCTGTTACAGGGCTGTCATCCTTTAACTCAGTGTAACCAGCTCTGCTCCGCCCAGTGGCTCCCTGGTTTCCATATCGCTCCCTCCAGGCCTGAAACAGGGGGGGGACAGGCACATAAATACCTGGACACACAAACCAGTTGAAATAGTGAGCCAGTAGATTGTATGGATTGTCATGGCCTCTGAAAGAAATGAAATGATAAACTAAAAATTCCTAACCCATCTCCGATTTTCTGCATCTTCAGCTTTCTGTCTTCTTCTTCTTTCTACACATGAACAAATTGTAGGGCATGTCATTCCAAGGCATTTACAAGAATTTGCTCATTAAAATTGATAGTTATTAAATTCCCATATTCAACAACTTAAGGTGAACTGACATGTCAGATATAAATATATACTATAAGATTAACTAATGTAAGTAATAAGTAATGATACACAGATACATCAGAAATAATTAGTGATTGACTGTCTGATGAAACCACCTCTTCTGATGAGCTCCCTGCCTTCGTCCACCAGGTCAGAGGTCAAGTCATCATCAGTAATGTACTGATGGAAGCCCAGGAGGTTCAAACAGCGAGAGCCCAGGCTACCAAGACAATTTCAAATGTCAAACATATTTTTGTTATTTACAACATAAAAAAGAACTGAGTCAAGTTGAAAAATCAACTTTTCAATGCTCTCAGGTGGACATTATAATGGAGAGGCACTTTTTAAAGTACCTAATTACTTATTTGGCATTTCTGGTCAGCTATTTCTTGTTTCTTGTTATGACACTGATTCTGATAAATCTGCAATAAGCTAATATCAGATCAGTGTGATTATTGGCTTACTTGTAAAAAGTGGCAAAGCAAAGCAGCAAAACCAGCATGGGATAGTAAATGTAGAACCCATCAGATATGAAAGGTAGCAGATGCATAGAGCCCATGATCTGACAGAGAGAGAGAGAGAGAGAAAAAGAGACACAGCATCACTCCATTTGAGACCATCTGTGTACATCTATTTGAGTGTTCATGCTGCATTTCTTGAACAGCTCTCTGTTATATAAATGCCTGTATTCGATTGTGCATGTTTGTGACTCACAGAAGTATAGGAAGTTTGTATTCTGTCCTGGTGTGAGATGGCTGAGTCCATGTGAATCAGGCCCAGGAAGTTGAGGCACAATGGAGGAGTCAGGCGACAAAACAACCTGAGTATAAAAAAAGTAAAAGGAAGAAACCTGAAATCATAGCACAAGAATTGAACAGTGGCACTGTGCCCTGTAACATTGCCAAACAGGAGTTCAGTGTAATAATGTCAATGTCAATATTAATGTGTAAACAGAATAACTAGAGCAGGACTCTATGCCTATGATGTTAAGTAAATGCTTAAATTGTGACTTTATGAGGGATGTGTGTGGGATTTACATGCCGCTGAACTGCAGGCTGTAAGCATCAGTCTGGTGATGTGGCACCAGGTAATAGTAGTTGAAAAATCGTATCCTGAACACTGTGGAGTAGACGCACACACACAGGAAGAGGATACTGATAAAGCATGCCATCTGAGGAAAAGAAAAAAGACACAAGTTGACTGGATTAGTTCAATGCATCACATCTGAAGGGAGTAGAAATACATTTTTGTTCAAAGCACATCTATAGAGATTATTAACAATATATTGGAGGGGGGACTACAGGTCGATTACCTCGATACAAATGTAGTTGTATTGTTTTTCAGCCATCCAAATAAAGACAGCAAAGAGAGAGAGGACAGGGTGTGTGCTGAAGAAGGTGCACTCAGACCAGACTACTGCTGCGGAGAGGAGACCCAGGAGCACAGCCAGCAGCTTGTAGAAACCTTGCCTGAACACACACTCCCAGTACCACTCTGGGGAGGACAAACACACACACACATCCGTAAATAAAAATGTAAGAGGAACATTCACACTGGAATTTGAGTTACATATTTCACATACTGAACTCACAAACTAACAAACTGTCTTGTACCCAGTCCTAGTGATACAACAGTTCCTCATACTTTTTCCTGTGATGTGTATGGACATGTGCATCCAAAATCTTGGGTTTGAACTGAAGCTTCCAATAATTGAGATCCCGTGGAGTTTAATTATAGTGTTTCCCTATAATTTAAGGTTCTGACATTCAACAACACACTACTACACATCACACTTAGGGGCACTAAGTGTAGTGTGTGATAATGTTTCCTTGTTAGGGACGGGGGAAACATAGTACATGGGGTTTTCTGGGTTGTCACATAGTGACGTATGGTATGCCTCGTGGGGCCTGGCCCTCCCAGGCTCCGGGGCAGAACGTGGAATCCCGCCTACACCACAGTGGTGTTGTGGGATTTCTGGTGGGGTGGGTCACATGGCCCTGTAGCAGGTGCACACTGGGTGGGCCTTCCTATCCCATCCCTCTGGAGCTTGGCTCTAGCATTCTGGGGGGTGCTGGCCATTGCCATATCAGGTCCCTGGGCCTGTGTCGTGTCCTGTGGCATCTGTGGCTCCCCGGGTGTGGGGTCTTGGCGCTCCTGCGGCCTAGGGAGTCCACGCTAGCCAGCCAGCCTGGGCTACAACATGGACCCTGGACTCTGGAGATGGCTCCACATGCATACTGGGGAGGGCTCAAATGCATGCATGCATGCATGTTGTAACCACCCAAAAAGAGGCTGTGTTACTTGTCGAACTTGTCACACTGCTCTTGCAACTCTCTTCCACAGTTGGGCCATTCTCAACATCCAGGACCTTCACATTTCTGGTGTTCAGTATAACATTTTACCACCTGTATTCTGAAGGGAGCACAACAACTACCAGGCCACTACACACAGTTACACTGCCTGTTCTCTTCTCTTTTTTTTCCTTTCCATTCTTATGTAGCATCTTTGTTTGACTCTTACTTCCTGTCCCTCACTTCCCCCACTTGGCCCTCATGGTGTAGCACTCTCCCCTCTGTCTCACATAGGAAACTCACCTCAATAAAGTTTGATAGCCTAGCTCCCAGGGAGGGTTGGTGACAGTCACAAACTTGCACAGTAACAGTATCAAATGTTTGGCTGCAAGACTAACAGTGCATCCATCTTTGAAAAAGTTTATACCCTCTGTGGTGCTAAACTAGGAAGACAAATGTAGACACAAGGGGAAAAAAGAATATGAAAGTTGCAGTGTCTGGTTTAAAGAAGACATTTCACCAGAACATAAAATACACCTTATTATTCAAGCAAGTAGTTGAGGGAATTTATCAGTATTCATACTCAGAGACAAGAGTGGCAAGATTAAAAAAGGCAACAGCAATGAGGGAACTCACCCACAGTGGGAGTGTAGATGAACCTACGGATCCAGCTGTGGTGGTGCCCTGAGGGAAAGCTGTGGACAAAGTGTCGCACCAGGCTGCTGCTGCTCTTAGCTACATCTTCCAGGTGAAAAGCCTGATCCAACAAAATAGACCACTGAACCTGAGTCTGACCGTGTCGCTGCACTGCAGAGATCACCTGAAACACACATAGACAATCAGACACCCAGTGCAAATAAATATTCATGTTTTCACGTCTTATTATATTCCTGCATTTTGCACTTTTAAAATGATAGTGCGAGGTTGAGTAATAATAATTACTTTTTTATGAAGCTGTACTAGTCCTCTTTTGGTGGGAAAGACATTCTGTTCCCCACCAGAGCTTTCCACATTTCTTCCCATCTCCTCTTGGTACTCAGCGGGACACTGGAATGACATGATTCTCAAATGTTAAATCTGTTAACAACATTACATTTTTCATCTGCATATAAAAAGGAAAACTTGCATTGCTCAGTGCATTTGATCTAAGGAACAAATCATGTTCACAGATGTCTCACCTTTGTCAAAATGGTGTCCACACACTTCCTGAGAGAGTGATTGTACCTGACAGATAGATGTGCAGCAGCCACCTCCTGATAATACATAATACATAATATTGTTTTTCTTAAAATAAAAGCCAGACAATCCAAAATGCAGGTGATATGTTGATTTTGTTGTTAAATATTTTCTTTAGTGTTTCATCCACTTAAGGACAACAATTTAACACTTCCTGGAAAGCTTTACACTTAGTTAGTTAGTTTAATTTGATTGTCCACCTAAGTGAAAATTTGTCTTAACACTCTTATAAAACTCAGCTGCTTATAAAACTCACCTCCATAACATCTGCTAGGTTCTCCTCCGCTTCTGCCTTCTCAGTAGCCATTTTTGCTGCCTTGAAATAGGCCTTTGCCAAAAGGTAACCGTGGGAGGATGAGAGCCAATAAGAACGTGGGATCTCCACCAGGCCGTAGCCTAGCAACAGCACCAGGAGGAAGAGGCCCCAGGTGTTGGCAGCTGTTATACCGATGGTCTGCAGCTCTGCCCTGCATACGTTTTACAAAGGCAGATCATCAATATGTAAATCAATAGTAGTATCAATAGTAGTAGTAGTACATCAATACCCAATCCACAATGCCTAATACCCACTTATAAAACACAATCATGGTGGAACATGAGCAACTGTTTTTTTTTTTTCTTTCTTTTGTTTGAGGTTGATATGGGTGGGTCATTTCACTCTTCACCTACCATGTGAGTTTCCACTGTGGGTGAGCAGCCACATAGATGAGCAGAGAGATGAAGATAAGGAGGTAGGTGCCATAATAGATAGCATTTTCAATGAGAGCTGTTTTAATCTTTCCAACTCTGGAGAAAGCTCCTGATCGTGCATAAGACTGCATGAAGGGCAAAAGCAGCCTGTGACACACACACAGACACACACAGAAGACAAAGAGTCAACACCCCCACCTGAAAAAAAACTGTCCATATAACAATGTGTGGAACATATAGAAGCTATAGTCTGTGTTTGAGTAAGTGAGTAAATGTGTGGTAGAGTCTCACCATGTAAGAAACTGGGAAGTCCAGTATACAACTCTCCAAAATACTGGCAGGACGCCATCTGGGATATAACTCCAGGGTTCCTCACACACCTTTGTTACACTGCCGCAGACATGCACGCACACACACACCCATTGACATATGCTTGGCCGGACCAGTTGTATTACAATCAAATTGAATTGCACACATTAAACACACAAAATGTGCCATCTCTATTCTTTAAAGCAACTGAATAAAACCTCAACAAAAGAACCTCCCACTTTAACCAGAATGTGAAATGCTGCGTATGATTTTGGACGCCCTTCAAACAAACACAATATGTAAGATTAACATAGCAAAGTGTAGCCCTTGCACTCTTAAATCAAATATCTTATTTACCTCACAGATGAATCGAGAGATGAGTGGGCTATGGTCCGATTAGTGCGTCTTGCCTCAGTTACAGGGGTTGGGTGGTTTGAATTGTCATGAACACACTGCTTGTAGATGGTCTGAGAGAGGAGCAGAGTTTGCACAGTCAGGTAAACACTCAGTCACACACACACACACACACATGATAAAACCTTTTCATCACATAACAATGGCACAAGTATGTCGCCCGAGGCAAGCACAGTGCAAGTAAACACACAGCTCTCCATTGGCACTCACACACAGATTGTTCTCAAAGGGCACACACAGACTCACATCCTGCTGATACTGCTTTTATCGTTAGAAATGAAAAATGACCTCATGTTGACACATGCTTTAAACAGCTGCAGTGGTTTCATTAAGGGCCTGGCCAATATGGAGCTGATACCAGTATCAATATTAGATAGTAAAACATTCCAATAATTGATTAATCAACTGATATTCCTCACATATAGCCTACATAAACACATTTTTTGCAGTGATCTCTCAAATCAAACACTTGTGACAAATATGTAACTTACAACATTTTATTGTTTAACTATAATAAACTTTTCTCATTCAAATGGCATCGATGCAGCACTGCTGTAAACTCCTGAAAATGTACATAAAATAAAGAAAAAAGTAACTACAGAAAGCAGCAAAAGCCTCGTGTGAAAAATTACACACTCCCCTTTCATAAGATACCATCAGTCCTACAGTATTGTGTAGGGCCTATACAACCTATACAAATGACATAAACAGCACATGAATGAACATAACACTAACATTATTTTTTAACTGTGGAAAACCAATGTCAGATCTAAACCCAATCCAGCCAGTTTGCAGTTCACTGGCAAAGTTTGAAGTTGCAAAATAAGTGTGTTAACAAGAGTTTTTATCGGCCAACACATACACCAATACTGATATGTCTGAGAAAAGCTGAAATCAGCTGTTTAGTCGATTAATCCGTCAGGACCCAGTATCATACCGTGCTGACATCAAGTGGCAGGATGAAGATGATGAGGAAGCAGAGGAACCAGGAGAGCAGCGTCCCAAACAAGACCATCCGCTGCTGCTTCCACAAATCTCCATAACGCTGAAGGAGGTAGAAGGCCAAGAAGAAGACAACCACGACCACGACAGCCAGTGCAGCACCACTCATGGTGAGGAATGAAGAGGCAGACGTCAAGAGCTCATGATGACTGACTGGAGGGAGCAAGAGATAGAGATAGATTGGAGCAGCTCATTGGACAAACTGCAAACAGATTGGATATCAACTCTTATCTACAGGATAACAGTGAGTTGAGCACACTCAGGGCAATACTGAACATGATACAGTGAGGAGGTCAGCCAGTAAAATCAACAGCAAGAGAGTTGGAGAGTTGGAGAATAGATGTGGTTTTGCAATACTTTATACTGTTAAGATGTAGGCCATAATCTATTATATATCAGAGCTTATCATTTTGAACCCTTTCGTGTTTTAGAAGTCTGGTATTTCCATTTCTCTATTTTCTATTGTCGTAATACCTATTTATGATTAAAGTTTTCATATAAAATAAATCTAATTACAGATTATAAATATGATGGATGACAGAGGGTTGGTGGAAAAATACATCCAAATGGCATGCCTTTACAAATGTACAGCAAAAATAAAAACAGTGAAACATGCAAGGTTTATGTAAGACACAGTGTTTGTTTTTACAAAAAATGTAAACTACTATTAGTGTACTCTCTCTCTATATATGTGGGCTATATATATATATACATATACATATATATATAATATATATATATATATATATATATATACACGTGTGTGTGTGTGTGTGTGTGTGTGTGTGTGTGTGTGTGTGATTATGATCATTATGTGATGAGCACTGTGTTTCGTGATAAGTGACAGTGTGGTAACAGCTATCATTAGACTTTGTTTATTAAGTAGCTCGTAACGTTGTTTTCCCATCCACTATATGATTGTTTTATGAACAAACAACCTTATAGTTACATAGTTAACGCACAGTCGACGTGACTCTTACCTTGGAAGTCGCTTCTCTCAGACTGAAGCCTGTAAACTGATGAAACCGCCTGAATTTGCTGTCACACCGTGTTCTCCTCGGCGAATGTACACAACCTTTGAAACAACATTGCGTAACGAGCGTACGACAAGCTCACGCTGCTGCAGCACTGAATTCTGGGTATTGTAGGCTTATTGACCCTAAATAAGAAAACGGACCCTTACCAGCATAAAATAAACATATGAATGAATGTATGATTGAATAAATAAGTAACTAAGTAAGTGAGCAAATAAGTAAGAAAGTAAGGCAGTAAAAATAAATTAATAAAATGTCAAGATATTTAGTAACTAGGCTACATTACCTCATGTTGGATTGAAGCAAGACCACATTGTACAAAATGCCCTCTATCAACATTGCTTTTTAACTAAGGAGTTCATTGGTTGGTGATAGAATGTGTAAACTATGGAAGAATTAATTTTTTTTTATTTTTTTTTTGTCATCAATTGCAATAAAATCATCGTCAATGGTTTTTGCACATAGATTCATGACAGTTTATTGCAGTGGAATAAAATTTCAGTTTTCAGTTTCTCATCTCATTCAGATTCATAAACAGACTCATGACAAAAACAACAGAGTTTTTCAGATGTGAAATATTTCATTTCTCCACAGCTTGATCATACAGACACACACACACACACACACACACACACACACACACACATTAGATCCCATGCAGCTTTCTAAGATTTCTTTTATATCCAGTGTTCAGACTGAACTGGTTTGCACAGTCTTGCTGCACAAGACACATGACATTGTTCTACAGTCTTGATGCAGCTCTGCTCCATATCCATGTGAGATGCACATTTATTTGCTCCTGGAAGCACAAATAAAATCATTCTCCCAGACACTTTTCATCCAAAAAGAATTATTTATCATGAACTGGAATTTTTTTTTTTTGCTTCACACTCACTCAGTTTTATGGTTAGACATAAATTTTTCCAGCAACAGTAAAATCATCGGAGATGTGATACTTCAAGTGCTTCAAATTTTTTGCCAAGCAGCAACTCTAAAAAAAAAATTCTGAGAAAAATAAAAAAATCTTCAATCCAGTTCAATTATGGAGGAACATCCACACATATGGGTCGTCAGCAAACAGTGGGCCCAGTACGTTGAAACACACAGCCTGGTCTTCCAGCAAAAAATCCATCTGGCTCAGCAGACCCAGACACAGATGCTCCACAAGATTCAGACAGATGGACCAGTTTTCAGCTGCTCTGGACACCTCCAATGCATCCATCCAAACTGACCCAAAAATGTCCAGAGACTCTGGCCAGTCTTCTAGAAAATTATCCATCAGCTCCATCTGGTTTCTCGCTATCCAGACCTGATCAGAGTAATTCTGTGTATTTAACTCTTTACAAAACCATGCGACAAAGGTCGTCGTAGTTGGTCCATTTGCAGCGTTGCGTTATTCCTTTCTGTTGCTTTGCCTCCATCTTGTTTCTGCAACGCCAGGTTGATTTTCCTGAGCCAAACACTTACAGTGCAGATAAAACCTGGCAGCATTTGCAGGTGCTTAGTGAGGCCATCTGTCAGCCTACAATCTTACCTTAACCACTAGCCACCTCCCCTTTCTCTCTCCTCTTGCCTGGATTAATGCAATAAACCATGTGACCATTCAGGCCCCAATGTCCTAATTTTATAATCAGTACTCTCATTGATGAACCGGTATGAGTGATATTCAATGACACAGACACTCCACACACACCTATAGGACATATTCCAGCAAACAAAGACTCTACATCTATGTGCGCCTGTATGTGTCTGGACTGTGTGAGAAAAGGCAAACACTTAACATGGTTAAGTAGTTAAAGCCATTCTGGTCATGGAAGGTTAATACAATAGCATGAGGTCATTTTCATCATAAAACGACAGTCTTGCCTTGTTTTCAGCTTTTGTTGATTTGTAGCAGCTCCAGCAAATGGAACAATAACTGCTTTTATGACTAATGTTTTGACATGATGGAGTAAGAAACAATTAAGTCTAAAATAAAAATACGATCAAGGAAAACAACTGCTATACAAGCCAGAACACTTTTGTAGTTGCCACCACTAGATGGAGGTAATGAATCTATCTTTTAAACCCATGAAGCATAAAAAACAAGGCAAGGGAAGGGAAACCAGATAAAGTTTGTGAAATGATGAATCTATTTTATCATTTAACAAAAAAGTTTATGTTCATTTCAAAATGAAAATATATCTGAAATAAAATACCAACTAAATTCCTCACAGCACATAGCACATATAAAATATGCTGCTGATGGTGATGGTCAAGGTCTAAATAATATCTAATTATGCAGTCAGGTCTGCAAAAGCATGTCTTCAGTTAGAGCCAAACATGAAGAACTGCAGCAGGAAGTTAAAAACAAAAAACAAAACAAAACAAAAAAAAAAAAACATGCACGGCACCTGTTTGTCTCAAGGAAAGTTCAGCCCAGAGGTGGAGACTGAAACCAAGCTGTGATGGGATGAGATACTTGCTGTCTCCCCTTCATGCTATTGTCTTTCCCTTTTTTTTATTCTGCTGTCATTAATCACTTTCATCTCTTATTTAGAGAGAGATGGGTTTATATGCCCAGTTGTTTACAACACAAAAAAGGGAGGGTGTCATATTTTAGTCTTTGAGAACCTCAAATTCATCTTTAACAAAAACACGGTCAGGTTTCTGGTCGCTCCCCTTGGCACCGTGGGGCGAAGATTATTTGGGAAACTCAACCCCCTCTGAAATCAGAATATGAAATTATACTTTCAATTTTAGTTTATGTTCCTATTTTGTATATAAAAAAACAAATAAATATTATGGGAGATCATTTTAAAGGAGGAGTCAGCATTGCTGAAAGTTATACAGGTCTGACTGAGTGGTGGTATTTGCACAACAATAAAGATCACATTTTAACATAAATGTGTCTAATAGCAGAAGAGTTTCAGTCTCTTCTATTTAATTAAGGGAGTCACACTTGCTGTCAGTTTCCAGTTCTTTTTTATCTTCATGGCCACAGTATCTTCATTTTTACCTATTTACACAAGTTATGACTAATTTTGATCTTGTAATACAGTTATCAGACTCCCCCGTGATAACCAAAATTAGATAATCCAGTTCAGGATGTAGCTGCTTTATATGGTGAATTATGTCACAAAGTGTTGTGAAGCTAAACTTCAAGTCTCACTCAGTGCATCGCATGGATGTTTACTTCATTTTTGTATCACAACATAATTATAGTAATTAGTAAGATAACCATCACCACTGGGGTGTTGTTACAATAAGTGTGGTGTGGACCTGACATCAGGATGACTGATCAGTGAATAACTAGGGGAAAGATGTACACCTATTCTGGCTCAGCATTTAAGCAAGGAGGGGCAGGCACACCCTCTGATTCAGTCTTTATTTTTAATGCCTGAAGAAGACAACATGCTGAGTTAATACATGAGCATACAATTATCTCTCTCATGAAAACACATTATGTGTTTATGAAAGCACATAATGTGTTTTCAACCCTTCACAGTTGTCTCATTTTGCCTCTTGCTCTGTCACATCAGTAATGTGGAACCGAATTGATTCCTTTTGTTTGCATGCACGGGAAGTTTGTTTTCCTGTGTGGTGAACTCTGCCATCTTGGCCCAGTCTGCTACTGTTACTGAGTGTCTAGACTTCCTCTGTGTCTTCCGTTGCCTTCAGACACTCTCTCTCTCCTCACAGTTCAGTCCTAGTGTTGTTATCAGTGTGTCTAGCATCTTCTCCTCTACCCTCCTCACTCCTGCACATACGGACGACGAGCCAGTGGGACCACATCCAGTGTGGTCTCATTCAGATCAGTGAGAAACAGTGTGTGAGCGTCCTCGTCTCCCATCGTGCCCACTGAACAACAGCTACGAGTGCGCTGAGACCCCTGGGTTTGAAGTCTGTAACATTTGATCCATGGGAAACCCTCATGCACAATGACAGTGGCAAACAATGTGGCCCCAGTTCTGTATGTCCCAAGAGGGCCACTGTAGACTGCAGATCTTATAACCTGTCCTGGATACATCACCCCCCTGGGAGTAGACCACTCCCATCAGAAACAACTGGCCTGCTAGAGGAGTCTGGATCAGCTAGAGTTACACACAGGGGTGCTGAGATCGAGGGTATGGCCTGTGTGTATTTGTGTATAAAGTGAGTGTGTGTGTGTGTGTGTATGAGTAGTGTGTGTATTTGTACGTTGATATAGGGCAAACATCCTAGATATTCCTAATAATCTGATTCAAAACACCTGGTGTCAGCCTGCCCTCAGAAAATGCCATGGTGTTTTTACCTGCTTAGTTTTTACCGTGTGCTTTTATATAATTTGGGTGGCCACCTAGACACCTAAATAAAACAGGATACACTGCAATGTGAAAATAAGGAGAAAACAGGTGCCAGGTTTAGGCAGACAACACACACAAAATCTTGTTATGAAAGGGCATTGTTTGTCCTTAACTTGCTGTTTAAATACAGTGACATGCTGCATTTAAATTGACTATTACGTTTTGCTGTTGTCAAATTTGATGTAACGACCCTCCTCGGTGGTGGTCACGTGTTTACTGACATAGGGTCATAACAGCTGGTTGTTGTTGTTACTATTGTGAAGCATTAATTTGGCCAACTGAATTTAAAGGTTCTGCTTTTGAATATGTATTACTGTTACTTGATGCTGTGGTATTGTTATGTCCCAGTGCTACAGAAGAAAAGCACTGTGACTTGGAGGTCGTCACTGTAGGAGCAGCAGGGGGAACAAGTGGGACTCTGGGAAGTCCATACACCTTCACTCCATTCCTACATGAACAACACCAGACACATTAGATAAGAGAAAAGGTGTGTTTGCAGATGAAGACAGAAGGTCACTGATGTGCACATTTGTGTTTGCTGTTACTTACAGTTCTCCAGTGGCAACCATCTTCTTCATTGTGGTTTCAGAGAGTCTCAGCCCCTGCACTGGAGGAGCAGCAGGGGGAACAGGTGGGACTCCAAGAAGGCCGTACACCACTTTACCATTCTTACATGAACAACACCAGACACACACATTAGATAGAGTGTGTGTGTGTGTGTGTGTGTGTGTGTGTGTGTGTGTGTGCGCGTGTGCACGTGCGCAATTATGTATCTGTTACTTACACTACTCCAACAGGAACCATGTTCTCCATCATGGCTCCAGGGAGCCTCATCATTGGCATGTTGTGATACTGGAAACACAAAAACACACAGTACAGGTGATTAGACAAGCTGCATCATGATTATCATTATCATCATCATCATCTACATTCTTGTACTATATGTAAAAGATGTATTTCTAAGCTACATCCACCTGCAAAATGGAGCTCTTTGACTCATTGACATTGTTTTGTGGACTCAAATCCTCTGCACAAACATTCACAATAATTCCAGAGGCTATTTATTTCAAACAAAAATGTGTCATTTTATCATTGGGGTTTTGAACTGAAGGAGTGTAAAGTCAGGTTTGATAGTGACTGGTCCTTCATTGGTGTCACAGTGATCTGTCTGCTCCAACAGTGTGTTTGTGGTGAACCAGGGTCTTACCTGGGCTGCAGGAGCACTGGTTGAAGTTGCACCTCCTGGGACAATGGGCTGAGGCAGCTGATATGGTAGGAACTGTAAGGTGAGTGGGGAGGTTATGCATTATTATTAACTGGCAGTCAATAAGGATATTGATATGCAACCTCACAGTTCTGTTGGGCTGAGATTAAAATAAAACTTCTACTCTCCTTCTGTTTCCTGAAGCTTCTTCCATTAATAACTGACTTGTCTTTCTGATACAGGTAGTGATATGAATCTACTGTCACTAACCTACACTTGGTGTCTTACCTGTCTCTGGTTGTACGCTTCAGCTGGCTGTATCACAGGTGGCTGACTCTGTGTTTCCAGGGGGATGAAGGAAGCAGCCTGAACATTGAGTCCAGAGCTGTGTGAAGCTGCTCCATGAGGAAAGAATCCAGCATTTTCTCTGTCTACTGATGGAGGTTGGTTGGAGAACCACACACTCAGCAGGGAGAGCAGGAGCGGGTGGAGATGTTGGTGGAGGCAGGCAGTGTCTTATGTAAGAGCAGTAGGTTCTCTATTCCAGAAATAATGCAGGAAAATATATAAGAAATTTTAAACTGCTTGTTGATATTTAAACCCACCTGATGCAATACATTAGCAGGGTGCTACACACAGTACTACTTATATCCCTAACCAGTCCTTGCTGATCCCAAAACAAAAACCAAGTCTTAACCATATAATAAATCATTACAGACCCCCTCCAGACATGCTTTGAGGCCTATGAATAACTCCCATTTTGAATTATAATTAATCCAAGGTGGATTTTCCACAGTTCATATACCATAATGAAAGCCTCTTCTATTTCTTCCTTGCTATTGTTGTTGTATAAAGATTCGACAAAGGAGACACGATCTGTTAATCAATTAACTTTATAAAGCTATTCTGCATGATGCTGTGATCAGCTCTGTTGCCTTTCACCAAGACGACACTGGATTTGACTCCCAGACCCGGGGCCTTCATATGTGGGGTTGACACGTGGGCCTGTGGGTACTCCAGCTTCCTCCCACAGTCCACATGACATACACTGTTAACTGGGATTGACTCCAGTTCCCCCCACGACTCAACATAATTGGTTTAGCCAATGGCAAGATAAAGCCATTCTTGCTAAGCTTAACTAACTATCTTCTGGCAGTAGCATCATCTTCACTGTACAGTCACTGGCATTTTGTGACAAGCATATTTCAGAAACTGCCATTCAAATCATTGATGCTAGTGTAGGGGAGACATCATTTCATGGTACCAGCATGTTTCCCAAAGTGCTGTCCTACTGAAGTGAGCACAGAGACTCAATCCTTTGTATGAGAACTGTTTCTTAGTTTTACACCCTAATCTGGCACAATGACAGGATAACACCCACCAAGCGTACTCCAAAGACAACAAATTTTCATCCCATGGCAGCCATGGCAATATGTCACATTCACATGTTTTTCTGTTGTTTCAGTGTGTTTTATGGCAGGGTCCCTGAGTCTTTCTCCCTTTCTTGAGTTTACAAGTTCTGCTCCCCGGCCGACCCCATCAGCCGATCCTTTGCTTTGCTCGCTGAAGACAAAGGAGTCTGTTGTCTGTTGTTGCTTGTTGGGATAGCTCTGTGATGGATGCCATGTGGGTCGCTGCGGTGAGGGTGAGGAATGGTGAGATCCTGATTTAAAGCTTTCCAGAGGAGCTGAGGTTTAATGATGGGAAATCCAGGCGTTTGGCCATGTCAGTATCGGTGACACACACACAGGCACAATGCCAAGGCATGATTTTACAATATTTCTCAGAAAGTGGTCAGGATTCTTCGGACGTCTGAAAATCTGGTCAAAAGAATGAAGAAACAATCCGTGGCCTGTTGACTGTGGTGAAGCATTAACAGTTTCACATCAGAATCATTATTTCAGACAAACACACACAGAGATCAATGTCCTCTGCTGACCAAATCAGATTATGAATAGAAAGTTACTGAAGTTAATGAACTACTTACTCACGTGATTTCTGAGTCCTTAAAGGTAAAAAGAAATATACCTCACTGCAAATTTGCACCATAATGCAGAGGAGAGAGCTGTGTGAGCTGCTGGGAACTTCAGCATGTTTTTCACATCACCTGATGGGATGTGGGTCAGACTGTCACCCTTGCATTTTTTTTTTCTTTGCACATAAAAACACACACGTTTGTTGTTGTTTTACCAGGAGAGCAAACATAAAAGCAGCACTCAGTCGCCTCTTTGATAGGTAAAGCTGTGTAAGCTGGACATGAGCATAGGATTGATTCACCACCAAGCCCGCAACATGCTCCATAAGAATCGGATTCATGTGCGGTCACATGACAACAGAAGTAAACAAATTAGTGCCTTGTTGTCAAATGAAGGTGCCAAAGTATGTATAGTATGGAAATACCAGCGGTTGTTTTACAGTGAGCATCAATAGCAGCATCTATGATTCTGTAATACAGTGACAACAGAACACACTCTCCCTGCAACTCCGGTGTTGATCTCTGGTTTGTACAAAGCTAAAGGTGGTTACTCAAACATCTCTGCAAAGAGATGATTTCAACAACAATTCTGTGCTTTTCTTTTTTGATCTGTTATATTATGCATAATAACAAATTTAAAGGAACAAAAATCATGGGAAAACAGAATTATCCCACTGTTTCTCTATCAAGATAGTTTCAAAGTTTGGCTCAAGTCAGTGGATGAGTTCAATGTGTACTCACTAACATGCTCCTTTACTTCACCTGGATGTTTGACCTTCACAGAGCACAGTGATGATGATGATAATGATGATGATGATGATGATGATGATGATGATGATGATGATGATGATGATGATGATGACGATGACGATGATGATGATGATAATGATGATGATGAACCCACAGTCTTCATCACGTACCACACACACACACACACACACACACACACACAGGAGGTGTTGTGTCACAGCTCAACTTTCTCAATGAGGAATATTTGCATCATCATTCTGGGTTCATCAGAGGGAGAGAGAGAGAGACAGGAAGTCGATGTCATTCAAAAAGAGTGAGGGTGATGGCTGTTTCCTGACGCTTTGCTCCGTCTTCCTGTTTTATATTTGTATTTTCAGACAGAAACTGCTGGAATTTAAAAGATCTTTGAAAATATTCCACTCATCACAGTCAAAGGAGTGAACTCACATTAATCAGGTTTATCTCTCTTTTTCTTTTTGCTGTTTTGTTGGAAATTAGCTTGAAATGTGTATAAAGTTTGTTTAGGAATGATGTGATGGATCCATATCAGTATATGTATCAGCTGATTGCAAATTCCTCAGTATCTGAGTCTCTTCTGATTAGTCAGTAATACAGACAGAAATGTCCAGAAAATGAGGTACAGAAGAGGTCAAGTGTCAGAGTGTCATGTTCAGAGTCTCCTCCTCTTCTTCTTCTGTGGTGTTGTTTCCTTCAGTGATGTTAAATCACAAATATTTACTTTTTATTATCATGTTTACACAAAGTAAAAGTTCACATCATGTCACACAGTTTTTGTTGGATAACAGTATCTTTATATAAAAGCCAGTTCGGCTGAATTGGCATGTTTGGCACTTTGAATGACTCAAACCAAATTGGCAGATTTCTGCAGATTTCCAGCAAATACAAATTATATGAATTCATTCTCTTCATTCAGTATCTGAGGGAAAATGTCTAATTGCATTAAATCTGATACACAAGTGCAGCCACTGTAAATATATGTGAACTGACAGATGAGAAATTTCTCAAATCATCTCATCTCTGCCAAACATGGATTCCCTCAATATGAGTCAGAAAGTATGCTTTCAGCTCTGTCTCTCACATTTACACTCTGTATTTTCTTTCCAGACACATTCACATTCACACAACATAAACACATGCACATTCCCGTGCTCACCCTCAGCATTAAACACATCGCACATGCCAAACTGTGAATTCCTGAGTCGTGCTGCCAAACTAAACTCCTGCCTGCTTGTGTCTGGATCATCCTGCATGGGACTTTTTTCTGTCTTTGTTTTTTTTCTAGCCACTCTCCCGTGCTGAAGCTTAGGTAGTCATTAAGTTTTTCGTAAAAGCACATGCGAGTGGTCAACCGTCACAGCAGCACTGCTGTCACCTCCAGATTTAGTTTACACAGTTTGTGTATTTCATAGCTGAAAGTTGCAGAGCATAAGCTGCACCACTGGTGACTGGTTAATATTTACCTGCTGTGTTTAGCTTAACAAGCCAAAGAGCCCACGATTTTCCATGAAAAAACAATCTGTGGCAGAGTGGACTTTGCAGAATGCGTAATATACTTGAACACAGCAAGTGAAGGCAAAGTGATACTGGATGGGTCTGCCTGTTGGTGATGTGCCAAAAGAAAAGTATGAATGGCTGATCTACTTCCATAATTTTTGATGGGTGGAGGACTTTCTTTCTTTGTTGACTCACTCTCCACAGGACTCTCCAATCAGGCTGAACTTATCAAGCATGGAAAAGCATTTGAAAGGAAGGCTGTGAGACAGAAGAAAACAAGAAGGTCCTTTCTCTTTTTCCTGCTTGGAAAGCTCATTATTCCTCAAGCTGAAAAGTCCCCCGACCCCCTCCACCATCCTCCCCCTCCTCTACCTTACTTCACTTTTTTAGTCTCCGCCTCACCTCCCCACAAGCCCACACTGTGTGTGAGTGACTAACACTAGTTTTTCTTCTACTATAGCACCGCCTCCATTCTCTCACTGGCTCTTTTATTCCCTCATCCCCGTTTGCAGCTCCTTCCCTTCCTTTCTCCTCCCCTCTCCTCTTTTTCTACTCTTTCTCTTCATTGCTGGTTGCTCACGCCAACCAGCTCACATCCAAAGAGCTCCTCTGTCCCTCTCACACCGATCGAGCTTTAAACCAGAGATTTCCCTTTTAAAAAAAACAAAAAAACACAGAGACTTTACTCCAAAGGAAGTTATTGCTCAAGTCAGAAGGTACAGAAACATCTCTCCTAGTTTTTGTTTGTTTGTTTTTACCATCTAGTATGTCTACCATTTCAGTGTGTGTGAGTGTGTGTCTGCATGTGTAAGAGCGTGGATCAGTGTCAGTATAACCTCTAGATACAAACTGTACATGTGTGTTGTAGTTACAACAGAGTGTGTTTGAGGAAGTCTGTGTGCTTTCACAGTTGTGGGAGCAGCACATGTGTTCTTCAGTCACTGAAGACAGCATGTTTCTGTCAGAGGAATTTTCTTGATTCTGCTGTACTTTTGGAGGACTGTGCATGATTGTTACTTTACATTTTTAACATCTGTGCAAGAGGACATTTAAGACATTTGTGATTTCAACCCACTGTAAATGTGTTGTGTATTTTCATTTATCTTATTTTTAGG
Organism: Caranx ignobilis; assembly: GCA_021432705.1. NCBI lineage: Eukaryota > Metazoa > Chordata > Actinopteri > Carangiformes > Carangidae > Caranx > Caranx ignobilis. The sequence goes on along the minus strand of MU270014.1, from coordinate 43,394,618 downwards.
TTTTAATTGACAGTTCAGTGCAGCGGAGCGATGACACACAGCAGTTAGCAGAGAAGTTGTCAACCTTTCATAATTTGTTTTCAGTGCTCAGACGACTAATCGTAGCTCTTACTGTGTCTCTCAATCAGACAACTTGTAATCCCCAAACCAAAGGAGAGGTCTGACAAAGAAGGAGAAGAACGCCAGGTAACAAAGTGATTTAGCAGCAGCACTGAAGCATCCCAATCACAGTTTAGTGGAGCTCCTGCATATTTGCAACAGATCTGAAGATCCAAGCGACAGGTATGACTCAGAGCAACGGGGAAAACCCACATAGGACCCGTGGTGGTCTCCACCAGATCCGGGCTGGGATCCAGTCCCGATCACTGCTGGCTAAGAAGAGAGTGGAGAACATCACAAAGGATGATGTGAAGGGATTCTTCATCAGAAATGCTTTTGTCATCTTGACTGTTGCAGCTGTCATTATTGGTATGTATGGTTTATGTATTTATTTATTTAATTGTATTTATTTAGGGGGCTGGGGGCTTTAGATACTCTTCAGATGGTGCACTTTTTTGGTAATTTAGTTATGATTTAGTGTTGTAGCTGACTTTAAACCACAGAGATAGTAGAGACAATATCTCACTATGTTACCCTTCCTCTATTCAAACTTGTAAAGAAGGCAACAGATTTTCCCAGTAATCCATCAATCTGGTGTGACAAACACCCCTGTCGCAGGGCGGAAGAGGGACAAGAAACCAACTGGCCAGATGAGAGAATAGAGGGAACTTATATGAACTTAGCAGGTTGGCCTTTCTCTGACCCTGCAGCTGACCTTTGCCCTGTTGCCATTAACCTCTGAATCTTGCTCAGTAGGAAGTGAGCCAAGCCCACACACAGCCTGCACATCTGCAGCCCTGCTAGAATTACACCATGCCATGCCATCTGATGGATTGTTAAATTCAGGATATCCTTCACTTCAGCCTGCTTTGTCAGCCACCTGGGCCTTATGGTAGTTTAGTGCTGATCTGATAACATCTCTGAACTGCACCTATGACTTCCAGCTGTTAAAATGTGGACAAACGTGTTTTGTCAACACAAGAAAATCTGTTTTTTAAGAAACATAAAGTAAAAACTACAAAATATGATGAATCTGCAAAGTTCAGAGACATTTCAAAACTACATTGTATTGATAATCACACATAAACACGTTACATTTTCTATTATATGATTGAATTCAACAACAGGAGACTACTAATAACGTTGTGACTTTTCTTCCATACCTGATCCTCACTGCAGGGATAATCCTGGGATTTGCTCTGCGGCCTTATAAGATGTCCTACCGTGAAGTGAAGTTCTTCTCTTTCCCTGGAGAGCTGCTGATGAGAATGCTTCAGATGCTGGTTCTGCCCCTGCTGGTTTCCAGTCTCATCACTGGTATGGACACCAAAAATGTACAGCTTTACAGATTTTTACTGAATATCTTTAAGTCACAAGAATCCAATAGACATAATTCACTCCCTGAATCAGTAACAGTGAGAATGTTACAAGGCTTGCACGCAGCACTGCCACAAGGGTCTAATATCATTACAGTAAATAAAGCACTCAGTTGTTACTAGTTTTTTTGGGGGGGGTTAAAAATGAACCTCAGATATCTAAAATTATCACTGTTTCAGCTCCAGCTTGTGTGACATTGGTTTGTTCTAAATTTATATCAAATGCCTTAGTCATCACACACAGCCCTGCACTGTGTCTCCAACTGTCAGAAAAACTCCTTACATTTTTTCTGGTGTGCTCAGCATGGCTCCACAGAGCTTTTACATTTGGTAGCGACTCTTAGCTAAAACTCATCCTCCCTTTAATCATTCATACTGTATATCTGCACCAGCCTGAAGTGAGAGTGGGAACACAACACGTGGAGAATGTGAGGTCTCTTTCTGACTTTGTTTGTGCAAGACTTAAGTTACATGTTTTGTAGCATGTAAAAGGTTCATACCAGTGACAGGGCTGTTTGTTGTTTTGTGGCTCCACTGACCAACATGTACCTCATGAGTGGCAGAGTGAGCCAGTTGTTTGTTCAGCCGATGCTGTTTGTTGGTTTTGGGCCCAGTGGTGGACGGGGCTTAGGATGACCTCATGAGCGAGAGAAAGGCAGAGAGAATGAGAGCGATATGTTTTGAACTTACAGTACTGGTCTCAATCAAATGCTTGGACCATGTTGTAATGGTCTCAGCCTTGATCCAACATGACTGAAGCAGTTCCAACTCCGTGTGTTTTAATTAAACAAGCAATTCTTAATTTTCTGGCCATGAGTTACTTTGTGGTGCCAGTACATTTTGTAACCTCTGTAACTCATGTGTATTTGGGCTTGTGCAAAAGAAAAGCACAAACATATGACACTGAGGTTTTCAGTTCTTATCCAAGGATGTAGTGAGTTCATTCGTCACTGGTGACACGGTTCATAATCCCACTCAGTCATGCTGGGAAGTTTACTTCCAGATGTAAAGGCCCCAGATCTATGGGTTTGCAACTGAAAAAGGCTTCTTCTGTTAAGTCCACAAAGCTATAGGTGTATTCAGTTACATGCAGAAACAATGTGAATTTTTCCAAAAACACTGGACAGCAGCAGTGACTGACAAACAGAAACAGCACATCTTGAGCCCAAAATGCTCAGTCGCTGAGCAGTGATTGACAGGGCAAGAGCCCGGACTCCTGAGGGGATGATAGAGACTCATTGTCCTATAATAACCTGCTTTGTGCTGCAGTGGGGCGTAACATCAGCATCCTCTGACATCATGTCACATGACTGCAGCTACAACATGTGAAATCAACAAAGAGATACTGTCGCCAAGTCATCCAGCGCACAGCTCCTCTCTCATGTATGTGTGTGTTTGTGTGCCCTTATCCAAGTCACCAGAAGCAATGTTGCCTGCTATAAAGTTATCATTTAATAAGCAAAAGTCTCATGACATTTTAGAGTTTTAACAAGACTTTTTGATAAATAAATAATATTAATAAAGTATGTGCCAATACAGTAATTGGACTTTGCTGATTTGACAAATCTATCAATAACTCTATGTGGGTCAAAAGTAAAGCCTCACCTCACATATTCCAGTCATAAGAGTTGACACATGTCAGTTTAACCGCAGTGAGTGGGTTGACATTATCTGATTACATGCCGCAAGAATGAACTGAATGTAAATGATCTCAGATGATGTTAAATGAAAGAATTATTGCATAATTGAAATTACAAGTCATTGCTCAGTTTCCAGTGAGTTACAGCAGGTTTAGAGGAGGAGATCGAGGTCACAAGAACAACCAAAAAAAAGCATCTGTGATTCATAGTTAATGGTTTTTGCAGCAATATGTAATCTGACAACATTTGTCCAGCTGTAGACTGCTAGTTTACAAAAAAAATGGACTGGACTTTCTTGAAAATTCCTCTTTTATCAGATTTCTGCCAAGGAGTAATAAAAGATTATGCGTAACTTTAGACTGAAGAAAACCCCAGATCTCAACTGTTGTGACAGACTTGTCTGTCCATTTGTCTGTGTTTCCATCCCATAGAATAGGGTTGATTTATTTACTTTCCCTTACAAATACAGCCTAGATGGAACTCTAGCTATTTCAATAGCACAACTTTGAGAGGAACATATTTTAGAGAATATGAGAATCACAGCTAAATTCCTATGATTTCTTTTCTGCAAACACGTGGCCCCTGTGCAAACTTACTGTCACACTCCCAGGATTGAATTGTGCCACTGTGTGAAATGAGGTTGTCCCAGCTGAAGCAAACTTGCCTCTGAATTTTGCTCCTGTCAAAGAGTGAGGCTGAATTTGGAATCAAAAAGTTTGTGCAGAGTCCAGAGGGGCCGTGAAAGGTAGGAAATGAAGGCGAGCCGTACAGGCAGGAGAACTTGAGATCAAGGATCAGGAGAAAAGGGTTTGTGTGTTTCAACGGGAGAGTGAGAAAGAGAAAGAGCAGACTGCTGCAGGGATCTCACTGATCTTCCTCACATCCTCATATATGCTCACTCACTCACTCACCTACTTCACACATATGTTTTCTGGAAAATCCACATTGTCTTTGGGCATTTCATTATAGAGTCCACCACAGAGTATTTGTAGAGCCAAGGAGGGGCATGACAGTGAGAGGGGAGGGTAGTAAAATGAGGAAAAGGAGGCTGATTACAGTGGAGGTCGTTGGAAGGGGAATGTGGGAGGGAAAAGGATTTAAGGGGGATACCAGGATAAGGAATAAAATTGTAAAGGAGGACGAAGGCAGTGTTATAGTAAATAACTGGATTTAGTTAAGTAAAGGTTGCAATATGATGAATAAGTCATCTGCAGCATGTTATTAATGGAGTTGGTCCAGGTAGAACCATGCACCATCCAGACAACAATATCTCCTATAAGCTCAGCTGATGGCATGCATCGCTGTTGATTGGCACAGCTTTTTCAGAGCTATGCGTGACAGTGATATGATTGGCTAAGAGACATGCAGTATATTACACTGAAGCCAAACCTTTTGCTTTTTGCACAACTGCACTTACATAAACCAAAACTGCAGGTGTGCACTGAGACACTCATATCACCCATGCACCCAACACCTACCACTTTTCTCTGCATCTGTGCAATGCTGAGACACTTGTGGGGCTGCAGCTAACAATTATTTTCAATGACTACCTTTTTTGATAAATCAAATGATGGATTGTCTATGCAATGCTGGAAAATGGCAAAACAAATGTACATCACAACATCTTGAAAGTTATACATTCAAACTGATTGTTTGGTCCACCCAGTACTCCAAAATCCAATGACATGTAGTTTAATATAATTATCAAAATAGATTTATTCTATCTTTAAAAGTCCATAGACTGGTGTGTACATACATTTTCTGGCTGTAGGCCCACAGCTTATGTCTTGCAGAGTGTGGGGTCAATCTTTGCCTAGTATCAGCGGACGTTAATTGCCCTCGGCACTGACCTCTTTCAGTTGCTACTATGTCCTGTGCTTCAACTCCCCCCTGAAGTTGGCCTACTTTTGTGTTTGATGAACATTTCCCATATGAGAGAGAAAGTCATTTGCTTTGCGCTCCTTCAGTCTTGGGTCTTTCATTCTTTTGAAAGGATGGAATTGGTGAGGCTGCGTCCGTTGTTGCCTGGACAACAGGCTGGGGATCATTGTGTGTGTGTGCGGGGCTGACTAAGTCAACAAGTTTTCCCAGGGCTGCCAAAAAGGGAATAGGAGGAGAGCAGAAGAAAGGGGGTGGTGGTTAGGAGGAAAAGGGTGGCAATGAAAGAAGATTGCTGCAATAAGATCAGCGTGCAAGAAAAAGAGTGCAAGGAGGCAAGATGTGGGGGTGGGAGGGGAGAAAAAGTAAGGGCAGGGGTACTAGAGGGCACCCTGAAACAAGAGGTAGTGGAGAAAGGAGGTGAGGAATTTGGGGGAGGAGAATGAGGGAGGAAAGGATGAGGAGGGGATGAAGAGGATAAAAAAGAAGGGGATAAAAGCCTAAGTCCAGGGTATGTTGAGACAAGAGGGCCAAAGCAGGGCTAGTAGGGGTACACACTCACACACACACACACACACACACACACACACACACTTTAGTATACACAGTGTCAAAGTGTCACATATGAAAAGAACACATACATCTCCCATCACACAAAGCCGTGCTTTGCCTCAGCTCTGAATGAAGAAAACAGCCATAATAGGACCTGACACTCTGAAAATACAACACCACTGTCATGCCTATTGCGATAGCTTGTCTGTTTCCAAATCCAGATCTTTGAATGGCTTTTTTTCCAGCCTTTTTACCACCATTATCCCTACAAAGTCTGTTTAATGCTATTATAGCTGTGGAGGACTGTTTGACCCACAGACTCTGTGACTCATTGTGGTTCATAAAAATCTTTCATTCACCTTCAGTAGTTAGTTCATAACTAAGAACCACAAAATGTCATGCAACATGGAATTGATTTGCAGCTTTTGAGTAGGACTGTTCAATTCAGCCACATATTTTAGGTTATGTATAATTTGATGGCATCCAGTCCTCCTTAGAGGATGCCAAAGGTTACCAGATGTAGCAGCAACCAAAGAATTTATTTGCAACTTCGATCTGTCTTCTCTGCTGCAACATAATGTTGTGTAAAATGTCGCTCTGTTGAATTTCCTGAGCCACTTTCCATGCTTTGGCCTTTGCTTGATGTGGCACATACAGTTTTCATCACAGAAAACAGATACGTCTTCTCTGTGTTTCCTTCTCTGTGACAGAGATACTCATTTGAGGTCAGGCTGTTAATCTCTAACTGACATCTCTACCTGCTTTCTGTGTTCACAACAAACTAATGTCACACTTGGGAACATGTGGCTCTGTTGTATGATCAAATAAAAAGGAGGATAGAATAGCAGACAATCACCACCAGTTTTCAAATATTTTTCTCTGCAGCTCTAATTTTAGTTTACGTATGTAAACAGATTTTGTTGTCGCTGGGTGCTGCACAGTAGGTGTTGTTTTTCCACCACTAAATGTCAGAGTCAGATTATGTTTCCTGTGGCTCTTTGTGGTCACAGATAGGTGGGTAGATAATCCAGATGGGTGTATTCCACCTGTAATTACACCAGTTTTTCCCAGGCTGACTGTATGCTCACTGGAACATAAGATTAGTGACGCATTTATGCGAACTGTAAGGTCATAGGCCAGCATGACTGAAGATGTTTTCCATACACAGATACAAATACTTCATTTTTATTAACTACACCAACTGTATTTCATCACTCTCTATTCTAGGTGCTACCAAGGCAATATTAGATTTTTTTTTTTTTTGGCATTTTGTCTACACATGCTTGTATTAAAAAAAAAAAAAGATATATATTCATTAATTATTAAATCCTCACCACAGTCTAAAATGAATTCCTGAGGGAAAGAACTAATGAACTGATCCACAGTGCACTGTGGTAAGGTGGCTCTGATGCCATGTGGAGCTGCTTAATTCCTACAGACGTTTAGTAGCTACTACTACTTGCACTGCTGCTCCCTCTACAGGAAGTGTTTGAAAGTTGATCTGGTGATATGAGCAAGAGTGCAAATGCAGTGGTAAATACACTTAAATACTGATGTACATTCATTTATGATACGTCCTTTTCAGGTATGGCTGCTCTGGACAGTCGTGCCTCTGGTAAAATGGGCATGAGAGCAGTGGTCTACTACACCACCACCACCGTCATCGCTGTATTCATTGGCATAGTCATGGTGCTCATTATCCATCCTGGAAAAGGCTCAAAGGATGAGTTCACCAAGCAGCCGCAGATAGAGCAGGTCAGCCCTGCAGATGCCTTCCTGGACCTCATCAGGTGCCCACTCACGCACACATGTGCTTTGATCAGACTAAAGCCATTATACAGTGTATATTGCATGTTTGTCTATTGTTACTGTGCATTTGTATGTGTACGAAATGTATTGAATGAATTAAAGCTGTACCTCTTCTCTTTGGTTTTCCAGAAACATGTTTCCTCCTAACCTTGTGGAAGCTTGCACCAAACAGGTAACTCTACACATCATCTCTCAAACTGCAGTTAAATAAAACGCTTTATTCTTTAACTCTCACACTCAGGTATATTGCCACCAGTGCTCAAGTGCTTGTTTCGTATTGCCTAAAGCTTCTCCAATACAGGCTTTTTCTTCTTATATCTATGCTGCCATTCCTGTGGACTTTCAGCTATAGCCTACTACACTGTTGCACTGGACATGAGTTTCATAATATTAGAGATTAAATATATATATATATAATCATCAGCAGATATAATTTCTATAACTAGCTGTCACAATATGTTTTCACAGTTCTGACATAAAGAGGCGTATAGTAATAATTTCACAGGGGAATGGGACTTTTTTTTATCAGTATTGATCTAATCTTTCTGCTGATGTGTACACCTGACACATGTGTTGTAAACCTGAGGTCCTTGTGTCAGTGTTACTCTCACTTTGTCGTTTCATCACATCATTTGGGGTAGATGGAGATATTCCATTTAGACTCTAATATTTTGTGTGCCATGTAGAAAAGCACAAACCCAACCCAAATAAATAACTGCATTCTGAAGTGCTCTTCTATCTTTTTGTGTTTTTATCATAAATAATTGGCTTTTAACACGTTCATATATTCAGAATGCCAAATGTATTAGCTAGATTGACCATGGCTCTCAAATATTATCCTTGAATAAAAGTATTGATGAAATGTTATTGTCTCAGGGAGTTACCTTGGTCTTTCTTTTTCCAGTTCAAGACACAATATGCCAAGAGAGTGGTCCATGTGAAGATGACAGTGAATGACACAATTTTCACACTAAATGGTAGCCAGGAAATAGCCAAGGAGGAGATGATCCCGGTGCCAGGGGCAGTTAATGGAATCAATGCTCTCGGTCTGGTGGTTTTCTCCATTTGCTTCGGTCTAATCATCGGGAACATGAGGGAACAGGGACGGCCCCTCAAGGACTTCTTCGACTGTCTCAATGAAGCTATCATGAGACTGGTTGCTATAATCATGTGGTAAGTTTGAGGAGGGATGGGTGGGTGAGTGAATAGAGCTGATGCAAAACTCAATAATAACACCCATCAATCCTCAGGTACGCCCCAATTGGTATCTTGTTCTTGATTGCTGGTAAGATCGTGGAGATGGAGGACATCACCGCCATGGGAGGCCAGCTGGGCATGTACACAGTCTCAGTCATCTGTGGGCTGCTCATCCACGCCATCTTTGTGCTGCCAACACTCTACTTCATCATCACCAGGAAGAATCCCTTCATTTTCATTGCGGGGCTGTTGCAGGCACTCATCACTGCCCTGGGAACATCTTCCAGGTATGTGGGCTGACACGTACCTGAGTCTGAAAGACAAAGGTCAAGGTCAAGGTCAAGATCAAGGAGGAACTTATTGTCATTCTCTCATATGTATGTGTGTATGTGCAAAACCTTTTCAGGACCGTGGTTCTTGGTGACAGGGTGGATTTTTCCTTTTGCTTCTCACCCTCACACTTTCACCATCTCTCCTTTTACAGTTCTGCCACTTTGCCCATCACTTTTAAATGCCTGGAGGAAAACAACAAAGTGGACAAGCGTGTAACCCGTTTCGTGCTCCCTGTTGGCGCCACGATAAACATGGATGGCACAGCTCTATATGAAGCCCTGGCAGCCATCTTCATCGCTCAGGTCAATGACTACGACCTTAACTTTGGACAGATTCTCACAATCAGGTATGTGATGTACAAAACATTCGCTCTGTTAACATCTCTTTTAAATGCCAACCATTCAACAGAAGGATTTGTTTCAATAAATGTTGCCTGTGCTGAGACTTTTTTGTGCCATGGACAGTTTTTCTATGACATTTGTCTTTTATTATGGCACGAAATACTACCTAATTCGCGTAACGCATCTCCAACCTACAAAACCACAAGTTCCAGCTTTATAAAAGATTTTCTAACCACTGGGCTGGCTATTTAAGGGGACAAGGGACAAGGGAGACAGGGATTGTATTTCATCCAAAAGAATGAATCTATAAGCGACCCTCTTCAAAGCTGTAACAAAGGATGGTAGAGTGGTCAGATCAGGGACAAGTCTGTTTTTTCTTCAGCTGCACTGCGATGAAAGTTTTCTTTTTCACAAACTTTCTGCACTTTCTGCACTTTTTCCCACCAGTATCACGGCCACAGCAGCCAGCATTGGAGCAGCTGGTATCCCACAGGCAGGACTGGTCACAATGGTGATAGTGCTAACCTCTGTAGGCCTGCCCACTGATGACATCACACTCATCATTGCTGTTGACTGGTTTCTGTAAGTATTAGCTTAGGACATCCAAAGCAGTTCTTGGAAAAAAAAGAAAATTAAGCATGGAGGCCCAAGTAGCTGGGAGTTTAAACCAAAGCAGTTGTGTGAGATCAGAACAAACTGAGAGGTGTTGGTGAGTACAGCTGTGATAAAATCAAATTATATGAGTTCAATTAAGTTACACCCAGAGGGATATTCAAAGGGTCAATGGGTCAAATCTGTACACTCCACAGTCTCCAGCGGATTAAGGGACAAGGGAGCTTCTTTAAGACACGCCCTTCACATTCCATGTCCCTCAGTCCATCTGGTTTTCATTCAGTCAGCATCCAATCCCCCTGCAAAGCCCTACTTCCTCCTATCTACTGGCTGTGTTTCATGTGGTGGGAGGAACGCCTGGAGCAATAAAGGACTGCCTCCAGTTTTCTAATGACACTTTTTTATGTGCAGACATTTACAACCATGCCACATGGATTTAATCTACAATGTCTTCAATTCAGTTGTTAAATACTTCAGTTTCTTGTCTTCTTGAATTGTTTTCTCATTCCTTATTCTATTTCACCTTCTCTCATTTATCACTGACTTTTCTTTTTGTATTGTCTTATTTTGTCTTCTTGTCTCTTCTTGTTTTATCTCGTTTTGTCCCATTGTCTTACCTTTTTTTTGCCCTGCCCTGTATTGCCCTGTCTTTTCTTCTTTTGCCATTTCTCATTTGGTTTCTCTTCTCTTGTCTTCTTGTTTGTTTCAGCTTGTCCTGTTTTGTCTTCTCTTGTCTCCTTGCTTTATTTTGTTTTTCCTACTATGTCATCTCATGTCTTATTTCATTTGTCCTGTCCCATCTTGTCTTCTTCTCTCATATTTTGTCATCTCTTCTCCTGTTTTGTTTGTCTTGTTTTATTCTCCCTTGTCTTCTCATCTCCTCTTGTCTTCTCTTCTTTTGTCTTGTTTTGACTTATCTTTGTCCTTCCCTGTTTTGTCTTTTTGCCTCTTCTCTTGTTTTTGTCCCATCTCATCTTCTCTTGTCCTGCCTGGTTTTTATCTTATTTAGTTTTCTGGTTTTCTTGCCTGCTCTCATTTTCTTTCCTCTAGCCTCTTGTTTCATTTTGTCCAGTATTTTTTCTTGACCTCTCTTCTCTTTTTTCATTTTATCATGTATTATCTCTTTACACTGTCTGCCTCTTGTTCTCACCTGTTCCCTGTCTTTCCCCAGGGACCGATTGCGCACCACCACCAACGTCCTTGGAGACTCTATTGGGGCAGGTATAGTGGAACACCTGTCTCGCCATGAGTTGCAAAACAAGGACCCCGAGGTGGGAAACTCTGTGGTGGAGGAGGCAGACAAGAAGCCGTACCAGCTCATCTGCCAGGAAAATGAGTATGAGAATGAGAGGCCTGCTGATAGCGAGACCAAGATGTAGGGGAGAGCTTTTTGTCCAAGGTTGCAAACTCTCTTAGGAAAACCATTGCACTGTACTGAACCACACTCTCAACTAACCTCTTTTTGATTTTTGAACCCTGCTCAAACCCCAATGTGGGAGAAGGGTTCGACACACAGTAGACACACTGTAGTCTTGAAATGGTTCATGGTTGTATTGTTTTTCCGAGGGTTTGTGCTGTGATGCTTTCTAAGAGTACTACATGTACCTGCCATAGGGTGACAGCTGTTTACTTTTTAAACATAAACCACTCTAGAGCCCGGTGGTCTGTGGCCTGCATGCCATATCCAATTCCCTCTCAGAACTGTGATGACTAACCTCTCCCACTAGAGGCCAGTATTGCTGTGAGCTGTTTAGCTCCACAGCAGATTACAACCCATATCAGCACAGACTTTGGTTGGCTTTAGAGTTGTTGATTTTCTTTTGTTTGGGAATGAAAAAAGTGTCAATAGAACTCTCTCTGGACACTGATGTGAAAATTGTTGAATATCATGCATCTCTGGGGGGAAAAGGGCTGTCTATTGACAAACGTCTGTACAGACATTAGTGGCTTTACTTTCTATAATTAGTTGTTTAGAACTTGGCAGGAAGAATTATGAATTTTACTGTAGGTACACATACATTTACCCCATATCTGTCCAAATCGGTAAGTGTTTTTTTTAGGCAAATAAAGCTGTCAGGGTCTTGGCAGCAAAGTTGAATCTTGTTTTTTGATATAAATGTTCCTAAAATCAATTCCCACAATCATTAAGAATGATAAACCAAAATAACTCAGCCATGTTTTAACTGTAAATTTGCTGAGCTGAGAATTTGAATTGTCATCATGTCAGATTTTTAAGCAATTACTGTTTATTTCAACCAAAAAAAACAAAAAAGGACCAAAAATTGCATCTAAATATCTGTACAATTTCTAAATCATACTCACCCGTCCTGAAACAAATCATTAATCTTCATGGTAACAACTGCACAATAGGTTTTATGAATTCAAATGATGCCACTGAGTCATTTCCTCTCCCAGATCCTCTAACATGGGAAATCATTCATGTCAGTATAAAAATGTGTTTCATATCAAACTTATAAAATTGTAGTCAGAGGGTTGGGTATATAAATGTTGCTGGACTATATTTGAATCTTTACTATTTTCAATTCAGCTGCCTGTAGATTGTGAAATCTAATGCTTGTTTCTTTTGATTTAATGAGGATGCATGTTGTAAAGTAATAGATTACATTTTGCATCTTTTCTTTTAGCTAGCTTGAAATTTGTAAGTTGCTGTATTTCAAGTAATTCAGTATATATGACAAATGTAACATTTACATAGAAGTTGCTTTGTATAGGAGAATCTTCTGAATATACTGTACTTGTATAGAGAACTGTAGATAAAGTGTACATTAATTGTAGATTTCAGTTGTAAAAGGTTACTTGAGGACTGCTTATGTAAAGATGCTGTAACCATGCATGCCCTTATCAGACCTAATGAGCAGACTAACAACCTCTCTAGTTTATTTTACAAATGCAAATGGTTGATTTAAAGGACCAAATGGTTGCTTCTACACACTTGAGGAAATGAAATAGTTCCTTTGTTTACAGTTGCTGGTGTTTCTCTTGATGTGACTGTCTCTCTCATTAATTCATATTGGAGTGCACCTACAACACAAACACAACACACACATATGACTGAATAATAGTTGTAGTTCAATCTTGAATGGGTTCTCCTTTTTGGAATAAAAAAAAGTTAAATCAGAGATTGTGTGTTTAAGATTTCATTGCTTGTGCAAAGCATCTATGATGGATGTGTGCTGGTGGGCGGATGCCTTAAAATGCTTTAAATAGGCCTACTTGCTCAACTTGTTTGAAAATTAGGGAGTAGCTGCCTGGGAACTACACAGCCGCCTAGAGGCAAGTGATGTACAGGTAGAGAATAACTTAGTGAGTGCAGGTGGGGGGGCAGTATCTTACTTAAGGTAAAACTCTGTGTTGTGACTGGAGGTGAGGGGGCAGTTCTTTTTATCCGTCACTCCATGAACCTTGACTGTTTCTGGTGGAACTGATGCTTGAAAACAAGAGTATTTTATCTACAGCCTAGTTTCCTTCAGCTGTTGCCTTCAACACACAGAGTTTTTACTCAGAATATCCAGTTATAAATGCCGATGCTGACACCTTGAGGGCAAACTGTGGTTTGATCGGCTGCATTTCTTCAACACTTGAAAACAAGATTTAACAAACCAATGCCATATTTTACAAATAAGAACACCTTACCATTGGCGCATTAAGAGTTTTTATTATTATTATTGTCAATTTACATATTCATCCCTCACTTTCATAGGTATTTATACTCTAATTTCAAAATTCAATTGTACAACCATTCCAGATAACATATTCAAATGCCATCAGATGATTAAGTAAATTATACTGACGTCACATGAATCCATTAAAACAAAACACACATGCACAGTGGTGGAAAAAAAGCAATGTAGGAATAGTGTAGTCATATAGGAATAGTGTAAATTAGAGGTACTTACCATTGCTTACATATTTTAAATGTACATTACTGATACTAGTTATGTGACAGTTAGCTTGCTGATTAGTTTATGAACAATATGTATGATGGGCCTTTAAAATGTAATGCAAGATAGATAAACTGCAAGACAACAATGTAAAGCTCCACGTTATTTCTCACAACATTAAACTGCTACTTGTTATTTCAGTGATAATCAAATGAGTAAATCTCTCAGAGAGATCAGTATCCATATTCACCTCTGTTACATTAGTGTGTTAAATAAATGTTGCCAGTAAAATGGACTTTTACTGAAAATTGCAGTGATACTAACTTTTTCCCGTCACAGCGTGAGATAATCACGTTGTTTCATTCCCATAATATGTAATGATGATTTTTTTTTTTTCTTTTTTTGGTTGTTTTTGTGCATAGTATGTCTTAACCTAAATTAAAATTTACAGTACGCTATACAGTAACTGTGGCAGAGGACAAACTTGTGTTGCAGCGCCCTCCAGCGGCTCAAACGCGAAACGTTGCATGGCATTTTGTTTGGCGCCGATGGAGGGAGTCACTCCTGAGATCTTTGGTCAGTCAGACGGCAGAACTTCCGGTCGGCATTTTGTTCTACGAGAGGAGAGCCTCTTGATGATCGCAACAATCGTCATATTTCTCATTTACTATCGAAATTGGCTATACTCGTTGTTTATGTCGGCGCAGACCGACTGAAACTCCGAAGAACGAATGTTTCCCCATGAATGTACGTTGAAACATTCACCCTTGAGTGACGGAAGAAGAACGAATCAGTCCGACCCGGATTATTGTTGATAGCTAGCAAGCTAGCTCACCAGCTAGCTGGCAAGCCAGTCGAGTTCCTTCTGGAGGAGCTGCGAGAGAGAAGAAAGGGGGAGCTAGAGATACGGACACGGACTCAAACCAAGCTAAAACATTCCCCTCCCTTTGAACGCAACATCCGAAGGTAAATGTAATCACCTATCTCTCTTCGAGAATCAAACTTTTAAAATTGCGATTATTATCCAACACATTTATAAATGCTCTGCTGCACGACCACCTACGGCGTCGTTAATCGTTGACCGGGAGGTAACGGAAGCTAGCGAACTAGCCAGCCAAGCTAGCTAGGTGTGTTTTTGCTCCGCCGAGGCGCACGGCCTCAACTGGATGTCATTTGTCGAGCCCGAGGATTGGGCCGTTGCCACGGAATTACAAACCGTGCCGTTGCATTTACATCTACTCACTTAAACCCGTCGCCCTTTTCTGGGATCAAGGGAAATTGGCTAGCATTTATTAACCCCGACCAGCGCTTCCTTGTATTATAAAAATTGCCTTCCCATTATTTGAACGGAGAGCAGCGTTAGAAGCTAAGCAACAACAGTTCGAGCTAGTTAGCATAACTAGCTAGCTATTAAAACACGACTATTGTTGTTAGCGAATGTTAGGGAGCTAACGTTAGTGATCTTAGCTGCTATCGTAAGTGGTAACACTAGCTTCGCGGTTAGCTCGGAAGACCCAGGCAGTCAACTTCTTGACAGTATAACGTTGGTGGTTTTGTTCGCGAGTAGCGGGCTACAGATGGCAATTCAGCAAACTAAGATAAACAGTTAAATGGATGCTAACCGAAACCCAACGTTAAGCATTTGTTGGCTAATCATCATATTGAGTTATTTTAATCCTGGTGTTGTGTTTTGTTTTGCTGGAGCCTTTGGCTGGGCTAATGTTGGTTTTGGTTGCTACCCTGTTTTGAAATGTTTTGATTGAGCACAGGCTACGTCGCCTCAGCTATAGTCACTTTGCCATTGGAGTTTCGTGGACATGCAACTGTTGGTAGTGGTTGTCGGGGGTATTTTTCTTTACCACAACAAATACCGTTTGGTGGCATTCTGTAGTTAACCGTTTGCAGAATGCGCACGGTGGCTGTTGGCTCCTGGAGGATGCAGCCCCCCACTACTGCCGCCACCATCACAGTGCATCTGTTCCTTTGTGCTGCCTCCTGCCTGTCAGTCTCACAGCTGTCAGCCAAGCCTCCGCGTACCGAGGGAAACCACATAGACCGAGCTTGCTAACAGTACAGCTAGCAAAAGTAATGTTTACAATATCCATCTGTTGATCGCCAGTTATAGTTACGACGTGCAGAATCAGTTTCACTTGTCTACTACTCGGACTCAATTATCGGCTTGCACACGGGTCTGGTTGCAACAGTGTTTATAGATTGAAGTGGCATCACTGATATGCAGAAGTTGCTGAAAAAGTAGCTGCATTTCCTTAGCAGTTACCAATTTCACACAAGCGCAACAGTGCACCATATTGTTACATTCTTGGTTTGAAAGTTGTCCAGCAGTAATTACACTCATTGCAAATATGATTAACATTGTGATGCTCTAATTGGCATCATTTTGCTGTTTTGGGTCAGTTTTGTAGTAAACAACTGTAGACACCACTTATTTAGAAAACTTACAAAGAAGAATGATAATCGGTTTTATGTCACAAAGTCTGATACAGAGCAATGTTCTCTTTCAACAGACTGAAGGAGTAGGACTTTTTATCTGAAATGTCAGTGAGTCCACCCGAGACTGCACAGAATTCTTCAAAAAGGTATTATCATAATGGTTTGGGTCATTTTTTTTTTTTTATTTGACTTAACTGTTGTTATTATTAATTAAAGTAATTGAGACATGAGAGAATGTTGATAAGACATTTAGATAAGGCAAGTGTGTGTAAATAGTATATAATTTTGATGTCAGCAACATGTAAACACTTTATTTAATTTTGTGTCATGGAGAGGGAGAGTAATGTTGATAACAAGCTAGCCTTGCACTGGCCTGATTTTGGCCTATTATAGCAGCCAGGTTTATCCACGAAGCGTGGGCTGCGTATAGATATTCTGCAAATTGCAGCTGGTTTTTCCCTCTGTTTTTCTCGGCCTCTTGTACTGTCTTTCTTGAGAGGTCAAGGACATCTAACAAGCAGAGGGATTTAAGACAGATTAAGTGCAACACAGGGCCCTAATTTGTGCAGAATTATCATAATAAACTGTAAATGTAGAGCCCTCTGGTTTGAAATTAATGAAGGGGAATAGACTTCCATGGTATTAAGACAAAGATTCATCTGTCTTATTAATACTTATTCAGTTTCTGACAACATTAAAAATGTATAATTTGTAAAATCGATTCAGACAAAAACTGGAGACAAGTGAGTTTGCATATACCAACACATATTATAGCATCTAGCATGTCAGTCAGAATGTCAACACTTTTTCATGGTGTGCATTATCACACACATTATACACATTATAACATATAAACACATACTTTTGGCAGTGTGATATATAGTATAAATATCTCTTCCTTTGTCACAGAGCCACTTTCTGTAAACCTAATAATGCAAAGTAAAAAGAGAATGCTGTAATGTTAATGTTGCATTGCTGTGTTTACATTTTTTTTTCATAGTAAATTTTCCATGCAGAGAATGTTTTTCATTTCTAATTTTGTGGTGGACACCAAGATGTATCTGTATTGCACATCTGCCATTTAGGGAAATGAGAGTAATGTCAAAAGATGTTTGAATAACTCATAAGCAGTAGTTAGTATTATGAAGCTGAACAAGGACTTACTCCTCAAGGTGTACTCTATTTATCAATACATTTGTTTCAGATAAATCATTGTTGAATTGAGGCTGTCTTTGGTTTATATCAATATAATAAAATTACGAGATTAAGCAGCAGAGTTTTCTAATGGTTAGTGACCTTGTTCTCCAAGTGTGAGGCCTGGATTCAATCCTCTGCATACTTGTTTCTGTCAAACATTTCATAAGACTGCACTCTGTTTGTAGCCTGTTATTATTAAACCTGTGTCTCTTCATCCCTTTCACAGCACTGATCATGACACCCCACTTATTTGTCAGTGGCATACATGTGTAATAGTAGTACTAATAAATAATAGTATACTGGATATATGTTTGTAAAGGGCGGTGCTTTGCTTTAATGTAGAGACAGTATTTATCTTGATTGGTAAGGTCTGAACCAACATATTTATTTGTGGCTTACAGATGATGCAGCATCACACAACATGAATTCTCAGAGCAGACATAATAGTGTTTATGTGGTGTTGCAAGTATCTCTCCATTTACTGTGCATTCAAGTGTGGTTTTGAATAATATTTGCCATTTTATTTTTCTACTTTTCCCCCTGTCTTTTTTATCCCCTTATTTTCCTGTGGCCTTTACTCATCTTTAAGTGTCTGTTATCTCTTGCCCTCTCTTTCTACCCTTCCCCTGTCCATCAAATGCATTTTCTCATTTGTTCCCCTCCTAACTAGCCTCCCTCTCTTTTAGGTGTCAGGAGATGTGAGGACGGGTGTCGTCCATCGACCCCCTGATCTACCTGTGTATCAACACACTCCCCACCCTCACCTTCAGCATGAATGGGGATATGCCTCATGTTCCCATCACCACTCTTGCTGGGATTGCTAGCTTAACAGATTGTGAGTAACAGAGCTGTCTTCCAAACACACAGTCACAGTTTTTCTTCTGTCTCCTCTTCAATAGATAGATAGATGTAACTTTATTCATCCATGAAGGGAAATTCAGCAAATTTGCAAATATGATTGTATATCATGCCTCTTGCGTTGTCTACCTTCTTTCTATCTTTTTACCACCACCTGTCATACACTACATTGCATTGCTCGTTGCTTACCTTGTTTCTTTTTCTTACCTCCTCAATTCTGAACTTGCCAACATCTCTTACCTCTAATCTCAGTGTTGAACCAGCTACCCCTCCCTTCCCCTCTCCCGGCCACCACCACTAAGAGCCTCCTATACAATGGGAGGATCGCAGAGGAAGTTACCTGCTTATTGGGCTGTCGGGATGAGAATCTGGCCTCCCAGCTAGCCCATGGCCTCAACCAGGTCTCCACAGAGCACATGTAAGTATATAAGTGGTTGGGCTGTGTTGCAGTTTAGGTTCACACACACCTTTCCTGTAGTAAAAAGAAATTACAACTGAACAGATTCCACTGTTGACTTGTGAAGATGGTGTGATAAGAATTTTTTTTACCTACTTAAGTGCAACAAGATGAATTTTTAATGTGAAGGGAACATGTAAGGCTTAGGAAATACGTCACACATGTTAATGCTTTACCTGTGGGCAAATTAGTTAAATGCAAATACTGCTTCTGTATTAAAAAGCAAGCACAATTTCAAATCATATCTGATAAAAAAGCCCTTAAGATCAAATTGTATTTGAAAGGTGTCGTTTTTGTTGTAGGATAAAAAAAAAATACATGAATGCAATGCATGCTGCATTTTGCATTTGCATGTATGTGAATTATTCCATGCAGTCTAGTAATCCTTTTCCATCCTTTTACATTGGCCTCTGTAATCTACCTATCTTGTCCTACTATTATATGAAGTAATGTGATGGAACCTGAATGTTTTTCAGAGAACTGAAGGACAACCTGGGTAGCGATGAGCCAGAGGGAGATGCACCACTGTTGCTGCAGACCATGCTGGCCAGGAACCCTGGCATCTTCAGGGAGAAAAGTATGGAGACATGCACATGTTTCACATTACATTGTGAGAGAATGCAGTCAAGCTTCATATTGATATTTATTAACTAATGTGATATCATTTCTAAACAGATGTTATGCAGCAACCAATGGTACCACCCTTCAAGATCACACAGAATTCCATGCATAGCCCCGCCCAGTCTGCAAACTTCCAGCCAGCGGCAATCTCTCCCAGTCCAACCAGGTGTGTCAAGCTGCAAGACTGAGAAATATACCCTTCTGTAATATAACATAAAAATATAAAAACCATTTAATTCATATTTATAAGTGTTTATTTATTTTTTAAAATTAGTTTATCCAAGTCATACCGAAAATATAGGATCATTTTCTAGTCTCATACAGGATGTGTATTTTATGTAGTATCATGATGCAACTGAAAGACAAGCCTATGATATTGTAACTTAAACAATGTTATTTTTGCCACTGTAAAATGTGCAATTTCCATCTATTTGCTCACCTTCCATGTTCTGTCCTCCACATTGTCCAGCCGGTTTGTGGCGCCAACGACTGGGTCCAGTAGCCGGTATATGGGCCAGCAGAACAGCCCTGTACCCAGCCCCTACACTCCCCAGAGCCCCGCCACTGGTTACATACAGCAGTATCCCCACCAACAACCACCCAGCTATACCCAACACCAACAAATACAACAAGGTGAGAGTGTGCATGAAAAAAAGGAAAATGGCTCAATGCTTACTTGCCTGTGTCTGTTTGGAGTGCACCTGGCTAATGTATATTTGTTTTCAGAATTGCAAACGAGTTTGATACGTGGTTGATTTTTGACATGCTGACATGATTAGACATTTAGAATCAAGTGTACTTGATAAATTCATCTTGAAGGTTTCTTGTTGTATATATGCTGCCGAAGAGTCACTAAGGTGTTAAGCAAAATCCCTCTATGTGGAGCTGTTCACTTTGGTATGGTTTCACGGATTTTATGGCTCTGCCACAGTTTTTGTATTACAGGATGTTACGTGATAACATATCAGGTAGCTGTACAATAATTATAATGGAAAATACAATTAAATCTGAGAGGTGGCCATTTTAAACAACAAAATTCCTGACTTTGTCTTGTAAGCGTCCTGTTTTTGCTGGTAGTTTACTGTTTGTTGCATGTGATCAGTGGCCGTCGTTTTATGGACAGTTCTGTGGGCAAAGTTCTGTTCGTTTTTTAACTACTGTCAATGCACATTTATCACCTCCTCCTCCAGTTGCTTCACAATTTCTCATGTGTTACATCAAATCTTTATTGTGTTAACAGATTTTTTCAGATTGCCAAAAGTATTTCTGTCACTTCTATTTTCAATGTTTAACAAGGGATTTCCTAAAGTAGCACAAATGAAAATGGCAACAATGACTGATTTTCACTTTGAATAACTCACTGATTTTTGTGAAAGACTTGATTCTGTATTGAGATATAAAACAGAACAAATATCTATACTTCAAAACAGGAAAGCATGAACGGTTTCTATTATTGGTGATCACTAATCAGATTTTATAGGCCAGTGTGGTAGTTTCATTAGTTTAGCCATGTTCCATAGGGCCTATATCAGTTAGTGCTGGCTTTTATACCATATTATTTTTGTTATATGCTGGCAGTTATGGAAAAAGTGCAGTGCATCAATATCTCATTGGCTGTGTGTTAGGTGCATATTTTATCTTCATCTTGCATAGTCTTTTATTAACTGTATTTGTGTTTTGAAGTTTTATGACTCACTTTTTTATGCACAACAGTTTTTATTATCCAGTGAATACCCCAGTTAAAATGTACTGTCATGCTAACCATGACTGTTATCTGTAATCATCAAAAATTGAAAGGATTCTGTGTTATGTATTTATACAATTGGCACCATTTTGGTTAGAAAATATATTCCCTCTGGACACGAGTAATGCACAATTAATATTATCATTGTAGCTGCTACCTTTTAAATGTAATCAGTTGAAAACATTGCATTAAGCGCATCTTTCCTTCACCCCCAGTTCAAAGGCCGTTCATTCATTTACCAACAGGAAGAACTGATGCCTCGTTCAAGCAGTTAAACCAAAAACATTTCTTAAAAGATGATTGCTCCAATAAATACTTATTTAGATTATTTTGATCGTCTATTTGGGACTCCCCCCGAATAATATGAGAGCATGTCATTTTTTTCTGTTGTGAGTAGCTTTATGATTACCACACTGATAGAAAAGTTTGAAAGAGCGAATTTGATTTTCTTTTATCCTGCAGTGTCTGCGGCCAGTCCCATGGTCCCAGGTGGCATAAGAAATATCCACGAGGGCAAAGTATCGGGTCAGATGGCCAACGCTGCCAACCACCACTCAGACAGACACGGCACTGAGGACTACCTTAACATTGTACAGCGACTGGGCAATGAGGTATGAATGACATATTCTAGAGTCAACATTTTATATTTTAATTTTTCATCATCACCAAGGCAAAAATGTATGAACAAACAACAAAGTTGGCTTTGTGAGTAATGCTGTTTTAATCAAGAGAAATATCCTTACTCAGGGTTTGCAAGATTTGTCATGGGAACGAAAAAGTAATTTCATCTGATGTCACTGTAAATGAAAGTCACTAAAGATCACTGTCATTTCAAACATTCAGCCGTCAGCACTGGCCTATAAGCATTCATATGGGGAAAACATGGTTCATACTGCTACAAAGATGAATGTCACTGAACTCTGGACCACAAAACCAGAATTAGAAAGAATTCAGGAACAAGATTTCACAAATTGCTTAAGGTTAAAGAGAAGAAAAGTAATGTTAAGTGGTGCTTTAGTTGGGGTGGTTATGTAATTCATCTAACCAGGTGATGGGGTTTTCAAATGAAATCTTCCAACTAGGTGTATGTGTGTGTGTGTGTGACTCGGTCTTATAATTGCACACACAACAGGAAGTTCTGCTGATCTAAAATCAAGATTATAGTTCTGTGTTGTAGGAGAGCACCTATATCAATTTCCAATTATTTTGGTATTACCATAGGTTATGGTTTAGTAGTTATAATACAGGTGTACCTGTAAGTAAGTGCTCCCTCATACCACAAACTTCATTGGTGACACTTGGACAAAAATTGAATTTCAATAAGCTACGTTAAATAAAGGCTGACATGTGAATGTCACGAATACGTGGTAGCTTCATCTTTCTTGTTTATGTTGTCCTTGTCCAGGAGGGTGAAACTACCATGAGGAATCCTTCTTTTCCTCTGAGGTCTCCACAGTCAGGCTGCTCGCCAGCAGGGAGTGAAGGAACGCCCAAACGTAAGGCCACTGGAAGAGGAAAAGAGGCGCTAGACTACATTTTTTTCCCTGTTTTTCTTGCATTCAAGGAAAAGCCACCTCTAGTTCACAGCAGTAAAATGATTTAAGGCCATTATCCCTCAGAAGTGACACAGCCACAGTGATTTTTATTTCTGACTTAGCTGTCATCTTTGAATATTGCATTGCATGTCATTACACCAGAATACCTCTTATATGCACATGACCTTCCTTTTTGCATACTGTTTTGGGATAACTTTATTGTTTTTTTGGCATTGCTCTCTCCCAGCGGGTTCTCGTCCCCCACTGATTCTTCAGTCACCACCTCCTTATGCACCATCACCAAGGGAGGGGGGGCCTGACCAGAAACAGCAATCCCAACAAAGGAAGAAGGCTCCAGCAGTCAAAGAGGAGAAGGACATGTACGACATTGTTAGCTCTCCCAACAAGGACTCTACAAAACTCACCCTCAAATTGTCAAGGGTGAAGTCAAATGAGTCTGATCCGCCAGGTAAGAGAAGATTTGCAACAACCCAGTCTTAGCTGGATCCCAGTTTTTTTTTACGGTTTCCCACAGTACGAAGAAGAAAGAGGCTGCACTCACCTGTTTCAAGAACCGTTGACTGCTAGAAATGGTATTCATTTTATAATACAAATATATTTATTTTTACCACAGGTGATGTTGTGCCGGGTATGGACCAGAACTCGGACAATATGGAGCCAGAACTGGGCTTTCAGCAGGTCCCTGTTCTGCAGCAAAATCTAGGTGCCCGGCTGCAACAGCAGCAGTTGTCCCAGCAAACAGGTGGTGCCAGTGGTCTTCAGCCCCCCAGCTCCCCATATGACGAGGCAGAGCTGGATGCCCTCGCAGAAATTGAAAGGATAGAACGAGAAGCGGCTAGTGAGAAGTGCTCCAAGGAAGTGCAAGATAAAGGTGTGTAGGGTATCTGTAAATGTGATTCAATGGCTTCAAAATGACTTACAGTGACTTTTTTTTTTTTTTTTTGGTGTCTTTTTGAGCATGCAGTTTAATTGTCATGTATTTTCCTTCACAGATAAGCCACTGAAGAAGAGAAAACAGGACTCATTTCCCCTGGAGCCAGGTGCAGGGGGACCAGGTGGCCCCACAGGTGCCCCAGGGAGTGGATCAACAGGAGGGGGAAATGCTGGCAAACTGACCCCACAAGAGGCCACAGCAGCTGGGAATGGTGCCAGCCGCCCTCCCCTCATGGTGAGCATCGACCTACAGCAGGCAGGCCGAGCTGATGGCCAGCTCGACCCCTGTCTGGCTGCCCCTATTCCAGCCCTAGAAGCCCAACGCTGGCCTGAAGAACCAGCTAGTGGGCCGGCTGCAGTGGAGGGTTCTGATACAGCTTTGCGGTTGAAACCAGACGGACGACCAGAAGTCATCAAGAACCGGGTCGATAAACATGACAGCAGGAGAGAGGGTCGGGAGTCATCAAAGCACCGACATGATGAGAAATCCTCAGAGAGACGAGGAGAGATGCCAAAGTCATCAAACAGAGGAGAACATGGACGAGACAGGGACAGGGAATCTGACAGAGATAGGAGGCATCGGAGCGAAACTGGTGGTCGAGACCGACGCTCCCCTGACTCTCGCTGCCGAAGTGATCGAGATAGGTCTGGCTTCCGGGCTTCTTCCACTGGAGAGCCTGGTCGGAGCAGCAGTAGGCAAGATGGTTCCAAACCAGCCTCTTCTGCCTCTGGCGTTAAACTTCCAGATTCTTTCCCTGCTCAGCTCCTGGGAGGGCATAGTGGCGCACTGAAGAACTTCCAGATCCCTAAGGTGATCTGGGCTGACCTAAAAAAAATATCTATTCATCTTCCAATCATTCAACTGTCACTGCCTGCAATCTCACAAAACCAAATCACACCACTGCTCACTCTTTTTGGTTTTTGGTTTTCCATTCATAAGCCTTTTTTTTATTGCTGGAATTGGTCTCCAAATTCTGTTAACACATTAACCTTCACCTAACCATCTGTTAGAAGTAGAATTTGTTTTAATTTTTTTAAATTAATTTATAAGTCCTGTGTGTTAAGAAAAGCAAGTACCTTAAAGAAATGCTCCACTGCTGTTTTTCAGATCTTACACATGGGTGAATGTTTAGTGAAAACCCTTGCTGCTATTATTGCACTGCCCACATACTTGGGCTGAAAAACACGTATTTTCTATTTACTATTGCTGGTCTCAACTCCGTCTTAAGAGACACAACCCCCAATCACATATAATCACTTCTAAATAGGACTAAGAAATATTGTGATTGAAGTGTGAGCAGGACATCACTATGGTAAAAATTGGCATTGAAGAGTTGTGACTTCCATGTGCTGGAATTAATTGAATCCAGTCACATTCTTTGAGATTTTCAAGATATCATATAATATGTTGAAATTACTTGAATTGAAGGGATTGTCAGTCAGTGATTCAAGAATGATCCAAATCACTTAATTTAAAGTAAAAAAAATACTTCGGCTGTTGTTTGTTGGCGGATTACTTTTTACTAATTGGTAGCATTGAGCTGCACTACAAATAAGTCAATAATTTTTATCAGCTACAGATGACTAGCCACCTACCTTAGCCAATGTTTCTAACAAAGTGGCAAATCAATAGTAAGCTCTGCTAATAACAGGCAAAAGATAGGGTCAGTGTTACTGTTGTCTGTGCTGTATTTTTTATTATTTATTTTTTTTTGTTAGGTATGTGTAACTTAGTCACAAACTTTGGCATCATAATTTTGTGGTAAATATTTATATTAAGTGTTAATTCTTTGTTGAAGCATCCACATTTGCCATCTGTAGAGTTTTCTTGTCACCCCTACTGGCAGGGGGTAGTTACTACCTTAGAACTACAGTGAGGACACTTAATTATGACACGGAATAGACTGTCGATGATAATGTATAAAAACTGTGGAGTATTCCTCTAAGACATTTTTATCAGTATTGTGCTGGAAACTAACATCAAAATCACTAATTTGGTGTCGGTCAATTTGAACCATTGTTTACATTTTATTATCGCACTTGATTTTATTTTGTGTAAACGCAGCTCACATTTTTCTGTCACAAACTGTGTGAACTTCAATTTTACTGTAGTTTGGATTTCAAATAATCTCAGAGTTCTTTCCTGACAGCTTTTGTTTTTTTTCTTTCCAGATCAAGCGTGATAAGGACACCAGTGGGTCAACTGAAGGTCAGATGTGGGGCCAGCCCAAGGTTAAACTGGAGAGGCTTGGTTTGGTGCAGGATTTTGAGAAGAGGCCCAAGCCTGTAGTGGTTCTGAAAAAGCTCTCAGTTGACCAGATCCAGAGGATCATCCGGCACAGCAAGTCTGGAAAGAACAGGATCTCATCAGGAAAGTCTGGGAAAAGTAAGAAAAAGAAACCGTGGAACTGCAAGCAGTTTTGCTCTTTTCATTAATTTAACTTCACAGCAGCTTTTTTCAGTGTTGCACATCTGTCTTATATTTTTCCATTCATTTAAACACAAAAAGTGAAAACTTTAAAATGCTTTTGTCACATTTTAGGTGGTATGGATCCAGCAGTTCTAAAGGAGCTGCCTCCAGAGCTGCTTGCAGAAATTGAGTCAACTATGCCTCTGTGTGAAAGGGTAAAGATGAACAAGAGAAAACGAAGTACCGTAAATGAGAGGCCCAAATATGCCGAGGTCAGCTCGGATGATGACTTTGATGCAAACGGAGAGTGTGAGTGAAACCACTCAGTTCATGTCTGGTACCCTTTGCACAAGATTTGGTCGTTTCAGTTTAGAAATAATCTCAAACTGTAATCAATTAAAAGTCATGATTGATATTTCTATGTACAAGTTTTCGCTATGAATACCAGTATTCTTTTGTAAAGTGTTGTCCTTTATGTTTATTATCAACAGCTGCAAGGAAACGGCAGCGCAGAGATAAAGACAGGTCATGGGAATTTGAAGAAAGAGAGCGTCGGGGTTCAGGGGATCATCGAAAAAGTGGGCACCGGGACAGCCGACGAGGCTCAGGCAGCCGCTACCGAGACTCCTCAGAGGAAGATTCACCGCCACCAAGCATGAGTGAAAGTCTGTATTCAAGTCATGTGCCACAGCAGTTCAAATTATGCATCTCTTTCCCTTTTTATGGCAGTAATAGACCTGTATATTATGTCATATTGGGTCTTCAGGGTTAAATGTAATGCTAATTTAGACTGGAGAGTAATTTTCTTATGTCCATCTACAGGCAATAATACTGTATGCTAGACTAGAAAAAGAAATGCGTCCATATTTTACTTGTTAGCGCCAGGATATTGTGACAAGCTGAATCCTAGAAAGCAGATAAAATTTCTAAAAACAACAGACTTCTAAAGAGATAGATTGATATCTGCCACATGTTAAGAAGCAAAATAATTAAGATGAAAATCATCTCACCCAGTTGCCAGAAAAATGAAGATGAAGGAGAAGCAGAAGAAACGGAAAGCCTATGAACCCAAGCTCACCCAAGAAGAGCTGATGGACTCGTCCACATTCAAGCGGTTCTTGGCGAGCATTGACAACATACTGGAGAATCTGGAGGATGTTGACTTCACTACTATGGGTACATAACAGTGCTTATTGGCTTTAAAATTGCCATTGTGGTCCATTTTGAAAAGCCAAAAACCTGTTTCTGTTCTATTGTGACTTTCTGGAAAGTGTAATTCTATTCCATGTGTTCCAGCAGCAGATGATGATGAGATACCTCAGGAACTGCTGCTTGGTAAACACCAGTTGAATGAACTGGGCAGCGAGTCCGCCAAGATTAAGGCCATGGGCATCTCCAGCCGGGTACTGTACACAACGTTAATATAAATAGTTTAAACAGACTGTTGTGGGTTCGCAATGCTGCTTCAGATGTATATCTAAATAATGATCTCTGTTGTTGTAGATCCCATCAGACAAGCTGGTAAAGCTGCTGAACATACTGGAAAAGAATATCCAGGATGGAGCGAAGCTCACCACAATGATGAACCATGTAAGCTGTTTTCCTATCTCTCGCAGTGTTCAATATTCTTTGTAGTGGTACTTCAATGGTATTAGGATTTTTGATGGTTTACTGTAGAAATCGATAGAGTATCCATTTAAAACATGCTGTCACTGACAGCAAAATTAAGAAATGAATTGTTGAAATTGTACCAGAGGTTATTTGATTTAATAATTCAAAACTGTTAGCCTCCAGATTGTGGTTCATTTCTGTAAAGTGCATTTTCGTTCTTTTCCTTTCTATCCTCAGGACCATGATGCTGAAGATGAAGAGAGACTTTGGAGAGACCTGATAATGGAGAGAGTCACAAAGTCAGCAGATGCCTGTTTGACAGCTCTTAACATAATGACCTCAGCGCACATGCCTAAGGCTGTTTATATAGAGGATGTGATAGAGCGGGTGCTCCAATACACCAAGTTCCATCTTCAGAACACACTGTATCCACAGTATGACCCAGTCTACAGGGTGGACCCACATGGAGGTAAGGATAACGAAAAAGAGCTTTTCTCCATTCAGTCGTCTGATTTTGATATTATACTACTGTACGATCTGAATGATACTAAATCAATAAGTTTGTGGTGATTTTGAGTGAATTTCACTTTATATGCTCCTCATTCATATGCTGTAGCTGAGATTGAAGCAGCAATAACGTAATCTCACTGAGCAAAATTGTTTGCACTCCAGGTGCAGATGAAGAATGTCTTAAAAGACTATGGGTTTATTGGCACAATTTTTTATGAAACAAATGAAACCTCCTCTTTGGACTTGCTGGTCCTCACTGTCACACAAAATGGGTAGTCAATTTAGGGCTGGCAGTGATATAAGGGAACAATGATTTAAAAAATTAAACTATATATGCTGTTGTTTGACATTTTTGGTGCATGATCAACAACACCAGAACACAGAAAAGTATTTGACTGGGTACTCTTGTCCATTCAGGTGGCATGCTGAGCTCCAAGGCAAAGCGGGCAAAATGCTCCACACATAAACAACGTGTGATTGTTATGCTGTACAACAAAATTTGCGACATTGTCAGCAACATTTCGGAGCTCCTAGAGATCCAACTACTGACAGACACCACCATACTCCAGGTAAAATCTCCAAATACTTCAAAACAATGTTAAACTAAGGGGGAAAATGCATTCCAGACCAAATGCTGACTGAATTCCTTTTTTTTTTTTTTTTTTAATTTTCTTACAGGTTTCTTCTATGGGGATCACTCCATTCTTTGTGGAGAATGTCAGTGAGCTGCAGCTGTGTGCCATTAAACTAGTTACAGCAGTAAGTGTGTTTTCTCGCCTCGTTGGACATGGACAGAAATTCAGAGTCTATTTAGACAAGATATATACAAGATATTTAGACAAGATGTGACCAGGTTTTTTGGACACTTTATCCTACTACATTGCATCCTTTTGTGTACAAACCTTGCATGTGTTTTACTGCTCTACAAAACCATTAAATGACTAAGCACCTTATTTCCTGTCCAGGTGTTCTCACGTTATGAGAAGCATCGGCAGCTGATCTTGGAGGAGATCTTTACCTCTTTGGCCAGGCTGCCCACCAGCAAACGCTCCCTCAGGAATTTCAGGTAATTTGTTTTACCTGAATCTACATTGATTTATGGCAGTTGGGTGTTCCAAGGATATGGTATCAAATGTTTTTGGTGTAGCAAAATAGTTGAGGCAGAGGCAAAGATTTCCCGACGAGAGGGTGTGTTCACTACTTAACACCAATTATTTTCCTGAAAATACACAATGTAACTTAAAATGTTTACTGACCTCTTGTATTCATTCTTAGGCTGAACAGTTCAGACCAGGATGGAGAGCCAATGTACATCCAAATGGTGACGGCTTTAGTTCTGCAGCTGATCCAGTGTGTGGTTCACCTCCCTAGTGACAAGGACACATTTGAAGAATACGACTCCAAGGTAAGAGAGGAAGCTATTATGCAGATGAACAAATGTAGAATTTGTATTAATATAAACAAACATTCAGATGCATTAATTGCTCAACCCTTTTTCTCTCTCTCTTTTTTTTTTTTCTTTTTAGGTGGATCAAGATGTGTTGATAACCAACTCGTATGAGACAGCAATGAGAACAGCGCAGAATTTCCTCTCAGTCTTCCTCAAAAAGTAATTACACTTCTATGCTGAACTGTCTT
The DNA here is from genome assembly GCA_021432705.1 of Caranx ignobilis. Lineage (NCBI taxonomy): Eukaryota > Metazoa > Chordata > Actinopteri > Carangiformes > Carangidae > Caranx > Caranx ignobilis. Next base: position 43,364,893 of record MU270014.1, on the reverse strand, counting down.
GAATATGCTGTGTTGTTTATTCTCTCAAAATGTTCTGGTTGTTTCATGGCCCCTTGTCCCTGATCACAGTTGCCTCCATTAATTTGTTATCCCATTAATTCTCTTGGATTCTTCTCCTCTGACACTTTTTTACTCTTCCCCTCCTTAAGGTGTGGCAGCAAGCAGGGAGAAGAAGATTACCGGCCATTGTTTGAGAACTTTGTTCAGGATCTGCTCTCAACAGTAAACAAACCAGAGTGGCCTGCTGCTGAGCTTCTGCTCAGTCTGCTTGGCAGACTACTGGTTAGTATGGCATCTCTTTGTGTAAACTGAAAATGCTCCTATTTTTTACCCACGTGTTTCCAGAAATAGATGATCCAGATTAATAGCAGTGGACAGCTTTATGATCCTTCTGACAAAAAACCTTTTAGCAGTTAGATGTGGACATAGGTTACATCTCATTTGTAAGACATCCCCATTTTAAGCTGTGATGCTGCAGTACCACGTGACATTTTTATATTGCGTGCTTTGTACTTGATCAGATGTCAGATCAGATGTTATCAAGAGATACTTTTTGACAGGAGACAGGGGCAGGAGACTATCGGAAAATTTGAAATGAATATGTCTTAAGCATTTCTTGGTGACATCCTTTGTGTCTTCTCTCATCAGGTGCACCAGTTCAGTAATAAGCAGACTGAGATGGCCCTGAGAGTAGCATCTCTGGATTACCTGGGCACAGTGGCTGCACGTCTGAGGAAGGACGCAGTCACCAGCAAGATGGACCAGAGATCAATTGATCGTATTCTACAAGAGGTATGTGATGTCACTTACTCTTGAATGTATAATTGTGGGAAAAATGGTGCAATGCAAAAAATGTATGTTACAATTTAGTTTCTATTTACCCTTTTCCCAAAAATGGCTCGGTGTAAGTGACACTTGTTTCTTTCTGATTTTATAGTCTCCAGGTAATGATGAAACCCAGCAGCTGCAGAAGGCTCTACTAGACTACTTGGAAGAAAATGCAGAGACTGACGCCTCACTGGTGGTGGGTTTACATTAGACTGACTGAACAAGTGATTATTTTAACCACTCAACCATCTACACCTGATACTGAGGTTTTTTGGTCTTTAGTTTGCCAGAAAGTTTTACATCGCCCAGTGGTTCCGGGACGCCACCACGGAAGCCGAGAAGTCCATGCGGAACCAGAATCCGAAGGATGAGGACTCCTCAGACGGACCACAACACGCCAAGGAGTTGGAGAGCACTGGTGAAATTATGCAGCGTGCTGAAAAGCGCAAGAAGTTCCTGCGCAACATCATCAAAACCACGCCAGCTCATTTCACTACACTGAAGTAAGGATGTGTGAATGTTTTGGCAGAGTAATCAACATCACTCTTACAACAGAGATCAGTTGTTCCTGCTTTTTCTGATGGTATTGCTCCATCTCTTTCCCGGTTTCTTTTTTTGGTGTCACACTTGCCTTTAAGTTACACTCCCCTGCCTGTTGTATGACTGTGTAATCCTCTAACGTTCTTCCTCTTTGCCCTTCTCTTACAGAATGAACTCTGACACTGTGGACTATGATGACTCTTGTCTAATCGTGCGTTATTTGGCCTCCATGAGGCCGTTCGCCCAGAGCTTTGATATTTATTTAACACAGGTACTGTTCTTACTGCAAGTATCCTTGCCTTTTTATTGAAGCACAATAGCAACATAAAAGAATGCGAAATTTGTTAGACTCTAGGAGATATTGGGGCTCCATAGTTTTGACTTTGTAAACTCATGAAATGAAACATCAGTTTGTGTAATCATAGGTTGTTATTTTGTTGTTTGCGTTTTTGTTTCAAATAGATCTTGCGAGTCCTTGGGGAAAGTGCCATCGCTGTCAGGACTAAAGCCATGAAATGTCTGTCTGAGGTTGTGGCTGTGGACCCCAGCATACTGGCAAGGGTGTGTGAGGATTTGTGTTTGTCAAGTTCACTCATGCTTGATTTGTACTTTGTGTGATCTTGAATTCTGTTTTGTTGGATACTATTCTGACTCATAGGAAAATTATTTTGAAGTTTATGTACTTTTCTTCTCCCCATGCTGCACACTGAAACTCTTTTCCACTCTGACAGTCTGACATGCAACGTGGCGTCCATGGTCGTCTGATGGACAACTCCACCAGTGTGAGGGAAGCAGCTGTTGAGTTGCTTGGCAGATTCGTCCTTAGCCGACCCCAACTCACTGAACAGTACTATGACATGCTCATAGAGAGGATACTGGTGAGTTACCCACTGGGACTCTTTGGAGACACATTTTTACATTGGAATGTTTTAAAGTCACCATTGAATATTAGCCATTAGTGGATTAAAGTGCAGTGATGTTGTAGGATACAAAATTTTAATCTATAGGTATAAATATGTCCGTTAAGTGCTTTTGGACAATGAATGAATGAATGTTGGGTTGAGTGTTTCATGCTCTGTACACCACACTGTGAGAATGATGATTTATCAGAATGGACATTTTCAAGTCATAACCCTGTGATTCCCCATTACAGCTATAGCGTAACATATTCCCTTGAAAATTTTCTTTGCATTTAATGATATTGACCATAACACCATAGACTGTCAATTAACCACAGCCACCTGATAACTCCAGTGTTGATTGTTCTTTTATAAACCAAGCTTTTGGATGGGGCATAGTTGAGTTGCAGTGTGTTCATTGTGCACTGTGGAGATTTTTACCTGTACAGCTGAATGTTCTTCTGTTTTTTAATGTTTTACATTTTAAGATGCTTTCAAACTAATCACATGAGTTACTGGTGTGGAAATGGAGCTGCTATTTCTTGCACCCATTGAATTTGCAAATGTACGGGAGCGTGGCTTATTTTACACTTCATGAGCATGAAAGCATGTTTATCTGTTCATTGACTTTACATGGTAAAGCATCCCCAGTGATTGAGCTTGAAGAAAAGATATTTTCCTGTTTGTTTCAAGTTTTTACATGATGGGAACTATTCAAGTAGGAGCTAGTTTAAAAGTAGGAAGCAGTTGATTTTTAACACAGATAACTGAAATGTAACTTTATAGTCCAATCTATTGTTCCTGAAATCCAGTCCAACAAAAAAGCCTAGTACTTATTCTTTGTATTTAGCATCTGAGTAGTGAATGAATTGAAATTGTTTTGCCTGTTGTCATGGTAATATTCACAAGGGTTCATGAGAAGTTCACTCATCATCACAGTCTTTTACTGCCACCTATTGCCAAAAATATGCTATTGCATCCATGCAGGTGTTTCTTTCATGAATGGAAACAAGCGCAGAAAATTCAAAGCCTCTATGAATTTCTTTTGGTGCACAGGACACTGGTATCAGCGTCAGAAAACGGGTGATTAAGATCCTCAGAGACATCTGTCTGGAGCAGCCAACCTTCAGTAAGATTACTGAGATGTGTGTGAGGATGATCCGCAGAGTCAATGATGAGGAAGGTATCAAGGTATGGATCAACTGCACCTCTGCTTCTTGACAGTTTTTGTTGTCGGAAATATGACTTCCAATTTTAATCATTCTGTCCATTTTTCAGATCATTTTTTAAAATATTCATCACAAAAGATGTAGTTTAAAATATTTGTAAAAGTCTATATCCAAGCTAATGACACACAAACTTATGTTCCTTTTAGAAATTGGTGAATGAGACATTCCAGAAGTTGTGGTTTACTCCAACTCCAGCCCATGACAAAGAGACTATGACCAGAAAGATCCTGAACATCACTGATGTGGTGAGTTTAAGTGACTTACCAGTTTGTGCCTAGAAATAAATGTTTTGAACCTCAACAAAAAGGCAAAATCTCTGTCAGCTCTGACCTTGTCTCATGGTAAAGTGTAATTCTTATGTCTGATTTCTTCAGGTTGCAGCGTGTCGAGACACCGGCTATGACTGGTTTGAGCAACTTCTTCAGAATGTGAGTATTTTGAGTGTCAGGGCTTCACCTGGTGAAGAGTATATCACTGTATAAACTCTTTATAAAATAAACGATTGTCTCTGTTTCTCTAGCTTCTCAAGTCTGAAGAGGACGCATCATATAAACCAGCCAAAAAGGCCTGTGTTCAGCTTGTTGACAATCTGGTAGAACACATCCTCAAATACGAGGAATCTCTTGCAGGTATGCAAGTTTGTCATCTGACACCTTCTCCAACTATGTTATAATGTAGCATTTAATGAATGCTTAAATCACTGTCTATACTGTCAGAGGTTACAACAGTCATTTCTTCCCCCTGTAGAGAACAAGGGTGTAAACTCAACACGGCTAGTGGCGTGTATCACCACCTTGTACTTGTTCAGCAAGATCAGGGCCCAACTCATGGTCAAACATGCCATGACCATGCAACCCTACCTGACCACAAAGTGTAACGTAAGTTGTGTTTACAAAGTTATTATCGTTATTGCTTTATTATTAAGGGAAAAAAAAACATTCTTGTTGGATAATTGATGATTGTTTACATCTGGGTGAATTTAAGGGACACAAATTGGTTTATGTGGTCTTTTGGAGCTTCTCAGTAATTGCTGGTACATTGTTTCGTTTGCAGACTGCCAATGACTTCATGGTCATCTGTAATGTTGCAAAGATCTTGGAGCTTGTGGTACCGTTGATGGAGCACCCCAGTGAAACTTTCCTTGCCACCATCGAGGAAGACCTCATGAAGCTCATCATCAAATATGGCATGACTGTATGTGGCAGTCATTTTTTAGAACTTGCTGTAGTATGTACCATTATAGAACCATGTTTGGTCTGTGAAATGTTATTGAGATGACATGATCTCCTCTTCCTTTGTTTAGGTGGTCCAGCACTGTGTGAGCTGTCTTGGAGCCGTTGTCAACAAAGTGACACACAACTACAAGTTTGTCTGGGCTTGCTTCAACAGATTCTATGGTGAGATATCCAGTTTCTTTGATCTTGCTTTTGCAAAGATAACAGCAATCTAGTGTGCTCAGCTTTAAAGTGTCACCCTCCAGTTTATCCCCATATTACCTCAGAGGAGTCATTGTAAAGTTTCACTTGGCCACCAGCAACATTAGAGGGGTAAAACACATAAAAGGGAACACCCATAATTTAGGTCTTTAGAATTACTTAAAATTATTTTTCTTCTTTTCCAGGTGCACTTAACAAACTCAAGATTCAGCATCAGGAGGATCCCAACAGCGCAACTTTGGTAGCAAACAAGCCTTTCCTGCTGCGATCACTCTTCACTGTGGGTGCCCTGGCCCGGCACTTTGATTTTGATTTGGAGGAGTTCAAGGGCACCAACAAGGTAGAATTAGCAGTTTAATTTTCAGTATTTAACATTTCATATTAAACTTATGGAACACTATGACCTGCAACTTTGAGTGAAGTCACCAACTTTTTGGTTGGCTCTAATATTTTCTCTAGCCACTGTTTGAGAAGATGTATTTTCGTCTTATGTTGGAGCAGAAAAAGCAGAAAATATCTTGATATATAAAACCAAACAAGCTGCTCTACCACCTTTTGTAGGGATGGAACGGTCGATGAAAACGCTCCAAACCGTTCAGTTGGACTGTCTCGGTTAGCGTGTGTCATTCGGTTCATTTTTTCTTTTCATTCAATACAGAGGCAGAGTGTAGCAGGAGGTCAGATGTGGACCTTGCCCCACTCTCTCTCTCTCAAACAGATTGACAATGGACCTGTCTGTGAACAGCCCCTGCTCTCCGTGTACACTCCAATTTTAAACAGAGTTCCTGCTATAATGCCATTAAAGAAGACCCCTCATTATGCCGGCTTTGCTTGTTTACATACCAACTCTTCCTTTTGCACAGACGTCAATTCAGCTCTGTGGCTACCTCCTCCGCTTCCAGCTTATTGGCAGAGCCTTGAACAGGCTGTAGTTATAAATCTTAGAATTTCACTTGAATCAAAACGTGATCATGTGCAAGAGGAAGATGCTCAAATGAAAGCTGCAGACTTTGCAGCAAGAAGACTGAAGGTGAAACACTGAAAAGTGTTGAAGTCACTTTATCAGTTCAGTGATTTATTGGACACAAAGTGTTTATATTTTGTTGTTAAGTTATTTGAATAAAGATCTTAAATTAAAATGATTATTATTTAATAATAAATTTAAGAAATTGTGGGTGTGCGCATTCTTTCAGATTTTACATGACTATACGAGACAATTTTTTTAGTGTAAATATTGAATTATTGGATATATATCTTATGTCGATATATATTTTTCTGTAGTGTTAAAAACAACATATACCGAACCGAACTGGAAACTGTGACCACAAAACCATGATACAAACTGAACCGTGGATTTGGTGAACCGTTCCACCCCTACACCTTTGCTACTGCAAATGATCAAATATATGCTTTCACATAATGTGTCTCTGTCTCTTGTGTACAGGTTGTTATCAAGGAAAAAGTTCTCGAGCTGCTGCTATATTTCACCAAACATGAAGATGAGGAGGTCAAGACCAAAGCTATCATCGGCTTAGGCAAGAACAACATTATTAAATAAGATTAAGTTTGAAAAATTAAAAGGTTTCTTACTTATTTGCTGTGTTAAAAATGTAACCTTTTTAGACAGCATGTTCAGAATGATCGAAGGCATGGGTTGTTTTGTGGTGACTAACCTACAGTGTCATGTTAGGGAATCACAAGACTGTGACTGTATTAGAAAGCCAGAGATGTTCTTGAAGCTGTTGCATCTACTGGAGGTTATCTATGGAAGCTGTATTGCCAACTGATTTTTAAATGCTGAGGGCCATTCTTTTCCCTCAGGCTTCCTTGTGATCATGCATCCCAGCCAAATGTTTGTGCCTGAGGTGAAGTCCTTGTACAACGGGATCCTGGCTGACGCTTCCTCCTCCATCAACCTCAAAATCCAGATCCTCAAAAACCTCCAAACATACCTTCAGGAGGAGGACACTCGGATGCAGGAAGCAGACAGAGAATGTAAGTAAAGCTGAGTGTTGTCTAATGGTACATTGATTTTATCAGTACCACCAACAATGTCAGGCCAGTGTTTCATGTATTGCTGAATTCATACATCCAGCATGTTGACCTAAATTGTTGGTGTACAAAAAGTACTTTATTGTATCAGTTTTTATATTTAATGTGATAGAATGGACACTCAACACATCGTATTTTGCCTCTTTGCAGGGAAGAAACTGTCCAAACAGGAGGATCTCAAGGAGATGGGCGACATCTCTTCAGGGATGAGCAGCTCCATTATGCAGCTTTATCTAAAACAGGTGTTGGAGGCGTTCTTCCACACCCAGTCCAGTGTACGGCACTTTGCTCTCAATGTCATAGCTCTCACGCTCAACCAGGGTCTCATCCATCCTGTACAGGTAAGACTGGATTACCAGAACTTGTCACACATTTCCACCTCGGGTAATTGATAGACAAGTCATCTTTAAATGACATGTCTTTATCTTAGAATTGGGATTTGTAGATATGGGTTCAACATATCCATTTTAACCCTTTCCTTTCCATTTGAAAATATTGTTTGTAAGCAACTTGATGCCTAATAATAACTCTAATGTTCAAAACTGTAAAAATTTCATGTGTTGTAGTATTGTGAAAACATAATTTTCGTTCTGTCTGTGCAGTGCGTACCCTACCTCATTGCAATGGGAACAGACCCAGAGCCCAGCATGAGGAACAAAGCTGACCAGCAGCTGGTGGAGATTGACAAGAAGTACACAGGTTTCATCCATGTGAGTTGGTGTTGAGTGTTGGGAGTCTCAGAGTTATTCTCAGTTATTTTCCGACCATGATGTGGTGATTTTGAAAGATACAGGATTACTTGTGTGTGTTTTTTGATTGTTTGTGATTTGTTTGTTGTTGTTCTTTTCTTTTTGACTTGAACTTTTGTAGTACTGGAGGAAAAAACGTTAGATGTAATGTAATTGTAGTCTTACTATTTGTATGGCACGTTCCCATTGCAACAGCTGTTTCAACAGTTTGCTGAAATGCCAGGCTTGTAACACATCTCTTTCAACATATTCTTTCAAAGATGAAGGCAGTTGCTGGGATGAAGATGTCATACAATTTGCAGCAGGCCATCGATATGTCTCGTAAAAGCATCATAAGAGGTTTCAGACAGGACGAGACGCACTCAGCACTCTGCTCCCACCTCTTCACTATGATCCGAGGCAACCGCCAACACCGCAGGGCTTTCCTCATCTCACTGCTGAACCTCTTTGATGACAGCTCTGTGAGTGAACCTGTACTCATTTCATGCAAGCAAAGTCAAAATATACTTCTTCTTGTTTGTAACACGTATGCCAACAGTATATTTTTGCTAAAAATATCTATTAGTGCTTTATACAGCAACACACAGAACACAGACAACATAAATGATTTTTAAAGCAGTGCTTTTTAATATATACACCACAAACACTTGTGTAAATAAATTCACATTGTAGCCAATTCATCAAGGCTAAGTTATTGTATAAATAGTAAATTTTTATCAGCAAACGCTGTAATATTAGTTATATCATCAGCCATTAACTTTCCTTTGTTTTCTCTGTTTCTGCAGAAGACGGAAGTGAACATGCTGCTGTTTATCGCAGACAACCTTGCCTGTTTCCCATACCAGAGCCAGGAGGAGCCTCTCTTCATCATGCACCACATAGACATCACCCTGTCTGTTTCTGGCAGCAACTTGTTGCAAACCTTCAAAGAGGTAACTTTTTTAGAGCTTTTGAGAGAAGCATGTGTATAACATTTTTATTTGTGTTTTCTCAAGAAATGGGGCTGGAAAAAGTTCAAAATATTATTATGGATGGAATTTGATTGTTTGTTTCTGCTTAGCTTCTGTTAAAAGAACCAAGGCGCAAAGAGAAGAAAGTCAAGAAGGAATGGAAGCACACATCAGATGGGGAGGATGAAGAGGAGAAGATGAACTGCGATTCCCCCAGGAGCGACAATGGAGAACACAGCAACAGTGATGATGAAGATGTGGTACGTCGGCCTAAAAAGGCCAGAAAACCTGTTGCTGCAGAGAGCTCGGAGTCAGAGTCTGATCTGGAGGACTTGGATGTAGAGGACGCAGAAAAAGTAATGAGGCTCCTCCCAGATAATCCCACAGGTCTCTTGGACTTTGCTAATGCCGTTCAGGGCATCCTGTTGCTGCTGGTGCTCAAACAGCATCTGAAGAACCAGTATGGATTCTCCGACAGGTAACATCAACACAACTTTATTTCTGTACAGACTATAAACTAATTATTGTTTTCATTTTTCAGTATGGATTACTTGTACCTCTTCAAACATTCACCTATGTTTGAAAGTCACTTAAATTAACATACATTTTATCTTCCCACAGTAAAATTCAGAAGTACTCTCCAACAGAGTCGGCCAAGGTGTACGATAAGGCAGTGAACAGAAAAAGCAATGTTCACTTCCACCCACGACAAACCATTGACTTCATCTCCAACAACATGGCTCATGCCTCACTGACAGACGATGTCAAGAAGCGGATAGTTAAACAGTACCTAGATGTAAGTAACGAAGCTGGTGTCGGACGTCACTGCCAGTGCTTTCTTTACATCACAGATTAAGTTAATCTTTTCTCTTTCTGTCTTTTCCCCAGTTACATGAGCTTTCAAATGCAACATTCCTTCTAAAAAGTTTTCTTTACTTCTGAACTTAGATTAAATCGATAAAATATAGGGCTTCTGCTTCATTTGTCTGAAGTGAATGACAGCCTAATATAAAGTTAATTTGTCAGACTTCACTAGTTTATTAAACTGGTCATGACCTTTATTCCTCTGCCATGTATGAGATCAGTGTGCCTTTGGTTCTTATGAAGAGTTCTGCCCATTAATCTTTCGCTCACTCATTCATTCAGTAGCGTTCAATACTCATTAATTTGCAGTGATTATCCCAATCTTGTACTCTTTGTAGATATTGATGTCAAACTACAGAGGAGTGTGAAACTTGTGTCTCTAATTTCGTTTCTTGTCATTTAACACGACACAGTTTAAGGTTCTGATGGAACATTTGGATCCAGATGAGGAGGACGAGGAGGGAGAAGCGTCTGCCAGCGCTAACATCAGAAACAAAGCCATAAACGCCCTACTGGGAGGCTTGGGCCCCATGTCAGGACCCAGTCCACGGAATCAGGCAGGACCAGAGACAGATGATGATGATAGTGATGGTGACGAAAGGACCCCAGGGGTGAGACAGAGTGATACACACAAAGTCTTAAATAAGACAGATTTTTAAAATGTGAGAAAATATTCTAACCTTTTTTTTCTTCTATTCTCCTTGCAGTCCTCTCGAAGGTCAAGGCGAGCGGGTGACTCCTCGGACCCCGGCCGTATGAGCGAGCAAGTGGAGGCCATGGATGTGATTGCCCTTTGCTGCCCCAAATACAAGGACCGGCCGCAAATAGCTCGAGTCATCAACAAGACCTCTAGTGGATACAGCATCCACTGGATGGCTGGCTCCTACTCGGGGCCCTGGGCAGAGGCCAAGAAACGTGACGGCCGCAAACTGGTGCCTTGGGTGGACACTATTAAGGAGTCGGACATCATTTTCAAGAAGATTGCCTTGACCAGCAACCACAAACTGAGCAACAAAGTAGTACAGACTTTACGCTCAATGTATGCAGCGCGGGACGGAGGGGCTAGCTAATGGCTCCTGTGTGGTGGTGTCCCCTCCCCCCCACCCCACCCTTATTTTGTTTTTTTTTTTGTTTTTTGTTTTTTTGGGATCCCCTGCTCCATTTCTACTTTATCAGAATCTTCGTTTTCCCTGCTCCTGCGCCTCCTCCTCAACCTGCCACCTCCAACGACACAGCCAAACTTCACTGGATTCCTACCCTCCTCCTCTCCTTCCTCATTTTTGTAAGAAAACACAAGAGGGCAAGAATATTTGACACTACATACTTTTACATGAGTTATTCTTGCAAAAATGACACAAAACAAACTTATTATATTAGAGGGACTGCTCATGTTTTGTTTGTGTACAAGTTCCGAGGATAGAATCCAGAAGGCATTAAAGGAATAATTCACCCAAATTATCCCTTAAAAAGGCTATCAGAAAAGAGACCTGGAGGGAAATGTTTTGTCAACATTGTTGTGGGAGCTCCTTCGCTGTTGTGCAGCAGATTCTAGTCGCTCATTTCTACTCCCACTGTATCATAGTTTAACACGACAAAAAACTAAAATGTTTATATCTCTGAAGACAAAAAAGCTGTAAAAAAAAGAATAAAACCTTAAGTGAATGTTGGAAATTAGTCTTTTTGATGTTCTTATTAAAGTGTTTTTGGAGTTTATTATACTACTAGCACCCTGATGGTTTTTCCTTTTAGCTTTTAGATATTTGAAAGAAAAAGAAAAAGAAAAAAAATAAGAATTTTTATTTTTGTTCACTTTTATTTGTCCATGCTGTACAATGGCAGAGTCCTCTGAATATAATTTATTCTATTTCGAACTACGCATGCAGTATATGTGGCCTATTGCAGGAGGATATTTTGTAAATGTAGATTTTGTTGTATTAGGTCACCCTAGTAATAAGAGGAAAAGGGGATTCATACCCTTTTGGTGGAACAAATACTGCAATAAATTTTCTACTTCTCTTTGTCACTTGTCTGCTCAAGTGTTAATCTGATCTTTTCATTTTGCAAATGAAGGAAAGTGTAGGACTTTGACATTGTTAAAAACACTGACGGGCATGAAAGGAATTTACAGGGTTGATCACAAGAGGAGAGAGGCTCATAGATGTCAAAAGAAACAAAAGCAGAAGTATGGTTATAATTTGTGGATTCAATTGTTTTTCTAGTATTTGAAAATGCCATCATGTAATTCTGTTTTGCGCCCTTTGGAGACTCAAACTACACAACTACATCGATACCCACATACACACATGTTGCTATGTTTTTACACTGGATGTTTTTGTATGGCAATATGTAATCCATAAAAAGTTATCACGTGAGGCTAACGTGTCACACACATTGTTGATTATCACTATCACAGTTAATACTACTGTCCTTTCGTCAGAGGACTTAACCAATGTGTTACATCTTCTACTTGTTCAACTCAGTGGGTGAAGTATAAACCTGTTTTTCTCCTCATAGTTTATAGATCACCAACAAATCCCAAATGTTACCAAAGATTTTACACAATAAGTAATCTTGTATTATCTTCCTTCAGTTTGTTTTTTTACAATTACAACGTATGTCTGTTTGTTTACGTTCTGGGCAAGTTAGATCGCTTGTAAAGCCAAAAAAAAAAAGCCCTGACATCAAATGTATATAAATTAATGGAGCGGATGGTCAATGAGAGACTAATGCAGTACTTGGAAGAGGTATGGTGGCCTTAGGAAAGGGCCATTATGGATCCAGCTTTGTGTCTGGAAGATGACATAAGGAAACCCCAAGTAAAAAATAGACAATGGTGGCAGTATTTTTCTGTGTGAAGTTAACATGATATTCTGTGGAGGGATGGGCTGATGATTAAATGACACCGAATGGGAGTGGGGTCGGTACATTGAGTTGACAGTCATCGCCAGACTGAGGACAGGACATATAAATCTGATCAGTCCGCCTCTTGTCATAGGGAAACATCCAACAGGAATGTGTTAGGAGAAAACAACAAACTGTAGGGCATGTGATAATTGAGTGTAGGAAAGACATATTAGAGAAAAGGACCATGATGGAGGGGATGCAGAGAACAGGGAATGGATTAAAGAACAGGCTGGGAGGTGTAGGAGATTGACGAGACAGGAAATGCCTAATGAGTCTTTCAACAAAAACTGGACTGGCTGCTGTAGGATTTTTTTCAGTACCAGTAGATGGCAGTAGTGCAACATCCTGGGTGCAAGCAAGGCACCCTGTTGCCTTGAGGAGACATAGGTGAACCATGATGTCGTTTACAGCTTGTTTGATCCAGACTTCTGGACCAATTGAAGCTTATGGATGGACTTGTAGGGGAGACCGAAGAGAAGGGAGTTGCAATAATCCATGCAGGATCACAGAACCATTAATTCCGCAGAGATGGAAAATCTGTGACAGACATTTTGTAAGAGAAAAGTTAATTACTATGTTGCACATAATCAAGTCCCACTCCTATTTTCACTGTCTAAAACTTCACATGACTTGAATGAACAAGGCTCCAAAGTGTCTTGTATAAGCTAGTTGCGTATGTATTGTATGCACTACACCAGCGCCAGCTCCTCCAGGCAAAAATACACAAAAATAATGGCACCTCATCAAAAGTTAAATCATTTTTGTGTTAAGTTTTTGGGTTGTACCCTTCAGCCCCTTCTCACATAGTATATCAGGAACTGCTTAAGGCAATCACTTCAGATTTGACACAAACATTCACTTGGGCTTGACAATGATGTGATATTTTTTGGTGGGTAAAGTTCAAGGTCATTCGATAGTCATAGGTCAACATCATTGTGACCTTATAGAATATGTTTTTGGCAGCCATGACTCAAGAATTCCTACACTACATGGTGATTGCATGAAAATACAAGGAAAATATAGAAATAAATTCAGTGGTGGACACAGGAAATTCTCCCCCATCCAGATCAACAGACTGAAAGTAAGTGATTACATACACAGATCTGTAGGTTTTGGCTATAGTCCACTCAACAACAAGTGGTTCCGTGGGTGCAGATGCCCTGAGAAGTGAGTTCCAGGTTCGACTCATTGCTGCAGGTCATTCTCCTGCTCTCTGTCCCTGCATTTCGTGTCAGTCTCCACTGTCCTAAGAAATAAAGACAGAAAAATCACCATAGAAAATGTACATCGAGCCGAGCTCTGTTTCTTGACAGAGAGGCATGAAGAGTCCTTATGTGACATGAGGACATGAGCAGACATGAGTCATGCTCTGTATTCTTCACCCTGTCAATCATCTCCAGCAGTGACTGAGGCTGGTTTGGTGCCAACATTGGCATGGAGAAATTCTTCAACATCAAGTGCTGCTACACAGGCCTGAGGCGTCATGTGGTGGTCTTGGTGGCTAAAGTCCAAGCCCCAAAGATGCACAGAGGTGGACCGACAGTGAGTTTGCTTAAGTTTGGCAAAAAGATGATGAGGTAAGTGGCTCTATTTGAACATTTTTTATGTATAAAATTTTCATTGACAGAGTTATAGGCTTCACAACAAAAGCTCATGCTTATGTAAAATATGGTGTCCTTTCAAGTAAAACACTCCCTATATCTTTTGTTCTGGTCACTGCTGGGATGCTACTGCCAAAGGAATATGTGGAGGAAGTGTGTTTTTGTGTGTATTTCTGTGTTGACCCTTGAGCTTATGTATGTATTTCATTTTATTCGTAAGAATAGCAAATTGCATAAATTTAAGGAAACAAACTTTTGATAAATACGTTCGTTTAAAAATAGAGAAATACAACTATTGTCATATCAGATTTTAAGCAAGAAAAATATCAAAAAAACATTTTTATATCATACCGTGTGAAAGATACCGTTTTGTACGGTCTGAACAGACCCCACAAAAAAAGAGTTCGCGCAAACGGAGCCTTCCTGGACCGCACTGCGCTCCGTAGTCTGCTGACGTCACCACCGTTTGTATTGTTTTGGCGGTTTCGCTGCTTCGTCCGTTGCTCGGTGTTTCGATTTATTTAATCAGTTTTTAGCCCACGAAGTATGGAGCGGTACGTCTCAAACTCATTAGAAGACACATATTAACGTTATTCGGTGTAAATGAAAGTTATTTTTTAGCAAAATGTGGTAGTTTTGTTAACTTAGTTATTGTTAGCTAGTCGCGGTCATCACAACAGACTTTACGTTAACTGTTTGTAGTCATATCTGTCGACATGAATTTTTGAAAAAAGTAGCATTATCATTGTATTAGTGTGCAGTTTTAGATTATGGTGGATGAGTTTTCTTGAAACAGTACGCCAATAACGCCAATAAGTGAAATGTTTCTTTTGTATAATAACTTGTGTCTAGTGGAAGGAAGAGTCGAGCAGGTTGCAGACCGTCGGAGCTGCCGATGCGGGTTCAAGACAGCAACAGGATGAGCAATGTGTACACAACGCCCCAGAGGTTGGTGAAAGTAACTTGGGCTAGACTAACTGATACATTCAGACATTGTTCTTATTCAGGAAAGATGTTGCCTCCCTATAGTGTATACTTACCGCACCCTTTTATCAAGCAAATTTGTAGTTGGTAAAACCTAATGTGAATCACACCCATAAAGGAATTATACGCTCAACTACGTGACAACTCTCAATACAGGAATGCATCGGAAGTTATTTTAAGATTAGTTAGTTAATTTCGGCCCTTTACTTATCTATGGCATTGTACTACATTAGATGTAGTACTGTTAGATAACATTAGATGGTTTAACAAAGATAATGGGTATATTACTGGGTTAGGGTTAGGAGATAGCTTGTTCAGATGTGTGTCCACGGGTGGAACACAACCATTTGTTCACACTCAATTTGTTCCTTTACAGTAAACATTCATTTGGAAAGCTTAATATACCCAAACCACAGTCTGTGACATCTGAAAGGCGGACCAGCTTCTTTGGAGCACGGTATGTGAATAACATTTCAGAAACTTATGATACTGCATTACAATGTAATGATGGAAAGCATATCACAAATCACAAAATACATCAATAAGTGGGACAAACACCAATGGTAGCAAAGCAGATGTAAGTAAGTAAAGTATAAAGTAATGGAATTTTAGTGTTTACCTTACAGTGTAGTGGGATACTTCTGTAGATAAATATCCTGTGAATATGACCTTAAACTGAGTGATAGTGCATCCCTGGGAACCTTACCTGTCTGAGCCTTGGCTTATGTAAGCCAGTGCTGCATATACAGTCCTAAATTAGAAAATTAACAGAATAAATTGATAAAGGAGACTCACATGAGTAAATGAGAACAGGGCTGATTGTTCTATCAAAAAATCCCTCAAATTTGTAAATAATTAACTTCATGAATGTGTCTTTTGCTTTTACATCATTTCATTTCCACATTGCAGATATTTAGATGCAAATAAAATGAAGATGTACATTTGTCTTTAATTTCAAATAGCAAAAATGATGATATAACGGTGGTGTGTTATTGTTTTCACTGTAGAACTAGTGGTGCTAGCATGCCTCGCAACAGCACCATGTCCGGGTTTGGAGGAACTGAAAAGATCAAAGATGCCAGACCTCTACATGATAAATCTTATGTTCAGCAGTGCATCAGACAGCTACACGAGGTAAATTCACTTCGTTACACACTATTTGACAGTCTGTGTAATGAGTGTACGCATCCAAAGATTTGTCGGTTTTAATGTTGCAACACCTGTTTGTCTGAGGAACACATTTGCCTCAAATCAACAACATTTACCACTCAGGCTCAATGTCTGAATGTGTGCAGTGGTGAACAAAATTTTTATTAAAAGTCATTTTAATGATCAGAGGCCAGCCTGATATTCTGTCTTATATCTTTCTAGTTCTTAACAGAGCACGGTTACCCAGGCACTTTGTCATCCAAGACTCTCCAGTCTCCCTCTACCAAGGAGTTTGTGAAGATGTTTGAGTTTATCTACCGGCAGCTGGACCCAACATTTGAGATGCCAGACTCAAAAGTTGAGGAGGAGGTTCCAGCTCTCCTAAGATCCCTGAGGTGAAATATATTTAGTGTTAAGTACTGTACACACATATATATTACACAGGACTTCTGTCTTCATGTCTGATCATATGAAGCATTTGATGGTCACATTCTGTGCATTCAAAAGGTGGTTTAGTGCTACTAGGGTACTAAGTGTGGGCTGGATAAAATGATGCTTAGAAATGATTAGAAAGATCACTGACAAAAAGATACAAACAGCAGATACCTTCCATTTGATAAGATTTTCCATGTTAACTCTAATGTTGTTTAAGAAGCATTGCTCATTCTTGCTTATCCTGTTTATGGTTTCAGGTATCCATTTGTTCTCTCAAAGAGTTCAATGTATTCTGTTGGAGCTCCCCATACCTGGCCTCAGGCTCTGGGTGCTCTCATGTGGCTGATTGATAACGTCAAGGTGAGTAGCAGTCAGTTCTGGGTTCTCTTTTTTTTTTTTTTATCTTAAAGCAGGTCGATTTGCCGATTTGCTATGGACATAGAATGAACAAATTAAGAACAATGTAATTTCTATTTAAAGAAACAAATGTGAGTGTTTATGTGTGTGTGTGTGTGTGCTTATTCTGGGTGTCAGGTCAGCTGGAGTCTGAGTAAGCTGGAGCTACTGTTCAGTGACTTCTGTGAAGATGGTGACAACATTGAAGACGGGGCTGAATATAACAAGGTACCTTGATATCTTTCCACAGCATCACGAGGCATAAGCACCCCATCACTAAAAAGCATGTGTACATTTATTTAGTTTCGGGGTTTACAAATATGCTCAGGTATTCTTGGAATCAAAGTTCTCAACAGAATTGAATAAAGCAGAAATTTCTGTTTTACATAAATGTGTGTGTTTGTGTTTTCCATTTGTTCCTGTGCAGCTCTTCCTTGATTACACAGCTGAGACATATGCCAAGTTCATGCAGGGTAATGATACATTTGAGGAGGACGATGAAGCATTCCTCACTAAACTAAGTAAGTAAAGCATTTATTTCTGTTCATTTGTTTTTAAATATTTGATTAATTTCCCTCTGTATTTGAGCATAGTGTTCAGTTTTTACGAGTGAAAATCAAGAAAAATTGTGCTATGTGCTATTTTTGTCTTTGCAGAGAAGCTTTACAATGTTGACGAAGCCCTGCTGGCCTCGATGGAGGAGAAGCACAAAATACTCAGTGATGAGGTTGAACGACTGGAGAAGGAGAACCAGACGGTCAGAGACCTATATATTATTACCACCTATGTGTGCAGATTAGAGCATGATTTTAAATCTCCTGAAAGTTGTGCATTAATAGTGCCGAGTTCATTCAGTAAGATGAAACATCTGTAGGATGAGCAGCAAGACATCACACAGATCATTTTCTTTCTCCTTCCCCTGGATAGGACCGTCTTATGACCAAGAGGATGGAAAAGGTGAAGTTGCAGGCAGATCTCAAGAAACTCCAGAGTTATCTAAGCAGCCTGGAAACCTTTAGAGCCAACCTGGAGAAAAAAGACTCCGAACTGAATGAGGAGTTGGAGGCCTCCGGTAAACACATGGGATGAAGGGCTCCATTTGACCAATAGTCAGCCTGATCTGTGGGCAGCTTGCTGATTTCCTATACATCATGATTCTCGTGTCATTTTGCAGTCAGTCAAGTGGAGTCTCTAAAACATAAGCGGGAGGAGCTGCAAAACCTCCTACAGAAGCAGAAGTTTACTCCGGCTGATGTGGAGAGGATCAACAGAGAGAAGAGAGAGCTCCAACAGACCATCTCCACCCTCAGCAAGTCTCTTGAAGACGCTGAACAGCACAAGTGGAATACAGAGATCATGCTGGCCAAAGTGAAAGAGAAGGTACTGTGTGCATGAAAGCAAAGAGATGCTGGCATCAACCCATTTGCTGTTCACATAGTGTCTTTGTTTATATCATTCTCTCTGTATACAGAATGAAAACTCAATTTTGTGATGTTGAGTATACTTTGTCTCTATTATGCTTGTGTAGTTTACAGTTAGTGTAGACGTTCAGATGTTTTTATCCAGTGACTCATATTTTGACCTGTGGTTTCTTGTTGCTCCTCCTTGTCTGCTCTTTCCTCCCATTTCCCTCAATTTTAGGCAGAGGTAAAGGTAGCGGAGTACCACAAGTTGGCACGTAAGCTGAAGCTGATACCACAGTCTGCAGAGAATGCCTGTGGTCATGATTTTGAGATGAGGCCTTTTGAATGTGGACCCAGCAGCACGGTTCAGCATAAAACACAGATACAGGTACCTTCAGCTAATGATCCATTAGACACTGTTATTTACATCCATGTATCATGCATCAATTTGAACTAGACTGACTAGCCATCAGCTATTGGTGGTACTGGCAATCTTACATGAAAATGAACTCCAACATAGATCATGAATTAACTGTTGTTTTATTCTGTGTGCTGATAGATCATGGAATTGTGTGCACTTGTTGTGGTTTGTGCTGTAGATGCTCCTGAGAAAGCTGATCAGTGATGTGGAGGAGGAGAACAGTCGATTAGCCAACATGAACCTCAGTCTGGAGGAGTCTTGTGAACAGGTAACAAAACTGCTGCACATGTAAAGACCACATATGACATTAAAGATCAATCGTGGATTCGCCTCTGATATGGGGCTTTTCTCTGTGATCTCCAAAAACTGACAGTGAATGGAATGTCAGGGTTAAAATCATGTGTCTGATAGGACTCTGACATTAACGCTCGTTTTGTGTTTTTGTCTCTTTGGTTGTGTCTGTGTCTTTTTAGTTGAATTCAAACATATTGGACAAGTCCAACGATCTGAAGCAGCTGAAAGAGCAGGTTCGCAAGCTGGATGAACGGCTGGAATCTGACATGCAGGTACAGACCATCTGACATTTAAAAAATGTTTATGACACAAAAAGCACAATTGCTTCATACATGTAATACCTGATATTCTATCTTTGTGGCTTTAGGAGCTGGCACGAGCAGAGGAGGACTGGGCAGCAGAGATGGAGTCTGTGGAAAACCACCGTAAACTTCTGGAGAAGAAAGTAAATTATGGGTATGATGAGGCAGTGCAACAGCTGAAGGCAGCACAGCAACAGTAAGTGACTATCAATACCACATATTTACAGTATATGTCTAAAACTTACTGCTTCATACTCTTGGTCTTCTATGACTGCTACCAAACTGCCTACAGTAATTTATTTGTTTGTCATTCATGAAATGGGGATTAGAGTGTGAGCTTTAACATCCTTGGAGTCTCCATTTCTGCCAGTCTTATGTTCAGAATAAAAGATTTGTGTTCATCTCTTCTCAAGGTACCACCTGGTGCTGCAGGAGACCAACGAGGAGAGACGAACTGTAGCCAACAACCTGGCATCTGTATTTACCACAGCTGCTAACCACTTGTCGACTACAGAGGTAAATTTTCCTGCAATGATGTGTCGGTCTGAAGTAGGAGGAACAATCTATGTGGATCAAGATTTTTTTTCCCCAATGCACAGAGAACATTGATATAAAGTGTCAAAAATTTCACTGTAGCTGACTGCTGACTAAATATCCTAAAGCTTTTCATGCAGAGGGGCCTTGATTGTCATACAGGAAATAAATGACAGCAAACTAGCACTATGAATGGATGGGAAACATCAATTATTATAAACCCCTAATGCACAAACTTTTATATAGCCTCTGTTTATATTCTAATATTTCAGTGTGTAAATATGATTGGGCTGTTCTCAGCTGGTCATTGCTCACCACTGGGGTTTTTGTGCTACAGAAATGCCTGGAGGAGCTGCACAGCAGAGTGCACCGTGCCTGCTCTAAGGCAGTGGAGGACGACGAGGCTGCTTTACAGAAGATGCGGGAAACTGTGAAGAGCTTAAAGTCCAAGGCAGTTAGTTTGTAAAGAGACATGTGACCTCAGGGTCACTTCAGGGACTATGTAAGTGCATGAGATTTTTCACCATCATTTTATCTTATCTTGGAAAGAAGAAACTAATTACTTAATTCATCTGATTCACTCATCTGTTTTCATGTTTTCTTAACAAGTTTTTAAAGTATTGTATCACTCATAACCTTAGATATTAAAAAAAACATTGCAGGGGTGTCTTTTTTTCCACCACAGATACATGGAAAATACATAGTTATTGTACCTAGAGTTGATTTTTTTATGGATGTCTGATCAGACTCCAGATTTGTCATGTGTTCCTGTACATGTTTTGTTTTTATTTTTTCTATGTACACTTTTCTATTTGTTATTGTAATTATTAATAAATATTCACATGTAAAATAAGAGTTATTCATTCTAAGACTGTCTAAATGCAAACAACATCCCAAGGGAGAAAGGAAAGGCAAATGCTCGATTGTTTCTTGTGTTGAAATGTTTGATTAGTGGTGGGTTTCACTTCCTAGTTGTCATTTTCTTCCTCATTAGACAGTAAAGCAGCCACTAGAAGGCAGCACACTCCACAAGCTGTTATAACTATTAAGGCTCCCCCCATATTGGTGCTCCTTCAGAAGCTCCACCTCCCAAATACATGAACACATTGCCACTGACTGAGTCATAATGAACCTTATTATGTAAAACATTCTTAGACCAGAGAGATAGTAGTTTAGATTCAGAAAATTACACTGAGAGAAGAGACGACTGTAGGTTTGTAGCTAAGCTAACAAGGAAGGTAATTTACTTGGCAGAACTTACTCAGCCAAATAAATCCACAAGCGAACCCATTCATTTATTTTTCATTTAAAGAGTTTTAAAGATGAAATATTAACAATGTGATACTGCACCACCAACAGGCCAAACCGAATCAAGCTTCATATTTAAATGAGTACAAACTTGAAATAGAAATTTCAGACATTTTACTCCCTGATTTGCATTTTGCTTCTTTTACATTGTTGATCTGTTCTTAATAATATTCTTTCTGGTTATCATAGAAAAAATTTGCATAGTTTCCATTTGTAACATTCTCATTTGTCCTATTTTTACTGAGCAGATGAGAGTGTTTAAGTTCCACATATTGGCCAAAACCCATAAAACTGACCGCTCTCTAGTAAATGAAGCGTTTTATTTTAGTTTGCAAGTGAGTTTATTCTAGATTGCTGGCAGGAGCTTGTATTTAAAATTAACTGGCTGAGGCAAAGTTGGCAGTGATGACACAAACAGGAAGCGGGCCATATCGCCACAATGCTTTCTCCAGTCATGGGCAAAACCACTCATTGTACCTATTTCCAATGAGCTCTGCAGACATTCAGTATGATTATATATATATATATTTTTGCATCTATACTCAGTCCAGAAATTCAATCCAGACAAAGCTGTGGCAATCTGTGCACAAATCAAACTGGAATTTTGGATTTCAAAAAAGTGTTTTGAGAAGCTGTAAATCTTTCTATATGCTGTCACATTGGTCCTGATCCAGTGTTTGTCAAACTGTCTTATGAAACTTTGCAGTTCAGAGACCCAATGGATCTTTTTCACAGCAAGATGTCTGCCTTCTAATCCAGCTGCTCATGGTCATGTTGATATACAAAGTAATAGATGTGCATCTTTTTCACAGTTCTCTTTCCCACTTTAAGCCACAACACTGTTTACGTTATATGGTAACTTTCCACAATGTAAACATCATTTTTTATTTCTGTATGGTTTTGTAGTTTAGTGCTTTGATGGCGTCATTGCAGCAAAAAGGAGAAAAATGCTAATTTGACCTTCAGAAAGTGTCAACTTAATTTCACAGCGCTTTGATTCTTCACACCACAAATGTATTTGGTGACCAAAGTGCCAACCTTTCTGTTTTAACAATCATCAAGCAGCCAACACCAGAGGATGTGGAGTGTGTCTCTTCCTTGTTTTTGGTGTCTGCTCCAGTAGCAGTGTAGGTGAGTGCGCGTGAGCCCCTCCTGTTAATCCATTGGTCCTCGCCACAGGTAAAGACACAGAGCCCGCCCACAGGTGAGACGGCAAAGTGCGGCCTGTTGCAGATAGAAGCGGGCTTTTGAAATGTCCTGTTTGACAGACACTGATTTTTCTTTTAAAAAAAGACCTGGGGCAAAGAAACCACCGGCGGCCAGCTTTAAACCAGTTTGTGACACTTTTCACTGTTCTCCACATGTGTCACTTTTACAAGGGATAAATCGAAATTTCTTTGATCAAGACAGAAGAGTTCGCAACTCAAGAGCTCCTCATACATTGGCACTAGCTTTTCTCTCCAGGAAGTGTAAGTAACTTGTCTGCTACACAATGTCAGATGTCCGTTTTGCACTTGTGACATTTTGCTGAGATGCTTTTACTGGTGGGCTATCTAACATGCAAATGTTGTTAGCTAGCGGGATAACGGTGAACACTGCAGTGAAGCCTTTCATATCAATGCTAACGTGTGGGCTAAAGGCTGTGGCTGCACTGTGTTTGTTGCCTCTCTGCGTCCTTAGTGTTAACATGTGGCTGTGCATTTCGTGGGCGCCTTCACTGGCCCCTGTTACACCTTGCTGACTTAGATTTGGTGATGTCTGATGGTTTATTTTTATTGCAGTGGTGTAGTGCGACATCTAGTGACAGTGATGGTCAACCACAGAAACACGGCTAATTTAACAAGCGAAGCTGCGCTACACATTTGCTTGTGTTTACTCTCATTCATATCATACGCTAGATTTCTAGATAGTTTTTGGCAAACGAACAGGACACTGGGGTTTTTGCAGCGTGGCCCTCTGAAATTGTTGTCTCATAGACTAAACAATTAATCAACTGATCAGAACAGATGAGCCAACAATGTAAACAATCTATAGCTTCTATCCACAAAACAGCTCTTGACACTGACCACCGTGGACCTGCAGTATATCAACCAGTGAGGCATTTCCTTTTTCAAAGTGTTTCAAACAAGGCTGAAGTGTCATCCAGGGATTTGGGGTGATGGCCAAACTTGAAAACTCAACATGTCAATATAGTGAAGTCTAAGAAGTTTTCACAGGGGGCACATTTGCAAACGGTCGGTGCTGCAAGCGTGAGAAAAAGGTTTTTGGCAGATGTGACGAGGAGAGATGAGGTGATTGTGAGGGGCTCCATGGAGAGAGGGAATGAAAATGTGATGGATAACTTCCACCGCAAGCAGAGGCAACCCTGGACACTTTGTTTGAGTGTGTCAGCTTGAGTATGTGTTGGGTGGGGTGGCGTCGCAGAGAGGACAGGCTGGGCAGGAAGGGAAAGAGGAGGAAGGCTGGTGCCATGTGTTAAAGGCCACAGAGACTAAATTCAACTAAACAGAGACAGACCCTGATGTGTTTATCACATCCCATATGGACAGGTGGCATCCATAAAAGTCATTTTGAAAGACTTAGTCTGCGTGTCTTTGCATGAGTGAGAAAATCAATGTCGTGATTTGTGAGTCTTCGACTTTGTGCCTCCAGAGGCATGGTTGTCGAAATGTGTGTCGTACTTTGTGCAGGAATTTTGTGAACTTAGTTCTGCATAAACTTGTGTTTGCGTGTGTGATTTTCACTGTTGCCATGCTGATTTATGCATTTTGTGGTTATTAGGCAAGTGAGTGTCTGTGTGCTCTTTTGTGTTGCCTGTCACCCTCAGCCTGTGTGAACCTAGTTTATTATGGATCGTTGCAGTTTAAGACATGCACCATGAATTTTTAATACACTGTATGTTCCCGCTCTTCCACAGGGGAAGTCGATATGACCTGGCTGAGGGCAAAGTCTTAACTCTTCCAGAGGTTGTCTGTGTATGTGTGTGTGTGTGTGTGTGTAACCCCATGAGGCCTCTAACAGAGGGAAGATGTCAGGAGGAGGATATGTGATGGTGTGGATGTGTGGTGTGCACGTGAGACAGAGAATCAGGTGCCAAGAAAAAAATGCAAGTTGTAAAAACAAAGCTGAAATTCAAAGGTTATCTTCTTCCCTGCTCCATGACCTGGAGAAGGTGTGTGTTGTTGCTTTGCGCCGTACCGCGAGGCTTTCAGCAGCTAATCCGTCATATCAGAGACAGGCAGACACAGTAGAGCAGAGAGGTGCTAATGTGGAGTCTTATTAGGGGTTAATCTCACCCATCCGCCACAAGAATAATCTGTTTTACAGATGTAGGAAATGGGGGCAGAGAAAAAGTAGAAGATAAAGAGAGAAAGCGATTGCTCCCCTACTCTCCTTCTCCCAGCTACCTGTCAAAACAGCACAGTGGAGTCAAAATTCATCTTCCTTAGACCTACATGATGACTAGCTTTGGCATTTTGATTTCTGTTCCAGCAGCTAATTGTGTCCAGATTTAGATGACAAATCAACTTCTGCTACAGCTGTGGGGCAAACTTGCTGAGAAATGACGCAACCGTTGTAATAAGATTCCCTTTTGAAAAACTGTCCATCTCGTTGCACAGGACAGACAGATGTTGACATTTCAACTTCAGCACAGTCATTAACAACAATAGCAATGAGAATTACAGAAAATAACAATGCATCATTCTGCGGCTGTCAAATATGAGGTTTACTGTGTGCAGCATTTGCCCTTTGCAAAGTACTTGTTTGTGCTGACCTGTAATGTGTTTTGTGCAGCAGCAGTCTTGGTTAAGGTCATTTTCTTCTTTGTGCACTGGACAATTGGCAGTGTCTGCCTGTCTACCCTGATCAAAAATAGTCTCTAAGCAGACAGATAGATGTGTGCAGGCATGATGTGAGATTTTAGCAAGAACTCATTTAAAGAAAGGCCTCTGGTTGGTGTGATGTGAGTCTGTATCACAAAAAAGCTGCTGATTAAAAGCTGAAAAGAGTGAGCAGCCATTCGCTCAAGTCACCTGCAGCCTAAGTAGCAGTAGTCTTTACTGCTGTCAACACAAGTGTGTGTGTGTGTGTGTGTGTGTGTGTGTGTGTGTCGGGGGGGTGTATTTTTTCCATGGGTTTCCCTTCTATTCCTGATGCATGTGAGGCCAGTGCCTCCTTCTTGTTATGGATCCTTTGATGACATTGTGCCTTGTTGACATTACGGCAGCTTCCTGTGTGACTTTAGCGCATGTTGATAGTTTCCTGTGTGTTCAGCCTCAGTGTAAAGCGCTGTAATCAGGGTATCTTTTGTTGAATAATAGATTCAGTGAGTGACTGGTTTACACACAGCAGGTTTTTCCATTTCAGCTCGCCCATAATTCAGCTAAGGCATGAAACATAACAGTTTCTCAAATGTTATTCTTTTGTGTCAGGACAATTTATCCACAGAATCCACAGCAGGGAAGATCCACTGCAGATTTAGGCAGAAAACAGGACAGAAAGTGTGTCCCACAGTGATGCCACAGTCACACTGAGCTCTGCAAAAAAAAAAAAAAAGCAGCTGGAAACCTACTTTGAATTTACACATGGTTTTCTTTGGCAATCAAACCCATTTTCTGGTTTATTATCATTCTTTATCTCAGTCTGTTGTAAAGATAAGTAATGCATTTCCTCAGCTTCAACTTTTACTTTATTGCCCTCAATAATTTCTCATCAGACACAGCAGGGTCTTTTTTGTAAAGATGTGTGAGACCTGCCCTCTAGTCCAGTAATACAGACAGTTTTTACACCTTTTGCACAGATCAAGTTCTGTCATCCTAAAGTGGTGGATTTTGTTGGACAGAGCTGCTTCCCATGTTTCCAGATTTTATGCTAAGCTACTGGCTGTAGCTTCATATTTACTGAACAGACATGAAAGTGGTATCAAGTCCCAGAAATAACGAAATATTTGCATGTTTGCATTCCCCAAATTTCAAACAAGTTTAAAATATATTAAATTCCTGTTGCATTGGTTTGCATTTGCCATAGTTATGCAGTTCTGTTTAATTTCATTTGAAAAGTGCAGGAACACTGGACAAAAAAAAAATGCTGTAAGAATTTGAGTTATTAACTCTATATTTGGCCCAAAGTAGCCTGTGGAAGGGCTTTTGTTTTTCCATTGAGAGAGCAGAGGAGTTGTTTTTTCAGACTGTTACTGTTGTTCTGCGTACCTCAAAGGTTAAAGCATGGCAGAAACATGACAGAGGTCAAAGTTTTATTTCCTGTTCTGGTAATCTGTTAAAAATGTGTCTGCTTCTCAGTGTTGTAGGGCACTTTCTACCATATGGCATAACTTAAATGAATCAAAGGCCAGGTAAACATGCCACGTTACTATCCCCCTGCTTCTTTGTGACAGTGAAAAGTAGCCTTCATACCTACAGCAGCTGGACGTCAGCCACCGTGTGTCTGTGGATGTGTTCATGTGAACATGATGCGTCTGTGGTAACTGCATGCTTGTGAGCAGATCATACCTGCCTGTGGACTTTTCGTCAAAGCTAGATGATGTGTGTGAGTGAATTACAGGGCAGCTGAGCATGAGATATCAAATTTCCATCAGTTCTGTCTCTGCTCACTTAGGCCTGCATGGTGGTTATTAAGGCGCTATGAAGGGTCATTAGAAGGTCATTCTAGACTATGAAAGGTTATAGAGGGGTTATAAAGGGGCTGTGAGTCAGAGGTTTGAACTGTTTGCTCCCTGTTTTTGCTCTGTGAGTCATTTTCTGGCTTAGTAGGATTCATTTCAGGGTCCATTCACCTCAGGGGGGAAACAGATGTCTGTTAGGGGATCATAGGCTTGGGAATACGTGTATAGGTATTTTTGGAAGGTTACACACCAATGTTTACTTGTGGTCAATGTAAGTAGCTGCAATTTTTGCTGGTAATGTTGTTTTGCTCTTTCTTTCATGAGCCATTCGTTGATTAGTTCATCCCCAAATGACAAAAAAGTGATTCCTAAGGTGTAATTGGCTACCTTACTCTTGCACCTAGTTTGTGTGTCCACCAGTGCTTTTCAGTTTCTAGTGTGCCTGTGTATCAGTGGGCCAATCAGAATGTCTAATCTCAGTGTTGTGAGTCTGGATATGGTTCATGCATCTTTTCTGTTTCTTTCATCGGAACATGACCATGATTAAAACAATCTTGTGTTTTTTTGTTTTGTTTTGTTTTTTAATTTCATACTTTAAAGGCAAAGATGAGGAGACACTTATGCAATGCTGCAGCTATCACAGAGGAGTGCTTGCTTACATGGTTGGGAAGTGCATATTGTTTTAGCGTCCTGATGAGCAGTAGATTTATGTATACATACATGATTCAGTGGCGTGTCAGTTGTTGGCACACTGCACTGTTGTTCTTTCTCTTTGGCTTTGAGTTTAGACCATGGATGTGGTTTGTGTTAGAAGATAAGAATGCTGGACTGGTGCGACTGTGTGTGTGTGTGTGTGTGTGTGTGTGTGTGTGCACATGCGCGTGTGTGCATATGTGTGCGTGCCGCATTTTTTGTTAGAAGTTAAACCTCCCCCAAACGAAACATAAACAATTAAGGCTGCAATTACATACACACAGTGATTTACAAGTTAATCTTACTTCATGAAACAAAACATAGAAAAACTCAGATACTCAATACTCAACATGAACAGAGCAGAGATCTGTTTCCATCTCAGACATTTCAAAAACTTTTTCTGTTTCTTATTTACAAGACATAACTGCATTTACAGAGGGTGAAAGACTCGGAAGCCCTTGCTGTAGTGTTTATGGAGGAAGTGAGAGGTTCCTCCTTTGTGATACTTGGGGAGTACAGACTAGATTTACACACAGAAACACAGAGGGATGCAGACAGCAAGGCAAGTCCTGCATTTATTCACAGGGCAAAAGAGAACAAGAAAACAGAAGGACCAGGGGGCTGAAGACATTAATGGATTAAGTTGTAGGACATCAAAACGCAGGAGGACACAAGGGACAGAGGGGGTGGGAGGGGTGTGCAGAGATGTTAGAAGTGGTGAAAGACACCAGGAGGATGGAGGGGTAGTGAGGAGCAAGGAAGGGATAAAGGGAGGACTGCCTTTTCCTCATGAGGGGAGGATGAATGGTGAGTTGGGGTCTGGTTTGCCTCCTGGGGTCTTAGACACACACACACACACACACACACAAACCACTACTGTGTTTACAAAGGAGATTAGAGCAGTTCCACTCTGTACCTCAGTGTAGCAAAGGTGCCTTGGAGCCATATGTGTAAACGATGAGAAGAATGCACATTGATGCATTGACAGTGTATGCTACGTACATTTTGTAACATTCATAACCTTTATAACCCCAGAGGGAACAGCTGTAGTATGTTGTAACTCCCAAATTCATGTGTTTTCGTGGTGAGTGACGCAGGTCCCATAAAGATGGAGAATAAAGGCCTGAAATTTTTAATTATCTTGCGAAAAATATAATAGCCTTTAAAACAGCTGAAGGTTTGTGTCGGGTTTATAGTAATTGCTCTCTCGGATATAAATCAGCGTCAGACTGGGCTGGATTTTAGTACATATGATTTGTCTTTCTGCTCCCAATCCCGATTGTGTTCAAGAAAGACTCGTCTTCTTAACTTTAGAAAGAGCAGTTGAGAAAATGTCTTGTTTGATTATATCCTGTGATCAACAGGTACTTTTGTAGCACGTGTAGTTAGTGAGGTAAATGTTATTACCAGAGTTCAGGTTCAGGTTGGCTAACAGTTTAGTTTAGTCAGCTACAGCAGTTTATTTTGTTAGCTTATGCTTTAAATCAAAGTTTGAGTTTGGGTGGAGTGACCTGACTCACTTCAGACTCAACAAATGACAAGAGTGAAAGCAAGTGTTTGTTTGTTCATTTATATTCATTGTCTCACTGTTCTTGTTGTGTACATACAGACATACATTGTGATACATCCTTGGAGGCTGCAGGTTGGATTTTACAGTGACTCGGCATCAGAAAGTGACGAGGCAGGTTGCAGCTAGCTGGGAACAGACAGCTCTTGGTGAGGAAAAAATGAAGTTTGATGATGAGCTCCATGCTGAATGATGATGAACTCAGCTGTGCAAATGCTGGCTTTGTAGCGAATACAAAAATTTCAAGTCGCTCCTTAGACTGCTCATACAAAAATGGAAATTAGATCATCTACACTTCCATGGCAACTGCATCAGAGGAAAATAATGTGGTTTGGTTGAAATCTCCAGAACAGCTACTGGGAGGACCTTGTTGTGAGATAATTTGTCCATAGCTGTATTTGACTCACAAATATGCAGTTTAGCAGCATTAAACACCAGTGCACACACCAATAAGCCAATCTGACCATGTTCAGTCTAAAAGTGAGAAAATTATTTCTTGATTTATTCCCTTTGTTAATAAATGTGTCAGAAATTTGTCAGGCCATAATCTCACAGAGCTTTACATTCTCTCACAATCCCGAACAATACAGTGTTCATCATTCTGGTGACGCAAATCCCTGCTGGTTGGTGTGTGTCGTCGGCAGTGTCATTCAGGATCACACCGCTTTCAAACAGGCCGTCAACTCTTCTCAGCAGTTCTCTCTTTGCTTGACATGGTGTGGTCACATCGGAGCAGACTGTTTCCACTCCAGCAGGGCTACCGTCCGTTCTGTCTGCTAGCTGTTTCACGTCATTACACTCTTACAACACAGACCGAAGCGGACGGAAAAACACGTCATGAACCAGCCTGCAGTCCTGCTTTTCCCACTGCATGTTGGTGCATTCACTCAGAAAAGGGTTTATACACATGGACTCCTTAAAGTATTGCCAGTGAAGGAGAACAGCAAGAGCTACAAGCTGTAAAGTACTGGAACAATTTTTAAAGGGTTTCATAACCATTGCACGTACTGACACAGTGGTTGACTGGTGATGCCTCATCTCAAGTGAGATTGATCACAAATTGGGGGAAAAGAATTCCTTGACATTTTTAGGTTATCTCTGAAAAAGAAAGTAGCCTTTAGGTCATTTGAGATGCAGGATCGCATGACCCATAGTTAGTTTTGAGATTGTCCTATGATTGAAAGAAGGTCAGGTGTTACGAGTCATAGAGCTAAAACTTTGAAGAGCAGTTAAATGGTCATTTGATATGTTTGTTTTAATTGTATTTTTTGCACAATAAAACTCATCAGTCAGATTTGCACAGCATGAATACATCCACTTACATGATGTGTCACAGGTGTAAAGGCAGAACATTGTAATGCACATTCTCAGGTTTCAGCTGAATATTTAACCATCTGAACTGAAACCTCTCACACACAGGTGATTGTGTTACATTCACACACCCACACCAGCTTTTCCTATACAGCACTAATCAGTCATGTGTTAAAATAGTGCGTATATTTGTGTCTGCTCTGTATTGATCATAATACTTGATAACAAATGTACAGAAAAAATTTGAAGTGAGTGCATCATGTGTTGCTTTTAGAAAAAGTTAAAAACACCTAGAAAAAAAATCGCAGGAAGTTAACATTTTAGAAAGTAAAGCGTTTTCTCACAATACACCACCGATGTTGTAAGACGGAACGGACTATCCTCTCTCTCTCCCTCTCCCTGCCCGTCGGCTTAATCACTGTATATTCCATCTGCAGTTCACTACAGTGATGACTGATAATACACGTCTGTGTGTGTGCGTGGTAATAGTGATGAGTGGGGAGCCTGCGGCTGGTGGTCCAGACTAGAGGTTTGGCGATAGGCCAGTTGAAGATGATCAGTGTAGTGCGGTTACAGCCCCATGTTAATCCCCTTTGCCTCTGCTTTGTGTTGCAGCCAGTCCGATGACAGCACAGCACTGTTCCTTAAACTATTGCACTCGCTATTAAACACGTCAAAGAGCCTGTTCCTTGTATAAATCACAAAATACTAGTGTTTTCTTTAGACTTGTCGTCGTCTATTTTAGTGTAGCGGAACTTGCCAAAACATCAGGCTTCATCCCTACTTTTGTATTTTTGTTTATGACCTTCAGGGCTTTTAAAGTTTTTGAAAATTCTTGATAAAAGACGCGTGAAAACACCCCAGTTCTATCGCTGGTGAAGATAAGAAGATAACAGATGTGGGATCTTCCTCTGATCTTAGAAACAGGGTGAGACAGCATCAACATTGTGTTGTCGTCATACCCCTCGAATTGGTAGCTGTATTGTTTTCATCTGTGATGCCTCTCCTTTCACTTCTGTGGCTGTCTCATAGAATTGACTCGTCATGTGGCCTGAGTCATACTGACAGATCCCAGGGCAGCAGCACAAAGAGCTTCTTGTGGTTTGACAAATCTCCCATGAAGACCTTCAACATGTTTGATATAACCATGATTACATTTGGGTTATCATTTGTATCTCTTCTCACGCCATCTGGCACAATAGTGGCAGAAAGGGCTCTGCCCACAGCGGCTTCCTCTTGGAAATGGTCATTGATTTGACTCAAAAGATGAGAATTTGAGTTACCACGGAGAACTTAATGAACCCAGGCTATGAGATGCAAAGGAAGCCGGTTTTTCTCCTTAAACTCGGAGGTCGACTTTTAACAGCAACGTCATCAGATTGGAAATCATGGGAAAAATGAACTCTATGTGTCCTTTTTACCCTCAGTAACTCCCAGTAAGAAAATCCATATGGAAAATATTCATATAAATCTTTCAACTAATTTTTATATATATATATATATATATATATATATATATGAGGCTTTCATCTTTTGATTAGATGGGACAGTGGAATCCGTGGAATCCAAAACTCTTAGACCACTTTTTTTTTTTTTTAAATGTCTTTTACATTCTTGTTTTAAGTTATGTTTTTAAAGGTCAGGTCACCCAGATTAGATTTTATGATTTTTTAAAATGG
Source organism: Caranx ignobilis (assembly GCA_021432705.1). Lineage (NCBI taxonomy): Eukaryota > Metazoa > Chordata > Actinopteri > Carangiformes > Carangidae > Caranx > Caranx ignobilis. The sequence goes on along the minus strand of MU270014.1, from coordinate 43,332,742 downwards.
TTTTATTTACCCAGAATTCACAGTATTTCCTCTGATACATGTCTTCACAGGAGGCTTATAGAAAATTCAAAAGGATCTAACCTGAAGACACATCTATTAACCTTCCTGCATTCACCTCCTTTAATCTCATCGCTGAAAACTTAAGCAAATAAATCCAAATTCATCTGCATGACTCGACAGAGGCAAAAAAGAAAACATGTTCTGATTCTGATTCTCTAAAGCTGAAATGTAGCATAAATGTGTCACCGTGTACAGTTGTGCCAGCATTTAGCACCTGTTTCAAACACCATCCCCTGAACAGCTAACACTTGTGTTGTGTTACACTCTGGTGGAACTTTATACTTCATTACAAGCTCCTCTGACACCACGAACAAAAGAGCAAGAAGACTCATCTGACTAATAACACGATCCCCTGACTGTCAGGTAGTGCTAATGATTTCCTCTGTTGTCAAAGGCTAAAGCTGACAAACTTGTTTCTAACAGTGGAGCCAGAGACAGTTTGCTATTGTTCAGGTTAATTGAGGAATATGTTTGTTTGGACCATTCAGACCTGTTTTACTGAAGCATTTGAGCATGCTGCACTGTGGGTGTTATATTTTTTCCAAATATTTACACTACAAATGGTTCAGCTGTGGTCCGAAGACTACAATAATGAGTTGAGGAGGCAGAGGTAATGGTGGCTGGAAGTGTTGACTCATTCTGTATTTAAGCTGAGTAAGGGAATTCAAAATGAAATTCAACCTCAAACGATTTTTTCAGTCTTTTTTTAGTTTTGTGAGAACATAAATAAAGTCAGTTACTAGTTTCTTATCAATGGCAGCAGATTAAACAGTTACCATAGTGATTTGTTAATTTAGTATCATCATATCTTCAAGCAAGGAACATAATTCCTTCGTGACTGCAGGAACATAAACATGTCTGTGAGTGAAAGCCAACTGTCAGGATGTGCCGTCATTGCTCCGAGGCTGGCCGCTGTGTAATCCAGACATCACAGACTGATTTTACCAACATAATGAGTTTTATGAAAATACAATAAGGGCTTGGGAAGCCCGCCTCTGCTCTAGTTGTCTGACCAGGCTGCACTGACTCACAGTTCAGGGCTGTGAAATGTGAGAGAGCAGAGCATGGATCAGATATCGACCACACACAGAAGTTAGGCAAGACTTCTCTTCTCATGTTCTCATCGTTGTCTTCTCTAGACGTTTGCCGTCTTTTAATCATACTGTCATTTCATCATTTTTGCCTGTCACTTCGAACATACACAATGTTTGACGTCTCAACTTCGCTGCTCATTCTTCCATGCTTTCCTGATCTGTAACATCCATCTTTCATCCTTGTATTCATCCTCCACTGACAGTTTCACCTTCCTCCTGTTTTACCAGTGATAAAGAACTGTGCTGGGTTTGGATGCTCCATTCTCTCCTGTGTTTACCGCCGGTCCCTGTCATTCGATAACATCAGATTCTATTCATCCTTTTATGTTTCTCTCAAGGGATTCCATAGATTCATCCCTCGCTCTATTCTTCCTCTCCCTCTTCCACACAAAGAGTGACAGAAATGCAGTGATAGATTTCTGCCACCATTCACTTTGGATGGTCTTCTTCCCTCGTGATAGTAACAAAGTTAACAGCAAGGTGTGCTCTCTTGTCCTGTCTGCATATGAAACACTGATTCCCACAGAATACACTACATTGTGTAAGAATGTATTTATTAACACTTAAATGAGACACATTAAAGGTGAATACTGTATAAAAATAAAGATGCACTCATGTTTATAAAGTGAGGAATTCTTGTTTCAATCACACAGCAATTCAGCTTGGAGGAGGAGGAGGAGGAGGAGGAGGAGGAGGAGGAGGATATGAGACTAACCAGGAATCATCAAATATTCTTCTCATGAGAACAAATCTATAGATTTTTTTTTTTTTTTTACCTTCAAAAAGAATAAACAGGAAACAATGCAATCACATGATACTGACATCTGGTGAGGAAAGTTCTCCTGTGAAAAAAGGTGGGAGACACGCACATCCCAAAGAACGTCTAGTAGGGTGCTGGATCTAAAAACACCATCAGCACAAAAAATAACAACAAAGGGATCCACACACCGTTGAGCTCCCATTATACAAGTGCACATTACACATGTTTAATGGGGGCTCAATGGTGTGCTGACCCCTTGTTATTTTTTTGCTGAAAGTTTTCCTGTGACCACAGAGCAATGTTTCAAGAATAGAACCCTGTTTTTTTTTTGTATTGGGCCCATGTGCAGTTGTTTGTACACGAGACAACTCCACAGGACACGTTTAACATAAGATCCTGACTGGAAGAAGCATTTTTTTACAATTGAAACCACCTCGTCTTTTACTGCTTTCATATGGAAATCAACATGGTTCGATGAAACCCTTTGGCACACTCTACAACATAACATGACAATAATAAATAACATTGATTCATTTTATAAAAACAAAAATAAATATTAATAAGTTAATATATTCAAGATCTCATAAATACATTTCTCAAGTGTCCATGTAACATGTGCTATACAGTAGACAGAGGGAGTCTGCTGAGTTGTGTTTGCGTTTGATTGGTTTCGGTCTTGTCGGTTGAGTATGCAGCTTTTCAAATATCACTGAGCACATCATTGATCTGAAGTGTGGACTGGAAAGCAAAGTGAGGATTTTGTGACAGAGCAGAAGTTGAAGAAGCTGATTGATCGTCGATATTCATTGTGGTAGAAACTAACCACCTCCTTCCCTTATTTACTCATGTACTGTTGGATTCAAGTCGAGCATGGTAAAGCGTGACGCCAGCAAGTTTCCTCGCATTTTCAAAAACTCTGAGGGAAAAACACCCGACACCGTACTTCAAAGTGGGAGTCGATGCGAAATTAAACAAAGCCAAAACCAGTTTACACTCCCTACACACAACCACACTTCCTGGCAGAGTGCTTCTTCACAGTGTGGTAAACGAGATTGTCATCCAGAAACGAGAGGTCATCGTCAAATGCTATGGGGCGGCAGCACGCCTGGGGGGGTGTGTCTTTGGAAGGAAGCCTCCTGTTATGAGAGAGGTTATAGAGGATTTTGTCGTAGTTGGTCTCAGACTTCCTGCATGGTCCCGAACAGTACCTGAATATCATTTCCTCGCTGGAGCGGTAGCCCAGACCAAGATCCGTCACATTGAGGTGGATCTGTTTGAGCACACAACCCTGTCCTCGTCCACGCTCGCCTCCCCCTCGAACCTTCCTGCCCGTCTCCCCTCCTCGTCCTCCTTTCCCACTCTGTTGGCTCACCCCCTTTTTCCTCTCCCTTCTGTTTCGAATGCTGCTGCTCAAGTTTTCTCTGGAGGGGGAGGAGGTGGCTGAGGGAGAGGTAGATGAGGACGTAGTGGATGAGGACGAGCGACGTATTCGGCTGATGGTTACTTTGATGAAGTCCACCACATCTTCGAACTCACTGGGGAGGGGCTCATCCATGATGTCTGAAACACATTGAGAAGAATGGCACTTTCACATCACTAAATCCATTATTTATCACCCCGCAGTGGATACTTTACAGTTGGAGTATTGTCGGACACCACACATCCAAATGCAAAAAAATGATAACATGCATTTTTTTCTGCCGCGGAATTCAACTTGAACTGATTCATTCAGTTTACAGAAGCATCCCGCTCTTATTTATGCGCCAGACAGTTGCACATTTGTGCAGACTTCATTATGGCTACAGCGGCCACTAGGCTGTGTAGCTGTGTGGTGCATACAAGAGCCAAACCAACACATTGATTAGAGTTGACAGAACACCATTTCAACAATCAATCAATCATTGATAGTTTTATTATGGCAAATGATGTTGGTTAAGAAAGTTAACCAGACAGTTGAGCTCTCTGAAGACGACACAGACATTTTACGTGACATAACATAGATTCAATTAATGAACAGAAATCCTACATACAGCAAATCCCCTACAGCTCTGACTGAGGAAAGCCTGATTGGTCAGAGGGCAAAATGAGATGACGTCAAAAACGTTTCAATAACTGGATCAATCAGAAATATTTCAATTTAAATGATTGTTCAGCACCAAGTTTTTATCTGAGGTGAAAATTCTGCATTGAGTTGTAACTTTGCTGTAGTGGTCATTTTACAGGCCTAACTGATCAACATCATTGTTCCTGCTACTTCACTAACAGCTTGGCGTGCTTTTGGCACTTCTGGCACTCCATACAAAACCACAGGCTCTTACATTTCTCTCCTCCAGCCAGCGTCTCTTCCCAGTCCGCTGCATCCGCCTCAGCGCGGTCGATGCCTGGGGAGGTGACAGACAGGCGGATCTGAACCGGCGGGAGCTCCAGGGGACCCTCGGCGCGCCCTCTCCTCTTGGTGGACGCGGACCGCTGTGCGTTCCGGAGCAGCGGACCGGCGTGCACTGCGCTCAGCAGTATCAAACAAGTGGTCAGGCTATCCCATAACTTCATTGTCCACTTCAGTCCGACGGAAGGACATGGCGCGATGCAAAATCACAGGAAACCAACAGGTATTATCTGGCAACGACGGTCAACAGCATGTTGGAGACGTTGAGCAGCTGGAGAGGAAGCGGCGCGGCGCGCTCATCAGCTCAGATTCTTTTCACTGACAGTGCTTCAGGTCAATGTGACATGGCTGGCGTGGTGTGAACAGCTCGCTGCCACTCTCATGCCAGCTGGCAATCAATATGCAGCGTGGCGCAACATCCAAGGCGCACGACACCAATAACTGCAAAAGCGCGAAACGACTTCCTTATGAACTTGTTTGCCAGCGGATTGATCCCACGACGCACAGAGGATTAAACAAAAAAAAAAGATCCCCAGTCCACAGTCCCTCACTCCGGGGTTTCATTCAGGTTCTGTTGCACAATGCGGTGACGCAAACTGCTGCTCATCCTCACTCACCATCATTCCTGACTGAGACGGGAGCGAGAGGTCGACCAGGAGAGACGGGGAGCGGTGGTGACGTCTGACGGGCCATCCTCTGCTTCCTCCAGTCTCCACCCATGTCTGGAGACTACACAGAGGGATGGAGCTCAACTTCTACACTGAGCCATGTTCTAGGAAGAGAAAAGTTTCACACTTTCCACTAACAATGACCCCCCCCCTCCTGCCTTTGGTGTTTGGTTGATGTTGGATGGGAAATGTGTTTCTAATCAGCCAGTCAAAACAGACCAGCTAGATTGTGTAGCTACTTATAACCGCAGTATGCTTGAAATCACGCTGGTTTACAGCCGATGAGCAAATGATGTTTAACACTAAGGCCTTTTGAGCTAATACCCACCACAGCTTTACTGGTGCCATTCTGCCCCTGTGATTTCTTTTGGAAAATCTTTTGCCCTTTGCAGAGAAATAGAAGATCTCAGTGAGTATAAGACATTAAATTACGATTAATGTTATAATATAACATTTTTCTCAGTCTCTTTATGTTACATGCCAAGAATTTGGCTTAAAAGGTGCAATTGAACATTTTAAAGACATGTAAAGTTTATTGTTTTTGTTGCATAACTATTGCGTGTTACTATGTTACGAGCTGAGAAGCAAAACAGACTCTGTATTAGTTCCATGAGTGGGAATAATTAACAAATTACACAGTTATAAACTTGAAGCATCAATAAGAGACGCAGGATTCTGCTTTATATAAAGCAGCAGATTAAATCCTGCTGTTGTCACATTTTGGCCTCAGTTCAGCATCTACCTCCTCAGCACTGGAGTGAAAGAATGTGAACAAGGCTAATTCTGTCTCATTTGTTTACTTTGTCAATTTATGCAGTTGTTCAGTCTCTTTTTAAGAAAAAATTAATAATATTTCCAGAGGACACAACATGCGCCTGTGAAACTATGATTAAAACCAGAGGAAAGATGAATGAAAATGATCTGAGGAGATTATGTGCCTGCGTGTCAAGTGCTCTCTTTCCAAGAGTAGTTAGAAGCTGTTTATTTCACTTTAGTCTGCAGCGTAGGAAAAAAAACTGCACACACAGATGTGATGTTTCAAGACGTTTTGTTCAGCGTTAGCAGAGCAAACAGTATAGATGATAATGTATGCCACATGAGCTTATTTGAGTCAGAGTCCAGATGGATAAAGGTCCAGTTCATTCATATGGGGGATGGCCAAAGCAAAGCCTGAAACAGTAACACAGTACTTTTAAGTGATTTAGAGGGTTACAAGCTGATTTAATTTCACATAGTTTGTCTTGTGTCGCACCAGGATGAGGACTTGCCATGAGGACGGTTCACGTGTCTTCTGATTTCGTCCGAATGAATCCTTAAAGTCCTTGAAATATGCCGGCCTGTCTCTCATTTGCATTGTTCATGACAGCCTTCATCTTCTCTGTGCTTTGAGAGTGATCATTGTGGATAAAATACATGGTACATCTGCTCTGGTGCACGCACTTTTTTTTTTCTCCCCAGAAAAATCTTTCCATTTCCTCCAATCTAGTTTGAGGCAGGCCTTAAACTCTACAGCAGTTCATGAACAAGGCTGATGTGAAATACATGCTGCATGTCCATAGGCAATTGAACAATATATGCAGATGTGTAAACACACACGCTCATCCATGCACCCTTGAAGCGTAGCGTTTCATGATGATTCATGTTTGTGTCATGTTGACCACATTGTATTGTAATCACTACACCAAACATGCAAAAACCATTTGAGCATCCAAATGCGCGGTGTCTGTAAAGAATAGGAGTTGTTTCCCGCTTGTGTTTTTCAACATTGGTGCACTAATCACTCAGAGGAGGCTTCCCTTTCCACTGACTCCGCTCACTTAACTGTATGGAAATACCTCATCCTCAAGCAATTACACCCTTGCCAAGCAGCAAATATACCAAACAGATGTCCATTTCCCTTCGCGCAAGTCATGAGGGCTAATCGCGGGCTGATCTGCAATTGAGTCTGTCAGCCATTTTGGGGGCTCAGTTTGACTTGCATATAACCGGCTAATTGCAGGGGTCATTTCACCCGTCATTATCGACCAACATGAAACTGCAGCCCTAGGATGGCTTGCAGGAGGGAGGAGTGGACAGCTGGGGTGGATGTCTGATTTGGGACACGGCTGCTGGTGTAGTAATTAGCCAAATAGTTTTTTTTCCTTGCCATGATAGATATTACATCTTGGGATTGTAATATCTTTGGTTGGTCCAGACTGAAATAACAACTATTGACTTCTGATTCTTTCTTTATCCTCTCATGGCTACTGTCCATTTAAAATGTATGTAGTTCATGTGTTGGCCCTAACACAGCAAGTTATGATGGTGAACGTTGTAGAAATTCGGTCTGCTGATTGTTATCATGTTAGCGTTGTCATTGTGAGCATGTTGACTTCAGCACGCACCACCAAACACAGCTGCATCTAGATTCAGAATCACAAGGTTGCTACGACAGCACTTTATTTATGCCACATTGATATACACTAACATCTGTTTCTTCAGCAATCATCAAGTTAAGGGTTTAGAAGCAGGGGAAGCTGAGCACTGCTGAGACAGGCTGAGTCAGCTGTGAGCACAGGAGGGCATGCTTCACGTTGCATGTACTTAAATTAGTGTTAACATTTACTATAAGAAGATCCCAGTAGGCAGCAAGAGAGGGCTGATGGGAGCACTGCCAGGTGAGGTAATTGATCAGCTGCTGCCTGTTAATGATTCTCTTCCCTTTTTAATAGGGCGGTGTGCTGGACCACCGAGGACTGGCTGACACACACACACAGGAGACGGTTGAGCCGTCACAAACTACTGAGAGAGTAAGGCAGACAGGAGTGCAAATACAAAACCAAAACAAAAGAGAAGTTTGTCAAAGTGTGTGTGTTCAGTTGTCAGTCGTGTGGTCAGTGTGTGCACTGGGGGAAGCGAGTCCTGCACAGTTTTCAAGCCAGCTCCTGAACATCAGCTGAATTTAATTTGACTGCAAAAGTAACAAGTTCCCTCACTGATGATTTTATAGCTACTGATGGATTTGGGTGGATCATTGAATACATGATAAAAATCACTTCCTTGGCGAGCAGCACTGGTACTTAGAGAGTAATCCACACCATATGTACATCGGTGCCGCTGGAGCCTCAGGGTGAGAGTGATCGCGTTTTGGAAGCTGTGAGTGGAGCTGATCGTCGTCTGCTGAGCTAAACCACTGGGAGTTGGCTCAGAAACGTTAAAGTGGGGTGAGATTCAGTAAACAAAAAGGCCATTTGCTCTACATTTGTGTTCAGTTTGGTAATTGTAAGTAAATGTGACATTTCCATCAGCTGGGTGGCTGTGTATAACCTAAACGTCTGTTCACTTGAAGAGATAAAGATGGAGAACTACACTTTGGGTCGTGCACTAATTAGAGGGTCAGTGGTCCGATCCCTGACCTCTCCAGACCGTGTGTCAGTGTGATGGCTGTTCCATCAGTGTATGCGAGTGATGTGTGAGTGAACGTATTGTGAAGTGCTTTGATTGGGGAAAAAGACTAGAAAAGTGTTGCATAAGTGCAAGTACATTTACCCATTTACACTTATATGGTTGAAAACATTGAAGCCAGATGTGTGGATATCTCACACATGTGGATGTAGTGGCTTCAATGCTGCCACTAGTGGACGCTGTTTACCTCCGTTATTATCAGTGTGTCACATTCAGAACGCATCAGTGGTTTAAACACCTAATCGTCTTTTTTTTCTTTATTGCATGCTCAGCAACAATGGCTCGATGTTGGTAACTATGAGTTTTTGAAGGTACAGACCATCCAGTACTAAAGGGACCCATTGTTAGTTTTCACATGTATGATGGCAAGCTCTCAATCTGAAGGTTTTGGAGGCTGATGATGGATGAAAGCTAAGCAGAGGGGTCACATGGAAATAATGACGAACACAACTTTGAGCGATCTCCATGGTGTGGTGAGAAGGAACCAATTAAAATCTGACAACAGGCTTCTGTTCCCCTCATCAACTTAAATCATTTTCTAAACCACCAGTCTGGTTTATTTGCTGGTTTTAGCTTGAAATAGAAAAGAAACAGATCTTTTCTTTACTTTGACAAAGCCGATGTGTGTTTCCCTCATAGTCTCAATAAGCCAGAAGGGAACGGATTGATATAAAGAAAATACAGATAGATAGATGGACTGCTTGTATGTCTGACTATGATATATGAACAAAACTGGCTTCACCTGAGTGGATGTCCCTCCCTCTCTCCTGTATGTCAGTATTTGTCCAGGAGATGGAACCAGTGAGTTTTAAACATGGGGGAAGTATTTCAGTGTTTTATTGTCCATCACCTGAGCTGCTCCACATCATCTCACCGCTCTTGCCTAATTGCTCTTGTTAAAAAACACCCTTATTGTTTACATTGTTGAGATCCTCTGAAAGCATTTGCTGTGTTTACAGTTAAGCTGCAGTGATCTGATGACGTTTAAGGGTGTTTTATCCTGTGAGTCCAGTTCTTTTATATGACTCCGGATGAAATTATTATTCAACTCATTTTGGTTTTCAGTCAGTTTTGAGGTTTGTAACTGAGAGTAGTACTGTCAGTTGATGAAATCTGGCCCTGTTGCATATTTCTCTAATTTTATGACTCACAGTACCCAGATTCCTTTTCTGCCAAAAACTCAGCATTTGTCATAAACAGAAATACTCGAAACTGCCTTAAGCCCCAACATAACGGTTTCATTTCTTTCCGGTCTGTCACAGGCTCCAGCTGCTGAACTCTGGACTGAGATGAATTGCCAAAGATGGTGCTGCATCAGATCTTATCCAAGAGGTGTCTGGTATATTGGTGCTCAAACCTGTGGTCAGAGCAGTGAAATGCATTTAAGAAGAATCAAGAACAGGTGAAGACCATTTAAAGGATAAATGAGAACTCCAGAAGTCCAAAAAAACATAACTGAGCACTGACATTGTCTGAACCCTGCCGGGAACATTTCAGTACCAATGACAAGAAAAGCTTTAGAGCGTCTGTCAGAACGTAGGATATTAATTGCAGAAAATCATCTACCTTTTGTCCACACACTTCAGAGTTTCTCTAAAACAGCAATGATGATATTTCTATCAGAACCCTCCTCTGGCCTCTGTGGAGGTGTCGTCCACTGTTCCTGTGTAATATTTTAGTGATTGGATGATAAAAGCATGAATAAAGTATTATCTGATATGGCCCTGAGAGGATATAATGAATGCATGTGGCACATGTGAGTGTGGAGAAGGATGAAAGCAGAACAAAGTGAACAGAACAGACATGGTAAGAAATGTGATGCTGTATTTGTTCTGAAGCTCTTTGATTATATTTGGTGGCCTGCTTTTTTACTTTGGTGGTCATTTGCAAACAAATTCTCTCTTGTACTTTTAATTTGAAAATACCAACTCTACTTGATCTTGCCAGTCAAGGTTTAGGGGGATTGCTGTGTCAAACTTGTATCTGTCCGTCTATCTAAGCACAGACACTTGGAAACCTGCTATGAGATGGTTTTCTGATGGCAAAGAAGAATGTTTTGACTAAAAAGAGATTGGATGTCATCATTTTGGTTAAATTCAGTCAACACTTCAATCATCGACAATCCTCGATGGAAATTTCAGCAGGATGGGCAGTAGCTGTGATCTTTTTGTGTTTCTCTGCTCATCTTTTTCCCGTGTTTCCTTTTCTGCCATTCACACTGTCACACACTGACATTAGCATTAAAACATTGTGCATTAGGATTGGACCAAATTTGCGGTATTTGCCATATGGAAAATTGAGAGCTGTCATCTCATCTAACTTTACTCATGCACATGAAATAATGCCCTGTGAGTACAACTTGACAGCTGCATTTTCACTTATATTCACCTTTATCCCACGTCAGCCTCGGGTTAATAGCCCCGTTCTACCTTTACAATCCAAGCTGTCAGATTGATACTGATGGTTGGTATGATCTGTGCTACTAGCTACACAGGAGGAGTCCTTAAAAAAAGACTGCAGTGAATATGTGAAACTACTCAAGGTGTCTGCACTGGTGATAACAGACCTTAAAGGTTTACTCTGAATGTCTACTTCCTGTAGCTGACATTCAGTGTGGATCAGGGCAAAGTGTTGGATCCGAAGTGGATAAAAGGATCCTCACATTTGTTACCTCCCGTGGATGGAACCAGGGGATGAAGGGAGGGAAACAAAGGAAATGTTTTACCGGAATAAAAAGGAAAACAACTCAGAGACAGATTGGGTGTAACGAAAACTCCACTTTATTCGGAGGTCCAATAAGTACGGTAACGAAGAACGCTGGTATCAAACAAACCAAATCAAAACACACCAGGATAACCCGCCAAAAGAACAAAGGACGCAGCAACGCTGGAAAGAAAACGCCACAGGCTCAACAAAAAACAAACAACTGAAAACACCACCACTCTGGTGGGAAAAACACAGGCAAATAACGAAACACGAATGCACCCTCTTTTCCACCGAAAAGAGTACTCCACACCACGTTTCCACCACTGTGGTCCCGCGTCTCTCGCGCTCTCTCTCTCTCTCTCCTTCCTCGCTCTCTCTCTCCGCTCCTCTCTCTCCTCCCCTATTTAACCACGTCCTGCAGATTGATAAAGTGGAACCGGATGCGCGTCAGAGGAGGAGCGATCACCTGGAGGAGTAACAGAGGGAGAGAAACAACACACACACACACACACTCGCACACGCACGGCACTAGGGCCGTAACACCCCCACCCAGAAAACACCAACCCCAGTTGGACTTCAAGGCAGATATCAGAAAAAACAACATCATTACACAATCCAGCCCCTACTACACACACGAAAGAAAACATCAGAAACATCACTGTGACAGCACTCACTCTTCCAAAGTCGGTGCAAAAACGGGACGTACCATCAGCCTTAGGAACCAACAGACAGGGAGAGCTCCAAGCACTATGACTTGGCTTGGCTAAACCATTCCTCACCAGGAAGTCTACTTCAGATTTCATCACGTGACGTTTCTCCACCGAACAACGGTGGGCATGTTGTTTGATGGGAGCAGTTCCCCGTACATCAATGTCATGTGTCAGGACGCCTGTCAAATGGGAAAGGTGGGAACTAGCATCATCTTTCTGAGCCCTAACAAGAACATCACGATCCAGGGGCAGTGCGACCTCCGACACAGGAAAAAACTCCTCTGACCTTCCAGTCGACCCCTTCGGGCTCTTCCGTCCACTAGTGGGTGGCGGCCCGTTGCCAGACAAGGCAGCTGCGACTACAGAGTCAGCCAGGGGCACCTCCCTTTGCTCACGGACCTGAGCTCGGGTGAGAACACTGGCCCCAAACACATCTGGATGCTTCGTCACTAAATCATCTGACAGAGACTCGGTTAAGGGCACGGCCACCACCTCTGGTGCCGGGTACACCTTTCCACCTGCCAGGTCATTGCCCATGATAAAATCAACCCCATCAATGGGAAAAGAGGAACGCTCAGCCACAGCGAAGAACCCCGTAACTAGCTCAGATCGGACATGAATGTAATGAAGAGGGGCGGTACAAAACTCATCCCGATCCCTCTCACGATAGCACTAGCTTCACACGCCGATGTATTTCCCAGGGGCAGAACACTGGACAGGATGAAGGACTGCGACCCACCCGTGTCCCTCAAGATGGTAACAGGACGCTGATCCTCCACCTTACCCGTGAGCGAAACAAAACCACTTGAAATGAATGGTTTGAAACAGTCATCGAACCCCACCCCATCTGGAACCTGGTCCACAGGGGGCGACGGCGAAGCAACAGTTTTAATCAAGCCAACCCCCTTTGGCTGTCTGACCATAGCTGCTTGCTGTCTGCGTTTCAACGCGTCACAATCGGCTACTAAGTGACCCGGCTTCAGGCAGTAAAAACACGGTTTCTCATGCTTTGACCTTTGTATTGGAGTGCTACTGCTGGGGACGCTAGCAGGTGGTGGAGAGTTAGCTTTTGGAGGTGGACAACGGGTGGAGAATATGTCCTGCCACGCAAAACTGCTCCTGTGCGTCAACGTGAACTCATCGGCTAACACGGCAGCCTGCTGCAGAGTGGACACTTTCTGTTCGTTGAGGTAAGTCACAATGCGCTCCGGCAAACAATTCTTAAACTCCTCGATCAACAGCAACTCTCTCAAGGAAGCCATATCGCTGACTTTACATGCGGAACACCATCGGTCAAAGAGGAGACCTTTTTCCCTGGCAAAGTCAGTGAAAGTTTGGCCCTGACTTTTCCTGAGACCCCTAAAACGCTGCCGATATGCCTCTGGCACTAATTCATACGCTCGCAGTACAGCTCCTTTAAGTTGTTCATAATTCAAACTGTCAGCGGCGGAAAGAGAGGCGCAGGCTTCCTGGGCTTTGCCGCTCAGTTTACACTGAAGCAACAGTGCCCACACATCCTGCGGCCAGCCCAGCGCCGCGGCGATCCGCTCGAACGCGCTGAAGTACGTCTCGACCTCTGACTCACGGAACACAGGGACAAGAGGAATGTTTTTACCAACATCAAAACTAGGAGACGGTGACACATTCACTGGCATGGGGCTAGCCCTAGCCTTTAGCTCCAGCTCCCGCATTCTCACAGCGGTGTCCGCCTCTAGCTTCCTCAGCTCCAGCTCTCGGCGCAGCTGGAATTCCCTCTCCCTATCCTCCTTCTCCGCCTGGAGACGAGCGAGGCGCATCCTCAGCCGCGCATCCTGACCCGAGGCAGGAGAGGACTCCACCGACACGGGATCAAATCTTGGTAAGGTAACCGGTTTTTTCTCCCCTACCAACGGTGCTCGGGGGGTACAACTAACCAGCTGTGTCTCCCCCAATTGTTGCCCCACAGCCAGCGACGATGCCGAGAGTATTCCATCCCCCCGCCCATCTTCGCCTGATCCGTCTGGGACTTCTTCAAGAACCCCTTGTGCCACCAGGGCCTCTACCACCGCGGCCTTCAACTCTGCCTTACGCAGGGCACGAGAGACTGAGAAGCCGTAGTGAGCCGCCAGCTCATGCAGGTCACTCTTCCTACACTCTTCCAACTGCGCTTGCGACGGCGCAGCGGCAAACGCGTCCACGCTGAACGACATTGTTGTTCTCTTAGTCCACGCCAAAACCACAAAACGAGAAGGCCGGGAAAACGAACACACTTACCTCCTGGCCCACACAAACTCCCCCAGACCCTGCCTATCACAGACTGAGCCTATCTGTCTTCTTGGAGCGTGCCGGGCTCGGGGCGGCTTTAAAGGCAAACCTCGGCAGCCGGAGCTCCGAAACGCCTACCCCGACAGGGAATTGGATCCCCACCCAGGATTACTCCAGAAAATAAGAAAGGCAAAATAATAAACGAGTGCCCGATGGATCAGCTGCGAGCAGCTCAGCTGGACACTCACCTACACTTGCCAGGGAAGTTGTGCCGCACAGGGAAAAAACAACAACGAGGAACAACAACGAGGAAAACTCAGACCACCGAACAACCAGTCAAAGTCTCCAATCGACTCCGTGGGATCCCGGACGAGCCCCCACTTTGTTACCTCCCGTGGATGGAACCAGGGGATGAAGGGAGGGAAACAAAGGAAATGTTTTACCGGGAATAAAAAGGAAAACAACTCAGAGACAGATTGGGTGTAACGAAAACTCCACTTTATTCGGAGGTCCAATAAGTACGGTAACGAAGAACGCTGGTATCAAACAAACCAAATCAAAACACACCAGGATAACCGCCAAAAAGAACAAAGGACGCAGCAACGCTGGAAAGAAAACGCCACAGGCTCAACAAAAAACAAACAACTGAAAACACCACCACTCTGGTGGGAAAAACACAGGCAAATAACGAAACACGAATGCACCCTCTTTTCCACCGAAAAGAGTACTCCACACCACGTTTCCACCACTGTGGTCCCGCGTCTCTCGCGCTCTCTCTCTCTCTCTCCTTCCTCGCTCTCTCTCTCCGCTCCTCTCTCTCCTCCCCCTATTTAACCACGTCCTGCAGATTGATAAAGTGGAACCGGATGCGCGTCAGAGGAGGAGCGATCACCTGGAGGAGTAACAGAGGGAGAGAAACAACACACACACACACACACACTCGCACACGCACGGCACTAGGGCCGTAACACATTATTCTCTACAAATGGATGACTAGAGTAACTGCTCAATTTTACATACTCATTTTGCATGAAGGTGGAATATGTCTGACTCGCTAAATGAGGTAGATGCAGTGTGAAAATGAAAATGGCTTAAGAAACCAAGCAGCCTAGTTCCTGGCTGCTGCTTGGATTCCTGTGCCATGGTACCTCTAATATAATATAATATAATATATGGTTATAAGAAAAAAAAACTGTGTGACATAAAAATGTAGAGTAGCTAAAACTGCCTTTTCCTCATAGAGGCTGTGGACAACTTTGACTTGCACTTGGACACTGCACGTTCTCACCGTGGACAGTGCCTGGCAGTGCTGTGCGCACATTGTTCCCGGTCCTCTCCGTGTTTAGGCTTCTGACACCATGAAGCTGATCTCTCCTCTTTCACGCAAATACGCACGTGCACTATGAGTTTGCACATGCGCGCGCAGACCACTCCTCTTAATCAAACTTTACTTCCTTCTTTCCCCCTTTGAATGCTGTGACTGCAATTAATCAGTGGCGCGTAATGAGCTGGACTGTCGGTGCCACGTTAACGAGCGCGCGGCAGCTGCTATGGCCAACAAGAATTAATGGAGTCGTTGTTTTGCTAATTTGGTCATTGTTGTGCACACTAGCAGTCAATCACACACACACACGCACGCACACGCACATACACGCACGCACGGTGTTAACATGGTGTGTCTGTTGCTTGAGCAGCTCTCCTGCCTCTGCGTCAAGACACGCTCTCCATCTGTGTCCACTGTGCGGATTAGACGCTTATTATCCTCTTAGCTCTAAATGGCCCCACGTTCCTGCACTTCGCTGTCCATCTCATCTGCCGTCTAAGACGTGCGTGACACGAAAGCGAGATTCCTGCGTAAAATAAGAAGAAGAAAAAAAAGATCGCGCCTGCCATTCAGTAGCTTTTGGTCGTTGCGCGTTACGCGTGGATTGTCGGGACAGCCCTCTCCTCCCCGTCGTCCGTCAGCGCGCCTCGTCGGGGGCACCGTGGCGGTCTGTCCGCGCGTCAATGTGTCCGACCCACTGATCTTTTGCAGACTGTAATCTTATCAGTGTCAGACCGTAGCTGCCCTTTCCTCTCGGGCAGTCTCTGCCTGCCTTTGGATGGCGTCAGCGCCACAATCTGGATAAAAAGGCGTTTTTAACAGAGAAAACTTTTAGCCGTAAAGGATTTGGATACATTTACAGTTACAGGCGCGTCTGGCTGTGCGTTAAAATGAACATTTGAGCGCTTTAAACTTTCGACCGGGAGAAGAAGACATGGAATCTACATGGAAAGGAAGGAGTCTTCTGTACTTACTTGTCTTTGCAATATGCACCGCCAGCGTTTGCTTCTGTGCGAGAAGATCAAATGTTCGAAGATCTGGTAAGTTCATCATCTAATAATCACATGGTAATAATATAATGTAATAACAGTGATAATGATAATGGATTTGAGCTACGGTGGGGCTTGTCTTTGGATGTGCTCATCTTGTCATCTGTTTGATTGCATTAAGTGTCATTAAGCCTGCTTTAAAACTTTGTCAGGTTACACTTGAATTATCGGATGAAACATAATATGGCAGCAGTGATTCACTTTAACAACCTGTGTGACACTTTCAAACTTGTTTAGCCCTTAAACTTTGGTTCATAGCAGTGAAAGCTTCAAGGAAAACAACATGGTTGCTGGATGTTCATCCTTATGTTATCACCACTATACACATCCCTGTTCACCTGTCAGTGTATTATTCTGTTACATGTTACACTGAACTGATCAGCAGCCTCTCCATGCATTTTATCAGTTATTAGTGAACTATATTTATCTATCTAAACTGTAATTGAAACAGCTGATTAATGAAAGGCAGGACTGTAAGGACTTTGAGCGAAGGGAGATGGATGTGTGACTTGTTGCTAAATGGTATTTTCTTGATTTAAAAGCAGAATAACCAAACCGTGGCCCATCTGAACTCATTTTTCTGTGCAAATTAAAAAAAAATGCTTTAAATAAAGAAAAGAGAAAGGTAATATTCAGCTCTACACCAGCTGCACGCCCATCATCAAACTTGTCAGTGTGCCTCTTTGGGCAAAAAAAAAAAAAAAAAAAAAAAAAAATCCTTGATGTTGATTTTGTCATTTCCACAGTGTCTCTCCCTGTCAACGTCTCTCCCCCTGTCTCTATCTTTCTTTGTTGTCCTGTCACCCTGAACACTTTTTTTCACCCCAGTTTCTTTCCTTTTCCTCCTCTTTCTCTCTTTCCATCACTTCCTTTTTCTCTCGCTGTCACTCTCTCTGACTGTCTGTTGTGTTTCTCCCTCACTCCTTCAGCCTTTCAGACCCACAGGCCTTAGCAAGCCGAATATTACATCTGTCTGTCAGCGCAGAAAAACTCGCCACAGTTGAGACTGCCATATACAGAGGACGGCTGTAGGTCTGTCCTCATGACTGCCAGTGACATTTGTACTTGTTTTTTGTGTTTTGAGGTCTTTCAGGCCTCATTCCAAGGGAGGGTTGAATGTCAACAGGCATCGATGTCCAGATGAATCACGTCAGCCTTTAAATAACCGATATGGTTGTATCTGAAAAGAGTTAAAGTTGAATGACAGCTCCCCCCATAGTGGTCTCACTGTTTCAGGATTCTGACAGGTTTTTCTCAGTTAGAGTTACCTTTTGAATTATTGATAAAAACCAGTCAGTAGCTTCCATAGATATTTTGTCACAGTTACTATAACGTACATCTAAAGCTGTTAACTTTCACATGATCTTTTCCGTCACCTCACAAGTATGTGGAACTTAATTTGGAGACAATAAAAATGTGAAAACAGATTCTCCCTTCAAAGCCAGTGTGCTTGTTATTTCCCATGTCATGCTGGAGAGGAGAGCTACAGTACATGTCCTGTGCTTATTCATTTTTGGATGACTCAGACCTGCAAAGAGCAACACCTCTACATGACTGACTGTAAAACAGGAGCTGAACAATCAGAGTGATAGAGAAGGTGGCCTGTTCAGAAAGAATTAAGATTGGATCAAGTGAGATCCAAGTATGAGAGAACCTGCTTGTTTGTTTTGTCACAAGTTGTGGAAATGCGTTAGATACACTGAGATCTGAACTGAAATGAGCATAAAGAATTAGAGCATGTAAGTGACAGACATAAATTTTAGGGCAATTTAAGTTGCAGCAGTTTGCTAATCTGGTATAAGACGTGTTTTTGTAGCATCTGTAAAAGGCGTATCTGTGATGCTGCAACTGTCACAGTCAAGGTGAAGCGCTGAAGCAGCTGGCACATAGGCGTGACAAGACAAGTGATCCAACATGACGAAAACAAAGTCAGTGCTGTGTGACAAAGTTTAGCTTTAATCGGTGCAGGTAAAGTGACTGTCAGAATCAGGGCTTACTGTAGCTGTGTGCACTCGCTGATGTGACCGCTCAGTGCCACAGACCTGTGTAAACCAACTCGACAGCTGCAGATACGAGCTCTAGCCTGTAGATATCACTCCTGATTCCTGCTACCTGTGGATTTTGGAAAGACTTACTGTCGCAGTCTGAGTTAGTATTTGTTAGTGTTAGTAACCGTATAAACATGATTTCATTAGTTATCATCTAAATGTAGAATACACCTTTATA
The DNA here is from genome assembly GCA_021432705.1 of Caranx ignobilis. Taxonomy (NCBI): domain Eukaryota; kingdom Metazoa; phylum Chordata; class Actinopteri; order Carangiformes; family Carangidae; genus Caranx; species Caranx ignobilis. Next base: position 43,314,071 of record MU270014.1, on the reverse strand, counting down.
TATCAGTTCCATTATCTGGAGTATTTTTAAGTCACATCTTAACAACTGGTTTGGAAGGTGGTGTTATCACAGTTCAGTGTCATAATTTGTCCAGTTTTAATCCTGATCATGTATGTTATTTCTAAAAAAAGGCTCAGAGCAGCTTCGGCAAGAGGCCACCTGAGGAGACACCCACAGAACCAGGATCAATACCCAATCTAATCATACTGACCAAACATCATCCACTAGTTTTAGGGGTTTATGCTGAGATTTTCAGGATTCATACAGATTAGAGATAATAGTTCAACACCAGCCTCTCTGAGCATTATACTTTGTACCCAAACCTAACTTGCACATGAAGCACCACTGTAAGCTGCTCTATGTCGATGGCCATAAAGATGATGATTTGAGAAAGTCGACTTTCTATCTGCTCTAATTCTGTGAGTTTAGCTCACCCGCACATTCGTTGGGCCACACCCTGGGGAGATATGGATGATCGGGGAATTCAGCTGACATATTGCATTATCTGCTCGGATGGAAGAGTGGGGAGAAGGGTACGAGAAAGGAGGGGAGATGCCAACAGGAGAGGAGTCAGGGGGACAGGACGGGAGTGAGGATGGCAAGGGAAGTGAAGGAAGTCAGACTAAGAAGAAATAAAACGGAGAGAAAGAGGGAAGTGGAAAAGAGCAGTGATGTTGCTACATGAAATTTCAATTTACTGTGTCCTGCTTTGCTATATTTAGTTTTGTGTGATCTTCATGTCAGTCTATACCAGCGACGTCTGTCCTTTTGTACCTTAGAAAGAGAAAGGACACTAATGGTCAACATTTTTTAACTAAATCCCAGCTTTGTGCAAAAACTATTGACATTAATCTTAACCAGAGTTTTTTTTAGGTTGTATCAAAATGCATTCTTATTTTAGTTCATTCATTTTAAAAATGTCATTTAAATTGCATTGCATCCATCTACTATACATTGTTAACAATCATTTTAAAGAGGGTTTTTGATGACTTGAACGTAGCAGTCATCCACCATGTGCAAATATTTTGACTTCAAGTGTATGACCGTCAGGCTCTGAGGGCCCTTGTCTGCTCATGTTTCCCCATCAAAGCCTGGTAATGCATATACAGTCGGTCATCAGGAGCACTGATGATCTACAGCTCCATAGATATTTCTCTTTAATGCCCCCATACGAGCCTCCTGAAGTATTTTCAGGCCACGGTTGAACATTGGAAGTGAAACCACAATCCCCTGTAGTGCCACAAAAGTACCCAAGATTAAATAACACAGGCCATGAAAATAATGACATCTGAAGTAAGAGTCAGTTGAAATTATAAGCCAGCATGTCAAACTACAGGTTATATCATCACAAGTGGTCTTTTTTTCCATCGTTCAAATACACTCAGGTGAGATCGAGTGTTGGTTTTGCTCAGACTACCATTGATTATACGGAAAGATATTGCAACAGACTTGCTTTTGCATGGATCTGTTGACAAGGCTTCTCTGAAAAAGCAGGTCGTTATTTCTACTTCTTGCAAGTGCAATTTTTTTCACTTTTTGTGAATAATGTCAACAACTAAAAATTTGTTTTCTCTATCCTATTCTATCCTCACAGGATAGGATAGGATGAATGTATGTTCAAAAAGGTTATATATTTGAATTTTACTTAACATACACAGATAGTTTGTGATGTACAGACATGGAGCAATATTAGCATTTCATTTATGTCAGTTCATGAAATGTTATATCTTTCTGTCATTTATACAAACCAGATCGCCTGAGTCCTCCGTTAGACATCCAGCTAGAGACAATCAACTGCACAGCCTTCAGTGTACGATGGAAGATGCCACGGCGACACGTCAGTACCATCACTGGATACAAGGTAATGTCACAAATGGTGCTTTTACATTAAATAACAAAAGCCTGAACTGGTTGGACTGATTGTTGACTCTAAATTGCCCATAGATGCGACAGTGAGCGTGACTGGGTGTTTGTTTCTAAATGTCAAACCTGTGATGGACTGGTGACCAATTAACTGTATAAAAACAAGATACTCCATGGGTTACCGCCTGTCACATATTTCATTTTCCATTTTTTCCAGCATTTAACCTTTTTATATAAGTCTAGTTGTAAGATGTTTACAACCCAGTCGTCCTTGCCTTGAGGGTTTACCAACATAACTCTGTTTACCAGCAGCCATGTCAGGTTCAAGGCTTACTTGCCAGGTATCACACACCAAAAAAGGCACAAACCCTTGATGTTCCTTTTTTCAAAATGAATTAAAAGGTTTTCCACTCAAAAACAACAACAAACAAACAACTTCGGAGATACTTACAAATCAGATGTCCTTTTTTTTCCCTGACGTGTGCCCATTTTCCTCAGCAAACCACTGACATGAATGGCCCCCCATATTTTTTCTGCTTTTAAAGTGCCTGTCAAACCCACTGTCCAGCAAGATGGCCTTGAGGGCCAGATTGATATTTTGAAATTTCGGGTGTTTTGATGGAACCCTTTCACTGCTAAATTTATGTTTTTTCAGAGGCAATATAGCTCTGAAGCAGGTGGTCTAAAACCTTTATTTAGTGTCCTCCCCAGGCGAGCTGTTTTAAAGTACTGACAGTATTTGCTTTTCTTGGTCGAGATGTAATGGACATAAATATAGCAATATGCAACGGTAGGCTGTTACTCTAGGTTTCATGCATTATTGTCTGTTCTTTCTTCCTTTTTACTCTGACATAACTTTTAAGTGTCTGTACTCTTTGTTCGTTCCCTCTGGTGTTTCATTTTAAAAATATATTTTTTACGTGATATAATATCTTAACAGAAACTAGTTTTCCTTCCCTGCTTCTTTCCTTGCTTCCTTCTCACCTTTCTAGTGTTTGTTTTGAGATCACCATTAACAAAGTGAGGATCAGTATGACTGTGTGTGCTGTGCTTTTGACCATATGTCCGCACTAAGAGGATTAGTCAGCTACCTAGCTTCCCACGACTCACAGTTTTGTGTTCATTTAGCCAGTCACTTTGGAAGTTCATAAATAATCCTGTTTCCTCATAGTATTTCCTCCTTACAGTGCTTTGTTTACATTGTCACTACCAAGTCTTGATATTTTGTGAAGTAGCTGAAAGGTTTAAAAAAAAAAGGTGCTTTGATCCTGCACAACAGATGTGACATTTGTGAATGTCAGTCGAACCAAACACTGCTCAGATAGGCTTGATTTTACTGGAACATAAAGATACTTTTTCTTATTAGTGTGTGACTGGATGGTTTTCAGGTCTTCTATACAGAGATGAGGAATGGCCATCCAATGGGAACAGCATCTTTGTTAGAGGTGCCTCTCAGCTTGGACATGCTGACCACGGTGAGTGTACAGAAACATTCAACTTTTTTCTGTGTCACTTCAACTGAGTGTGCTGCTTTATCAGAGCAAATTCTTCAAAAGCAGCACGGCCTTACAGAAGGGTATACCGAAAATGAGTAAAAACAGAACACATTACATTTTTGTTATTGTTAACAAATCCTGGGAAAAGAGGAAAGCAAAGAGTGAACTGATCAAGTCTCCTGTGTAAGTTGCTCTATTACAGTGAAAACAAAGTTTAATTTAACAACTCCTCTTTTAGCCATGCATGATGAAGACTGCCTGCACAGGAGTTATTTGCTCTCTAGATTTGTTGACAGTTTGAAACATAATAACCAGAACCTTTGATTAATGTTTAGAGAATATTAACATTATATCTTGGTGTCATAAATTAAAAATATAAACCTACAATCCTTACAGTACATCGAATGTTAGTGTGTTTTATTCAGCTTTGCTTTTGTTTTTCTCAAAGGGGCAATTTGACGGACAAGCGAGTTTTGTAAGTGTCATTTAGCCTTTTTTTTTTTTTTTTTTTTTTTTTTCAATAAATTAGACCCTGTCCCTGCTTTATCTAATCGCAGTTGACATTTATAGCTAGATTTGACAAATGTCCACTTCCAGGCATTTTCTTTCACCATCTTTATTTATTTTTGTTATGGCCATCCTGTTTTTCTCTCTTTCTTATCTGTCTCTATCTTTATCCCCTTTCCTCCAATGGTCTTCAAGGATGTGGACATTGGTAACCTAAAGGTGAACACTAAGTACAGAGTCAGTGTTGGAGCTTATGGCTGGGCAGGGGAGGGTAGGCCCAGCATGCCCAGAGACGTCAGCACCGCCTCACATGGTAAGAATATGTGAGTAGGTTGAGTCCATTTTAAAGCAGATCCTAATATTTTCTCTTTGGGATTATTAATAACTGTCACTGATATGATTTCTGCTCTCCCCCATCAGAAATGTGCATGCCCCCATCGCCCCCCACTCAGCCTGTTGTCATGGCTGTATCTGACACAGAGCTGGCGTTGTCATGGCAGCAAGGAGAGAGCGAGGGTAGCGCACCTGTCCTTCACTTCCTGGTGGCTTACATCAGGTCAGTTATAAATTAGGCTGTCAGGCGATTCATGGAGAAACCCTGTAAAAACCACAATCTGTTGCTTATCCTTTAGTTTGGGTATGATTAAAACCAACTGGATACATTATTATTATTATTATTAGTAGTAGTAGTAGTAGTAGTAGCAGTAGTAGTAGTAGTATTCATTTGTGAGTGTTTAAGATGCTAGTTAGTCTGTTTTTAGCCAATGGGAGACTGCCAGGCTCCCCGTCTCCCAGCTTTTATGCGAAGCTAAAATAAGTGACGCCGCCAGCTATAAACAAAGCACGCAAAGCTGACAAGCAAGTACCAATATTGCCTAGCAACACAAGACACATCAATTGTATATCAATTTGAACATTTTCTTATGTGTAAGCAAAAAGAGAGACTGAGACAAGCAGATGCAGAAAATAAAAGAGGCTTCTTAACTATGAACACCATTATAGTAGAAGTTTAAAGGGTGCTCTAGAACAGGAAAGCCAGTTATGCTATAAAGATATCATGATTGATTAATTTTACGTTTTTGGGCAGAATATGTAGGAGTTCTTTATTGTCAAAGTAATACAAAACACAAGTGAAACAGCATATTAAGAGACAATCAACTTTAAATTGCAGCTCTTTTTAAACTTTTAGCATAATGAATTAATGGAGGTAAATAGCTGTATATTTAGTCTCCTTAATCAGACTCTGTGTTGTCTCACTGTCACATTGCTATAATACAGAATAGACAGCTCTCTTTCACAGTGAGTTTCATGAGAACTGAGCTGGTCTGTGTAGTGGAACCATTTGTATTTTTGACATGAGGGTCAGCTGGGCCATGAGAAGAAATGAACATCTTACTTTTGTCTAGTAGTTTCCAGCCTCTCTCTCTCTCTCTCTCACACACACACACACATAAAAGAATTTCCGATGTCTCTACAAGTCCTCTGGCTGCAAAGACAAGGAAGTTGAGGTCAGAAATAATTTGCCCAGAGCCCTCTGATGATTTGCCAGACACCAATAAAAAAAGGCAGATTGAATTTTAAAAGGCCCCCACAAGAGTTGAAAATAAGAAAATAAAAAGTTATAAACATATAAAAGAAAACTAATTTTAAAACACGGTAGTGCTGCCCCTCATGGTGTAAAGTTAACACCCTGTGACTAAGCAAAGGAAGAAAGAGAGAGAGATGGAGGCAGAGAGACTGTCGCTTAGTGTGAGAGAGTGGATGTGAATCATTGCCTGTTTTTTTGCCAATGTGGGGATTTTCCACACAAAAGGGCCGTGTCAGAGGCACATCTTTCTCCTCTTACATCAAAAAAGGTCTTGCTGAAGGGAGACATTGACTGATGATGAAGATGACTATTCAGCAGATAGCTATAGCTCCAGGCACCAAAAATCTGCACACAAACATGGCAGTTTGAGATGGAAGCTGGAGATGATAGCCAAAAATGTAAAGTCCAGGAGATCATCACTTTTTTTTTTTTTTTTTTTTTTTTTGCTTTAGTTTTCAACATCCTTTAAAACATAAAATAACACTTTGAGGCTTGAAGCAGCTCAAAATTAGTAAGATAATGAAAAAAAAAATCTGTCTCAATCAATCGTAATCATTTGGTTTTGTTTGAAAAGTGGTTCAGTGTTTTTCTGACTCTAGTTTTGCAGAGCTACAGTTGTGTGCTTGTTCTTTTTGCAGTCATTTTCACTGCACAACTCCAGGTACACTGAGCAGCAGGAGGAGCACAATCAAGTACCTGAATAGAATTTCGAAACATCCCACACAAAAGCATATCATCATCCTTACAGCAATTATCTTGAGTGATGATTTTTATTGGTAGTTTGTACAAAAACAAAGAAGACAAGAAGCAGCCAAAGACCACTGTTTTGTTTTGTAAAATGCCACACACAGATATGCCACACACAGAACCCAAGACTGGTTAACTACCTTTAATAGATTAATGGTCCATTCAGTGTTATGTATCTTATGTGTCCTTTTTCTTTTTCTCAGGCCAGAAATGGACACCGAGTGGACATATATCCGTGAGCCCATTGAGACTAACTCCATGGTTTTGAAGGGATTAATACCAGAGACAGAGTACCAGTTTGTTATCCGGGCAGTCAACGTGCATGGGGTTAGTCCACCGAGTCACATCAACAACCCCGTGCGCACTCTTGGTAAGGCCAAATGTTGATCTCTGAGCAAAATTTGCTGCCTTGAAATCTTATTCCCAGCTCCCTTGTTACCGTGGTATCAGCTACATCTCAAAAACAAGTCAACTTCAGTTTAGTTTCAACATCACACCCACACAGAATTAAACAGACCATGCTCATTTTTGCATCACCAAAGTTATCCTCACAATAAAACATTTACTATGTTCAACCACACTGTGTAAACCCCAGTGTTACTGTGGAGACAGTCATCTTCTCCCAGCAGTGTGAAGCAATGATGAGGTTTTGAAACTGTAGAGTTGAGGCATTATTCAAAGTGAACACCAACATGCAAAGATGAGCTTTGGAAATTCACTCTGTAATGCCTAATGTACTTTACTTTGTTCTGTCGGCATATTTTACCTTTCCCACCTTTCAGCCTAACATTTGAATAGATGAAGCATATTTTTGCTTTTATTAATGTATCACCACAGTTCATTCCATAATATAACATCCAGTTATCTTGAAATTTTGATGATAGATTTTGCAAATTTACTCCAGCTTTGCAGTATCTCTTGGTAATCTCACAGAATTCCTGCAAATCGTCATGAGAAGGTTGTGCGAAAAATCAATAAAATAAATGTACTAGACAGTTTGACTCTTTCAGCATTTGCTGGAATGTAGGACAGCACCTGGCAGTGTGTCAGTCAGTGGGTTTGTCTAACTCTTTCCCTGAACAATGGAGATATAGAGCAGCAGAGTCATTAACTTTATTATTTTTGATGTAGTCAGCTGCTGGTGGCGTGTGGGGGAGGGGTGATTGATATTAAATCACACAAACACACACGCATTCACACAGGTGTGTGGGAGATGTACACAAATATTAAAATAAGCAGTGATAGCAATATATTAATGGATTAATGTCCATGGCATTCAAGCACTTTACCTACAGATTTGTGGCCATAATGTATGTATGATTATTAAAATTAAACAGCGGTGTATTTATAATCACACACAGGCCACACTGCATCACACGCTATGTCAGCCGTCACCCTGTTGTGAACTCCTCTGACAGCATTCAGTCCTGCTAGACTGCACAGAGACATACAAAAAGGACAGGGAGGGAGATAATAGCAGAAAGAAGTTCAGAATAATGTCAATGAAAGTTACATGAAACAAGATAAATGGAGTCGGTCAGAGAGACACAGAGAGACAGACGGACAGAAACGAGGAGATAGAGAAGCGTGGTTTCTCAGCAGGGGATAAAAGCGGGTTATGTCCGAGTCTCATCAGACAGGATTAAGGACGGAATGCCAGACCCCTTCTCTGCCTGTCCACACCCCTGATGGACACACACACACAAGCTATCACTGAGAGAGCAGCAAGAAAAGTATGTCAGTCAGTCAAGCCCACCCCCGCTGTTCACTCAAGCAGCGGTGCATTGTGTGTGTGTGTGTTCCTAGTGGTTAGAAAGAGGGAGGTATGGATTGAGGGGGATTGTTACACAACAGCAGATTAGTTTTCTGAGGGATTTTTGGGCTTCTCCCCCTCCCTGTATGCCAGCAGTCAGTATTCAGGACTTAATGTTATTAGGCTGTACAAATTAGCACTTTAAATCTTGGCATCCATTCAACCTTAAAAGTCAAATTTCCACGATGTTTTGCAGATGATTTTTTTTTTTTCTAAATTCGTATCAGTATACTGATACCACTCCAAAGTGCTGCATGAGTAATGATACTTGTAAAATGAAGATAGGTAGGGAGGTGGAATGGGGAGTAGACAAGAGGGGAGGGGATGCTGTTATGTAAGCTAAGATTAAGCGTCCCCAGCACAGCGTGGATGGGAGGGGAGGTGTTACACTGAATGTGCACTTGATTGTTTTTTTCAACTTTTTGTACTAGAGCGTTCATCCAAGACTAGTAATAATACACTCAGTACAGTATGATATTAAAAACATACAGAAATGTGTACTTTTAAGAGTAGATTTAACATTGGGCCTACTACTGTATATGATATTGTCCAACAAATTTATAACCAAATTACATGTAAGTGAACCAACAGTGTAACTTCATTTTTCAGTAGCCTACTGTTAGTTCAGCTGCACTCATATGTCCATAGTGATTCAAGTAGTCAAAACACTTTTTTGGCCATTTTGGTTTGGTTAAATGCTGAAACCACAAAAAACTATTTGCAAACATTATTTTTATTTTACGGTTTCTTCTCTACCATAACTGAGCTGTCTTTGACGAGCCGAACTGCTGTGAACACACCCCAGACAATGCAATTGTCAGGCAGTCAGCTCCACTCACTTGACCTTTGTGTAGTGCATGTGCCAAAGCCAAGGGCAGGTGTGGCCCAGAGCTCACACAGTGGCAACATCATTATGGATAAACCTCCTGAATCACAGCCTGAATCCCCATGGCCATATTCAAGCAGCTGTTGTATACAATAGCTACCTGAATATTTATTCCTTCTGGTGTTTGACCTGTGAACAAGAAGACACTTCTTGCAAAAACCTTAACTAAATGGCATCCTTTTTGCCATTTTGGTAGCTTTAATGAGCTATATCTCTCCTTGTGTAGCTATGCAGTTGTTCAAAGCTACAATGTGCTTACAAAAATCCTCCCCAACACTGTGTACAGCAACATGATCAGATATTGAGAACAGGGACATGCACACTTGTATCAGATTAATTGATGGGATAAAAAAAAAAACTAATCGGTAACTAATTCATTATGAAGTGACTTTTGAAACATGATTTTTGGCAGTTGTTTCAAAGCCTAGCTTACTGTATTCACTGTCTGGCTTTGTCTTTGTACATTATGAGCTCCCTATGGCACTGTTCTGTATCGAGGAGACACCTTTCAGTACGTGGTGCAGCAGCCTGGGTACAGGCTAACAGGTAGACAATAGCAGCTGTATGGTTTGTCATCCCTAATATTATTATCATCATCATTATCAAATACGGTCACATGTTTCACACCATGCTCATTTGTCATAGAAAGAGCCATCATTCCTCAGCAGCTCCTTCAGTGAACCAGTCATTGTTATTTGTTGTGATGGTCATGGTCATTGTCAACATGACTTTGCAGTGACTGAAATGTCATTGTCATGTGATACTGCAAATGCAAGAAAGGTCCAAGTCTGCACCAGCAGTGCAGAGAAACAGTGACTGATTTTTATCAGCACCTTCCTGCCACTTATAAAGGATAATAGAGTAAAAGAAGTGGAACATTATTTTAATAACAAGTATATTTAAATGTATGTGTGCAGTGTATACAATAGTAAATATAGATTTTTCTGTGTTTGCAGTGTCACCTCACTGACCTCTTTGCTCTCTAACCATGTGATTCTCTGACCTGCATTTACTGCATTTTACACATGAATTTGTGGACATGTGTTCTTCCCTTCATTTTATTGATGTCATCATTTAGGTCCTTTAATAACAGCATGTTATAATCCTCATTGACATTCATAACAGGCTCAGCAGATGTTGGCAGCGGTGATTATGGCCGCTACATCACGGACTCCGGGATCAAAGATGATGATGGCTTCGACATTGATGACTCTGATTATGATATCTTCATTGAAGAGGTGGGTTTTTACAGGCCAGAGTTGGAGAGTGATTGCTGAAATTTTGAGTTTAGTTAGACTCCTGAATCTCATTAAATTATAACGGTCAATTTAGCTGAAAAAAAAAGAAGTGATGATAAAACATTTTTATGTCGAAGATATCACTCTATCCAACTTTTTCTGTTAATTCTTGATTCCTCTGCTTTCCAGCTGAAGCCATTCCCAGGTATCAGTCAGGACAACAGGAAATCCCAGCTCCGCTCGCGCTCTGGTCCGCCGTCTGGTCGGAACGTTGTTTACCGTATGAACACCATCCCTCCTCGCAATGTCACTGCCCCGCCAATTTCCACCACCACCACCACCACTACCACCACTACTGCATCCATTCTCCCAGATTTCTCAGATCTGGTCTTCCCCACCACCTCAGAGCCCAGTACTGCCCCTGACACCACAACTACTGCCCCGCTCACCACTACCAGGTAAAATGAACCTTAAAAGCTCTGGTTTACCTTGGTACCTGTTTTCCTGGTGTTGTTGCACTGTAGTTGATTGAAAAGATGTCAGTGCTGATTGTCAGCAGCTAGAGAAGTCAATGGCCTTTCTCTTAAAGGCAAAGCTGAGCAGGGCTTTTTTCTACGAAGCAAAAACAAACAAAACAGGCATATCAGAAGGTTTTCTCAACAAATTAACAATTCTTATTGAGGTTCCTCTCGCTCTCTGATTGCTGTTGATTTTCCTGGCTTTCTGCTTAGTCCACCTACAATTTTTTTTTCATTGCTCGTCCACTTAATTAGATGCTAATGATGTTGATTGGAGCAGTGCAGTGAAATATCACATCAATTTAAGATGTTATTTCTGTCTAAATGCACAGCTTTAACTGGGGAAAATATAGGCTGGCTACTGTCCACTGTTAACTTGCATCTGCTTTTTACTTCACTTAAAGCACAGATGTAAAATGGTATTTACAAGAAAAGGCTGAAAAAGCAAATAAATGTCACTTAAGATAAGGTAGTTCAGAAAAGCATGAGGACAGAAGTGACAGTGCAATAAATAGCTTAGACGACTGTTTTTAAAGTACTGACTTTGCGGTGTGAAAACCTTGATTCTTCTCCAAACCTGAGCCTGAAACTTTCTCATCTTTCTCACTGTTTGAATCCTCCTCAGCATCACTTTGCCCACCACCACTACCACCCCAACCATGTCGCCCTGGAAAGGTGAGGTGCCTCGTATGTATGACCTGACCTGTGACGACACTGTGTGTCCTCCAGACAGCTTCTGTCTCAGTGATTATGACAGTGGAGGTTCACGTTGTCACTGTAACCTCGGGCGAAGGGGGGACACTTGCTCTGAGGGTGAGAGAAGCATATTTGACTGTCTGCCATACTTTTTGCAGCTATTCCCACTGGCTCTGTAACTATGAATTTATCATGATTTTTATCTTTTTTGTTCTCCTCCAGCGATGTCAGTGAACTTTCCCAGGTTCTACGGCTACTCTCACATGACCTTTGAACCCTTGAAAAACTCTTACCAGACCTTTCAGATCACTTTGGAGTTTAAAGTAAGTGAATGAGCTGATTTATAACTTTTGTGTTTTCATCCTGACAATGATGAGAATGTATTTCAAACAGTTTCTCTCTGGTGTAGGCAGAGTCAGAGGATGGCCTGCTGTTGTACTGTGGAGAGAACGAACATGGCCGTGGAGACTTTACCTCTTTGGCCCTGGTGCGAGGCAAGGTACACTACAGGTGAGGAAGACAGTGACTCACATTTGTTTATCCAGTGTTTATAACTTATGGGTTTAGAGATGATTTTAACATAAAACATTGCACCTTAGATATATTTCACTTATTGAAAACAATATATACCTTCAGTGAGCTGTTACAATAGGTATAGGGTATAGGTTATATACCCATGATACAATTTGGGAAGAGTTAAGCCTTTTGGGAAACATTCTTACTGAGAGTTAGATTAAAAGATTGATATCACTCTCATGCCTCTCCCTCCGATATAAAGCTTTTTCCTGGGGAGCGTTAGCTTAGCCTAACACAGATTCTGGAAGGAGGGGGGATAAACAACTACCCCAACTCTGTTAAACTGGAAAAAATCTGGGGTTAGTGTAAAACATGTTGCAGATGCACACATAATTTTTTTTTTTTTTTTTACAGCATGTTCTCCAAGAATATATACATAACATTTAGCTGTTTGATTTTTTCCCTCCAGGTTTAACTGTGGTACAGGAGCAGCTCAGATAGTCAGTGAGAGTCGTGTAGTGCTCGGTCAGTGGCACACAGTGACTGTCTTCAGAGACGGTATGAGCGGCTGGCTCCGTATGGACAACGACACCCCCATATCTGGACGCTCACAGGTAACAGCAACACATACAGAGCTTCTCCTCTCCTGTTTGATGTCACTATTCATTTTATAGCAAAGGATTTGCCATCTGTCACTAACAATATTAGCTTAGTGAGTGCCTTTACGGTAATAAAGGATGTTCTCTCCACTCTTGTTGTCTCAGGGCCAGTACACAAAGATCACTTTCCGCTCCCCACTGTACGTGGGGGGTCTCCGAGTACATATTGGCTGGTCAGAGCAACAGGGTCAAATCGTGGATTTGTTGGCTGCATTCAGAGTCTGACCATCAACAACAAGGCCACAGATATCAGACCCTGGCCTCTGGGCAAAGCTCTGAGTGGAGCTGATATAGGTGAGGAGGCGTAACATAAGAAGCATTGTGTAAACTACTCGGTTTGGCTTCATACATAAATAATTGTAGTAAAGTTAGACCTTCTTTACTTGTTGGACAGACTGATGATATTGTCACTTGATGCACCATTTATTCTTTGGTTATCCTTTGGTCTGGTAAATCAGCCCTCTCAGAGGATTTTTAATAAAAGCAGTGACAATTAGTTTTTGCCAGTTGGAAATAAAACCACCACTGAAACAGCATTTGTTTTTCTAAATGTATAATTTCTACACTTGTTTCCTGTTAGTCTCTGTGTGTGGATACCTATGTGGAGTTTGGCCCTAATCACCTCATATCTCCTCTCTGCTCTACCAGGAGAGTGCAGTGACACTGTGTGTGACCTGGTCAACTGTGCCAATGGTGGCTCCTGTTTTGCAAACCGTGCTGATGGCTTCATCTGCCTGTGCCCACTCGGTTTCAGGGGAGCACTTTGTGAAGAGAGTGAGTCAACTCAATCTTCTATTTTCTCACACCTACACATGTAACACACTTGTTTACAAGAGGAGTTTTTTTACCTCTGTGAAAGCAGAAAGTAAAGTCTCTTTGAGGTTTGTTCTTAGTTGATGGCTGTCATAGACTGTCACACACACCTTTTAAGGTAATTACCCAACAGTTGAGTGCAATATCAAGAAAATTGGTTGAGATGAGGATTATTATTTCCAATATAGAGGCAGAGGGATTGATTGCATGCCAGACCAGCTTTCAGACAATACAACCTACCACTTTCCTTTCCTCCTCCACATGTCCCTTCTTTCCATTTTCTTCTGTTCCCATTGACTTCTTCCTTTTCCTCCCCTTCACTCTTAATCATTTTAATGCTCAACGCCTCTTCTTCCCCCATGGCCCAAATCCTTCCCCTTCCTCGCCTGTTCTTTTCTCTTATCTTCTCTCATACTCCTCAGGTTTCTCACTGTCCTCACCACTCTTCAATGAGACAGTGTTTTCATACGCTGTCATTCCCTGGCCTCAGTCCTCTCAGAGTTATCTGTCCTTCACCGAGTTCGAACTGACGTTTCGGCCATCGATGCCCGACGGGATGCTGCTTTACAGCGATGATGCAGGCAGCGGAGACTTCCTGGCTATAAACCTTGTGAACAGATATGTAGAATTCAGATTCGACTGTGGCTCTGGAGGAGCGGTCATAAGGTACTTGATAGATCCACTCTCATTCTAGTCTGTGCACCTTTTTATTTTCCTCTTCCACTTACATTTTCTAGAACTAGATGTCACATGCTAAATGTAATGATGTGCACTACAGGAGTGAGGAGCAGATCAGTCTGGACACATGGCATGAGCTGAAGGTCTCTCGCACAGCAAAGAGTGGTATCCTACAGGTGGACAGCCAGAGGCCAATGGAGGGCATTGCTGAGGTATTTTCCATCAGTTTACTATAGCATGTTGCATAAAGCTGATTTGTGTTGTTCTTGACCACAAGAGGGCAGAAAGACCCCATAATTACCTCAGCAACAGCACAGCTGCACACGCTTTAAGTCTGATGGCCAGGTGTTATGTTGAAGTCACAACTTAAATGTGTGACATTAAATTATCTTTTAGCCCTGTTTGGATCCTGAATAACTCCAAAGATAATATCAGGCTCTTTGATGTGCTATATACTCTCACATACTAACTAACTCTCCAGAGTTTTACGTCTGATCACAAAATACAGGTAAAATGCCAATACCTGTATGTGAGTTGCTACTACTGCATCTTCCATAAGTTAACTTCAAGCAAGTGCAAAACATATGAGGAGAGGAAATTGTACTATACGTGGTCAAACATATTAATTCTTAAGCAAGTATTTATAAGTAAAGCATAGGCTGAACGGAATTAATATTTATGAACATATTTATTTTCTCTGGCATAACTAGATTTATTCATGAATGGCTGACATAACTAATCTTTTCCAGGGAGCTTTCACTCAGATCAACTGCAGTTCACCTCTCTATATTGGAGGAGTACCAGAGTATGATAAAACCAAGAGGACAGCAGGTGTAATAAAGCCCTTCACTGGAATTATACAGAAGGTATGACTATATATATATGATCTATATACTATGTGGTCCAGAAGCCTGAGACAGCATAAGTCACTGTATATAAATATTTAATCTCAGCAGCCACAAAGCTGACCACTACAGCAAGAGTCTCTTTAAACTTTGGTCTACTTCCTGGTGTTTGCCCTGATGAACGTGTAGGCCCATGTGCTTTAACCAGTTTTTCCATGTTTAAATAAAGACTTTTTTACATTTCTTCAACCTCAGAGTGCCTTTGCAAGTGTTCCTTTTTGATCCCTTTAAACCTTTTCACCTTTTCTTGCTTCATCTCCATTTTCCTCCTCTCTGCCTGTTTTCTTTTCATCTCCCTAGCTGGTGCTCAATGACCGCGCCATCCCAGTAACAACTGGCACAGCCGGTGGTGTCAATGTAGCAAATTCAGCGCACCCATGTGTACAAAGTCCCTGCGCTAATGGAGGGACCTGCAGGCCCAAGTGGGATGGATACGAATGTGACTGCCCCCTAGGGTATGATGGCAGGCATTGTCAGAAAGGTCAGTTACACTACAAGACACCGTTATTGTATCTATATGCTTATTTTGCATGGTATTACGTCATTAGACATATTCATAGAAATTATAAAATGGCAGAAAATCAGTGGTTGTTTTTGGCATTTCTGTTTTTGTTGAGTAAAACTAAAGAAATAAACTGATACATGAACTTGTTGCTTTAGTGTAAAAGAAAAATGCTTCTGTGAACTAATCAATTATAAATATGGTAACAAAAGCAGTGTTTTATTGGATTGAACCATGTGATATGATCTTTCCACTTCTCGTGGATTAAATCCTCTCTCTCCTTGTTATCATGTAGTGTTGCCGTGTAATGTCGTACAGAATGATACTGTGGACATAATCCCTTAAGCCTGTCTATGCCTTTTCTGTTTTTAATGCTTTCACTGAACAGAGTGTGGGAATTATTGTTTGAACAGTAAGTTTGCTTGATTGATTTCAAATAGAATATACTCAAATATACATATTCCCTCCCAAAATACACGTACCCTCAGAGTGTCAGTTTTAGCTTTTCCCTGAGCTTTGGCCATAGTTACACAGTGATGCTGCCACCTTGTGGTGGCATGAAGTAAATACAGTGTTTTCTCCACAGCTGTGACTGAGGCCATTGAGATCCCACAGTTCATTGGGAGAAGTTACCTGAACTATGACAACAGTGATATCCTTAAGAGGTTGGTAGAGATATTTTTGTCTGATGATGAGCCTGCAAAGTGTCTCTGGTGTTATTTACAGATGGTTTGATTAATTACAGTTCCCCATAACATGTCTGTGAATGTTCTCATTCATCCAGGTCATTGTTCTCTCTCAAATTGAATCGAAGGCAACTGGACTTGTATTTGTCTGGGAAGACGTTTCGCCTCTTATCCAAGGGGCTTCATCAGTTCCTATACATCGGTCTTTCTAGTCCACACTAGTCTGACCGTCAGACTAGTGCGGACTAGAAAGACCGATGCGAAACGTCTTCCCAGACAAATACAAGTCCAGTTGCCTTCGATTCCCCATAACAAATCTCAAAGGCCTCTCATAAAGTTTCATAGCAACTCTTTGCAGACGAATTATAAGGTGAAAAAACAATGAGTATTTTTCTCACCGTCACATCAAAAATATTTGCTGTGATTGTACTTGCTTATACATGTGCACATGTAATATTGCTATTTCCTCAGGGTTTCTGGGTCCAGGAACAACCTTTTCATGCGGTTTAAGAGCACAGCCAAAGACGGCTTGTTGCTATGGCGAGGAGACAGTCCAATGAGACCCAACAGTGACTTCCTGTCCATGGGACTTCAGGATGGTGCACTAATCTTCAGGTATTTTGTGTAAAATATACCAAAGTATCTACTCATTCATTCATATATTTCATCTGGGCAGTACCTCACAAATATGACCCCACTCGACCTTATGTAGTAAAATTCCTTATAAGTGTTTCCATGTTGCAGCTATAACCTGGGCAGTGGTGCTGCCGATATTATTGTCAATGGGACCTTCAATGATGGAAAGTGGCACAGGGTCAAAGCTGTGAGGTAAGCTCTAAAGAAATTCCAATTTTTAGCAACAGATCCTGTTGAATCAGTGTCAATGTCGTGATGAACAAAACATATATGTGGCCATGTTTTGTTTTCACTTGTCTTCACAAATTTACAACTCTAAATCTGCACCAGTTGTTTCCTTGTCCACTTGGGGGCAGCAGAGCAAGCTCTAAAGTAACCACCAATGTACTATCATGTATAATCATCATATGACTATTTAGACATCTTGCATTAACATTACAGCCACAACACTTTGCTTTAAGGCTACTAAAACAAATTACAGAGTTGAAGAAAACTGTACAGTCGGGTGGTTTATCTATGGTTATGACGTTATGAGGAACCCCATTCATTTTCCACAGTCATTTGATCAGCTAATATAAATCCAATGCAGCTTTGAGAGGAGGATAGAACTTTTCCTGCACAGGACATTCAAAAACACATTCACTTTTAATCCATGTGGAAACATGGAAAACCCCAAGGACAGATTTTGACTGTGCAATTATTTTGTTGTTTTGCACCATTCCAAGAATTACATAATTTAATCTTTGCTCAGTTTCTCATATTTATTCATAAGTTGACCATTATCACTTATCTTGTCTTTAGGGACGGCCAGTCAGGGAAGCTGACAGTGGATGATTACGGAGCAAAAACAGGCAGGTCACCGGGCAAGATGAGACAACTCAATATCAACGGGCCTTTATATGTTGGTAGGTGGTGTGCACAGCTCACAGTCCCATAAGATGCTGCCCACACATTGCACATTAAACTAGTTTGATTTCTAAATCTCTCTATTTTCTGTCAACTCTCTTTCTGTTTTCTCTGTGCTCTCCCTCTGAAGGCGGGATGAAAGAGATAGCTCTTCACACAAACAGGCAGTACAATGGAGGCTTGGTGGGCTGCGTGTCCCACTTCACACTCTCCACTGATTATCACTTAGCGCTGGTGGAGGATGCTGCTGACGGCAAGAACATCAATACCTGCTCCAACTAGAAAATGGCTTCAGCAGATGAAAGTTTCAACACCATCTTTAACCGGAGCAAACACCTCGTCCAGCTGATTCGTCTTCTTGAAACTGACTTGCCAGCACCAAATGAGAGAAAACTAAAACAGTATCATTTTGGTTCAGGGCTGACATGGTATAGAATCCAAAAGACTAACAACAATGTTACTTTGAGTCACAAGAGCCATATAAGTGGCTCTTGTGTGCAAAGTTTTCAAACCAACTCTAACCAGCCATGCAAGGTTTGTTTTCACATTAACAACTTGATGAATTGCTCTGAAAACCAATTTTGGCTCGTGGCAACAGCAAAAACCCAACCAGAGGATATTACAAAGCACAAGTACTCTGTGAAAGGAGAGAAAAAGCTTAGCATTATGGGTAATGAGGATCTTTTGAAAAACCTTTTGAAGGACATTTTTTTCATGGGATGATTCCAATTGACTATCTTTATTTTATTTTATTTTATTTTTTCTACTGTAAATCCTTATTTGATTGCTGGAAGAACCAAGTGATCCAAGGGATCAAGAGTCATCACAAGTTTTTCATGAACCTGACCTTAGAGCAGCTAGAAGAGATAAACTTCTTTGTAGAGGATTTTGGTTGTGGCCCTAGAGGATTTCTGTTGTTTTTGTCGTTGTGGCATTTGTATTTCGTGATGTATAATCAGTCTGTAGAGTCTGAAGTCAGTTTTTTCTAGGTTACTAGTTTTGGAGGGTGAAGATATGAGCTGCACAAAATACTTGTTTCTTTTTACCTTCTTTTTAGTTGACATGGTCCTTTTTTATTTGGAGCTCTCAGATGCTAGTCACATGAAAGTCTGATGTTGACACAGTGAGGCCACCAAGTCAACAAGCAACTGGGCATGACAGTCTGCTGCTATCATTTGACACAAACCACGGCACAGCTTTTACGATGAGTTGCTCTGTATCTTTTGTTGTCGCACCAGAGAAAAATAGATCAGTCCTTTTATTCAAGCTTGTTTCATTGTCAGTTGCTTCCCCCATGCCTAGGCTTTACCCTTTAAAAAGGATCTTTCTGCAAATGTTTAAAATTTTGAATTCATCACAAAAATCAACAATTATTATATTGAATCACAACTTAGATATTTCAGGACGTACAGTATTTTCAATACCTGAAATCTAGAAGAGGAATAGTAAAAGAGGTTCCTCTGGTAAAGTACATCATGTGACTGTGGATTGTGAATGAACGTGGTTTCCACTGAGCGATGACCCACAGGGTTGACTTTCTGCTGTACAAAGTGTAGCATATTTTGACTGTATGTATTTGACGAAACATAGCAGGTATCCGTAGGCTGTAGGAAAATGTTGATCTGTAGCATCTGTATGTGTCTGAAGATCCATTCAAAGCTCTTAGTTTAGGTTTATGCTCATTGCCAACTTTTGTCAGATACTGAAGCCAGATGATCCAAATTTGTGCACAGGACTGACCTGGGTGCAGTTGAATTGGGGCGAGCAAACAGGAACCACTCCGGCTGAGTGCGCACAGACCAAAAAAAAAAAAAAAAAGTATAACTACTTGAGCCTTAACAACCCCCTAAATAATCCCTAGACAAACAAATTATAGCTAGTGTGTCTAGGTGCTACCACTCATATAAAAAAAGTTAGGACAGGCAGGTCTGAAAGATTGTTTTTGGGTTTGCAACCACCTCCCATTGCAAGACGATGAAGTAAATGAAGGAAGTTAAATGATGGTAAAAGTACCAGCCCATATTTTGTGTCTCAAAGTCAACACGAAAAGGTTCACTGATTTGTAATAGATACACTGTGACAGCTGCCTGTCAAAAACTGAACTATGGAAATAAACTAATCTAAACAAATAGACAAAGAAGTAGTTATATAACATGTTACTCAAATTGTGTCATGGTTTGTCCTGAATAGTATGGCTCTTGGTGTTTTCATATTTGGAGGACGGTTCAGTTCAAACACCCAGAGGTCACAGTTCACAAAGCCTCAGCTTACTGCAGAACTCCACTGTGCTTTTTATTTGATCAGCATCACCCTGTCTGTGTCTCTAATCACTTTACACATCGCATATAAAAGCCGAGGTCAAATACTGTGTATGTGTGCGTGTGTCAAGGAAGGTGAAAAACTGAAAATCATGGACAGAATTTGTTTTTATTGTGCGTAACACTGATTCCAAGAATTTTTGTAAACAAATCCCATTGAGACCAGAAATTCGACCACATAATCTGTTCCTGCTTCTCACAGTACAGTCTCAGAGGAGACGCAGCACACGCTCACCTGCTCTGCTAACTGAGAGTTGTTGTGATCCTCAGAGACATGGATTACACAACAGTCATTGGGGATCTGTTGAAGGGAGCTGTTCAAACACTAACATCCTTCGAAAGGTCTTCAAACTGTATCCCAACATTCAAAGAAGAAGGAACGATTCTGCTGTGGTCAAACAATTTATGTGTAGAAAAAGAAATCCATTATACAGCACAAGTGAAAGCAGCTTTTTTCATGGCTGACAAATCGACAAAGCAGCAACAAGGAACCAAAGAATGTGGGTTTCACCACTCTCAGGTATATGGAGGGAAGCCAAAGGCACGTTTAAAGACTTGGTTCAATATCTAGATGTGATTTTCAGAGGAAATCTTCTCCTTTAATCAAGTCATTTTGGTATTCTGTTCTTAACCATACCAGCACCAGTGGTGTCACATCAGTGTCACTTGCGTCATTATGGAAACAACCTACTTCCAGTATTTACCTGTAATCATGATCTGATGAAATGCTGCAAACACTCATCAGTGATTCTTGTGTCAGTTAACAGACCGTTTTAAAACCACAAGACCAACCAAACAAGAACACATTGTTCAGCAGAAGAATAGTCCCAGAGATGCACTGAATACCTCTGCTATAATCTTCTTTTTTCTCTCCCCTGTTGCCTATTCTTATTGCAGTTTTTGCCCTTTCTGGAGGACTTTTCAATCACAAGCAAAGCTACAAGATCTGACATTATATTTCAAAACATTCTGCTTGTTCTGCGACATCCATGCGGCTCTGATGTTTTTCTATCACAGTTTAAAAACAGAGCTGTTTGATGCATTTTCCCGAGCAGCATGTTGACTCCTTGAACCTTGACTTAAAGGTTAGAGATCGCCCCCATATACAGAAGGGACAGCATTAGAACAAATGCATTGTGTGATGATTAATTTTTTCACTTGTGTTGAAGATGTACTTTACTCCTCTGATCACAGTTCAGTCATAGTTGAATTTTTATTTTTTTTTGGGGGGGGGCATTTTTGCCTTTATTGGATAGCACAGTGTAGAGTGACAGGAAATGGGGAGGCAGAGAGAGGAGGAATGACATGCAGCAAATGGCGCCCGATGCGGGATTCAAACCAGGGCCGACTGCAGCGAGGACTATAGCCTCTGCATATGGGGCGCCCGCTTAACCCACTGTGGCGCCCCAGTCATAGTTGATTTTTGACATTGTCTCTGAAATTCAACTCACAGCTCCATCATATTAATGTGACCATGCCACCGACTGTGTTGCTCAGTGGAATTTTATATTGAATTTTATTCGATTTTTCTGCTGCTGTTGTTCCCCCCTGTCACTTATAACTGAAACACACACAAGAGCATGTGCACACATCCACATAAACACATACACAAGTGTCCCCATTTCTCTGGGGCAGTGAGTCCAATGATGTATTTCTACACCTGAAACCAGAGTTACATTAAAAACATACAGAGCATCCGCACCGACTGATTGGTGAGGGAATCCAGCTGTTTGATGTAGGTGAAACCTCTTAGTCATATTGAGGTCAGATCCCCATTTGATCACAGTTTAAGGTTAAAGGTAACCTTCACTATAAACCTGCCCTGTGCAATTCACTCATGGTAACAATCCAGTCACATAACTAATGTGTTATAATTTGGTTTTATCTGGTCACACTGTACGTTCCCTTTTTTATTAATGCCATTATCAGAGCAGTTACCTAAGCTGCAGCCTAACCCTAATCCAGTTTCTCACTGGCGGTTTCTCTGCTCGACTTGAATAGCATAGAGAATCATATTACATACAGCAGGAGCTGTATAACCTCGTGCTGCTCTAGTTACAACAAAAATTTCCCCTTACATCTCGTGCAGTCATGTAGATGATTTCTGACACAACCTCAGCTCCCTTTTCTTTAAATGAACACACCGGCTCCTTTGAGTGAAGCAAACTAAAACTAATCAAAAGCAGTGACAATTGAGTTTTTGAGCGCTGTTAAAGGAGATAAGATTATAAGATCAATATATTGGTGAAACAAAAGGATTAATATTGTAAAGTGAAAGGTGGAGGATTGGTTGTATTCTGTTTGCGCTCTGTCGTTGTAAAAGAAGTTGTACTGGGAGTAACTGGACTAAAACCAACAACTGGAACACATTTGACATCCATCAGACATATTATTAAACTTTTGTGGAAATGGCCGTGCACCTTCTGCTAGTTGTTGTGTGTCTGTACAGAGTTGTTGAGCAGACTCAAAGAGCCCCAGGCTTCAACTTGAGGAGATGGATTGGAAAATAACAGGAAAAGTCACTTGACCTTTGTCTGTGTGCACAGTTCTTTTCTTTTTTCTTTCTCTTTTTTCATTCTGCCTCTGCTCACATCAGCTTTTAGGAACTGTGTTACCAAACAAGGGAATGTTATGTTGAATTTTTTTCCCTTATGTTCAAGACCCCTAACATACCCCACTGCAGTTAGGGGTGAAGGAGAGGATCAGATTCAGTACTGCAAAAAAAAAAAAAATAACGGATTTGTGTAACTTAAATTCTTTCCATTGACCTCGGCCTACCTTTCATTGTTGAATCAGAGATATACAAGAAATACACCCCTGTTTTTCTGGACCATTTTCATTTCAGGTTCATTAGTTCCTGACTTTGTTTCTTTCTGCTTTCTCATTTTAAGTACCGTTGTCTTTACTTCAGCTGTGAAACCGTTGGCTGGAAGGTGTGCAGTAACATGGAGAACAGAGCGTTCTCTTTCAAAACCAGACCACTCTGACAATGCATGGAAAATGAATTAGTTAGCATGTGCCCCATCAATGATTCAATTAAGGAATGAATGATTGATTAAGATGGAACAAAACATTATCACTCAATCTAGCCTAAAGTCAACCTGCAAAAATGATCTAACCGTGACGCATGAGCCATAACGCTTCTAAATGCAACTTTTTAAAAACACATAGTCCTCAATAAATGATGAAAGAGGAGAGCAATGTAAATTTAAAGAGATAGGAGTCAGACAGAACATGTGATGAAATAAGGTATCCTCAGGTAAATGCAATCTCCACAGCACTGAGTCTGTCCACATTACTGTAAAAGTCTGCTTCTTCCTCATGGCATTGAGTTCACACCAGCTGTGAGATGTGATGTGATACAGTAAAATACACATAAATAAACCACAGGCATCAACTGTCACATTAATCATCCAGTCCTTTTTGAGCTTGATTTTCCCAGGAAGTATTTACCTAACTGATGTCTATGTGAGATTCAATAGGTTTTTAATCACGTCTTTATTCTTGTTTTGTTGCAGACAAATCCTTTTTTTTTTTTTTTTTTTTTTTTTTAGAAAGAAAAGATTAAACAAGTTTTAAGAAGACACAAAGACACAATCAACTCCTACCCTGCCTCACTCAGAAATACACAACTACTGCAAATGAGAGTCTAATCCTTTAAGCACAAAGATTACACATGTGCATGAACTTAGAAAAGGGTTTTTGGGTTTTTTTTTTTACTCTGAAAACCTTCTGATATCAACACTAAATCAGAGACTCAAGAGATGTTTTACGTTACATACAGACATCCTGAGTCACATTGTTTATGCTCAGTACATGAGTGGATGAAAGCAGCACTTGACTCACATATTGAACATATTGTTCTCCAAAAAGCGGAAGCCATGCCACATCTTAGCTGTGCCTTGAATGTAACATGATACAGGGTATGATTGAGCTTTTTCCTCCTGCTTGTTTTTGGTGTGTGTGTGTGCGTGCGTGTGTGTGTGTGCGTGTGCGTGCGCGTGTGCGTGCGTGCGTGCATGCGTGCTCAGCCTCCAACCTGTACAGATATATAAAGCTTGTACGAATCATGACAACAGCACATCAAGTGTCATTCACAATCAGCAGCAAATGACACTTGAACGTGGTTTCATATGTCTGCTACTTAAAAACCATCATGCCAGCTATTTATAACTTTCTCCCTGACCTACCCAGCTCTAGCTAATGTTGGTTTTTTATACATCTATAACCCTATAATATATTCATTTTGTTGATTGGAGGCTTGAACCTTCAGTATGTGTTAACCCATATAGAAGGCTCAACATATTGAAATGCCCCACAGAGCTGTCTGTCAATAACACACCACACACCAGTTATATGGCTTCTTACTGTTGTTTCTGAAGGGTGAGGTATAGAGGTGGTGCTGTTACTGTTACCCTCTCAAAATCATTTATGACTTGTATGAGTTTTTCTTCAAAGTTCAAATCTTTGCGCTGTTTTTTTTTTTTTTTTTTTTTTTGACAAATAGAAAATGTGCTGAGACATGAGTCGGTGAGCGTGAGGTTTGGCTCTGAGCAGGGGTTCTGGAGGAGTAACTGCTGCACTTTCCTAGACTTGCATATTATTTAACATAATGTACAGCCAGCAGCCCACAGCAGATGATATATATACTCCCATGTCAGAATCTTCTCCTATGACATATGCTCGCATTGCCCTAGGATAATAATAATCCCTTAAAGAAGATAGGTATAAGTCTTTGTGCGACTCTTTTTTGGCTGTGTCATGTGCTTTTAATGGCTTTTATATTTTTAAAAGCTGCTTTAAATGTTGCGTTTTACAGACTATTCTTTCTCTTTAGAGTCTTTAGAGAACATGCCTCCAAAACACAGGTTATACAAATCACAGTATTGACCTTTGCATTGCCCTAAAGAACATGACAATCCTGTCAAGACACTGAGAGAGTGCATGAGAAAAATGAAAAATGATAACTAGGTCAAATGAGTTGTTTTAATTGTGTGACTCAGCAACAGTGTCAGTAACATCTCCTGCCTCACTCCTTTGCAACTTAATGAAACACTTCGTTCATTCTGCAGCAGTTTCTCAATCAGGCTGATGGAGTTTTCCTTGAGCTTCTGTTTTGTCAGTGGCTAGCTATCCCAGTGGTGCTCCTGCTGGTTCCTGCGAGGACAAGTTGCTTCACTGGGCCAAAACCACCAGCACCCTACCCTCTGCTCACCAACACCAGGACGTACAGCCAGGTCAGCCCATTACAGGTAAGAAGTCCATGATTGCTCTAAGAGATGGTACAAACATCACATTAAACATAACGAGTATAAATCAAACATGAAAATAGTGAATACAACAACAGGCAGATAAATGTGGACATATGAGGATTCATTTAAAGCAATTTAACAATGAATAAAGAGAGTGAATATGTTACAGTTAAAGCAGTGTTGAAATTGATCAAATTTGTGGCATTATTTTTTACATTTGACATGGTTGGAGAATGTATTATTTTTCATTCAAAAGATAATCGCTGGTTCAAGTAATAGTATTAAGAGTAATCTTCAGTTTATGAATTTTAGTCTGAGGGATTTTATTCTTGGTTGAACACAAGTCTCAGGATCGTCTGCTCTTGTCTGTGCCTGTTTTCTGCTGTGTCAGATTTCAGAGCAACTTTATACATTTCAAAAATCAAAAGACAGAGTAAGGTTTTTACATTGTGAAGTGAATGACACATGTTTTTTTGGTCACTCTTTTAAAATTGCTTGTTATTACTGATCTTGATTTGCTGTATGGCCTCATTATCAATATATTTTTCTCATTCATCAGCAATTACTTTAAAGACCAGGTTTTACACTGACAATTCTCTGTTGTGAGATCATTTTATTTGAGTCCAACCCAGCAATATTTCAAAGATAGTTTCTGTTTTGCATTGTTTTGTGTTGCAGTGACATCAGAGTACGGAGGTATGCTGCTGGAAGCCCAAACAGGCCGTGGCTCTCGTGCCCTGGGGAGCTCGCTACTTCCTCCTCCAGACACAACGTTTCTTGAGGTCACTTACATGCACTTAAAGCTGGTAAGTGCTAAGAGCGGATATGATGTGCATGTTCAGGACCTAAACAAGTGCTAAACCACAACTGCGTAAACTCCCAGATGGCCTGAAGTCCTCCAAATGTCTCCATGTCTCCTTGTTTCAGAGAACTTTTGCTGTTATTGTGACTTGTTTCATAAGCAGGTTAAACATTTACAAAAGGAACCTACAGAAGCTGAAAAGTGTAAATGCTTTATGTTCACAGTGCTCAGGGACTCCACAAGGTGCTCTAGCTCATTCAACACCAACCTGAAGGGCAATGTTACCATGTACAGATTAATAGCACCTAAATCTCAGAGCCCTGTCCACTTCATGTAAGAGAAGAAGAAATGTTTTCATCTGTTCTTTCCATTACAAACATGAAGCTGCATTGAACACACACATTCATGTCTGTAATAGCGAGATTTTCCGAATGGCTGAAAGTCTTTGCAAGCCTTGTGCAGTGTAACTAAGTAGGCTGCCATGTTACAGAAAGCAACATTTTAATCCAGGAACCTTGGAGGAGATTAGTTTCTTTACAGCTGTCTAAACATGAAACATTTCTGCAGTGTTACTTTGTGTTTCAGGGCCACGGTGGCTGAGCAGCGCACAGTCTTCTGGGTTAATTTGAAGTCTACCACTCTGGCCTGAGGTAGGTACAACAGGGAGACACATGAAAAACATTTCCAGGGAGAACCATTTGAGATGATTTGTCCTTATCCCCCAGTTTGGCAGTGAGTTGGAGCGCTGGAACGGCTGAAGAAAAACCTCTGCTGCTCCTTGTCATAGCTTTTCTGATGTTTCAGGTGCTGGGGTGTGTGATACAAAAGGAAAATATTTCCTGAACACTTTCTAGTGTATGCTGTGAAACGATCCTTTTTTGGTCTCATGTCAAAAAGCATTGACATATTTTCAGATTTAGATCTTGAACTTGTGAGCACATACCATATATTAATGTGCCCTTTATAAGTACTGCTTTATATTTCATAAGTACTGTAATACTTTACCCTGTCCCTCTTAACAACTGACTTCTGTCCACCCACTCACCAGAGACATCAATTTTAAATGCACCTGAGTTGAAAATGCATCATGCAGTCTCATCCATAGCTTTTATGACGTGTGTTCAGTAAGGTACACAAAAAGCTTCTAGAGAGTGAGGTATGAATGTAAGAAGACACAGTCAGCCTGCTGAATCACTGCCACTCCTATTATAGTTAACACTCAGCATGATGACAGGGTGCACTCCTGTTCCCTTATTCTAACAACTGAATTCCTGATATCTGAACTATGGCAAAATGTGTCTCACTGTTGTTTTGCATAATGAAATCTTATCAAGTTTACTCTTTTATGTAGTTCTACATATTGCATGTATCTGTGTATCTATATATAACTGCTGTGACCACTACAACAACAACTACTACTACTACAAATAATAATAATAGTAATAATAATGATAACAACCCAGAGAAGGTGAGACAAAGACAGAGAGAGATGGACAGGACATCCAGATTCAGGGCTGTGGTGGTTTGTTATTGACAGAAACTCATTCCACTTATTGAAGAGTGTGTTATGACCTGCTTTTTCCACATGGTTTGATCTATAACCCAGATTCCTAGTATGGTAGTTAACAGAAATCCAGGCAAACACCAAAGAGGCTTAAGACATGCATTACATGTGAGATTTAAAGCCCTTTACCATATCCATCATTTCCTGTTTGACTTGCACTTCTGTGCTTCACATGCTGCTGCGCCTCGTAACATCTGTGCCTGGAACCGGGGGAGCAGGTGGAAGTCTAAAGCTCAGATAGCTGTGTTTTTTATTCCCAGACCCTTTAGGGTGACACATTTTGATCATCAAAATGCACCCCGCACAAGTGCAATTTGAGAACAATAGCTCTATTTAAAAGTACATAAATGATGGCATTATAATGCAAACTTGTGTTTGCTTGAAGAATATTCAACTCTTCTAACAGCTCCAATCCAGCATCCAAACTGAATTGAAAGCAGTTTTTGTCATTGAAAGGCTGATTGTTTTGATTGATGTTTGTTTTTGACTCAATCCTCCAAAACGTCTCAGTTACCCTGCAGGAGGTCAACCTTGCGTGGTGTGAATAGAGAGAGTCTGTTCTGAGAGCATTTAGACCACATGTTATTGTGAATACAGCAATCTACATTCACCTACTTGTATTTAAGTCTGTTTATTAACTGGCAGGACATCACAACGATACATTCAATTAAACAATTAACAATTCAGATTTGGTGGGAAGTTAAAACATGGGAAGATATGATCAGTTTTCCACTTTCCACTTTTTGTATTCTCCCTAATGCACTTGAGTAAAAAAACAAAAACATCTGCTACATGCATCCCATTTAATCTGGATTAAAAACTGAGCCAGCAGTCGCTGCTGCAGAAGCCACTTCAGGGTAACCACAGACACCTGACATATTTTTTGATGCTGATGGCGCCCTGTACAGTATCTACTGTATAACTTGTTTGCCCCTATGTTCTGATCTATTGATCTCCGACTGACTCATGTGCCAGAGGACGCAGGTCTGGTCATACGACTAGTACTAGTCAATAGTAATCAGTCTGTTTCCACTGTGGGCCTAAAGCCAGCTGTATCTTTAAACAGGGTATTCGAGCCAAGGACTTAAGCACCAACACTACCAGCTAGTTCAATAGTAATTGACTCATTGACATGTGGAATGCTGAACTCCACTGTCCGGGTCATGCTCCATGAAACACACCACTGATGTGTTTTTCCATCAAGACAAGGTCATTTATCCAGATCAGAGTGGAGATCACAGCTAGGTGGTGGAGGAGAACACCTCTGACAACTGTTACACCCATCAGCATTGTCAGTGTATTTGAATTTTCATACTCATGTTCTTTCATCATTCTTTTTTCATTTTCATGTTTGTTGTTTTAGTAATCGTTTTCCAGAATAACAGACTACAACCATATCACAACCTTATGGTCATTTCAAGTTGAAGAACTGAAGTTGCCTCCATTTGCCTTTAACCTTAGCACTTAATGATCACCACAACCTGGATGACTGAGAAAATACACAGACATCATCTTGTGGTACTTTACAGACCACCTGACACTCATTCACAGTTTTAAGAAGAAACTGATTTGCTTACTGGACCCTCTACCAGTGTAACACTCCTGTGTAAGACTTGTGGCCAATCTTAAGACCGTCAATACTTGACATTATTCATTTATTCAAACCTTCTTTCTTTCTTAGTATGTTGTTATGTAATGTATGTTGTGATGACACAATGCAACCAGCTGTATACATCTGAGAGAGCTGAGAACAGGATGAGGAGTATGACTGGCCTCTTTCATCTTTCTCTAATCCCTCTCTAACTTAAGCTTGTTGCACAGCCTGCACTAACATGAGCCAGCCTCATAGCCATAGTCAATGTGAAGCAAAGCAACGTCAAATTTCACTCATTTTATATGACTAAAAGACAAATGTGCATTTCAGCATTTGTCTAGTGTTTTGTATCAACTTTTAGCTGTTAAAAATATACTGTATGGATTAAAGTTGTTATATTTCAGTTTTAGTAGTGCACATATACAACACGTTTGTTCTCTTTTTTTAGTTGCAGTTGTTATGTTTGGTCAGAAACTGGACAATATTACACTGTGCATGTCTTGCCCTTTATGTAGATTAGATTTCCTGCTGCTTATTTCCTGTTGTGGTTTTTCCTGCTGTTCTGTATTTTCCTGCTCTGCTGACGTGTAAGAATAAACACAATAACTGTGATTAGGTTATCAAGGCTGGCAGTAGAACCTTACTACAGTAATCCCCAGTGATATCTTTGTGACATGCTGCACAAATACATATAAACAAGTACACATACATGCACACAGACAAACATACATGCAGGCACATGCCCTGATCAGTTCACACACACACATGCATGTAAAGTATCATACACGTTCTTATTCCAGGCAGATCAAACTCTGATCTACATGCATGCACAGTATGCAGATTAAGGCTATCCCTTGCTGTAGGGGCTTAGTTGGCATCTCTGTCTAAGCTCTGCATTCTTCAACACGCTCTATTCCCTTCATCTCTTTCTCTCAACATGTCCAGCACCATAAAAAGCAATGACCAGCAGATGTGACATTCTCCTGACCCATGTCCCACAGGCAGTTATAAGAAAATTATTCAGAACAAGGCATTATCATGTCCCCATTTACTCTCCCAAACTGATTCTGATTCATTTAACATCACTATTAATATTTAATTAAAAACACGTCTTTGACATGCACCCGGAGCTTTTAACAAAAAATGTCAGTTTGCGTCAAACAGCATCAGAGGATGGTTTCACAAATCCTGGTTGTTGTGATGTCATTTACATCTGTGGTGACTATGTGAAATATAAATTTTATAGCTTATATTCCTGACGTATTTTTAGTTGTTGATGCACATATTTTAAATTGGTACACAGCATGGTAACATATACATATTATACAAACCCGTGGATAGATTTCTCGGTTCTTGAGTGTTCATTTATAATAACTTCACTATGTCTGTATTTGAATATCCTGCATCTAGAGCTGATGGGATGGAGACATTGGAGGTGTGTGTGTGTGTGTGCTGGATGATCTGAGCCTTGCGATTCAAAGCTGTGATAAATTGAATGTACAACTTATTAGTGGACTCACTAATTACTTGGGCTGTGCTCCGTGAAGGATCTTGAAGAGTCTGAGCTTGTTAGTGACACAATGATGTCACAGCAGAGCGTGCACTGCTTGGACAAGAGAACATGCACGTCTTTTTGCAGCATGCATGAGTGCTTGCGTGCATGGAGGAGGTTTCACAGAACAGACTCGTTAGCTTACGGGGATGACTGCTGCAATGGGTTGCAGACTGACAGGAATCAATACAGCATACATGGGGGCTGATGTGCATGCATCATCGTGTAGTTTACAAAGTCTGAGCTAAAATGGCTTGTGGTGTCAGTGAACATCATGACTGTTATGTAAGAAGCTGGTAGTTAAAGGGTTAGAGCTCAGGGCTGGGCCATATAATGTGGAGGATGGGTGGGGGGAGTGGGGGGTGAGAGAGAGAGAGATTTGTGGAGAGAGGGTGAGGAAGAGAGAAAGGGAGAGTATGGCAAGGGGCAGGGTTGAGATAGCAACACAGAGCAACATGGGACAGTGAGGGTGAGACATAGAGAGAGAGAGAGAGTGAGAGAGAGAGAGAGAGTTGCTAGTTGGAAAGATAATCAGAGACAGGCCACTGATTCAGAGGCTGGTGCACAGCTGGTGTCGAGGGAAGAGGCTGCAGGCTAACACTGAGTCGACGGACAGTGACAATGTGTAACAAGTGTGGGATATAATGTGCTGGAGAGTATCATCAACTCAATAACCCAGGAGTCAAGCGGGAAAACATTTGGACACTGTAGGTGGAGGACACGCTTTGGATCTGCAGACCAGAGGGGAATCACAGAAAATGTTGCTTTTATAGTAGAATTTGAAAAAACTCGTGTGACCAGCTGTGGACGTCATCTGGCATCAAACACTACCCGACAAAGATGTAAAAAAAAAAAAAAAAAAAAAGGATCTTTTATTTTTTCATGCTCTGCATTTTACTGCAGCTATCCTCTTATTAGTTTATGGACAGCTTGATAACATTTGGCACTGGAAGAAATATCATTTTGTACAGATAATCTTTTTCCTTGTTCCAGTTTTTCCTCAAGATGTGAGCTCACAGAGTTGAATGGATTTGACATTTCACATCTTTGCAAGTGAAGGTCACCTGGTTCTCAGCGCTGGATGGATGATTGACCATAAAAGGTTCTTTCCTTTTTCTTGAAAAAAAAAAAAACTCCATCAATCTAAACCTTTATGTAGCTTGATCTAAAGAAGATACCATACACCTCAAGTGCATCTCTTGCAGCAAATGATACAAATATGGAGGCCCAATCCAAGCAAAATGAAATACATTACAAACTGGTAGACCTATTGCATCCTGCCAGGTTGGCAGCCCTGACCCGGTGTTTGAACCATGTGGTCCACTGAAAGCATGGAGCCTGAGAAAGCGCACACCCAGAGCAGCTTCTTCAGCAAGGTGGATGTGCCTGACCATGCTCACTACATCGTCGCTATATTTGTCTTTGTCATCGGGACGCTGGGCGTCATTGGCAACGCGCTGGTTATGTTCGCCATCTATAGGTGGGTTTGTGTGAGTGGTTTGGTTTTTTTTGTTGTTTTTTCCCCCCAGAATTTTATTTAGAGTTAATGAGTGTGTCTGTTCTTTTCACTGGATTTACTCAGAACATCTGACTGCATTAACCCTAACCATCATCTTCCTTACTCAGAACCCCTGAGGACATGTTATAATCACTCAGAGATGTTATGGTCTCCGAGGGAGCTGAACAGATGAAAGGGCAGGCAGAGAGTACTATATCTGTGTAGGACTGTGAGTTTAGATCCCTAGAAATGGTTTGGGAGACATTGTACCATAGTTCGCTGCTGTTAAGGTTGAAACATATTTGCAATCTTTAATTGACTGCAGAGTGAGCATCATCTCGTCTTTTAGATTAAAGGGGTTTTCCAAAAAGTGGGTGATTAACAGTAAACTAATCTTTGCATCTTAGTATCCAGGCTGAGAGATCATCGTATTTTCATGGCAACAAAGTGAAACATAATGTTCATGGTAGAGAATCTGTCCATTAACCTTGAGAAATCATGTCATCTATTGTGTAGAAAAATATTCCAGATGAACCAGGTAATGTTAAATGTAAACGACAATCTTTTTTTAATATTGTTAGCAATTGTGTGAGATGAGATGAAACTTCCTTTGAGAAACCAAGGAAGGAGAATGTATGTTACATGTTGTGTAATTTGTACAGCCATTGACCTCTTATTGTGCGACTGATGTTAACTGTTTCACAGAAACTGGGTCAGGGAGAGAAAGTGAGTGTGGGTGGGTGGGTGTACGCGTTTGTTCTGGGGATTGTCAAGAGCTTTTATATTCCATCTGTCCATCACTGTAGATAGATTAGATGAGACCTCTCTTGTGTTGTGCTGATAACTGTTTGTGTTAACTGAATCAGAAATGCACATGATGTTATGAGTTCCGAGAAATTCATTCACACACAAAGCCACAGCGAGAGAGAAGAGAGGGAGCTAATTGTCTGTCAGGTGAGATGTCACCCGATATGATGATTTCCTGGGGATGAGATGAGTGTGTGTGTGTGTGTGTGTAAGTGTTAAATGCACAAACATGCACATGTGACACTTTGTCAGACAAACACACAGCCAGCTGTGGTCTGACAACAAGCACACAAATATTCCCAGGCATGAGAAGTGAGATGGTTTGCTGTTCGGGGGGACGCTCAGAGAGCAGTCACTTTTAATTCAGGAGGACGCAGGAGCAGAGTTTAATCAATAAAAAAAACAGTGGAGGCAGACAGCAGGTCAATATGCTGCTTAATCAAGCTGGTATGAATGCAGGTTCACACAGAGTTGATCA
Source organism: Caranx ignobilis (assembly GCA_021432705.1). Lineage (NCBI taxonomy): Eukaryota > Metazoa > Chordata > Actinopteri > Carangiformes > Carangidae > Caranx > Caranx ignobilis. The sequence goes on along the minus strand of MU270014.1, from coordinate 43,280,553 downwards.
GTTCAATGCAGGGTTTATATCTGATTAATTCTGACAATGAAACAGCACTGCCAGTTGTCATGTTCATGAATTGTGATAATGTTTGGTATTTGTGCAGTTAGTGGTCACAGCAGACAGGTTCTTATGTGCTGAACATAACTGTGTCAATATAGCTTACAAAACCCTGTTTTCCCCCTGTGTGTGTGTGTGTGTCTGTGTGTAGTAACAAGAAGCTTCGTAATCTGCCCAACTACTTCATCATGAACTTGGCGGTCAGTGACTTCCTCATGGCCTTCACACAGTCGCCCATTTTCTTCATCAACTGTCTCTACAAGGAATGGGTGTTTGGAGAGATGGGTACATCTGCTTTTTGTTTTCTAATACAACACACTCTGTTTTGTTCTGCTGTGAAAGCATTGGATGAAAAACTGTTCTGCTGCTGAGTCATTTCTGTGTTTGTATGTGCTCCTTCCCCTGTAGGCTGTAAGATGTATGCGTTCTGTGGAGCCCTGTTTGGCATCGCCTCCATGATAAACCTACTGGCCATCTCCATCGACCGTTACCTGGTCATCACCAAGCCACTGCAGGCAATACACTGGAACTCCAAACGAAGAACTGCCCTGGCCATCCTCATGGTGTGGCTTTACTCTTTGGCCTGGAGCCTGGCTCCTTTGGTTGGCTGGAGTGAGTGTTGATTTACCTCTTACTGTTAGACCTCCGTCACTTCTAGAAAAAAACTGAAGCAGTGATAAACAGGACTAATCTTCACTCATTTACCACAGTGACATTGGTCCCCTGTGATCTTAATCTAGTACTCTCTCTTGACTTTACATCAAAACATGACTTCATGTATACACATATACAGTATGTATAGTAGTAAGTCTTAATTCAAACATATAGAATCATTGATGTTTTATTGGATATCTTTCTGTAACATTGATAAATGTGTTGCCTTTCTAGGCTCTTATATCCCTGAGGGCCTGATGACATCTTGTACATGGGATTATGTCACCTACACACTGGCCAACAGGAGCTACACAATGATGCTCTGCTGTTTCGTTTTCTTTATTCCACTTGGAATAATCTTTTACTGCTATCTCCTTATGTTTCTGGCTATAAGGAAGACTAGCAGGTAACGGAACTATGTATAGAATACTATATATGCTGCATATATGCAACTTGCAACTTAAGCAATTTCCCCTTGGGGATTAATAAAGTATTCTGATTCTGATTGTATATGACGTTTGTTTCTCTTTAAATGCCCCTTACACCCTGCAGGGAGGTGGAACGTTTGGGCACTCAGGTGAGGAAATCCACCCTCCTGCAGCAGAAGTCCATCAGAAGTGAGTGGAAGTTGGCAAAGATCGCCTTTGTCGTCATTGTGGTTTATGTCCTCTCCTGGTCACCATATGCCTGTGTCACACTGATTTCCTGGGCTGGGTAAGACTTTAATTTAATGTATGAAAATCTTTATGATGGAGCTTTAATTTAACAATCAATCTTTAATCTTCCTAAGGGAGAAATTTGGTTTGCAGCAGTGGAATAGCAGTTTATGATGGTTTTATGAGTGTGCTTAGACATTTTTGATGTTTCTGCTATGTAGAATAATCTGTGTTCTCTGGACATTCAAGCCAGTTTCTTTTTAATATATATCATGTATTTTATATATTTTAATTCATGTATTTCATTAAATGTAAATTTACCCATTATTTTTAAGGAAGGTCAGCGTCAAACCCAATGTGATATACCGTATCCTTAGGAAAAGTCCCACCCACCAAAGTCAGGCATCGGGGTTACATGTGATCTTTCCAGTATCATTTTCTGGGCTATATTTGTGCAAACAGTCACAAACTACTGCAACATAAATATATTTTAGTTTTGCATTTTATTTATTTCTGACATCACAGAAAAACTCAGTCTTAACAGGTGCAACAAATCATTCATTAGGAGTCAGACTTCAAGGTGATTGTGCTAGACACTGTGACTTCCAGTAAGGATGGTGTGCTGGCAGTCTGGATGAAAACCTCTCTAAACTGCTGCTGAATCTCAAATGTGTTATTACATAATGTTGTGTCAATTAGAGGCCAAGTATCTCTGGATGAATGACATACAAACAGACGGTGAAGTTGCTAATCCCAACTATCACAACATTCATTAGGCCGCATGTCCCTCCTGGGACATACAGTAGGATGGGATGGGGTTATGTAACTATGTAACTCTTGCTCATTCACAGGGGAAAGGTAGGCTTCCACACACACACACACACACACGAGCATGCACAATCAGATGGACTTAACCACCCCTCTGTGGCAGCTGGCACATTTTGACTAATCCCTGACCCAAAATGCCTGCAAAATATAGAGATAAAGGGAACTTTGAGGCTGCTGTTGTCAGATAAACAAAGTGAAGACTGCAAAATGAACAAGATTATTTCAAACTAGAGTGGAGGAAAGTTTATATTCTGCTGTTTTGTCTCATCCAGACATGCCAACATCTTGTCTCCATACTCCAAAGCCGTCCCTGCAATCATAGCTAAAGCCTCCACAATCTACAATCCTTTCATCTACGCTATCATACACAACAAATACAGGTAAAGGATCACTCACAGTTATTGTTTCACCCTGTCTTTCTTTAAATTGATAACATACTGTAGAAATTGTGTAAGTAATACACTGAAAATTGTTAACAGCATTAACAAATTGCAGTTATTCACATAGAAAACAATTCTATAATAATTTAAGCCTACCTGCCGGTGTCATTCAGTTGTCCTTTACTCACTAGGATGACTCTGGCAGAGAAGTTTCCCTGCCTTTGGTTTCTGTCTCCTACTCCACGGAAGGAGTGCATCTCCTCCTCCTCCATCAGTGAGTCCTCTTTCAGGGACTCCATCATCAGCAGACAGTCCACAGCATCCAGGACACACTTCATTACAGCCTCCTCCAACTTCACAGACATGGTAATTGTACATAATTTCTTCTAATGGATTTTAAATTTCCCACCACAACAACATAACTTTGTTGTTTTTGAAGGATTTTAGGGTCTGTGTACCTAAAGCATGTGTAGAAGCAGATATACTTGCATCAGATAACATGACGATCTGAGGTCGGTTCAACTTGAATAGTTCCCATACAGTAGCTCTGTAAATTCTGATCAGCCAGCTCTGCTCTGTCCTGCAGGTACTGAGGGATGTAGAGATGGAGCCTTTGGGAAGGAAGTCATGCGATTCCTTCAGAAGCACATCATCGGATAGTCAGTCTTGCAGAGGGAGGTCCTACAGAAAACAATTAGAGCAGAAGCCCACCAAGACACTCACATCAGAGAAGGTGAGAAAACACGTAACAGTGTGAAATCAGCTTTAATAGTTTTGTGGTTATTGTGGAAACTGCTCTGATTCTTTTTCTTGAGCATGCTTGGAAATATTTAGATCATGCTCCTTTTATTTTTCTGCATGCATTCATCTGTCACGCAGTTATTATCGTTATTAATTTTATTTTTTTTATGGTTTGCAAATGCTTGTAGTTTTGTGTATTTGCGTTTGAATGTTTTTTTTTGCTTGTTTGTTTTGTTTTAAAATGCTAGCATCCATCTACCATGACTGAAACATCCAGCACCTGTGACCATGAACTGATCTCCAGTTCACTGACCATCGCCACTCTCCCCCTACTAGTTCTTACCAGGAGGCGGAGCCAGAGTTTGACCAATGATATTTCAGACTCTGGGATGGAGAAACGCAGCATCAGTGACACGCTCAACAGCCACAAGAGCGACTCCTTTGATTCCCTCTGTTTCAGAAAAACCCCATCTACTGATCCCAAGTCGCCTCAGGGTGTTCCACGCATAATTGTCATCAGTCCCACTTCTGAAAGCAGCCTCATGAACCGTGACAGTGTCTGCCTGGAAGACAGCGTTGAGGCAATGGAGAACAATGTTTTTGTCAGTATGAACTTCTCATCAGAAGTCTTTGAGGCAGTGGAGCTGCTTTCATGACGAGCTGGACTACAGCACTTACCCTTGTACTCCTCTCCACTGAAACTGTATCATTAATTACAATTTCAAATCACAGATCACACCAGGTTCTTCCCCAAATGCCTCAGACCTGCATTGGCTATGGACAAACTATTTGCTTACTAAAATTTCTTATAAAACTGCAATGCAGAAGAAAAGCTGGCATGGTAACTGAAACAGTATGACCTGGTTCCTGGTATTCAGGGTGCAATGTCAGACTTGGCAGGGACAGGGGCACCCTGAGGGGGCAGCATGGGTTGTAGCATAGTTTTGTTAGATCCCTCAAAAAAGACAAGTGCAACAACATATTTTCATGAGCTTGAGTGCTGAATCTTGACAGACAGGAGTCTTCAAACAAAGGTGAAATGGTTATGAAACGATTTGAGCTAAAATGTCTATATTTTAGTTCTTTTAGATCCACATTGCAGGTTGTCTAAGTAAGGAAAGTGAAGCAATAATTTTAATGAAAAGTGTATGAAGCATGTACAGATTCTTCAATTCTCATCTTGTGGTAGTAGTTCCTTTAGGCAGTTGCAAACCTCTCCAACTTTTCATTGGCAGCGAAACAGTGGTGTAATGAAAAAGCGAGGCAGAGCACACCGAATCAAAATCAAACATCAAACATCAAAAGTTGGAGCAGATACGTCTCAAAACTTTTCACATTTTCTTTGTGACTTTTCACATTTTCACATTTTCTTTGTGATGACTTTCAATGTGTCTTGCTAATTGTGTGGATGTTGTGCATCATAACAAATGCTCCACCGCTCACTCAAACTGTTCCTACTCATAAAAAAAAAAAAAAAAAAAAAATCAGAATTGTATTATTTATCTTGCTTGTGAACGCTATTGTGTTGTTGCAAGTGATGCTGAGTGAGCATGTGCTTTTTCTGTCCCTTTATAGGAAGGAAGCACCAGTAAAGTAGATTTACATACAGTAGACCTATGACCAAAGATATTCAGTAAAGATTTTATTCATTTTGTTTATTGTTTGTTTGGATCACCCCTGTCAATGAATGACAGCTGCTCTTCGTCCTAACTGGTCACTTATCCCTGTTCCCACTCACTATAATCCCTCCACTGAGGTTAATGTGAAGCGTGTTGCAGAAGTGGCTCCTGCCTTGATTCATAAAATTCAATCTGAACAAATGGGAATTAAGTCAAGTGTGTGGCTGTATCATCTGTGTTTTAACATTTGATACTTGTGCATTTTGGTTTTTATAGCTATAAATGTTATGTAGTGACAACAAGGCGCAGGACATTTTGGAGTAGCACTTTTTCATGTTGGCTCATGTGGTGATTCAGTGTTTTTCTTTCAAACATTTGGCCCATCTCCTGTGAAGAGTATCCAAGAATAATCCCAAAAAACAGGGATGTGTTACCTTTAATCCACTGTGTTGACATAGCGCTGGTCAGGTCCACTCGGTCACTAGTTGAAATTTATTAAATTCTTTAATTTGTAAATATCCATACATGAAATTTAACTACAGTATGGTTTAAGGGAACAATCAAGATAAATAAACTGTGGTTTAAAGTAATTTATAGCCAATCCTAGTCATACAATGTGACAGTGACAGACCCACTAAGCATGTACCAAAAAAACTCTAGATTTAACTCTGCACCACATGAATCAGCAAAAAAAGACAGTTTACACTGATGAACCTGAATGTTTAATTTTGACGTATCTCTGTTGTGTATCTTTATTTTGTTGTTATGCTTCATAAAGTCCGATATTTGCTTGTTTTCCACATCGTGAGGCTTAAGTTGAATGTACTATACATTGAACTATTATTATGAATGACAGTTGGTGCCGCTAACTGCCTGTAACTGCCATATGGACTAGAGCAGAGTGAAAAGCACCTCAGATGGCTCACTGACAGTCACTTTGATATTTATTTTCTATATCACACCACATTAATTGCTGTGTTACATTTTGTTTTAAGTATTGCGTAGATTAATTGAACACATTACAGAAAACACAGGGGGAGTGTTATTAGTGTTGCTGTAGGGGCTGCAGCGTGACTTGACAAAATGAATCACCACACTCATCATTGTGCTCTCTAAATTTTCAAGCGTCTAAATCCAGGAATGGATTTTTTTTTGTTTTTTAGATTAGGGATACATCGTACCAAAAGTGACTAAAGCATAAAAAAACAAAGAAACAAAAACATGTTCATCTGTCACTTTCTTTCACATTAGTTTGACAGTGCTCACCCACCAGGGACCTCAGAGCCTTTAAGGGGTGAACCAACAAAAATGGTTTCCCTTCTTCAGAGCAACATTTGTATACACAAGTCCTCATGTGATCATGGTGGATTATTGTAAACAAATGAATTAGCATTCCTTCCGTACTGTCTTGTTGACAATATCTGTGCCATCACTCGGGTCCATTTTCTCTAAGAAGTATGAGAACACCCAGCCAGCAGGCATGTAGAGAAAACCACAGCTGGCTTTACTTACGGTCAGGTACACAATATTGCAGGTGGAGATAAATTCTCTTCTTCATCTGGATCACCTCCTTCTCGTCCACAGACCAGAGTCTGTTTCATCTCCTCTCTCGGGGCTGATCATATAATTTTTATTTCCCCTCATTTTTTGTTAAATTTTATTTATTTACTGTGCTGTTGAGTTTGTTTTTCACGCCTCGCTGAGGTTTGTATGACATGCCACAATTTTACCTCTGGATGCTGTTTGTTATGCTTTTCTTTCCTTTGTACTGCTGTGATAGTTCCACAACTCCCGCAAGCACAATAAAGTTTATGAATTCATTTTCAGCACTGAACATGTGTTCCCAGCTGAAGGGAGCTGCCGTGTGAGCTCAAAGTATTTGGTAACCTGGGTTTCAGCAGTGGCTTGAATTGATGTGCATAAATCCGAAGGACATACTCATACTCTCCTGGATGATTGAGACAGAGAAAGCAAGTGCACTTTTGTTCTGCATGTGCTTTGTTTCTTGCCCCAGTGTGAGCTGGGATTGGTTTGAGGCCACTAAAATGAGATGCTTACTGTTCAAACATACTGTACCATACCATGGATCGTGTTTTTTTTTATTTATTTTATTTCAACTGTAATGATGGTAAATAGCCACTAGATGGCTGAAGGGGATCATATTTAGAGGTTATTCTCAGCATGACAGGGGGTGCTCTTTCTTTCTTTCTGTCTTTCAATAACCTGCAGTAAGAAAAGCATACGTTTTCTTCATTTTCTGTAAGATGTTCTACAATACCATCCCACTGATTCAGTTTTTGTTTAACCTCGTTGTTAGTGCTGACCAAAGAACTGATGACTTCTTATTTGTGACAAAGTTTGATTATGTTTTACAAAATCAGTGTTTGTCCTGAGACACTGGTGGATGCTGCTGCTGTCTGTGACACTAATAGTGAAGTGAAGGGGGTGGATGAAAAAGAACAATGAAACAATATAATCGTTCATTGCCAAACAACTATTGACTGACAGATATGCATGAATGCATCATCTGTGACTTCTCTCTCTCTCTCTCTCTCTCTCTCTCTCTCTGAGCCAGTGTGTGTGTCTGTGTGTCTCTGTGTGTGACAGAAACAGAGAGATTACATCATCATGCAGGGAAGCATGACCTCCTGCAGTGAAACCAGTGCTGCTCCCAACTGAAACTAATTACCGGTTAGCATAACTGGCTTCTGATGTAAGTCATAGCCTACCTGGCAGGAGGCTCCTCTGCCTTCGGATGTGGACGGATGCGGCCACCAGCCAGTGCACGCGCGCAAGCACGAGCGCCCATCTGTTGTTTTCTAGAAGTGGCGTCTTCGTGTAAAATGATAAAAGTGAAGTAACAAATGGATATTTCCCCTTAATATTTATTGAATATGGTCAAGAATTAAATAAATATGAAGCCACAACAGCCGACAAGTCGGTTAAATGCGAGGGTCTCCTTCCCTCAATAGGTTGCCTGAACACGAAGGAGCTTTATATCAAGCGAAATTAATTTCACGCCGCGTTGAACCCGCTCCCTGGATCAGTGCGTAATGACGTAGTGACGGACCTGTCACACCGAGAGCTCAATAAAGTGCTGGCGGATACCCAGCAGCCGGAGGACAGGTCCAGGACCCGGACACCGGAGACGACACCGACCAGGAGCTAGAGCAACATACTGTGAGAAGTACGGTAAATACCTGCTTCACCCACCGTATGTTTTTTTTTTCTTCCAAGTTTCTTTTGTTTAGACCCCGTTTTGTTGGTTTTGGGTGCTCTTCTCGGGGTTTGTCCTTTATCATTAGCTATTATCAGGCGATGTTTTGCTAGGTTGTCACTTCAGGTGACAGGTTATGCTAACTGACAAGTAGCTGGTTAAAACAAACAAACAAAAAAACAAAAAAAAACAAAACAAAACAAAACAAACAAACAAAAAAAAAACAGCTGGAAGAAGTAGATATTTTAGAAAAGTACAAATAGCCTACCACCATGTCCCTTCAAAATGCACCATACATAAAAGTACTGCATTCATAGCCATATAAAGTGAAGAAAGAAAGAAAGAAAAAGAGTAGCTAACAGTAGCCCTCTCAAACAGCCCAGTTGTGTCTGGTTGAGTACTTCGAGTAAAACAAAATTTACTTAATTCATAGCACCTTTTGTTTGATAAGCTCAGTAAATCTTTTCCTGAAGTCTTCATCAATAAATTATCTAGTAGGCTAGCTGCAGCTGTCAGATACTGATAGATGAGTAATAAGAACAAAATGTGACCCACTACTGAAATGTCGTGAAACAGTTAAATGACCTTAAATATGTGTAGCCTGCTGAAAATGTGTTAAGTTACATTTCACTATAGTAAAAAAAAAAAAAAGTTGTGGCTGTGAATTTTCTTCAGTGACAACCACGTTCATGCCAGTCTAATGGTCATAATGGTTCTTAATGGGAGGTCACTGAGGTACTTGTTAAAACTGCTGTTACAGATCCTTGACTATCAAAAAGCTAATATTAGGCTAAATACAAAATGGTTATCAGTGCAAAAGGAGATAAAACAGACAAATGGGAGTGGAGGTGTAGGAAGGTGTGGGGGGCAGGGTGGTATTGATGTTTGGACATGCTTTAGTCTGGGCTGAATGGGGCAGATGCTTTGAGCTCCCCTTGAGACTGTGCTGATACTAAAGCTCTGCCTCTGGTCACAGATCTATGGGCTGGGAGGCATGTGTATTCACACACACACACACACACACACACACACACACTACAGCATTTGATTTCACATTGTTTGAGGTTCCATTGAATCGTGAGTAATTTTGTCTTCTCTTCTTCCCATTATACTGTGATCTTATCTGCCCCACTTCACCTCTGTTTCTTTGATTCCTGTGTTTATATCCTCCATCTTTTTTTCTACAGTCAACTCAGACCAGCTGCTGTCTACTAGAAAGGAAGGAAGTGAGGCTTTGGAAAGATACAGAGCTCTACTGAAATACCGTAAGTAGTATGCATGTGTATTTTTCTCTATTTTGTCTATGCTTTTGGGTTTATGGGTACACATTTGCCTTAAGTGGTAGGAAGCAAACCATCCATGCATAATTCATTATCCACCAAAGCCAGTGTCATGACGTTGTGGTGGATATAATGAATGTTGGCTGAATGAGGAATATCCATCATGAAAAGTTATGACAAACTGTCAGGTCAGAAGAGTTTATGCATTCTGGCAATATTACACACAAGTCCACAGTTTTTGATATATCAAGCACATGCTACAGAATATATTACAGGGAATTAAGAGCTTTATTAGTGGTGAGATTTATTTTGGCGATGTTACCAAGCTTTAAATTAAATTTCTTCATGTGACTCCAAACAAGACCAAACCCTTGTCTCTATTATAAGCTTCGGTGCATACTACAAGTTAAAATCATCAGATGTGTTATGTAATCATTATGTACAAGAATTAAATAAATAAGTAAATAGATGAATAGTGATAATAAACAGGTGCCAGTCGCTGTAAATCAAATTACTTACTACTGCCAATGTCGAACTTGGATACTTGACAGTCTTTTCCAAAGACTTTCGTATTCATATTTTATTCTCCAAGATGTTCTTGGAGCTGTCTCACCACTTCCTGCAATTAGTTTTAATTTTTCCAGCTGCAAGTTGTTGCCCAATTTCTGTTCTGCATTGCGTTGCAGGGAAATTGTGTACACATACTGCCATCTCTTTGCAGTGACAACATGCTGTAATGTCAAACCACAGACAGACATGGTGCACTGCAGTGCGGGAGGTGGTAGGTCTCGGAACATTTTCCAATGGAGACCTGCTGGTGTCTTCAGATGATGCAGAGTTTATTACACACAGTTCAAAGGTACCAAATTTCAACACAAGACATATTAATTATTTAGCTCATCTCACAGTCAACAAACCAGTTGTTCTCTCAGTCTGGTGCTGAAGGAAAGCTCATGGCTTATTCTCCGGGTGTATGGCTGTGCTCGCTAAAATTTGTACCAATCTGCTCAATAGATCTTGATTTATTTTGTTAACATGGAAATTTATCCCTGATGGCAGTGCAACAAAAAAGGAAAAGTCAGTGACGCAAGTGTTTATGCCTCTGCTTCCAAATAGGAGGTGGAAGGAACGATTAAGAGCAGCTGATCCCTTAAGTCTGAAGGGCTGGTTGGTCTCACTGAAGTGTGTGTTCTCTGTCCCTCAGGCAACATTACACTTTGCTTTTAAATGCCGCGCTTTGATTGACCTGGACTTGACCCAGGCATTAGACAAATGTGGGTACATTTGTGGCCTGAGTCTGAGCGTGTGTGTATGTGCGTGTCTGTGTGCACCTGTGTGTTCATGTCTCTGTGTGGCTAAAGCTGGATTTTTCTCAGTTTATCTTTCTTAGGATGGACAATCGCTCGGGCAGAGCTGTCTCCCAGTCTGTTTGTCTGTCTATCTCTGTCCGTCTGGTTGGCTGGTGAGCAGGGAGGAATATTTTCCACAGTGAAAGCAAGCGGTTATAAACAGTGACTGAGCTCAGAAAGGAGATACAGCCTTCTGATAATAAGCTCATCTCTGGATTCCAGGCATGCTCCCAGTATTCCTGTATTTCGGGACAAAATGTGAGACTAACTAATAACCTGTGACTTTGTAGGATATGTCACCAGATGTGTTTGCTCTGAATTTTAAACAGTGACATCTGGGAAGATCTTTATTTCTCAAATCAGAGATTGGACAAAGACAAAAGAATAAAAGACAAAGACAAAATCACATTTGCACATGCTGCACTTGATTCCAGTTTATACTATGATCTATAATGTATTGTCAGGCCGTGTTTGTCATCTAATTTAACTACTACTACTAATTTCAATTTATGACAAGCTAATTTTCATCTGATAACTTGAAACTGCTTGGTAAAGAACAAGCACCAGCCATGGCCCTAACAGTGCAGCATTTACAGCGATGGGTCGGGGGATTAGTTAGGCTTATATCAGTCTGGGGTCAGACTGATTAGATGGCTAGCAGACAAAATTCTCTCACCAATATAAACAGCCTTACTGCAGTTATGGAGTTTTTGGTCACTCTGTGATTCATGTGCATGCTCTCACTGTAGGTTATCCAGGCTGGCATGCTGCCCATTTCCTCCACGTTCATCAGTCTAACTGAAGGAGACATGAAAACATCTCCAATTTCCACTCCACTTTTTTCCACTTAACAAAACTGCCTTGCTGAGTTGAAATCACTATTTGTTTCAGCATTGTTCTTCTTTGTTATGATTGTGCAAGACAAAAGCAGCCCACTTGCTGCATTAAAATAACTTCCTTTAATTTTATTCTGAATATTTTCAAGTTAGCTGAAAGGGTTTTAAACTAATTTGGAATTAATGCCATTCAGGCCACAACTGCTGTCTTGGGTTATGACCTGAAATATATAATTCACCCATGAGAGAGATTGTACACATGTTGTGTGCCTCCAGGGGTAGGAGCCTCCCTTTTATTCACATGGATGATGCATTAAATGTCATTTAAAGGGGCAGATTATAATACCATTAAGGGTGGAGCTTGTCCCTGTGTGTGTGTGTGTGTGTGTGTGTGTGTATGTCTGGGGGCTGGTAAGCTGTGGTCATTAAGCATGTGGAGAGGTGAGCATATGGGGACTAGAACAGACCATTTGACAGAACAAAGGACTGGCAGGGTGTGTGAGGTTTCATACTATAGCACACTCTCTATTGTTAGTGTTTGATATGATTATCCCATGGCCCACAAATCTCCTTTGTTCTCTCTGTTACAGTTTTTGGCCATTGGCCACTTTTGACAATACAAGCAGTTAGTCAAATCTATTAATACAGTCAAATAGACTGGTGAGCCGATGGGCGGGCTCATATTTTAGAAATTATATCTTCATGGGACTCAAAACCAGTAAAGCTGTCACATTGGGTTAGGACACTGAGATGCGTAAAGTGCACTGCGTTTTATGCAGACCATCATTCTACATTTTCTATGCTTTTGTTCTTCAAAGGGTTCTTCACTTATTGTGTACACTACTTATTAAAAACCTGTTTTTACATCCAAACTAGAATGGCACTCAATTCTTAATACCACCAACATTTTCAACCACCAGATCCAGATTATGAAACAAATCTTTTCCAAACTGTACAAAGTCATAGATCTCAATGCCACATTGCCCATATTTTTTAACACCAACATCCATACATTATATTCTTAGAAATCAAGAGAAGTTGCAACATGCCTTTATTTTTGCAATGTCCTGAAACAATTCCCAGATCTGCTCCTTTAACTAGTTCCACACCCCAGTTCTCCTTCACTGCTTTCATTGTGAATTTGTTTTGTACTTCTTGTGTAATGCTGCTGAAAGTAAACAGACACAGATGAAAACATAAACTCCTTGGCAGAAGAAAAATGGTCATTAATGCTCCTTGAAATTGATTCTATTAGTCTCTGAACTCTACAGGCAGGAAGGTTGAACCCTATTCTTCCAGTAGGTATTCCCTCATTTGGTGTTGATCTGATGATTGCGGGGGAGCGCCCTGTTTAAAACTATTAACTGACCCTTCATGCACTATTGAAGGGAGCATCTGTAGGTCACCATCATAAACATAAACCTCGACTCCTTCTCTCCCTTTCCGCCCACACCTGACTTCTTGTTGTTGTGTTTACCTTGGATACCCCTGGCCTTAGGTACACGCTATAAAATGTGGAATGTTGTCTAGGAAGGAAAGAAAAGGATGTTATGTGAACTGACTTGTGGCCTGCTGTAGCGTGATGCGGTGTATCAACAATGAGTTTCACTGAGTGCAGTACACTCTGTGCAGTATGATTTAATTCAACTATCAGGGAAAAATAAAACACCAAAAAAAGGGACTCCATGAGAAAAGAAACAGGGTTGTCTTCTGAGTTCAGGTCTTGGTCAGTCCATTATATCAAATTTGAAGGATACCTGTATCTGACATTGGCATCCAAAGTAAGACAACATAGGATTAGTGAAAAAAGTGGATTTAATTACAAAAGTTTACTTACAAAGTGAGAATTTGGGCTGGCAAAGACAAGTTAGGAGCACAGAGACTAGATACACACGGAAGGCAACAATGATAGAACACAGGTGAAACACAGTGGGGCAGGTCCATGGGACAAAGACAGGAAGTAACCTAACCACACAAGGGATGTGATTCCAAAATAAATAGGGGAAATAAAACAAACATAAAGCACTCAAAAATCCAAACATTAAGTGTTCATCAAAACAGACCACTCATACTGTGTTATTATCAGTTATTATTATCATAAGTTGGCTCAGCATAGGAAACAGGGTTAATGAGTCTTCCGTCTGTACTCCTCCCAGGATTTGCTCTTTTATTACTAAACCTGGCTGTGCAGGAGGGGTGCACATAGAAACACTGTGGGGAAAGTCCAATAGCAAGCTCACGAAAAGCATCCTGTTGACGAGTGTGTGTTTAATTTGCTTATAATGTTTACCCGTGAGAGGAAGGTAAAATGTAGTACTCATCATGGAGTTGAAATGTTTCAACTCACTTCACTGAGCACTTCTCTCTGTCTTTTTCTCTCTCTCTTGCCAAACTTGAATGTTCTCCATGTCTGTCCAGACTTCTGAACCTTCTGTTTTCTAGCACTACATTGATCTATGTTGGTATGTCCATAAGAAATAGTCTTTTCACTGTGTATTTAGGTGGATGCTCTAACTAGCCGTGCAGAGCTACAACTTGGCAAGATGTACTGCTGAAGTGTTTGTGTGGTTAGGGCCAAGAAACCATGGGAGGAGTGTTTAATCAAGCCACTACTATATCAGTATAAATTCAAAGTCAATATTGATCTGTCTGGGCTAGAAAGTGGAAATGGACGAAAGCCAGTGCAGTGTTGCACAATGAGAAGAACTACCAGCTGTCGGGACATTAATAATGAAGACAGTGGTAAATAAACAAAGTGGAAATCATGGTACTGCACTTAGGTACAAGATCGCTTTAAAAGGTTGTGGCAGAAATAAGTTAGCAGCTTAATTGGTTATGATTGTTTCTCTAATTTGTTTGGAGGCAGTGTACACAGTGGATTTGTAGGCATTGTAGAAGATGGACTTAAAGATGGAGTTAAACACACTGATCTTGGGCTGGTATACAGTCACCATCACCATAGTGTATCTTTTCATGGACCTTTGCAAGACCTTTTAATTCAAGCCTCTGGGATGTGAGCTCTTGTCATGATCTAGTTATGGCTGGCTCCATCTTAAATGAAGCAGCCTGCAGCACTGAGTGCATGTTCCCAAAATATCTGGATGAAAGATAAACTGACCCCTCGCCTCTCCTTTGCCTCTCACTCCCTCCCCTTCTCATTTTCTCTGTGCAAAGTGCTCCCACACTCTTCCTTAATCCCCCCCCCAGTCACCCCCCTTTTTTTCTCCCCCTCCTCTTTTTTTCAGAGTGTGCTCTCCTACCATCCCCTAATCTCAACCTTCATATCATCTCCTTCATTTCTCCTCCTCTTCTGTGTTACGCTCACTCCACCCATGAACCATTCCCCTCCTCTTTCCCCTCCCTCTCTCCTCCCATCCTAACCTCTACCCGTGCTTCCTCCTGCCTCCCTCTTATTCTCTCCCCTCCTCCACCTTTCCCCTCCCCTCTGTCATTAGCTGGTATATAAGAGCATTGTATCCCTCTCTACCTCTCTCACACACACAGTGTGTAAGCAGGGAAGGGGATAGTCCGGGGGAAACTAGGGATAACATTGTCTACCTTCCTCTAAGGGAATATTTTCCTCTCTGGAATTTCCATTAAACAGGTACAGCCTTCCTTTCATATAATAATAGTGTTTAATAATGAGAAATGTGTTGTATTTCTATGAATTGTAGCTGTGTCAGTGTTCCTTGGGGAGGTTTTCCTGAGGGTTATTGTAAGGCTTTTACGTTACTGAACTGCTGCAACATATGCATGAATGTGTTTATGTGCTTATACTTGAGAGTGTGGAGTGTGTGACTCTCAAACATGGAAAATTAAATTTGATATGCACATTTTTTGTTGCAACTAAGGTGTGTATTTTGTAATAATTTTATATATATATATATATATATATGTGTGTGTGTGTGTGTGTGTGTGTGTGTAAGAGATGAGATATACATATATTTCTTTCCTTTTCACTTAGCTTCTTATCTCTTCACTTTTCCCCTCCATGCCTGTTGTTTGAACCTACATCAGTAGATCTATCCTCTCACTTCCTTTGTCTTATATAACTTTATAATGTATGTTTTTTTCCATATCTCCCCTTAGATCTTGAAACAAAATCTCAAAGGAAGACAAAGCATTTTTGGCCAAATTTCAACCCATCATCAAAAGCAGGTGACATTGTTATTATCACCTGATCCACCATCAGCATCATCACTCGCCCCACTTTGACATTATCAGGGAGACCATGAGCAGCAACTACAGCGTCACACTCGTAGGCCCTGCCCCTTGGGGCTTCAGGCTGCAAGGAGGGAAGGACTTCAACATGCCCCTCACCATCTCCAGGGTAAGACTAATGTCCTGTTCAGACCTGACAATGACATGTATCTTCAGTGATCCAATCACAAGCAGGCATCCTTAAGTATGCCAGTTTACACCTGGTATTAAAATCCATCTCCACATGTGTCTTGAGTGACCACGTTTGCCAATGTGAATATGACAGGAGGGTCCTTGTCCCTGAGAGAGAGAAAGTCGTGCAGCATGGAGGGGTTGAGTGAATTATTGTAATAGAGAATAGTATTAGCGTTCGGAAAATTGTGTTGGGACTAATTAGACTGTGGCAGAGGATGTGAGTTCATTAGGCAGTTCTTCATTGTGACCCAGGACACATTTGAATTCACAATGCTAAAGGAATGGCAAAGACTGGCCATGAATGTGTCCATCAGGTCTCAAATACATCCGCAGTGCATCTTGGGTGTATTCACACCTGTAGTTACAGTTGCTCACTGATCATTCGTCTGCTCTAAGTTGTCTTTCCTCACAGTATTCCTCAGTATTCTCTGTAAAGCAAAAGAAGCACATAGCAATATTTTATCTCCCCACAAACATGCACATTTGTACACTCATTCATCACAGTGAAGGCAGCTGTTCCACAAGCCCATATGGCTGATATGTAATGAAAAAGATGAAAACTGATTACCATGCTTCCTTCCATACCTTCTCTCCCACCCTTCTCTCCATCTTTCCACTATTTCAGCTGTCCCTTTTGACTCCAACCCAGCTACCACCACACTTGAGATAGCTCTGTTAAACTATCAGCCATCTGCCGTGTAATGACCACACAGGAAAATTATATGCATTCCACTTAACTTCGAGTGTCTGTAGTGAAAGTGCCCCAATCAAAGTCCTGGCACATAAATCTTGGCTGCAGTCCCTCTGCCTGAACAAGTAACTTGATGGTCCCTTGGTTTCTGTGCCTTTCAGTGTCTACCCTTGATATTACCTCCTCCCACTCTGCTGTTCATTCACACGTAAAAGATCACACACAAAAACACTGCGGGTTTCCCTCATCACTGTAACTATAGTGTGATGCTGAAACATGATAATCCTTTTCTAAGTTTGGTCAAGCTTCTGTTCCATTCTGCAGGGCTGTGCAGCTTCACTGGCATGCACAAAATACAGTGAAGCAGGAGTACTTTCACACACCGCACACACAAATCACTAAAACTGGCAGTGCACAGACTTATGGCAACATGAGACTGGTGATGAATGGCTTGCCAGGTCCTGTGCCAGTCCCCCTTGGGGCCGCTTTGGATTGCCATGTTTGTGTTATTACTTTTGATGTGATACTTTTCCCACTAACTGAGGCCATGTGAATTCCTACCACAGTGTGTGTGTGTGTGTGTGTTTGTGTGTGTGTTTGTGTTTGTGTCTGGGATTCTGTTTATGGACACCAAATTATGGAAGATGCTATCTGGGTAAAAAAGAGTGACAGACAAAAGACAGAAATAGAGAAATAGAAAAAGAAAGAAAAAGAATGAGTCAAACCAAAATGATACAAAAGCACCACATTTAAACTTTGCGTGCACGATCTGGAATTTTTATTTGTGCTGCTGTCATGTCTGAAAAATCAGACTGAAAATTATTCTGTGCTGCGAATAATGAATTCTTTATAGAGTTTATATGCTGCGTAGAAAAATGACGACATAATGCGTAGATGATGATTTTGGTCACTGAAGTTGGCAATAACTACGCAATAATCATCTCTGCAGCCCACTCTGAACTTTACTGGTGTATCACAATAACACATATGGTTTGAGGTTTCAAGCGATTGGCCTTGGAAGTGCTGGTGCAGTTTTGGGTGCTCAAAGTAAAACTTTGTTCTGTTTAAGACAATGAAGTGCACAGGAAGTGGATATGATGAGTACATTTCAGATAAGGGTCAGGTATTGGACATTTTATTGATCAAAGTGAAACTGAAAGAAAAGAATAATCTTGTAATTGTATTGGGTATACAAAGGTCTAAACAAAAACATTCAAATAAGAAAAAAAAGATTTCTCATTCATCAAGTTAGTTACTTATCTAGTATGATACTCCACTGACGCACAGCATCTACTATATCATCGTTTTATTTTGAGTGCCAAAATGCTGATTGTGATTGTGTATTTCATGGGGAAGAAATGCCAGTTGCATCCCAAGCACTGTATCCTGTTGCAGTTTGTTTCGGGGGGAAGAAAATCAGTGTGTGCATCTGGGCTCTGAAGATCGAGACTGAATGGAATGCTTTGTTAAATCTCTAAGAGGGGAGACATGAAGATTAGCAGGGGAGACACAAAGGAAGAGAGCAGGAGCGTGTGAATGAATGTATGGTGATACTTATATGCAGTGCATGGAATGAATCTGCCCAGTGTACACAGAGACGGTGGGTGATCACAGCCGGACTATATGACACAAACATATGAGACCACTCAACAGGTCATCAATCTAGAGCTGTCACTCTGCTCCCCTCATTCTTATCATACCTTGTGTTTTCTCTATGCATCGCTGTCTCTAATCGGCTGTTAGTCGTTATGTAACACATGACTCAGTCCACACAAACAATACGGTTTTCAGTCTAGATACAGAACTCAGACCAAACCCTAATCTTATCCCATTTAATGTAGTTTATGGTGATGATGGGCGTGTGTGTGTGTGACACAGATCAGTTGGCACACAGAACACAACCACACACACAGATTGGTCTCTGCCAGTTTAACCATAGAGATGGTTTTAAAAAGGACCACAGAGTAGGGGTTATTAGAAAACCACACTTACCCTAAGTGCTGCTGTTGCTAAGCTATAAGTGTATGTGAATATACTGTGTGTTTCGTAGTATTTGGTGCCCACGGTATTATCACATTGTCCCGGTATTGCATCATAGGTTGAGTCGTTGTAACCATGACTGTATATCCTGAGCTCTCTGCCCAGTAATTGCAGTGTATGCAAATTGTGCTCACCATTTCTCTTTCTTTTCTTTCTTTTTTTTATACGGTGTAGAAAAACAGCTTTTTAAGAGGCCAAGATTGACGGTGCTGCTTCTCAAAGTGCCAATGAAACGTTTTACCATGGTATCACAGTTTGACTTGGTCTTATAAAAGGAGACGTTCAGAGAAGAAAGGAAAATATTATAACAAAAGCACGCAGTGTGCAAGAGAAGGGTTTCTGAGTTGTCCTCAGGTATGTCTATCATTATCCTGAAGTATCTTGGACTTATCCTGCATTGGTAATTTACATGCAGATTAATATGTGAGACCACAATGGGCTGTTGATGCGTTTATATTGAGTATTTTGTTGGAAGCGAGCTAGTTTGCTTTAGTTATAGGATTTTCTCTGTAAGGACTAGGGCATCTATATGCATTGTCTTATAGTGAAACAACAATTTTATTGATTTTCCGTTAAAAGATTAGTGTGGAAAATAACCTGCAGAGGCAGTGGAGTTGCCCTTAATCCTCAGTAAAACTATTTGTTGTGAAATCTATTTCCCTGATCAAAAGGTTTTCAAGAACAAGGCCCCTCATGTGTTGAGGCACAACATCCATTTGTGCTATTCCCAGTTACTATCAGTGAATCAATATTTAAACCTTTCCAAGGGCAACCCATTTACAGTACCCTGCTAAAATAATTTAAGGGGAGGCAGCACTGGGGAATAGATGCATTAAGCTTCTAAGAATAGAGGCATCTTTTCATAGGTCAGCTCCCATGACCACGCCCACTTATGAGACAGAATGCTCTCAGATCTGTGCCCGTGTTTAGGCTGAATATCTCCCAGACTACATTTATGGTATATAAAGAACAGTCAGCACTACAAATACATAAATTATATCAGATGAAACATTACAATGTTTAAAAGTGACTTGAAGTTTTATGTGTGTGTGTGTGTGTGTATCTGCTTTCAGTGTCACTCACCAAAATGTACCGTGTGTAAACTTATCACCTGGCAAAAGAACTGAATATATTTATTTAGCACTGTGCAGGGTTTCAGATTCAGTTTAAACCCTTGGTTACCTGTGAGCGGCCTTCTTCTACCGGCTGCGTTGTCACTATCAATTGATCAGTGAAATAGTGAAATATGAAAAAAGAAGAAAGAAAAAACACACAAGTACTTTTAGTACTTTTCTAGTGATCAGAAACTGCAAGCAGTGTCCTTGAGAATGAGATGTGCCTGTTACATTGATATTGATATATTGTGCCTGTTTTTATGTAATACTAACCCTAACATCTGCTTTTATGATATCTTAGATTTTCAAGAATATGACACTGCCTCCATAATAATGCAGCTTAGTAGAGCTATATAAAGAAAGCTCTGTAAATCTGAGAACAGGTTTTCAAGAATTTGTAATCACAGGTGATAAACTTAGTGCAGTGACTGCTGTAAAATGAATGGACAGTTAATCTATATTAAAACCTTTTCATGGAAGAATGTGGTTCCTGGAACTGCAACAGCGCTCGCTGCCTCCCGCCTCCCCGGAGATGCTTTTCAACAGCCGATGATAACAACTGGCCACAGTGATGAGTCTATTTCAAAGACTGTTTGGGTCTATACATAGTCTCGGGCTTTTCTCTCTATCTTTATGCCTCCCCCTCCCCCTGCTTCTATTTCTTTCTTCCTCTTAGAGTACCTGCCCTCACTCTTACATTATATCACTGACCAGGTCTCAAAACTGTGACGCAGCAATTTTCGTGCTTTAACCTTTCATGCCCTAGAGCCCGAGCCCGTTGACAGCTCCTCCATATGACTTAATAATACTTATGCTTAATCTGTCTTAATCAAACAAGTCCCTGTTTCCCTCTGAGTATCTGTCTATCTTAGTGAAATAGTCCCAGAGCCAGAGTCAACAAGTTATCATTTCCTCTCCCACAAATCAATCTGTCAGTGCTCATGTGTGTGTGCTGGCTCGGACAGATTTGTTGTGTTTGGACAGTCAAACAGACGAGACCTTTCTGAGTTCATAGCAGCATAGCAATTAATCTTAGACTCCTTAAAATTTGTGAGATTTGATGTAGAATTTCAACATTTGTTGTGCAGATATCAGGACCTTTTGAGATGTCAGTGTTTTTCTATTTTTATTGGGTATTTATAAGCACTTATATTATAGTGATAAATTGAGAGAAAAGCAAGGGTTAGCTTTTTGGGAATATTCTCATCACTCCATACTGCATGCTGACAGGTGTCTGGCATTTCTGTCTTCAATGGTAATGGGCTGACTAATCCATTGTAAAAGCCATATCAGTGCCTCACATGCCGATACAGGAACCGCGCTGAAATGAAAATCACACTTAAAATACTTTTAGAAGCCAAAAGCACTGGCAGTCAAATCTGCCACAGTGGTGTTGAGTGATAATCTACTTTGCTTTAATTAAGATATGAACCAGTCTGCTACAGGCCACTTAGGTAGTGACCAAAACCTTTAAGCAATTTCATCAAGTGACTGATCTGTAGTGGTCAACTGAGGAATAATGATAAGAGAATAAGCCTTAAGAGGATGTGACACACAGCGTACCTGGACAGTTTATTTCTTAATGAAAGCACACATTTTTGAAGAATGCTATTTCAAGGAAACTGGAATGAACAGATTTATTTGAGGCCAGAAAATTTTATAACCCTGGCAGACAAGCACAGCTAGGTCATAATGTGCTTCAGTGAATTCACAATGAAGAGACTTGAATACCCTATTGTTTAAAGTAGCTATAATGTATTTTCCACAGTAGTTGCTTATCCTGCCATGTCTCCCTTACTTTCCTTTCAGGATACTGGCCTCATGTCTGGTATCATGTTTATTCCTAATAATTTTGGTTGACTAAAAGGACTGACATAAATAAAACTGAAATGGTTTTCGGTAAGACATCCAAAAGAAGCAAAAGTGAATGGCTGGTGTAACAGCAGTAGCTGTCCCCTCTCCTGTTTAGTACAGTATGCCAAATGGCAGAATATCAGCAAAGGTCAGTGATGATGATATTTAAACCCAAGTGAATTTCAACAAACTTCAACCAACATTTACAAATGTTTATTTGCAATTTGGACCTGAGAAGTTCAGTTTATTGATGTTTACAGGAAGCCTTCCATATCTTACCACAACTACAAGAAGAATCATAAAGTTGTAGTGGTGAGATTATTAGTTGTAATTATTCTTTATGTGACTTAAAACCAGGCTCATGCCTTGTTAAATATTCAAGTACCAGAGTCACTTATATGGAGAAATACATCTCACATCAGTTTCCTCAAGACTATAAAGTATAATCGTTTTATAATGGTTTCTCTAACACATCTAAATCTTTCCAGCTTTAGGATGTTGACTGTAATATTTCAATGAGAACATGTGTAAATACATAAAATATAATGCATTCTGTATCTTATACCACCATTTTGGGTTCATTACACACTCTGTAAGAGACTGCCACTTATAACCCACCAGAAACTGACTGTGCTTTTATATGGATAAACACAATCCAGTTGTGTGTTTATATGGTTGCCTAAATCCCTCAGCGCCATGAAAATCACATCATTGACTCTGGTCTTGATGGCTGACTTGTTCACTTATAGTTTAGCAAAGTGCAATTAGCTTTTTATAACGGGGTTTGTCGATGAAGGTCCTGTGTGTGAGTGACTAGCGGTAGCCAAGGTTTGCTTAGAGTTATCCTTGTCTCAGCTCCTACTCCTCTGAGATCTGATGAGAGCTGTGAGCATTAAACAAATCTACACTCCCTGTATTAGAACTGCTGGATGTCTGGGATGTTGGAGGCAGGGTAATGCTCTACAAATAGAGCAGCTCCTTCAGGAGT
Source organism: Caranx ignobilis (assembly GCA_021432705.1). Taxonomy (NCBI): domain Eukaryota; kingdom Metazoa; phylum Chordata; class Actinopteri; order Carangiformes; family Carangidae; genus Caranx; species Caranx ignobilis. The sequence goes on along the minus strand of MU270014.1, from coordinate 43,257,859 downwards.
TAGACTCTTAGTTAGCAGCTAGCAGTACAGCTGACTACAAACTACAAGTCTCCCCTACAGTCCAGATGAGGGCTCAAGAAAGATAATCTTCACCGAGGCATGAAAATAGAGTGTGTCTTGATGAAAGTGCTTTTAAATGTTGTTTTTTTCCTTTTTACTGCACATTTATTAGGTTTAGTGTCAGTTCAGAAGAATAAGCCTCATACTAAAAAAGATGAGCCATCCAGGCAGAGAGCAGCAAGATGCAGGAGATATACTTCCAGTACAGGAAAGACAGGCAGCAGAAATCATGAGCCCAGGCACTGAATTTAAAAGAGATCTGCAACTGCTACTGTCTGTCCAAGTCTGTCTGGTCCAGACAAACCTTCTGGTCCAGAGTTTTGATGCTGGTGTGGCTGAATTGCACACAGAGCCAGGGCGCGGGACTCCCATGCCACCGAGCCACCACATGCCACTGATGCATTGTATTGTTTTTATTTGACAACTCAAACATGTGACATATCTATGGGAATCGACACACCACCGACTTTTGCAGCCCTCTGTGGGACATTATCTTCATCACTGTTACAAAAAGGATTATATCGAAACAACGTATCAGAGGAGTAATGTGGTTTCTTTGGACAAAAGCACCTGAATCTTAATAATGCGTGTCAGCTTGAATGCTTGAATGGGGGAAGCTGCTCTTAAGCAATGCAGATCTCCAGGTTCTCAATCTTGTGTGCATAGTTTTATGTTTAATGTGCACAGTGTGTTTTTGTGGGTTTGGCAGCTGAACTATCTATGGGAACTCAATCCGATATAGCCTTTTCTTATTAGGGTTTTGAGCATTAACATACAAGTCAGGCAATGGTTATTAGAGACTGGTGCGCACACAGCTTTAGGGAGAGAAAAAACATTATTTTCAGATGCTTTCATTAGTTTGAAAGTATGCGTGTGTTAGTGTGCCAGCATAGGGGTGTGCTTGCATGGGTACACGTTCACATGCGCTAACACACTGAATGCATATACTGTTACAGGAATGTTCAGTCATTTCGATGGAGCCACTAGTGGTCTGAGGCCTTTTAAAAACTTGCTGTATAACATTAAATTGATTCTAGCTGGCAGTTGGAGCGCTGCCTTTTCTATAAAGAATATGATCTCCAGAGTCTCCATTGAATTCATTTATTCACTTCTCTATTTTATATTGTTGTATCATGTTTGGCATGCTCATACTGTCAATTCATTTCCGGGTTTCCCCCTTTGATAGATTACCAGCCCACAGAAGAGGGGACTGTATGTTTCTATACATGAGCAGTGCAGCAGACTGCAGATTATTCCGTCTGTTCATCATTTTCAAGAACCTGACTAGTAAACCTCAAGCAGTCAGTCAGCCAGAGGCAAAAAGGATCGACAAGATGGATGTGACAGTTTTGAAGGAGCAGTGGAATCTGACAGATGATCCTGTTTCGTGTGTTTCCATGATGCTAGATTTACTTCGTTCAGGACCATGAACAGCAAATTGAATGTTACCCAACACAGTTTACTAAGTGTTACTGATGGGGCTATACTGTTGGGTTGCGTCCCTGCTTCTGTCTCCTGCAGGTTTTCAATCTTCCCATTCTCTCCCTGTTAATTTCTTTCCGTCCCTGACTCCCTGTTCTTCTTTCATTAATCTCGCTCAGCCCTGCGTTTTGTCCGTTCTTGTCTTACTTACCTTCAGTCTGTCTGTGCTTCTTCATGCAACTTTTTGGTTGTTATTTTTGCTGTTGTCTGTGTTGCTAAGTGATCACAGCACTGCAGCTGTCACTTCATTCTTCTGTCCCTGTTGTGCCTTTAAGTGGAGAGCTGGGAATACATGATAAGTGTGCTGATAAAATGTTATTGATAGAGAAATACTGTGCAACATTTGGACAGTCTTTCCAAATTACAGTACAGGAACATTTCCTGACATGTTATTTCATATTTAAAGATATCCTTATCTCTTGTGCCGATGCAGTAAGATTGAAGTGAAAAAAATATTTCCGAGGGCTGGGATATGGAAGCAGCTTTTATGGATGTGTGAGTAAGGTAATTGTCTCTACTGCTCTCAGCTTTTCAGTCATAGCGTGACACGAACCATCTGCCTGTCATCTCTGTCACTCCTGGTGCTGAAAGCAGGCATTATTCCAAGCTCTTCAACTGGTCAGGGTTATGCCCAAACCAGACAATGTTGCTGAAACTCCAGCAAACATTTACTGCTGTGTGTGGAAAAGTGTTTTTTTCAAAGCACTTAAATCAGACAGCATATGTGTTGACAACTCACATAGCTGGGAGCACCATGGCAAGTTCGTATGCTCATGCTTTAACACAGTGCATGTGTGTTTCTGATTCTTTTGAATAAGTGATGACACAAGTATTCACCCTTTCACATTTGTCTGAATATATAATGAGGTAGGGGGATTTTGCACAAACATGGCATATTATGGAAATACAGAATATAAAAGATTTTGTTGAAAAAATAACATAACTTATAAAAGCAACCATTATTAACTGTGACATTTAACGAAAACTGCACCAAGACATTGATTATCATGGACATCTAAGGGTCTAATCTTTTTTTTTTTTTTTTTTTTTTTAAACAGCAGAAATAGAGGACTATTACCATTTATTTAGAGATTCTGTGTTTCTGAGAGATGTTTCTCCTCTCAAGAAAAAAAAAGACAGCATCAGATGTTTCAGCAAATGTCCCAAAAATGAACTTTGATGCATCTTGAAGCTGTAAGAATTATGACCCCAGTTTAATTGAAGCAAAGGAAGAGGAGGGAGAAATGTCACCTCACTGATGTCCCTTCTCCTAAATCTTTATTAGTGCTTGATTAAGAGTTGGCTTTTCTGTTCACTCATTCATATTTGTCTATTTTCTGATAATGATTTGGTTGCAGGTTTGGTTTTTCCTGCTGCTGTTCTTTCTGGTACGAATCCAGATTTTGAGATTAACCGGTCTCGATCTGACAGGACCAAGGTGAAGAGAGATGTCTATTCTTCTCTCATCTGTTTCATCGTGTGTGTGTGTGTGTGTGTGTGTGTGTGTGTGTGTCATTCTTCTGCATTATTCGCCATTGGAAATATGCGTTGTTTTAGGCTGCTGTTTTCTGTCATGGACAAAGCAACAAAGCCATAAATCAAATGCTCTGTGAAAGTTCTCCTGCTTGGATTAATTCAATGATTTGTTTCCCTCTCTTTGATATGAAAATCGAAACTACTTTGAGCTCTGAAATCTTTTTAATTAAAGTGATTGAAAACAAATGCTTGCTTTTGGAAACAGACTTCCTACCATCAAGAAAACGTCCTTTAGATTTACACACACATTACACATTAAATACAGATTAAATGCTTACAGCATGAAATAAACATGTTTTCCATTTCTCTCTGATGTATGTTCTCCTGTTTGAGATCAGTTGAACTCTCTTGTATGCGTGCAGTTCCTGTGCTTGAGAGGAAAACAGAGCAGTGTTTCATGTGTTTGGGTGAGTGTTTCTCTATGCATGGGGAGAGAGGTAACATTTGTGTGGGTGACCGGCAGGACCCGAGCACTAATTAGAGAAAACATATAATTGAACATTTAGTGGTGAGAGTATGGTCCATAATAGTGCCAGAGCGGTTAGCATGAACACACCCCAAGAAATGGGTCCAAATGTACAGAAGAAAGAGCCCACAGATTCAAAGGACCCAGTAGCGTTTTTTTTCTCCTCTTTCCCTCTCTTTCTCCCCTCCTTCCCATCCACGCAATTTTAATCAATGTCAAGTCGATCCCTTATTACCCTCTTCTTCCTGCCCTCTGTGGTTGAGAGTGGTGGTGAGTGATGTTGCGTGTGTTGGGCTAATATGACTATAAAAGGTTGGGGCCACAGAGCCTTAACACTTAATCCGGGTGCAGAGCCTCTTTTATTAGCCCTGCCTGTGTCTGTCTGTCTTTGTGTGTGTGTGTGAGAGAGAGAGACAAATATAGAGGCAAAGGAAATAGACAGTGAGGGGGCTATAACACACCAAAGATGTCTCTGATTTTAAACCCTTGTTACACTTTTTCATCCTCAAGTGTCACTTTACATTCAGCAGAAACCCATTTTCTTATAGAGACGCAAAATTTAATAACTGCACTTGCGGTGTTATATGGTGGGTTAGAGTTACAGCCACTTCTTAGCAAAACCAACCACAAAAAGAGTCTGTGTGTGTATGTGTGTGTTCAGGGAAGTGGTCTGTGTGGCCCTTTTTTTTCATGGTGTCAAAAGAAACAAATGACCTCACTCCTCTTTGGACACACTTGGACCTTGTGCGTGACCAATAATGGACAGAGCTGCAGCTGCAAGGTGCTTTTGTTCTCTTATAATAATGACCATTGTACTAATAATGAAACAAGCACACAACACCAAGCTGTTCGTCTGTTTTATTGCTTATACCTTGGCTGTAATCTCACTGCATATCAATAATTATTATGAATGGAAGTTGTCATGGTAATGTTTCATTCCTACATACAGTGCTTTTGCGTCATGGGAAAAAGACATGAGATAGAGAGCGTAACATCAGATGCATTGCACATTGCACAATTTGTCACTCTCCTCGTTCAGGCTGTTGCAAAGACAGATGTTGACTTGTATGTCACATGTTAGCACACTGTGCCACCCTGTCTGTTTTCTGCAGGAGTTAAATTAAAATCAGTTGTTCCTCCTCATTTTTCCATGTGTGCCACCATTTAATTCAGATTATGTCTGTCTTTATGTGTATAAATCAACTTGGAAAACACTTTGACTTTACCAAGAAGGAAATTAGGCTAGTTATAGCACAATGCACATAAATAGAAAACCCACAATTGCACATTTAATTAATTTGATTTTATTTTTCTACGGATTCAAGCCAGTTTATGTGCCTGTTAAATGCCTAGTTGCCTCGCAACTGTTCTCAACACATGCTTACAAAATATGTTGAGCATTACTCAGGAATAAATGAACAACAATGCATTTTTTTAGCTGAAAATGTAATGATTGTTCCTGCTGTATAATCATAGTTATATAGTCAACATATCTGACAAGAATAGAGTTGATAGAGCACAGGATTTGTACATGTTGAAGCCATGTTGAACAGCAGGGTTGGTATTAAATACCAGGCCTGTGGTTCAACATGAGGACTTTTGTGTGGCTTGAATCTGTTTCAAATTAACCAGCTTCCTCTAGAGTGGAAGTTTAGCAATTACACTTTGTTTAGATGCTGATATTTAAAGCATCCTTCAAAAATCATGGTAGACAACGACGTCAGAGACAAGAGAGATGGAGTGTATATGCATATTTTATGATGTGTGCAAACTGAGAGATGTCTGGCTTGTAATTGTTGTTTCCACAAAACCCATAAAACTGGTATGTGTCTCCACCATGTAGTGTCCCATTAGCTATTTGTCACCTTTTTAACAGCATTTGTATGGAGAATAAATAGCCTAATTGCTTTTTACTAGGACTAGATTCACTTTAGTTGATCTTTATTGTAACAGTGAAGTATGTGTCAGGATAAGCTTCATTTATTTGCTTGAAGCAGATGTAGACATTACAAAACAGGAGAGGTGTAACCTCTTAAAGATGCTGCTGCTGCTGCTGCTGCTGCCTTTGAAATTTGGCCCCATGCTCTAGAACAGTGGTTCCCAACCTTTTTTCCTTGAAGCCCCCCCTGCTTGTGTCGAAGACAAGCCAGGCCCCCCCCATCCACAACCCCTGCCTGCACACATACACACTTTTACTCACAAAAATAAACAGTTGTAGGTTTTTGCTCCTATTCTCTTTGTTTAGACCTCATTTTGATTATCCAATTGGACGTCTTATTGGATTTTTTAATGTTAATATGCACAAATACACTTTTGACCTCAGAACAGACAAAGCTCTGTGGACCCCCTGAAATCTCTGACGCCCCCCTGAGGGGGGCCCGGACCCCAGGTTGGGAACCAATGCTCTAGAAGATATCCTGAACCAATGCTGCATCCAGGAATTACTGGTTTTTGGTTCATTGTTGCTGCATTTGATGTGTTTTATTCAATGTTTCCTCAATCAAACATGCATCAAATGTTTGTCTGTTTAGTTTTCCACTAAATTCCTATTGTGATAAAATATCTATATTTCTTCTTGGTCTCAATTATTGCAGTGTGTTAAGAGACTTTTTGAACACTTCTCTTCTTTCTGAAAACTGGGAGCCCAACATCACAACAGTTCATAAAGAAGAAACAACAGCAAGTTAAAGATGAAGGCTTCTGCCATTAAAAACCCATAAGTGAATGTACAGTAGACCCTCCATCATGTGGTAAAGAACCAGGTCTTTCATTAGCTTTGCCCAAATGCTTATGTTATGGAATGGATCCATAAATCTTGTGATAACTACAGAGTGGTTGTGAAGCTCCGACATCACCTTGACCCACCCTCCTGCTTAATAATCCTGACTGTAACGTTGCTGGTGATAATTCAAGCTGTTTGTGGTTTTTTTGCAGCTGACGGATGCCGGGAAGGCAGCTAAGGCCGGTATGGCTGTTGGCGACATGGTTTTGTCCATTGACGGCATCGCTACAGACGGCATGAACCACCTGGAGGCCCAGAACAAGATCAAGAGCTGCACCGACAACCTCAGCCTGACCCTGCAGAAGTAAGCCATGACCTCACGCTGTGTGTGTGCGTATGCACCACGTCACCTCACTTTACAATGATTTAATGTGTGAACGCCAGCGGGTAGCCATTCATCTCAAGTAACAACACAGGATCCATAGACTCCCTCTGAACCCTCCCAAACAACCGACCTCTGTGTAAAATTTAAAGGCCATACTTCCCCTTTCAACTCCAGACATCCCGCATCTAGGCAGATGTTCAGTGGCATTGTAGGAGTTAATCTCAGTTCTAACAAAAAAGCAGCACCATTAGTTCTGCCTGATCTCCCATCCCCTAAAGGAAAGAGGAATCACTGAAATCACATGGAGAGCATCACACATGTGGAGCACCCCCTTCTCTCCACTGGCCCACTCCTCACCATTTGGTGGAATCCTGTTGAATACAGTGATTTATCACAAGTAGTTGTTTTCCACTGTGTGTCTGTCTGTGTGTGTATTTGTCTGGCTTCGTATTGGTTTACATGATGTGAATTGTGTGGTTCTTTGGCAACACTTGTAAGCATATGTGTGTTTTTACTCAAACACCATGAGGCATTTAGGGCCTCCTACACTTGTCATTTTTGAGGGTAGGTCACCAAAGACAGAGCAGATTTACAGTGTGTGGTGCACACACAGGTAAAATGTGATGAATGTGATGCTACACAACAAGTCAGAATAGACTGAAGCAGTAAAATGCTTAGTGTGCTTTTCTTTTTGTTTCATTGTATCGCTTCATCTCTGTCTGTGTCCCTGTCTGGATTTCACATTCTGTCCTCCCTCGATGTCTCTTCATCTTTTCTTCACTCCTCCCGTCATTTGAGGCTAACCGAGCATGTCCTTTAATTTGAGTCCAAATGATGACAGACTGAAGATGTTTACTTTTGCTCAAGTGTGGCAGAGAACACATGCTATCACAAGTCTTGTAGCAACTCAAGGTCAGTGTGTGGGTTTGTGTGAGTTTCTGTGAGTGAAAGGCATCCATGGTCAAACCCTCTTTTTTTTATAATGAGAGAAACAGGTTTTAACACTTGGCTAAAGGTCATTGGTAGAGATATTTGTCAATGTGGGGTTCATATTCCGATGAGCGGCCAAAGTTTTTACACCGAGGAAGGTCACCAGGTTTTGCTGACAACGACGTGGAAGATATGCAGCCACCTCGACTGAAATTGTTTTTGCAGGAAAGAGACGTAGTCATTTGATTCTTAACTTTAAAATATTTCAAATACAAAATACAGCATGCCTCAGCAAATCAATCAACCGTAGAAAATGTTTGATTGATTCTCACAATTATAAGCTTTAAAGTGATTAGGGCAAGTGTGGTTTGTACTGAGTATTCCAAGCTCTGGCTCTTGATTTATATGATGGAACAATAGTGCACTGCATCACACTGCATCTGCTTATATAGTTTGTCTCCCTAAAGCTGCCTGAGAACATGTGGATAACTAATAGCTTCAACATTCCTGTGCTTCATCTAAGGTTTGGCGCAGTGAAAATCCTTGATATGAGAGTAACACTTTGCAAGTGTCTTCAGAGCCAGGTGGCAGCTTGCGTAGCTTAACATAAAGAATGTAAAAAAAAAACTGTGCTTAGCAAAGAGATAACGCGTAAAACGTAAAACCACCACTTTCTTATTAGTTTGCTACTTAGTATGTGGTGATGTCGTCATCTAACTCACAGCAAGACAGAAAACAAGCATATTTCCCAAAATGTCTAACTTTTTCCTTAACAGTTATTAAGCTTTTAATTGTCTACATTTTACAGCAGAAGTGATGACCTGAAGTGAAGGTCTTTCAAACACTGATGTTTCTCATTACTCCATTAAGGCCGCAAACTAGCTGCCATTGTAACTGAACAGATGTCATGTAAGGGTGCGCTTGTTTGCAGGCTCAGTTACACAGTATATCTGCTATGCTTTGCTCTGTGTCTGTGGCAGACTTGAAGGGTTGATTCATGCCCTATTAGAAACACATGGAACGGCTTGTTTCATCAAGTGGCAGTATTATAATTTTAAGGCTCTGTGACCAGGCAGCCGCTTTGGGGACAGCTGGCTCCAACTTCTGCTTTACAAGGATGCTTTAGGGTCCAGTAGATTGAGTAATCAGTAATCCCGTGTCTTCTCCAGACTCCATTTACAATAAGAAATAGGCTCACGGTTTCTCTCTGTTTGTTGCTTGGCATTCATTGGCACTCAGAGTTAGATGTACTGTATATTCAAAATGTGTCATGCCAAGGTCAACATCTGGACTTTAATGGGTTTAGATGCGTAATGGAAACCAACCAATGGAACCAATCTAGTCTCTTGTTTCTGTTAGTTTTCATACGCGTCACATGCTTCTATTTTCATTTTTTCCCTTCTGTCTGTAGATTTTGATTGGGTTTGTCAATGGGTCAGATAGCAAAAGGAATGATAGCAGTGAGATGTGTTAACAACGCATGTGGCGTCTCTCTGTGTGTGTATTTTAAAAGGAGACAGGTTGTTATTCCTTTTCCAAATAAAGGAATGATGGGGAGAAGAGATGGGCAGCAGATGTGTGAAGGACAAGAGGAGGAAAAGCTGTAAAGTGAAGTTGTCTCTACAAGAAAATGTAAACTGACATATGGTTGAATTTTCCCTGGCTCCAATTATTTTTTAAAGATGACATGGCAGATGTAAGGAGGGCCAAATTGTCCTGGCACTGACTCACCTCCATCCAGTAAAAAACCTGGAACAGAACCGGGATTTATTAACTATAAAGTAAAGCCAGATAAATGCATGAATGCAAACACCATGGTTACCAGTGAAATCATCACACACCAACATTTATTTAGCTGTCTGTGAGACTTTCTTTATTTCTGTGGTGGAAAACATGTCGCATTAAAGCAGGCAATGCTCAAATTGCTGGCAGCAGGAACCAAAACAAAATCAATTTGTTGGACTTTTGTTCGCCCCAAGTTCAAATTTTCGAGATTTCACCTTGATGAGCTGCATATGAAAGGTCGCATGGTCTTTCATACGCTCTGATTTGCTATTACAAACTCTTGCTTCAGATTTTTGTTGTGTAGGTGCCCCAGGAGTTGCCCTTCCAGCTGCAAGATCCCTCTCTAAAAAAACAAGTTTTTCTAAAAAATATTCACAGCCTAGAAGTTTTCTACTTTACAAGCAAATCTCTGATACATCAAAGACTGTTTTATCATTTTCTTTGATCCATGAACAATTCCCTCATAAAGGAGAAACTGGAAAGAGTCCACAGTCTTTCATCAAGTTTGTCTTAAAAGGATCAGGAAAAAAAAACCTAGCACTTTAATTGTTGCTCTCCCCATGATTTAACAATTGTTTAAGTTCTTGTTTCACTTGTTTCAGGATGACTATTACGCATGCTGAGTTTTTCAGCCAGACAAATAGTTTGTAATTTGTGTCCATTCAGGTTCTACATATACGCATCCTGGGCTAAACTATATTTGGCAACAGCGGCATGTGTCTGGCAATGTGGCGTGTAAATTGAATTACATGGCTGTAAGTCTGTTGCTTTACCTCCCTTGACCAACAGAGTGGGTGACAGATTCTGTAGGCTTTCATAGATCAGTATCACTTGCTGCTTGATTCTGCTTATTAGCATGTTTTTCTTTATCTGTAAACACAGAATAGATGCTAGTTTCTCTGAAACTGATTATAATACATTACTCAAATACCTGCACCAACTGAAAGGGACTAAATTAGTAATGGTAACGGATCCAAAATGTTTGTTGTTTTACTTAACAGTTCAATCAGTGCCTGCCTTATTTTCTGTCTAGGAATGCACTTTGTATTGTTCTGTTAATAATAGCTCTCCAAGCACAAACGTTTGCTTCACAACATTTTGAGCCTCTGTGGCTTTCTGTCAAACAGTGTCAGTGTGTGTCCGGCTCTCCTGCTAAGAAAGTGAGGTGGAAAGAAACAAAAAACAAGAATGAAGGATGGAAAAAGCTAAAAAAAAAAAAAAAAAAAGCGAGGGAGGCAAATGGAAGTAACAACATGCCCGGGAGATGAAAGAGAGACAGATAAACTACAGATCACCCTGCTTGATGGCACCAGGCGAGAATGTTGAAACATCGCTGCTCCATGTTTAGTTTCTTAGATGTTCCTGAAATTTTACTATGAATACTGACGCACAGCTGTAGAAAAAATGCAGTGGAGTTTCTTTTTTCAGTGAATCATTTTGCCGTTCTTATCTTTAGTGTCAAACTGAATCCCATTTGATGAGACCAATAAAAACAACCGATATCTTGTTCGCTCGACGGACTGTACTTTGGCAGAGATATCAAACACATGTGGAGCACATGTGGCCATAGCATGCATACACACACACTCACAGCTGGTTGATTAGGTTTTGGTACTTCCACTGAATGTCAGCGCAGGTTTAACTAATGATTATTGTGATAATTAATTCATCTGCTGATTATTTTCTTATTAGTTAGCTTGTGAATTGTTAAAAACTAGAAGGTGAAAAATGTCCAGCCCAAGTTCATCTGTTCCAGACTTCAGAGCTCAGCCTGACTGTTTATAGTGATGAACACATCAGGCCAAAACTGCAATATATTTCTGACTGAAACAAATAAGAATTCAGCAAGACAGAAAGTTAAGTGAATGGTTGGTGGAGCGAGGGAGGTGGTATAGGCAGGAACCTGATAATATAGAGCAGAGGTTGCTGTGTGTGTACTGAGGGGGCTGTAGCTGAGAAATGATAAAAGCTGGCAGAGGGGATGTATGTGGGAAGGAAGTAGGGGATTGCGAGTAGGCAGGAAAGAGGAAATGAACAAAGAAGGGAATGGATGATGAGAAGTGGACATTGGCAATGAGATGGAAGAATAGAAATGAAAGGTAAGTTTGAGAGCAGATTAGAAGTGAAAGCTAGGAGAACAGAGTCACTGTTGGAATCACAAAATCAGAGAGATTTCCTCCCTGCTGATAGCTTTGTCGTGATGCTGTCCCCCTAGTATAATACAATCACAACATTTCAACACTTACACTGAGCTCTGCGTCGATATAATTATTCTCTGCAGAGGAACACCGACGTACTCAACTGTTCATTTCAACCAATCAACCCGTGCCTCAACAAAACCACCTTTGTGTGTCAGTGTTATGAACTGCCAGTGTCTGGCTACATGCTCTATTCCCCACAGTGAAGTCTTTTCCACGCCCATTTGACTGTTTAATGGGCTTCTGTGTGTGTGTGTTTCACAAGTAGTGGCACAGTCGATGATGTGTTTGAGGTAGTGAAAGGGTACAAACTGAAACACAGTTGCCCCGATGCACTCACCCATACACGTAAGCACATTACAGTACACAGCAAATGAAATGAAGCCATGATTTGGATAAACAAGCTATCACGCAAAGAAAGAAAGGTTGTGAGACAGCTTTTGTGTTGTGCTGAGTTAATTGGTTCCACTTCTCTTTTTATCAGAGTGGAGATCTCACCCTGTTGAAAAGCCCTCAACCAGGATAATTACAGTGTTTGACTAGCCTTTTCTTTGTGTGTCCATGGTGGAGTCCTCCCATGCATGTGCTGTAGTGCGATCCCGTGCGTTCGAGTAGAAAGCCACAAGGATAGGCCATAATAAGTCATGGATAAACACAATTAGTCTGGATTGCAGTGCAGTGGTGTTTTTGTTTTGCTGCAGTGGCACTGATTTACGCTCTCCCCTCCACATGCACGTCCAACGCACACATCAGTTAGCAAGAAAGCTTAGCTCACCTCAACTATCTGTACTTTGCACATTAACTTGCACTCCTCATTGACACTCAGTAGGCATGCAAATAAAATTGTTGCTTATTTGTTGCACGGGGTATCGTCTCGTTCACCTTAATATTTACTCCTAGCCAACACATGCACACAAACCTACACGTAGGCAAGGACACACACATACACAGACCTCACACTGGCAGCTGCTTAAGCTATTTTGGGTCTGGAAGTTGGCTCCTCGTGCATTGGCAAGGAGTTGGCTGGCGGAAGTTTATGTAGGGGTGAAGTGTATGTTTTCATTTTGTTTACATTGTATTCTATGAATAGAGTTAATGAGATCTAGGAGTTGTATGTACAGACCTTGATGCTTGTGCACAGCCACGTGTCCCAGCAAACAGATGTACATGCATGTGCAGTCATGTTGTCAGTTTACCTTCAACTGGTGCATAGGTATAGTTTATTGCTCAGTTACTGGATATTTATAACTGATATGTAGGTGAAGTGAGAATTTTTTTGTATAAGTTCATTTTCAGTCAAATCTGAAATATGCGAATGTATCAGTTACATAAATGGTCATTAATGTATAGGAGGTATAGGTCAGTTACCCGATTTTTGGCAAGGCTAATACTGTAATCAAATGATCTATTGCCTGTTTTTAGCTTACCCTTTGAAATGAAACCTAGTATGGGCAGCATGCTTACTTGGAACTGACCTGCGTGTAACAAGAACAGCATGTTTAAACAAGCCTGGATTTGAAGGAGGGAGAAAATTGGATTGCCCATTTACAAAAAAACTGGTAGGATCCTGCTTTTACAAAACAACATGTAAACAATTGGCCTGCTGAAGTGCGTCAGACGACAGAGAGGGGGGCACACAGATGTCAATGGTAAAAAATGATCAACAAAAAAAATTAAGAGCCCCTGAAAACTGCTGTTGCCATTAAAGTAGTGCTTCATATTAAATCAAATGGAACCTACTGTTAAAACAGCGCAGTGTGTCACGTGTATGCTGTAAGGTGTAAATTGTTTTGATTGACTTGTGTAGGTTTGTGTACATAGGCTTTCATCCTAAAGCATACAGCAGAGATGACAGGAAATGAAGGAGAGAGAGAGAGAGAAGGTCTCAGGGCCACAGGTAAACCTGCGATGTTGTGATGCCTGTGCCTTAAGCCCTCAGCCACCATAGTGCTTCTTTTCCTGTGCCCAGAATTATATTAGTGTGCGGTCAGGTGAATGTAATCCATAATTCGATAAACCATGCTGTGTGAGCCAGTTTCCACAGCTTGTCTGGCTTGTCATTTTTGTATACAGCATCTCTGCCCTCTCACTTTGTTCTTACTTGCTTTCACATTATTGCTTTGGCATTGCAGATAATGGATAACACCGCTGTCAGACCAGAGGCCAAGGAGAAGTACATAGCTCAGCTCCAAGTGTACAAAAGATGCTTTGTACCACTATGTCAAAAGGCAAAATAGCAGTGAAAATATGTCACGCACCACTAAAAAAGCTATACTAATGGCCTGATCAGTTAGATCTTGTAAGACTTGTGCTGTAGATGCAGAAATTCACAGCTCCATGTTAATCCTCTTTTCTAATAGACACTCTCTGTGCAGCTGCCATTGCCACTTACTCAGGTTTGATATTTGCCAAAGACATTCCAAAGCCAAGATGGCTAAACTGGGCTCACCTGTCTCTGTCTTTCACTGCTCTCCAGTATTTGCCAAAGATCATCTAAAGCTGACGGCCATCGTGTCTGGCTAGGCCTGTAGTATTGGCCAGTAATATCCTAATACCACGAGAATGCAGCTACAGCTAAACACACCTGTCTCTGCCTGTCTTCTGCTAGGCTGTTGTTTTTGCCAAAGATAATACAAATCCTAAGAACATTAGGGGTCTGTGAAGGTAGCCCATAGATATTTTGAGGCCAAGAACACTGTGTTAAGCTCATCTGTCTCAGCTTTTTTAATTCTTCTCCACTATTTGCCAAATATATCTTACAGGAAGCCAAGTGCTCTCATCTTCTCATCTTTAGGCCAGCCCGCAATGTTGAACAATACCCAAATGGGCAGCCGGAGCAGTGTGGAGAATCATCTGGACTGATTAAGAGAAAAATAATAATCACAATTTCACTGTTTCAGGGTGTAAGGCGCAGTTTGAACATAAACTGTACACTCAGCAGTTTTGTTCCAGATAAAATAAGCTTCTAATTATAGTTATAAATGGCTCTATAATAAATTGTAATCAACATGTTTTGAAACACAATACACTCCCAGACACTATTTGCCATCTTCTCTTACAGTTCTCACGTTAAGCTTTAAGCTTGCAGTGTTATCAGTTCAGTTTGGCTTGGACATGTTTAAATTCAGCCAAATGACTCACTGTGTATATATTTTTGCCCTGATTTTGTTGCGCAATCAGATGACACCATATTCAACTCAGTAGTCCTAAGGAGCATGTGTGGTTTTGAACACATCCATGTGTGTTTTGGGATACAAATATGTATCCGTGCTGCTTTCCAACAACTATATACTGCATGGTAATGACAAAATGTAAAACGTAATGCATTTCCCATATTTAAGTTAGGGATTGAGTAAAACCATCACGGCATGTACCTTGTCCCCCGTCATACCTTCCTGCTCTTTTTTTTCCCCCCCTGACCATTTCCACCATCCTTCTTCATGGTCATCTGTTGAAAATGCTCTGATTTTATAGTGGAAAAAAGAACCTGAAAGAATTTCATAACTTCAGGTATTTGTTCAAAATCAGACCCAGGATCATTTTATGATCACTGTTGTATCACTGTCGCATAGGTCTCAACAGGATCTTTCAGACTGACTATGTGCCATTCGCAGCACATCTGGAGGGCAGTGTGTGAGAGCCAGACAGAGAGAAAGCAAGAAATGGGCCAAGTAAACAGAATCAGAAATTTGGACACCAAATGTTGTATCAAAACTAATGACAGTAAAAACAGAAATAAATATAAGCCAGTAAATCTTGCATAGCTTTGAGTGAATCTGTCTGAGTGATACTGACACCCATCGATATCCATAACCCTCTCAACAGGCCTAAGTCCAGATGTTGAATATGGAAAACACTTCCTGGTCCAGCTGTGGATCATTTTGACAGGCAGGCTGTCTCAGCACAGAGTGCTGCACCCAGCTGGAGCACTGTCTCTTTACCATGTCCTTCTTTCTTCTGCTTGATCTACTGTGTTGTTTCTGTTTTTGTTGCTTGAAAAAATAAAAGTGAGCTGACAGAGAGAAGAAAGGGAGCTGTAAATCAAACAGGGCTAAAATGTTCTGTCTTTCTCGCTCAAATTAAATATCCATTTTAGGGTAGTTTTGTGCCTGTCAGTATTACACTGTTTATTCTCCTTGTGAATGCACAGTGTTGATGCAGTAAGTACACTAATTAAGACCACAGTTAAGTACAGGGTAGATCTTAAAAAAACGCAGTCCTAAAAGCCCATTAATCCTGAATCCCTGCTTTAATTCATTCCATTTGGGACCCCCTAGAATCATGCAGATGTCCTCTTGATCCAGTTTGGGGCCCCCAGTACCACTAGTTTCCCTCACGGAGCCCCAGCATGCACTTAGTTTCCCTTCAAGGCAGAGATTCCTAAACCTCTCCTGCCCAGGACCCCTACTTTAAACAATGCAGTCTTCATCTGGGTGTCATGAAATCACACCAGGACCTTGGCTGTGTTGGGTTCAACCTGTATTGTGTAATTTAAATAAGTTTGAAGGCACTGACATGGCGACCTTGATAAATCCAGTTTTGCTCTGGGGATCAGTCTGCTGTTTCTCTGCTCCAAGAGTTGTATGGTTCTAGTTGAGATTGTCATAGTGTGTTTATCAGTCAGCTCCAGCGAGAGAGAAAGCTCATTTTATGATTTCGCTGAAATGTGTGGTTTCAGTGTGGAAATGTCTAGTGTGTTTTGCAAACAGCCTGGCTTCACTCCAGTTACTGTCCATGGAGTTGTTCGTTTATTCAATTACATTTAAATCTTTTAAATGATCATGGCAATGTTCAGTGTGGTGGGAGTTGCCATGAAGTGAGCAAAGAGGCATGACGGGACATCATCAGGTCAAGAACCATTAACAATGGGAAAAAGTGCTTAATCGCAGTGTGCCTGGGTGTGTACTGAGAGAAATACAGAGGAAATTTAGGGGGTTTGTGTTTTTCTCCTGTGTGTGACTGAATGCCAATGAGCACTGGCCTGTCCCTGTGTGTGTGTCTTTCTGAACACCTCCATGTGAGCTCCTCTGTTTATATGCACTGTTTTTGCTTCTTGGTCAGTCGTGTGTAAAACAAAACTGTAAAAGTCTAAATTAGATTTCAAAAGACAACACAGGACTCTGGTCCTCCCATCTTCTGTTTTACTGCTTCGTGACTACAGAGACGGCGCAGGCAGTAAGACTAACTTTACTCCTATAGACACTGCCATTAAAGCAAACAGCTGAGTGACACTTTCATGTAAAAAGAAAACATCTGTCCTCCGCCTTTAAAAGATATATATTTGCATGAATGTAATGTTTCATAAAATTACTTTTATGATCTTTGGAAAGCATTTTAGAAGAATTACATGCTGTAACAGTACCCAGACTGTTCATCTGTTTTATTACCTCAAATTATGTAGAAGTTCGGTGCACCATTGGATGTATGTGTAAGAGCAGTAACTCTTCTGCTTTGATGTTGTAAATTTTGTCTCCAACATATCTCCTCTCCATCTCTGGTATTCACCTTTAATTGACGTCATATACTATAAGATATGTGTATAGTAGCAGTATATTCCTGCCTACATTCCCCATATTTTCAAGTTTTTACTGTCTTTCAAACCCTCATATATTGAGTTTTATTGTATAGGCTTTATTTAGTTTAGAAAAGTTGGCTTCAGTAAGATTAAGATGTGCAGGTAGTTGGCATGCCTTCTTACTCTGGAGTGGTGAGTGTTGTTAGTCAGAGTCACTTCTCTGACTAACAACAGGCACTTCTCTCCCTGTCTCTGTGCACTGTTGGGGTTTTGATGCAGTTCTGTTGCTTCCTTTCTCCTACCCTGGTGGGACTTAACTTAATGTGCCTGTTTCCTCTCATGGTCTGCTTTTAAGACTCCTTATGGTGCCAGTCTACCGCTGTGTGTTTTTGTTAAAAGGTGAGCTTCTATAAAATCTTGCTTGTTTGTTGCTATGTTACCACAGGAAACGCAGTTGTGATATGTGTAGGCATTTTCTGTCAGTTCATTAGCTTCTTCTTTGGTAACGCAGTATGAAGAAGGGCACTTTGTGCAACTGTAATCAAAACACATTCACAGATTCATAAAAAATGCATCTTTAAGTAGCTGTGCTTGAAGTCATGTCAGGTCTGGGCAACTTTGATGCAAACCACAGTGGATTTCTTCAGGCTACGCCAGAGGATATAGAAGAGTGAACATTATTTCAAATACAGTGTATGACATAACACCAAATTTCTACCATGGGCTACATGATGTGGAGCTTGGGCGAGAAAACCCTTATGGAAACACAATCCTGAAAGGAATCACTGAAATTCAACAGTGTAAAGTAATTAAAGTTTTTCTTCTGTCTGCGAGCGTGACTGGTCAAACGCTGCGCTGCAAATTGTCTCAGAGTTTATTTAATGGAGTAATGCTTTTGTAGTGAAACTGCTGCGGTTTTAACATACTTTGCCCTTTCGGTCTGGTCAGTGTCAGAGTTTCTTTTAGGATCTCATGTGATGTCATACTGGGCTGAAAGGCCTGTCAAGGCCTCTCTGGAGATAGTGGTGGGAGGCAGTGGATAAGGAACAGGGAAGATCATACATACACACATACACACACACAGATAAAGAGACATGGGTTCAACACGTACACTACACACAGGCCTATAGTACTTGTGATCTGTGGGTGACCTGTGTCTCCTGTGGTCCTTTTAATGTGTCTGATAAAGACAGGCAGAGTCAGCTTCCAGATCTATTTTAAGGCTGTTTCTAGATAAACTCACACATTGGTCTGGAAACTGGCAGAGAAATGACACAGTTGTTTCACACCAGCAGAGGTATGTTACATCAGTTGGTGAGATCAGTCGTCTTTGTTCACTCGGGATCTGTCATTCTGGGCCATAACTACATGATACCTACATTGGCTCCCGAAGCCAAACACACACACACACACACACACACACACAACCTAACTCATTAGACACTCGCTGAACTACACGTGGCAATAATTCTGCCAGTCACTGTTCTTTAGTGGTGCCATGGCATTTTCTCCTGGTCACGTTTTTCTGTCTGCTTCAGTTTAAGGTAAAACTGGGGGGAAAAAAAGCCTGAAACCAAACCAGCACTCTCTTTCCCCCCTTTTTTCCTAATAAGGCACAGAAAAAGAAATAAATACAGAGGAGCTCAGAATGTGTGTCCCTCCTTCAAGAATGACGACTGCATACATTTTAGAGGGCTTTGTTTTAATAATCATTATCACTTTTGTTTAAAAAGAGTGATCTCATTCCAGGAAAAGGCAAAGGTAGGTAGGAGGAGGAGGAGGAGGAGGAGGAGGAGGAGGAGAGCGAGATCATTAAAACAGAATTCACTGAAAGGTGCAGAGATGGAGTAAGAAGAGAACCAAAGATTGTAAAAGAATTTTTAATGACCCTTGGTTACTGTTGTGCTCGTTCATAAATTACCAAGCTGGTCTTATTTTACAGAGTTAGTAGAGAGACTTTCTGTCTTTCTGTCTCTGAACCAGGTCTTAGTTGTTGGGTCCTGTAGGACGGAAAAAGTTTGATTTTATCAAAGTTGCATCCTTCAAGCAAACTTGCACACATGGATCAGAGACACATTAAAAATGTTAAGTTACAATATCATTCTGTTTCTTCCACAGTGTATTATTTTGTGCTGCCTAGTTGAAGCTAAAGATAAGGGAGAAAATCTGTGTACTTAGATCATTTATAAAATCACAATCAGCAACACTTGATTTTTGATAAAAGTGTTTTGACTTCAGCTGGATAAAAGTATTCCCTTCTGTCTTTGGCTGGAATGCAAAAAATTACCACAAAAACAAGCAAGAGATGCCAAAAATGTCTCACAGAGACAAATTAGGTGCAAATCTAAGAGGAGATCACGTCTCATGAAAAGCCAGACTGGATTTGAGGCAAACAGAGCCACAGTGCAGTTTTGTGCAAGGAAAGTCAGTTTTTACACAGAATATTCGGAAAGGTGTTGTCAATCTGAAAATAGAGCTGTTCAAACAAACTTTGTGTCTATGTGTGTGTGTGTGTGTGTGTGTGTGTAAACCTTATTTGCCGGCGCAGATGCCATTAAGTGTGTGAACTGGCCTTTGTGGCCTGTGTTATCACACTACAGTAACATTTCCTGGGACAACCTGTCATGCCTGAAATCACTGTCACCATACCTCTGCACAATGCTTCACAGTGTGTGTATGTGAATATTTGTGTGGGTGTATGTGCATGTTAACTGGCTTGCAACAATTCTGTCATTCACATGGCACCGCACTTCATTAAAGACCCACCCACTGCTAAAATATAATTATGTGTGTGTGACTTTTTGAACGAGACTAAACTAAATGATTGATTGCCAGGAGCTACATATATTTAAGTGTATGTAGTGTGTATATATGTGCATGTGTGTATAATTTTGAGTGTGCCCACGTGGTAGTTTTTTTGTTTGAATAAACGTAAGGTCACACACGAAGGCATCGAGTGACAGAATCAGCTCCACTTGTAAAATTCCTGCAGACATACATTGCTCGCCTCTGTGTATCAGTGACTTTATTTGTGTTTGTGTCCTAGACAGTGTGTGTTCAGCTTCTACTGGTGTTACTAACAGGTCCCAGTCAGTGTCACCTAAACCACCACCACTCCTGCTTCTAGAACACCACTCACACACACACACACACACACACACACACACACACACTCACTCACTCACTCAACAATCTCTCATTGATTCAGTGCGCCTGGTTGCTTGCTGGTCTGGTGAAGCTAACGGCATGTCAGGGTGCAGCCCTGGAAACATCGGTCAATGATCTCACTCATGTAAGAATAGACCAGGGAGATTAAACACAAATGCACAACCAAGAAAACAGCCGGGAGGGCAAAGGGTGATATGAGAGGAGATGAAAAAGATGTGGCATCCTTCTATTTTGACAAATCAAATTAATGTGTCAGTGTAGAAAAATAGTAATATTGTGAAGAAACTCAAAGCAGCACATGTTAAATTATATGGACGCTAAGAAATACAAAATGACAGGAGTTTTCTATGCTATGGTACAATATTGACTCAAATATTAACATACAGTTAAATCACCATGAATTAAACATTATACTGTTGTGCAGGATGTCACAAAGGAGGAAGGACTGCTGAGGAGAGTGGTAACAGAACAAACACATTGTAACAGCCCATGTTTCCATGTTATGTAAAGGCGTATGTGTGTTCCAAAAATAGTTAATTAGGAAAACATAAAACAATTCCACTAAACAAAGTAAGAAACTGTGTTTCAAATGTTTACTTTTTTACATATGCAAACCCTGATGACTGATAGACAAATAGAAGAAAAATAAATGATTAAGAATGATTTAATATGGAATAAGATATGGAGACATGTTGAAACATGAACAGCATGCACTTGGATGTGGTAGGGTATCAAGGCAAAACCAAAATAGCTGACACCACAAACAATTTCAGCGGAAACACAGACTCACAGTGAGACATGTCAGGAACAGACGCATTGCCGCTCTGTTATATAATGTGAAACTTCCACGAACTTGAAACAGAGAACAGGAAACACAGACATGTAGAGCTTGACACTTAACATGGAACATGCAAAGTTACAAAACAAAGCACAGAGAACAGAAGCAGCTGCTTTTAAACTATGAAATTAAACTGCCGGAGGGTCTCCGCACTGAGAGGAACACACACACACACACACATACATATCTATGTGTCTATCAACCATTTCCATCTGGTGTGCAGGAGGTAGATATATGAACTGTTTTGTTTGTCACTGTCACACTGTCAGTGTCTTTATTGCATCCACTTACTCTCTGACCCTCACACATTTAAGTTATGGAGAAACATTCCTGTGGTGAAGTGTCTGATACAATGTACGGTCTTGTTGCTCCTCTCGTATAGAGATGATAGAAGTTCCCAGTGGAAGTCCCATATTCTGCTGACGTACTCTGTTTTTATTTTTGGTGATTTTCAAAGTAACACAATCAGATTTGCTGACTTGGTTATGGCTCTGTTAATGTGCACAGTATACAACCCATGCAGGATAAACACATTTAGTACTGACAGCTACTTCGGTTTCAGGAGGATCAACCTCGGTGGTTACAGTAGATCTCTCATGAGTTTTCCCAAGGTCACACCATTTCCCAGTAACGTAAAGACGTCTTAATAAGACAGTAGGTTCCCTGTTTAGGATCCTGAAATTACCTTCAAATCCCCAAAAGAAAAGGTTTAACAGTGAAATAAATTAGGCTTTGTTTCTCATTCACTTTCCAGCAGGGCTCGTTTCTTTCTGACTCTTACCATATCACCCCAACACATTTCCATATTGGTGTTTCCAGTTATAGCTGCAGTGTAATCGAGGCTAAAGCACACATGGATGATGATGACGTATCTGAAATACCTACTCCATACCCTGGCATTTTCCTTCCTACTCTAGGTGCCTCATTTCAATACCTTTGGCTGCACAACTGAGATCATTTGCTGCCCCTGGATCAGCTTTGATGTCTGGATACTTGTTGACTTGTTGTATTCATAATAGTGTGTCCATGGAAACTCACAACGTAGATGTACTGAAAACAAGGGGCAACATGAAGCCATCAGGATTTTCTTTTATGCTTTAGCAGTTGTTCAGGGGAGTTCACAAAACCATTTTTGCTACATGACACACTGTTATTGAACAAAATTAGTTGAGAGCAAGTGGCATAAAGGAAAATGACAAGCGTAGGTGTAGCATAACTTTGGAAGACTGCATTTCTCACAGGCGACGATCCAACTATTAGCTTGTAGCTTGCCAGACTACAGTGGTTTGGACCGAACATCGTCCTCTCTTTCTCTGAGGAAGAAATCATCAGCGATGGCAAAGTGACTGCTTTGGTACTCAGAGTTGTCTCCTGACATGCTAACTATGCTCCAGAGTTGTTTGCTTGTTGTTGTGTTGTGTTTCCTTTTCGGCACTCTCCTCTTACGTCATTTGATATGACGGTTCACCCAGTCGCCTGCCAAGCGTTTTTTCGAGAGCATCTGCCGCTCTGCAAACAGTTTCCAATGATACCTACCCAGATGGTTTTGTGTAACAAACCATCTGGTGTACCAAGTTAGAGTAGCTGTATCTGTATACTGACGTGTTACTAGCTACTACAAGGCTGCCGGTTCAGATTTACTGAGGTGAAGGACATGAGCCTCCCTGAGGAAGTGTCTAGAAGGGCTGCTCTGAAAGGAATGTGGAGCTGCTGACATTCATACATCTTCAGTTGCTGCAAAGTTTACTTAACCTTTAATTATTTTTACCTTTAGTGTTAACTTGTGTATTTTTATCTTAATATCATAATCAATCAAGTTGTGATGCACTGCATCACCATTTGAGTCAGATCCACCGGTCTGAGTGCATGTAACAGAGGAACTTCACTGCTCTGATTGACAGATATACTGATCCATCACTGCTGTAAATGAGTTATTTCAGTTCATTCTGCATCAGTAAAGCACTCCCCTGTTGCATCAGTATAATCTTGAACCATGCAGGGCAATTAAAAGCACTTCTGTAGACAAAGGAAAAATGATCTCAGTAAAAATGATATTAGGAGGAAGTGCTAAGCCACTTCTGAGTACATTCAAGGGAGTTGATAGTTATGGGCATGCTCCTCAGATGACCTTCTGGGGAGCTCATGGCTCAAAGTGGCATTAGGAGTATCAAATCAAGAGTATCAGATTGATACACGGCTTGTTATACTAAAGGCAGCTGGCTTCAAAGGACACATACACTGACAAAGATCACAGTTTTCAGCTCCAGCAACTCAGGTTTCATAGTTTGACTCTTGTGGATTCTGTCACAGCCGATGACAGAAACCTCTGCATGTAAGGCTCTATGGTAAGAAGTCAGGTTTAGTCGTAATTCACCAAAACCACAGCTTCTCAACTTCAGTAAGACCTAAAAATTTTACCATATGGGTTTAGTGGTTTTGAACGGCTGTGTAAATATCAGCAAACCCTTCTGCAAGGTTTGTTTACTTTTACCCGCACGGTGTTGGCTAACAGTCACAATCTATAATGAGCATGAATATTCATATATTAAAACCAGACATTTTTCAATGTTGAAATGAAAAAGAAATGTGGTTGTGCAATCGTAACTCATGCACTGTGTCTCTTCCTTCCTCTTCTCTCTTTCTAGGGCTTCCAGTGTTCCCAAACCTCCTCCTGTGGCACCAAAGGTACTGCAACATAAAATGATACACACTTGAATGCACTGCATGTTTATTAATAGAGACAAAAAGATCCTATATGATCACTGTTTTAGTAAAAAGAGGTACGCCAGGTGAAAATGAAATCCTGCTTGGATGTACAGAACATTCAGAAAGTGTTCAGACCACTACATTTCATATTGCAGCTTTATGCTAAACACCATATAGCTGTCTGGCCAAACTGAGCCATCAGAATGATGAAGAGATGATGACATGATCAAGAACCCAATGGTCATTGTGGCTGAGCTCCAGAGATCCTGTGTGGAGATGGGATAGACGTCCAAAAGAACAACTCATTCTACTATAGAAAGGCCAGAATCGAGGCCAAACAGTTCAGTTTGGTTTCAGACCAGACAGTCTGGTTTCTCACAGTCTGAAAGTCCTTTTGGTGCTTTTCTGCGATTTTTCACTGCCTGATGATGATCACGATGACCATCGGCTTCTTGGCCAACAGCATCATTAACATCATCAGTATCTCAAAGATGATTAGATGAGATGAGAAGAAACAGGCACCTGGGCAAAATTTCATGTGTCGTCGGGTCTGAATACTTTCGTCAATCAGATTCTTCTTTTAAATGTTATGTACTTGTCGTATAACTATGGAACAGGAAATAGATAGTCATCTGAAAGCAATTGAATACTTTGGTATAATATCATAAAAACAAGAAAGTAATTCACCTGGGGTATGTTCAAAATCCTTTGATGCTCTGCTTTAGTTACTACACCCTTCTGAAACGATGCCATACACACTTAATGTTGCATGAAAACCACCTTTGTCTTGATTATT
Source organism: Caranx ignobilis (assembly GCA_021432705.1). Taxonomy (NCBI): domain Eukaryota; kingdom Metazoa; phylum Chordata; class Actinopteri; order Carangiformes; family Carangidae; genus Caranx; species Caranx ignobilis. The sequence goes on along the minus strand of MU270014.1, from coordinate 43,233,272 downwards.
GTTTTTTTCTGTCATTGCTACATTTATGTTTTATTGTAAATGAAAGTTATACTGATGCATCTCTATTCAAAGAAATTCAGGGACCAAATTGTAAAATTTACAGAGGTTGTACACGTTTGGATTCTTTTGCGGCTTTTAAAAAAAATGAATCAGACTTTATCTCTTGGACAAACGTGTGTCTGTAAATCATGACTGGAGAGGCATCAGTATATTGAGTGCTGTGATGTGATTTATTTTTGTGTGTATCTGCATGCTCTCCTCTCATGCCGGTAGGACGACAGATCAGACATCATAAAACCAGTGGCTCTCACCCACCCGCCTCCGCCACCCCATCCCCACCCTCACTGCCCCAGTCCCTCCTCCACCCCCTACATTAAAGCTCCCAGACCTTACGGGGGCTGCGGGTCAGAGAGCAACTACTCTCCGTCACAATCACCTTTTGCCGCTTTCATCCCATCCCCATCCTCTGCCTTCACTCCTGCCTCCTCCCACACCAGTCTTCCTCCTCCACCTCCTGTCTCTTACCCATCCTCTTCATCCTCCTCCTCCTCCCCTGGCCTCGTTCCACCTCAGCCATCAGTGTATAACACACCAATCAACCTATACTCCACTGAGAACGCCTGTGAGGTGGCCATGGGGCAGAGGCGTGGCCTTTTGGAGAGTCAGGGTGGAGCCTTGCCACTGCAGTTTAATGGGTGAGTGGCGGTCTCTCCATCCAATTAAATGAATCAATTCTTGGTTCCTACTTCCAGCTGTCTTTGCCTCGGTTCCGTTCAAGCTGTCAGATGAGCTATAGGATCCTTAACATGTCAAACATCTGCTTTAGCGTTTTCACTTTAATGTCTCTGATACTGTCTGTTACTAATTACCTCACAGATTCATGCAATTTTAGAAATGAAGCCATTTTGAAACATCAGTAGCCACCTAATTTGTTTGTGAGAAAGAGAAGATGAAAATTTCTGACACTAGTGTTAAGTTTTGAGGTCTGCACTTAGTTAGACAAGTATTTTATAACAAAAAAAAAAAAATCCATTCTGTAATGATTTACAAACATGGTGTTTTGCCAGGCCCATTTCAAAGTTCATGTTCCTGACTGAAAATTGTTTACTCCACACAGCCCCCTCCTCTGGCTTTCCAGCCTCCAACGTAAAAATTTTGAAATCTTGGCAGTGAATTTCAAAGTTTTTCTACATCATTAAATCAGCCTCAAATATCTGTTTGTATTTTTCTCTGAGAAAAGACATTAAAAAAGCACCAGAATGGCACTCAGCAGAGCACAGAGCTCTGCCAAGGCCAAACAATCCTACATGACTTTTGTTGTCAGCTATTGCAAAATTTATTTGTCCTTAATCCTGACGCAAGACAGCTGTATGGTTTTATTACCTGTTGTGTGAAATGATGATGTCATCCTTATTCAATACTACTACAGCTGTATTCAACATTGTTATGTTGAATGAAATACTGCTGCATTTCTAAATGCTGCTGGTGCCATATGCACTGTTACTCCCCATTAATAATAAGTGCAACACTGTGCATGATGCAGATAGATCTGGATTATTACATGGATCTGTACCAACTTGTATGAGCTCATTGATCTCAACACCTCAATGTTTTTGCTAACTCTGGATCCATCCAGATCATGTAGATATATATAAATAAAACTGCCACAATCTCACAATCTTAATGAAGGTGCAAATCAGTTCATTGTTTTTGTGTAATTCTGTTGACAAACAAAGAGATCAATCAGGAAACAGATTTGAAAACAAGACCTCTTTAGTGAAATGAGGAAAGCAAGATACTCAAAATACAATATTGAAATCAGTGATTTAAGTTAACAAATCAAGACGGATCATTATGCCTGAGTTTGTCCTTTTATTATAGAGTTGAAATGAGGCAGTCTCAACTTTCTGCTGTGCAGCTGGTTTGGTTAACGTTTTAACCAAATCAAAAAGCCAGAATCTCTGTTAGTTATTTGTGTAATGTGTCATGTTAAATAGCTTAAACTACCAGTCTGGAAACACTGGAGTGTGAGCAAACTAAAGTGACTTATTCAATTACTGGAGCAACTCTCGACTGGAGGTTTGTGCAGAGAGACATGTGATATCTGTTTTCTTGTGAAAGAAAACATCAGACCTGATGGACTCTTAATGAGCTTTTGGATTCCTCTTAAAATAACAAAATATACTATGCTGTAAAACACCACCTGAAGTTGTTTAAAATCAACAAAGTGAAGATTTTAACACAGTTTATACTAGATTTGAAAATGGATGTAGAACTGAAACTCATAAGAACTATGTGTGGACAAATAAAATATCCCCAGCGCGATGGTAATGGTTAAGCTATAAAAATGTACTCGCGCTCCCTTTTACTTGTGGCTGCTCTTTCTATTTCTCTGCTTTCATTTTATCCTGAATCATTCATGATATGCTATAAAGACACATCTTTGCTCTTCTATGGGAAAGTGGACCTCTCCACTGTGTTCTTTATTTTGAATTACGTTGGAGTGTCTGAAGACAGACCCACATTTCAACTATATTATTCTTCACTAGCCTTTGAAGAGAACTCTTCTTGAATGAATTACTGTTATGTTTGCCCTCTTTGCCTCCATATGTCCTCCTTTTCTCTCCGTGGATATCTGTTAATTCATCATGTTCACTTTTTCTCTGCCACCCTTCACATCCAAGCTGTCCATTCCTGTCCCTCACAACATATGTCCCATAATGCCCGCCCCCCCCACCTCAATTTCTCTCACAACACCTCCTCCTCTCTCCAGAGGCATAGTGAGTATAACTATGCAATGATGCCACATGACTAAGCTGTGTATATATAGCCTGCATTGGTAATTCAAGCTGTGTGGTATTCTCTCTACTCTTCTAGAAAACCAGTCAGTCAGTAAAGGATTCAGCCTTGAATCCATGTAGATTTGCAAACTCACTGCCGCCCTTCACAGACTAACACGCTGTCATCAAACCATTTTTCCTCACTTCTTCATTCATTCTTTTTGTAATTTATCATAAAACTGCCGCGTATATGTGGATGTTTTTGATTTGTTTCACTTAAGATGCCAAACGGATCGAATATGCTCCTTTTCTGACACGTTTCACCCCATGTTTTCACTCTGTATTTGCTGGTTTCACTGGGAAACACACTGACAAAAGGATCAGCGGTCTCTTTCTGTGAGACTTAGCAGACACCAGCCATCTGCACAATATAATCTTACACCATGCATGCAGTCATTCACACACTCACAAACACTCAAGATGAATTTCAGTTGGGTACATAGCCTTCTCCAAGTATTACAGATGACATTTATTAACACACTCGATCTTTCTCTTTGGCTTTTGCTTCTTTCTACATCCACATTTCTATCTGAATGTTGTGTTTATCATTTTTCATCCTCCTTTTATTCTGAATGACAAAAAGCTGAAGTATTTTAATAGCTATTTTGGTCATCTACAGGTAATTGTAGATGATCAATGTGTATAGTATTGTCATGAATTGTAGTTTATATTGTTATGCAATGGCTGTTTTGAGAAAGCACCTTCAGGATGTGTGATACTGAATTATTCTCGCTCTCTGTATACTTAAAAGTGGGTACATATTTCATGATCAGTGCATCACTTAATTCATACACTATGACACTTGGGGACAGCACGTGTCCATCCCTGCGTCTTGTTTGCTTGTCTGCATGCTTTAAATGTGTTGTGTGGTTCGTTTCAGAGGGGATTTTAAACAAAATGGTGAGGATTGGGACATCTGTATGTCAGTTTCCCCTGTCTTTCTCTCTCTTCCCTTTCAAACCTTGTTTTCTGCTTTGCAGACTGCAGCACATCCTCCAAAAGTTACAAAGTTAGTCTCTGAAGCATGTCAAATTATGCCTGTTCCCCTTTTCACCTGTTCATCCATCTGTGTGCATCATGAGTGAATACACCTAACATAAGATTTTGTATGAACTAACTTAGTGGCTTGCCACAGAAAAAGCTTTTGTGTTGAAACATTTCATAATGAAGCACATTACATAAGGTTTTCCCACAAAAAGTAACACACACGCATTTCACTAATTAAAATGAATCAAATCCTTTGCATGTGATGTGTACAGTGTGCTGAGGCTACAAAATATTTTCACCTCATCCATAAAGCACACATGCACACACACAGACTACATTGTGACACACCTCCAGTCACTAACTGTACTGTAACTGTAAGTGTGTGACCAGGCTCACATTGAGCTGTCAACACTCCCACACCAACATAGCTGCTGCTGTGACAAGAAAGTGTTGAGAGACAGTCATAAATCACTCTATTCAGTGTGCTAGGTGAGTGTGTTGGTGGGCGTGTGTATTTATAGGTGATTTATTGACAGCAGGGCCAGAAAAATTGTCAAGTCTGCAATTCTTCTTGTGTGTGTGTGTGTGTGTGTGTGTGTGTGTGTGTGTGTGTGTGTCTGGAGCTGAGTTATTGACGACCATTTTATAAAGGGCCAGTCAGCACCCTGTTGCCAAGAAAGATTGTGGCTACACAGGCATACTAGCTTCTCTTCATGAATTCAAGTAAATACAAAACACACGTGCTGAATCATAACTATGCCACACACTCATCGAAATAAAAGTGAATTTTTAGTTGGAATCATTTGAACAAAACACATTAATCTGTCCAAATGATGAGCAATTCCACCTCGACGGAATTACACATGAGTCAACAGCACCACCATGTGGCTAAAAACAGAACTGACTTCTGATAATTGATCTTTTCTCATGCAGAGGCCATTAAATGTCTCCATGAATATTTTGGCTCTATGTTATGCATGCACCAGAAGTTGTGGTCCATAAGTTCATACTGTCTGTTTCCCCCATCATTTTTTTTAACTTATCTGTAATTATTGGCATTTCCTTTTTAACAAATTCTTTATAAGTAAATCAATTTCTTACATTTCTATCTCTTCACTGTCTTCTTTACCTTGCCAATAGTGGACCTCACAGTATTTTGAAGTAAGTCTCTTCACATAGTTCTCATGTATCTTTGTGAATATTATGAATGTTGTGATTTTATTTTCCTCTACCTTTTTTTTTTTTTTTTATCTATTTCTGATTTCTTCTGCCTGTTTTCCTCTGTTATTGCTTTTCAAGAAAACCCCAGCCACCAAGGTATCACAATGGTGTAGATCTTGACGCCAAATATATTTAACAAAGTGTGCTGTGATTTTTCCTCCATTTGTTCTTGTCTAATAAGCGTAAATTATATAAACCCCCACCCACTATTATTTTTAGTGTGTCATATAATGTGTAATTATCTAACAGCGTTACATCTAACAGGATTACTCTGACTGAAATAATACTGTAACACATGTAATGTATGTGAATCTAAGCTTCCTTATTGAAAGTATCCTCCTAAAAGGACATTTTACATGGCTTTGGCTCCTAACACACATTAAGTCTGGAGTACTAAGGGATATGAAATGTTTTATAGCTTCCTGTGGAATTTAAAGTTATACATTTCAATTTAATAGCTTATAATACCTCAGAGGAAATTACATCAGTCTCCATCTCTGCTCTGCTGCTTTGATCAATATATGAGAGGCCATATGTAAAATGAAAAGCATATTTTCTGATCTCATTCATCCTGTTCTGCCATGTTCTTCCAGAGTTCCCAGGAAACACGTTGTGGACACAGACATCCATTTTTACCATGTGCCCACACATGCTGATGCCAGCAGGAAGCGCATAATGGAGGACACAGAAGACTGGCGCCCGCGTACTGGCACCACCCAGTCCAGATCATTCAAGATCCTGGCTCAGATCACTGGCACTGAGAATGGTACGTTACTGATATATGTCAAATGCAGTGAGTCATTACACAGACTGTTGTCATTGTTAGTGTACCTGAGCTAGTGATCACACACCTGAGTACCTTGGATCCTCCATATGTAGGCCACAGAAGCTTAATCATGATACTAACTCTTTAGGGTTAGCATTTTCGTAGATGATACGCCTAATTTTTCAGAGTGCAGTCCTTAATCTTTCATTCTTTCCCTTGTAGTCCAAGAAGAGGAAGCTGACAAAGCCAAGAAGACAAAGTAAGTGCTTGGCACAGAAAATGCTGACACATTGGTTCATTAAACCTGGTCTCCCAATCTGTTTTTGTTGTTGCTATGTTGCTATTGCTTGTTTGACTAATTACATTGTTGGAATAACGATACATATTCCAGGAAATCTCGTCTTTTCAGTTGATTTTCATACTCAGCTGGGTGCCTCTAAAGCAAACAGTAGCATCTGTATTCACGCAGAAGCAGAAAATCTCTCTTAAAAAACTCCCAATCTCTGTTATACCATTCTGGCAAATGTATTGATGCTGTGTGGGCTCTTCCTGTCTAGACAGCAGAAGGAGGATCACATGTGATCCGTTAAGTCAAAAGCCAGACCACTGTGTGCTGTACAGTATGTCGATTCTCAGTAGCTTCAAAAGATCAGAAAGCAATTTTGATTAAATTCCTCTCAGGTCACTGAAGGTTGATTTTAAACATCATCATACCAGGCCCCCGAAAGTGCATCCATCTGTGCTTAACTAGCAAAGCACAGCTAGGTGCAATTGTTTGTGTGCTGCCTGTGGTTGTTTGTGCATTTGGTTGTGGATGTGACAGCATTGCAGTATTGCATGTTGTTTAATAACATGTGATTGCGATGTGGACAATCATGGCTTTACTGTGGCCTCATCCTTGTTGTGCTGAGATCCATTTGCTCTCCATTTCTCTGGGTGATTTGTGCCGGTACACATGATCACATGACCACCGTGTGTCTGTGATTGCTCATTGTAGCATGTAGATGTTCCTGCTGACTGTGGGTGTTGGTGTGTGGCTTTGTGGTTGAATTAATTCATGATGTGAAAATTGACCATGATTCATGGGCAGCATGTTGACAAAATGAAGATGGACTCTCTAAACCTTGGAAATGACAAGTGAACTGTTTTCTCATATTAACTTACAGTTCACTTCTTGCTTCATATTGATTTCTGTCGTCTTTTATTCTGATGGTGACCATGCCCATGACCACTACATGTGTGTGTTTCCTGTGCATCATCAGCTTTTTGTTTGTGGTAACAGCTGCTTCTGTATCATTAAGCTGTCCCTGTGGCTCGGCTCACAGTGTGTCTCATTGCACATCGCAGGGCAGCCACGTTTCCTAAACCCTTCTTTTTTCTCTCCTTTGGTGTGTTTTTCTCCTTTTTTCTCTCCTCTTACTCTCCTGACGTGGATGGCAGAGTGAACAAGACCACCACTCGGATGGTGATTGGCCCTAAGTACAACGAGCTGAGAGACTGGCACCACGGGGTGTCTGCTCGCGCCCTCAATGTAGTCCAGTAGACTGTGTGTGTCTGTGTGTGTGTCTGTCTACCTGTGTTTGTAGACACTGTATCAGTTTGAATGCTATAGATTGTTGTTAATTCCTTGGACTCTTGTGGGGAAACAAGCTTGTGGACTAATGGGAATATATAGGAAGCGAAAGAAAGAAAATTGCAATTGGAGCTTGGGAAAGGAGTCATTGGCCATGATTATGTGTGTATGTATGTGTGCGTGCCTGTGTGTGTCAGTCTTTGTTATTACATGTGCCTGCACTGTGCTGCTTCATTCAGACCTTTATTAGAGCATTGCTCATGTGCTGGGCCCACTCCACCGATTCCAACCCCAAAGGTATAGATGCCTAAATACACACTGTTATCAGTGTGTGTCTACTTTCACCTCATTATACTTACATTTTGAGTTTGAGTAAAGTGCATGTGTATGCTTCTTTTTGTGTATACTTTAAATCATGTCAGAGATTTGAGTGAAAAGATACTATATTCATTAACACCAAAACATGATGGTGATGGGAGACAAGAATTACAGCGTTTTCAAAGAAGACTGTAAAACCCTGAGGGCTCTCATGAAGTAGTCTGAACATACTGAGCTCTCAATCAACATCTCTGCTCTCTCAGCCTTCACTACAATAAATATACACAGCCTGATGCAGCCTACTGAAAGCTATATAGACATCATGTTATGAATCATTCGGTTAGCATCCATTTTGAAGCACAAAACAAGGAAATTATAGATGGAAATTCTGATCATGCACCATATATTCAACCTCATATTCATACAGTAACCGAAATGCATTAGAAAATGACAAATGCATCACATGACTAGAATGTTGTTCCTCCCAGTGCCACTGTAATGTAGATAGGACATATAAGGAGTGTGTGTGATTTGGAGGAAGGACTGCATTCGAGCATTATGTATGTTCCTTCCTGTTAACTGGGCTGTTGAATAAGTGTATTTTACAGAGGACACTTGTTTAAAGGCTTTAATGGCTTGTTTACATCTGTTGTATTTGCTAGCACTGAAACTATTTTTTAAGCACAATAAACACAAATCTGAAAAAGATATCCACGTCTGAAAAAGTGGAAGAGATTTCAGCTTGTCGTGCATGTATGTACAGTATATATAGACTGGTGTTTTACATACGTTACGGTAGAAGGATTATGAAAGTAAGGAGGGCTCTTTTGGGTAAGCAGGTTGTTGAGCTTTGATGTGTGCAGAGTGACTGTATAAATGCTGGGAATGACTTGCAACAACAGAAATAATTTGATGCCCTGACTGTGTAAAATATTTCTTTAGTGCCTTTACATTTATTTGATCCCCATGTTTACTTCCTGCAAGTTTCACTAACTCCAGTGAGTTTCTTCTTTGTAGAGTCTAACAGTTTTAAAACATCTGGAACTCTAGAGATTGAAATTTAATTTATTTGTTTTGAGTTTGAAAAAATTCTAGCTAATAAAGTGATGAAGTTTTTTTCCTGTTTCCCTTTCTCTTTTGTTGCTGTCTCGTTCCTTCCTTCCTTCCTTCCTTCCTGCCCTACTTCCCTAGTTCCTTTACTCTTTTGTCTCCCAGTTATCTCACTGACACTGAGACAAACAGTGGGAAGGTCAGGTATAAATCGTCACCTCAGCCTGTGACACTTTTTCCTCTTCACCTGTCACTTTGAATTGTCTCTGGACACAGTAGTCACTTTAAAAGAACACCATCACATAAAGCTCTTCCATTGATTCACAGGAACTAACTGACCTTTTCTGACCTATAACGCTGATTTCACATTTCACATGCATTTTTTTCACACTTTGGGTGACTCAACTAAAACAATCTTCTTTTTAAATTCACTGATTCACCAAAAAAAAAACATTTGAACAAAATAATTACATAATAACAACACAATAATAACAACAAAACAATTCTCTGCTATTTGACATCTGCCAGTGACAGGTCTCCAGCACAGGAATGTGCTCACCAAGCAGTCTGTTCACTCCCAATGTTCACCACCATGGGTGATGCAGAGACCACGTCAACATCTGCTCACACTGGCCAGTCAAAGCTATGTCCGGCAGGCTCATCAGCCAATCAGCAGTGGCCAGAGAAGGATGCTATAATCCCACGTGATGTCCTTATTTCCAACCCTGATCACTTCCAGAAAACCCCAGACCAAGGCAACATATCACCAACATCACACCTCCGTTTGGTTGCCATCCCAATATCATATTCAGGTTCTGTTGACACATTTAGTCAAATCCACCCAACCCATTTGCCTAATATGAACTATTCATTTGCTCCAGTGTTAGTACCTTAACATACAATGGTCCAGCTCTGAACCAAATGGCATCATCTCACGCCCACCATTACAACTTTCCAGATTCCCATAAATTAAATGACACTTCCCTTGATGCAGCTTTTTTGCCAGCCAATGCACCCCAATCTTTTTATGGGCCAAGTCCTGCTTGTAGCCACACTTCACCATCGTATATGCCTGTTTTTAGTGTAATACCTGCCCAAACAGTAGGAGTGTTCTCCTCATGTGGTAGCAGTACTGTACCAGTTCAAAACAAAGTACTAGGGACCCTCTCTGATCCAGCTCCTGTGTATAGACCATGTGCCTCAGATATTACTACCATGTCTCAACCAAGCTTCCAAATGCCCACTACTGACAGGTAAATTGTGTTTGTGTTACTTCAGTATTACCTCAAAATACAAAAATATGTTTAATGATTGAAAAGCCTTTGTCTATAATGAGAACAGTCACCTTTTTTTTTTTTTTTTTTTGCCTCGGCCTAGCAGTTCCCACATGATGCCACTAGAGGGCAGGACAGATTCGGAAAGTTTGAGTCCATGAACTGTTTACGTGGGCTTGGTGATAACAACAATGAATTAAATTATCCTGCTGCAGCATCTCTGAGGGCAGAGCAGAGTCAGTGTCACCTTTCACCTCAACACAGGTGCCACACCAGTTTCCAATATTTACACACAAAGACTTTATTCACTTTAATTGTTTCAACTTTCCTTACAGTCTGTGCAGCTTCTCCTCTCCTTGTCTTCTCAGCTCCCCAGTCCAAGTCAGTAGCCATTTACCCCATTTACCAACATGTCACCATTCATTCTACTCTACCAAACCAGTCAGGTACTGGGTTATAATTATTTTTTAAATCAGTTCACTTTCAGTAGTAATAGAAACAGTGCCAAGCTGCCATAATTTATTTGTATTTTTTTCAGTATTTCCAACGAAGACATTTTTATCACTAACCATCTGCTTCTGTCCTCTGCCATTGCCTCTCCAAATGTGGTTGTATTTGTGTGTGTGTGTGTGATTGTGTTGTGTGCGTGTGCGCCTGTATTTGTAAATAGGAGAGAGCTCCTGTCAAGTCCTCTGGACTTCTTGCCTAGAGCAGCCCCCTCACCCCCTCCCCTCACCCCCAGTGCACTCAGACAGCCCATTCAACAGGCACACTCTGAGTGCCATAGCCCACTGCAGGCAAGGTAAATGGAGTGAACCATGTCATTTAGCTATTTCAGTGCCCTCTGACATGCTCCTTCAGACGTCTGAGTGACTACTTCTCAATCCTACTTTCTTTTTTCTGTGTCCTTTTTTCTAATGTCCCACAATTGGCCTCCTGGAATCATCATCTGCCTTTTCTGGTCAGAGCAACTTATCAGAACAATCCTAGACCTCTGAGAAAGCAGCATCTCAGTCCTTATTGGACGCCCTACTTATCACTCCAGTCACTTCAACTTTGCCACTACTGAAGAAAAAGAAGAAGCGTCGCAGTGTCAGTGAGCTGCACCTGCCTAAGAACAAAAGGTAGACTGGGCAGATCTGGACAAAACTTTTCCATGTCATTGGTCCTGATCAATAGAAAACAAGTTGGAGGCATTGATAAAAAAATAAATAAATAATAACAATAAATGTCAGTCTTCAGTTAACAAACATTGCTGTTACCCAGCTATTTATCTTAAAAAAATAACAGTTTTGTCCAGGCCTGGGTCCAACAAATAGTAATATCATCACGCAAACAATGACATATAATGTGTGTGGGCTCTTTCCATAAATATCAGTGTGGTGTGATGCATGCAGCTTCTCAGTCATAATGCTAATCAAATAACACTCTGGTAGTGTAAGAAAAAACAGAAAAACTTACTCAGACAATGACTTTTGGATTGACTATTTTGTTTTATTTTTTTACCCATCGGCTTTAGCAGAGAAGTAGGTTTTAATTTTGGTGGTACGGCTAATATTTCCTTTAAAAACACTAGAAGTACAACTATTTTTAATTCACAGTGTAAAGTAGACATTTGTATCCACTGAACATGCCATTCACTGCAGTTAAACCCGTGTTTGTTCAGACCATGCCAGCACCAAAAGACACGGTCCATATGTTTGTGTCGTTACAACTCATACCAGCTACGACATTCTGTGGTCACTGTGAAACAGCTTGGCAGTATCTCACAGAGATCACTCACTGGCTAGTGGACACAACTGTACACATTCAAACCATGAAGTATGAAGAGCGTGTGTGAGAGACAGAGTTTAAGTAGGCGACTGTATGGATGGATGTCCTTGTCATTATGTGTATGTGAATGCACATGCATGAATAGTATAGTATGTGATGACTGAATTTGATCCAAAAAATATCACAGTGCTAAATTATAGACCATCTGTTGTGTGGTGCAGAAAGCTGCTGGACAGCAGTCAGCTATGTTAATGGACCATTTGTTCTATGTTCAAACAAAACCAACACAGTTATGAGATGCATAACACAAGTTCTTGTTGGAGCTACAGTACACATGGGGTTACTTTACATGTGTAAACAGTTGGGGGACTGAAAATTTTGAGCTTTTTCCTCATTATCGCTTAATTCCAACAAACAAGAAGTCTCATTATTAGGCAGCATACAGTGCCGGAAATAGAACGTGAAAGAGATAAGACAAACAGACACAGTGATGCAAAGCAAGGCCACTGACTGCACAGACACGCAGTACATACGAGTAAAATTCAAGGATGCACTAAGTGTGGAAATTTGAACGAAAGAGTACCAACGTAGACCAGGAGAGAATACGGATAAAAAGAAAATAAATGTATTCCTTTCTCCCTCCTTCCTCCAGTCCCTCTTTAATTATCCCTTCAGTTAACAAGGTTTGTATGTGGCCCAGCATGTCCAGATGGTCAGCACTCTAACTGGATGCTATTGAATCAAAACAGCGGGACTCACCATTAATCAACCAATCACAGTCTTGCACAATACAATTAAGTTGCTGTGTAATTGGCCTGATTGGTGGAGAATATTAACGAGCCACACTGTAATTGCCTGAATGAAGGACCGGGGACCATCTTATTTCCTGCTCTATTTGTCACCTGTTGTTAGCCAGTTACAATAGCTAACGCAAATGAATGTTCTTAGCTTGTTCGCAAAGATAATTTGAATAGATGGCGCTATAGCCTTTAGTTTCATGACGTTAATGGCCTAAAATTATGATGAGGATGAGGCCTTTCCGCTGCTTTACTGGACACATTATTCTCCATACCAACTGAGGTTTTTGTTTCTATTTAGATGACGAGAAAACATTGAATCAGTTTGGCTGGACAGAAAGCATTCTCATTCATATGCTTGATTTAACAACTTTGCATCACATGTTGATATACAGTATGAAGTTAATCCCACCAGTTAATGGCAAAATTAACAGATTCAGAGTGGATACTCTTTTCACTTACATTTACTAATAGTTATAGAAATATAATTATATTGAGGAATTTGTAGAATCACCTACCGTCTCATTCATTGTCTTTGGTTGTAAATACAAAAAGCAACCAATTTGCATCGATACTGACTCCACATGTCACATGGTGTACAATGATAAGCTGATAAGGAGAATAAAGAGAGATGCTCTGGAGGATATTTCAGTTGTGACTGTATCAGCTATACAGGCTGATTAGCTGGAATCAAGCTTAACACAACAGACCACAGGGTGTACTTTTCACAATGCTTGTCATTGCACTGCCTTTCGTGTGTCTAGTGCTGTGTGTACATTAATCAGAGCAATTTATCCGTGCATGCTTTGTAACTACTACAAAATGTTACATGTGAATGTGAGAAGGGTGGGCATGGCATTTTTGACATCCATCTTACCAACTCTCTGTTAACTTGTGTTAATGTATTCATTTCTACATCTTACTCCTCTTTCTGTGATGTTCTTCTTCTCACACCAAAGAGTGTCTTGGCATCAGTCTGCCACAGAAGAGGGAGACCCTCTCTTCTCTTCCCCCGTCAATGCTGTCTATGTTTTTAGGTAAATTTAAAGTCTCCTCCTCCCCTCTGCTTTCCTTGTGAGTTGTACGTCTGACACTGATGCATTGCTCAAGTGCAATTACACAGCTATGTAGCTGAGCACTTATTCAGAACGTTTGAATATATCATTTCAGAGGTATTCCTGAGTGGTAAAACAAGTGACCTCCCTGCTCTGTAGGGACCATTTCACGTTATTGATGTCCCGTGTGTTCAAATGAATTGTGTGCTTTGAGGAATGTCACAGCAGTGGCAGAGAGGGCGGCCGACACATTGAGCGTCGACTGAAGTGAAGCCAGTACACACAAGTGTGACATTCTTCTGATATCTCTCCCTCTCTGTCTCTATCTGCCTATTTATGTCTCATAGTCTATATCTCTCTCCCAGTTCTACTCTTTCTCTCCCTCCTTCTCGCTCATGCTCGCAAGCACAACTCAACGTAACTATGGCTGCAGTTGCCATAACATTTGTCTCCCATGAGTCCCCTAACAGCCAGGCACAGGGAGAAAACAGCAGTGATCCAACTGTTGGCATCAGCAGCAGCTATGCATCGTGGGTGTAATACGTCTAGGGAGAGATTGTTGGCCCACCCAAACTCCTCAGCTGGCATTGATGAACACAAACACACACTTAAGAGCACACATACACATGCACACACTTGATGTAACTCACAGAGAGGTTATTCATTTTGCATCATTTTACAGGGTGGTGGAGAGTTTGAGGCCCTGGGGCCATGTTTGATTGAAGAGCAGAGACATTTTGCTCCTTTCCACCACAATAGCTGGACAAGCTCTGGTATCAGAAATGAGTTTCAGACAGATTTTGTTCTTCAGCACAAACCTGAAGAAATATTTAGACAAAACAACTTTATAATTTCATACCAGTGAGACTAGATAGTGTTTCTGATATACACTATACAAGGCAATTCCGATATGAAAACTTGCAGAGGGATTTTTGCATCACAATGAAGTGTTTGGGTCAGATATTTTCACTTCAAGAGAGCATTTAGACCCAAGAGAGAATGTGTGACCCTGAAAAAGAATATGAAATGAAAATGTGTGTTGCTTAGATCTTGTCAGACTTTTGGCAAAGACTCAAAACAATGCCACAGATATTATACTGTATGTTTAGAAACAAAATATGTCACCCTGTTCTATGGAACTGAATATGAGCAGCTGACCTAGCATAGCAACCCACTGGTCCCATGTGGTAATTTTCTGTATTTCGTCATTTAAAACCAGTGTTCTGGCATCTTTTTAGGGGAGTGCCACTAAATTGTGCTGCTGAGTCTCTTAAAATTATTTATCCTTTGACCCAGATGTGAATTTTAGTTTTATTTCCTGGGGCTATGTGAAAATGGACTGCCGGTGTTGTCGTGGGGAACTATTCAGTTTGTCCCTTCATAACCTCAGTGAAGTGTCCAAACCCATATATTGCGCATCCAGAGGGGAAATTTAAACTAAAAAGAGAATTAACAGTGGTTGTAGTATAAAAAAATATACAGGCAAGTCGCTGAATGGAGTGAAATGAATGTGTCCAGACTTTGAACTGTACCACCAGAACTTTGTCTCCCCTCCATCATTACTGGTGGTGGGCTGGCATCTGTCTACAGTGCAGGAAGGGGCACTTACGTTCATTACACCATGCTGTATTTCATAACACTGTAGTCAGTTGCTCTCTGGTGAATCGTTTGAATTGATGTCCTGGCATCAGTTCTGGATGGGGGTTCTATATTATTAGTGCTGTGCAAACCAACTCATGTCCCATCCATCATTAGGCTGGTGGCATGGACTCCATCCTGCTACGAATGTGACACATGGGCAACATTTTTGTGCATACTGTACTCACAAGTCGGAAGTGCACTGTGAAGTTGAGCACTGAGCTGTTTTGGCTGTAGCTGCTTTTTGTGTTTTGGTTGGTACCATATTTGTCTCAGCTCTGTCAGCAGGTAGGTGGCCTGGAGTCTGTCTTACTGTATTTAGACATGAACTTGAAAAATGACACTGTGCTTGCCCCCCCCCCCCCCCCCCCCCCCCCCGTTCTTTTTGTCTGTTAGAATGCAGTTGCTTTGAGTATATCAAGCTAAAAGATATTTAGCTGGGAATAACATTTTTTGTAAATAACAATTAACATTCTGGTATTGTATGACCCATCACTTGGAATGAGCGGGATGCAAAGTAAGTATTTTGTAATTTAAGCAGTGAAGATATGAGTTCATGATGATGAGTTTATGTAGCCTTTGATGTGGTTTCTGGTGCACAGTGTTTAATTAAGAATTTAATTACAAAATTTATTCCATATCATTTGTCTTTCCATGGCGTCTCTCTGTGCAGTGAGGAGAGCGAGCCGCCTGAACTCAACAGCCATGACTCTGCAGTTGTCAAGACCATGATCAAAGGACCTGCTGCAACCCAGGGTAAACACTGTGTGTGTGTGTGTGTGTGTGTGTGTTTTCTCCTGTCCCCTTGTGATAGCAGCACACCCTAAAGGTTTTTTGTAACTTTTTCACAGTGATACATTTCCAATTAGCTGTGGATATGATTATTACTACGTCTCAGTTTTATGCATTCTCCAAAACTTTGGACCAAGACACATTTGGCTGGTCTCTTACTAACTTACTGAAATAGCATATCTGCCATTGTGAGAACCTGTTACAGAATACAGTATATGTATATATGAGTTGCAGTGACTAAAATAAACCTTTATTCATCATGAAATCTGTGGAATAGTACATAAAGGTTACACCCAAATCCAACAAAAATATATCTTTATGGCTGTGTGTGAGTTGTTTTTACTGTAGCCCATTCGTGGTATTTTTTCTAAATTAGCTACCGGGGTACAATCAAACTAAGGTGCCTGAGCTGTTTTCTTGGCATAAGTCATGGAGAATGCATGAATACCCAAAATGTGACTCCCCTCAAACAGGATCCTAAAAATAAACTCCTTCAGGAATTGAGTTAAATCTTCTTTTAAGCATGTTTTTGATTGATTAATATATTCCCTCTTACAGTGTTATTTCTTCTCATACAAAAAATGTTTGGTTCCCAATCCTGGCACACTATGAAACTGATTTACTGCTGTTGGATTGAATGTTGTTGCAGCCAGTTAGCAAGGGGAAAGAGGCTTATTTTCCATGGTTGAGGCGTGACATATGTTGTGAAATAGGTCATTGCAGACTTTCTTTTTCTTTTCTCGTCGTTTTCCTCTGTGGAAGCCCATTAAGCAGGCGAGCAGGCCCTGCTCTGCCTGTGGCGCCTTGCTCAGTCACACGTGCGGCAGTTCTACACTGTCAAAAAGATAATATTGACTGAAGGGACCTGTCGGCAAGTTATGAATAAAGTTTTAAAGGCAAGTCACAGAGCAGCAGTATAATGCCTGTGCTGCATCTGCAGTCAGCCCTCAGATTCTGAAACTGCCAGTTCTGACGATTATTCTATTTATCACATAACGTGAATGCATTCCCTGTATGTGTTTTTGTGTAAGCAGCATTCTTCTCTTTAACTACAACTAGCTTCAAACCTCAAGTTTCAAGTGTCTACTATATCCTGTCTCTGAGCACAAGGCTGTTCCTCTCATCCATCTCACTACCTGATGTAACTGCTGCTCAACAAAAATCATAAAATATAGTCACTTACCCAGGGACTCAGGGTTGTTAAAATATACTGCTAGCAGTATGGTGCCACAGCAGCATGTCAGCCGTTGACCCATACTGAATCTTAAGTTGAAGAATCCAGGCTTTCAGCCGCTTGCTTGTTCCTCATGCCTCTTGTAAAACAATATCTTAACTGTTCAAAGTTAAAAACATAGACACACACTTATACATCTACATCCATAACTTACCAACTCCCCTCATTCCTTCAGCATGCTTCATCTTCAACATATACCCTTGTGTATGCTGGCAGGATTAATGGCAACTTCTCTAATAGACTGAAACATCAAAATATGTAAAAAAAAAAAAAAAAAAAAAAAACCAAAAACTTGTTTTCCTCACATAAAACAAATTATTGACACTTTTTTGTAGGCAACTTTGGTCCAGCAAAGTCACAGTGTGACAGCATGCATATCTATGGCTTCTTAAAGCTGTGTTTAACTCTTGGACTGTCAAACATACGTTTCAACTTAGGCCCTCTACTTTTTATGATGAGGTTTTAAATGAATACCCCACTGGCTTCAGCATTAAATGTAAACCCAACCCTGCTCCTTGCCCAAACAGACCCACTTAAACATGACATGTAATGGTAAAACCAAGCTCCAAAAGTAGCCTTTCCCACACCATGCACACACGTACAAAAACACATCTCCATCCACAGTGTGGAGATCAAAGGCCAAACTACATGTTTGGCCAGGTGTCTGGGTTTTAGTTGGGGAAATGTCTTGGTGGTCTATGTGTGTGTGGTTGCATGTGTTTGGTCATGTGTATGCATGCACATTCAGCAGAGGAATGTGTTGAAGGTCGAATGGAATATTTTGTGTATTACTGAAGATTGATGTGGTGAATCCATGGTTGTGACAACAGTAGTCAGCCAGCTGCAGGCACCGCCATGACACCTGCTGGGTGTATAGACAAAAAGGGTAGAGGTCAAATAACTTACACACCTGGGAAGAAAACAGGGGCAAGCACAACTACTGTGATGGCAAGCTTACTATTCTGAGTTTCCATCTATGCCGTTATCCTCGTACATTTATTTCTGCATCTTTCTCTTATTTCTCTCCTACAGGCCGTCCACAGACTGGTTTAATCACACCATCTTTTGGGATGAAGGGTAACAGCAGTGCCAGTGTCCCCAGGGGTCCAGTCCCAACCCGACCAGTACCTCAGCCTCATCCTAAAGACGAGGACACGCTGGTCCAAATGGCAGAGCATATCCCTGCTGGGACACGTACACCCATGTGTGCCCACTGCAACATGGTCATCAGGTAAGATAAAACTGATGCGTTACATATTTATAAAGCTTTTAAAAACCTTTTTAATCATGAAACTTATCAGACAGCTCTATAGAATGAGCATTTTATCATTCTTAATAGGCAGCACATAGATACCATCCATATATCCATATATCCATGTCATCAGATATGAAAGAGGCTGTCATTGCCATTCGTATCAAATTGTAAAATAAAACATGCATGGTGTTTAGTTCCATCACATCATGCCCATATACTACGTGCACAAGGATAATCAGAAGAGTGGATGTCTTCAACTTGACTGCACAGATAATAACTTGTAGCTACTCAAGTAAATTAAAAACAGGAAAGGAGAATATGTCCACTCATTAATTATTTAGTGACCCAGTTAGGCACTTAAAATAATTAACTTGAGTAAACACCATGAGTAAATAATCTGCATATGAAACTGTAGAACTACAATGATCTGCCTGCAGTGTAGATAAGGATAAAGGGAATTAAGTTGCACCTGCAGTTGCTCAAACTGTTGCGTGATGTTCAGCAGTCTGAAGGCACACACACACACACACACACACACACACACACACACACACACACACACTCTTACAACGGGATGATAGCAGATCTTGATCTTCCTGTTCAATCACTCTCTCCGTTTCCTTTCTAAATATAATTTGTAGGATTAAGAATGGAAAATTAGATTAGGAGACAACCATTATGTATTAGTAAAGTTGAAGTCAAGATGTCATCATGTGTATGATACTGGATGTTGAGTTCTGATGACTTGACAAAATGACACCACAATGTCATAATATTTAATACAGGTGCTATAAAAGTATAAATATGTGGTGACCAACAGCCTTCTAATCATTTAAGGATAGGATTTCTCACATGCTAATGACTGCCAAGCTATCTATCAGTGTCACTGTCAGAGTATTCTCAGATAAGCACAGCTATTGAGAGCAAGGAGAGTATAGAGTAAATTAGTCTGTGCTGTTTTCCCACTTTACCTAATCATTGAAGTGGACAGGGCGGGGGTGCTGTTTGAGCAGAAGCAGAGGATGATGCTCACAGAAGGCCTTTAGTGCTGGCACAACACATTGAATTTCTAAAATGTGCTCCTAGTTTATCAAACTCTTGTGGTGAACTAAATAAGGTACTAGAAGCATTCAGTGAGCACTTAGCAGAAGTACAGTCTAACAATAATTTAGATTAGTTGTTTCACTCTTGACTGTCCTTACCTTAAACTATTTTATTTGAGGTTTTGTAAACAAAAGCAAAGCAACCCTCAACCATCATGTACAGCCATCACTACATACTGTTTATGGATTTTATATGCTTTGTTCACCTTAACTGTCAAAAATTTTAAACATTATGATTCACTGAGTGTGCATTCATAAAACAACATATCAGAATGAAGGTAAACTGTCAAACTGTAACTCTTTTAAAGGGGGAAGGAGACACAGAAAGAATTTAAACTCGAAAGTTAAGCATAGTTAAATTACTCACAATGTCATTCATTCATTCAGTCATTTGTGGTTTGACTATTTGCCCTCTAGTGGCTGTTTGTAGACATGATAATAAAAACAAATAATGGTGACTTGCTGACCTATTAGCACTACTTTTCAGGGGAAAGGATACATTGCCTTCACTGTTTATGTTCATGACAAGGTGCCTTTCTTTAAATATATTCGTGATGATGAAAATGGTACAAATAGTTTCCCTGTTTTCCTACATTTGAGCTCATTTTCTAATGCCGAGTTTTTTTGTAACTACAAAAGTTGATTTTCATCATCTCTGTTTTTTTCAGAGGGCCCTTTTTAGTAGCAATGGGTAAATCATGGCACAAGGAAGAATTCAACTGTGCCCACTGCCGCACATCCCTGGCAGATGTAGGCTTTGTGGAGGAACAGGGATTTGTCTACTGTGAACACTGCTATGAAGAGTTCTTCGCTCCAACATGCAGCCGCTGCCAGGCTAAGATACTTGGGGTGAGTTATAAGCAAAAAAAAAAAGGCAAAAGATCATAAAGAAGACAGATAAACTTAGGTTATAGTGCTGGGAAAGAGAACACAGATAGTTTGCCATTTGTCTGCAGATTTTTACATTTGTACCATTCACTCGCTGGCCCAGACATTACACATGTCTGTTGTTTTCAGACCCCACCACCTGTTGTTTGGAGACAAGCAGCAATAGTCCCCCTCTGTGTCAATCAGTGCAAACCTCTCACACATTTCAGCTTCTGTCTTTGCTTGTGTTATGTTCTTCTGTTTCCTCTTTAAGCTTCTATAATATCTCACCTAAGCAACTATGTTAACAATGGGTCAGTGAATTCTTAGTCTTAGTTCGTTACTTCTCTGCTACAGACCAGCTGTGTACTGAGGGGTTTGGAGTGGACACTTGGATGCATGATTATATGCAATAGCTCCAAATGCATATGTGACCATCATAAGTGATATGACTTGCATATATGTGACTTTCAGTGTTGAAATCTGTAGAAAAGAGACTCTTGGTGATTCAAACATCACACTTCCCTCACTGAGAGTTACAATACAAGTTGACCAAACATTTAAACTGATGTATGTGCATCAGGGCAACATTACTCTGGAGACTGTTTCTTTTGCTCGTCTCTGTTTCTCTCTATACCTTATTTTGCCTTCTCTTCATTCAATATATGTCACGTAGGGATGCATGATGTATGATAATGACAAATGTACTGATGTTGTGCCAGATTCATCGTAGGGTCTCTTTAAAAAAAGGTTGCTGCATTTTTACCACCAGTATAGGTCCAACCCCAAAGATAAAGGGGACAATACATGGAGGACCAGAGTAACAAAACTTTAGGTTGGGGAAATTTCAATAGTGAGCACCAGTAGAACTCAGGAATGCAGTATATGTTCAGGTGTTAGGAGAATAAGGCTTAGAGGCCTAGAGGCTGCAGGTGTAGCTTGAACCCAGGGTGTCAGGAAGCTGAGATCTTTGCTCTTGTAGCAGCTCTGACATTCATCCCTCACGTGTTCTAACCTCTTTAGCCTCAATCCCTTTCAACCCTCTATTTCTCACACATCTTCAACCAGCTTACAGCTTCTTATTAACCTGTTTTCTCACTCCCTCTCTCCTAATCCTTCATTTTACTCTGACCCACCAACTTTCCATTGATCCCTTGTCCTGTCTTGTTCTCACAGTTTAAGGGTGGGAAAGAAAGCAGTATGTCTATTTTAAGCTGGGTCATGCGGCCCCACAAAAAAACAAAGCAATATTCAAGTGCAACAAAAGAAAAGGTCAGACTGTAAGAAAGGCTGTGCACTCTGTACTTATATTAAGCACATACATGTATCTGTAAGTATTGATAATAATAATAGATGTGCTCAATGATATTACAAACAAAAACCCACTGACCTACCTAAGACCTACCGCAAGTAACATGGTAGCAACCCTTTAAACGTCATTGTACTGGCTCCACTTATGGGTAAAGTGGTTCTAATTTTAACACACACAAACAAACTGTATTGTGCCTCCAACCAACCACATTGTTTGCATTTGCACTCAGGAGGTGATAAATGCTCTCAAACAGACCTGGCACGTGTACTGCTTTCTGTGCGCTAGCTGTCAGCAGCCAATCAGAAACAACACCTTCCACCTGGAGGATGGAGAACCATACTGTGAACAGGGTAAGTGATAATGACTCTGGGTAATGCGCTGATTAGGCCAATGAATGGCTTCTCAAAACAAGACATAGCTCTGTGCCTCTGGAAGCTTGATTGGATCTTGCTACAATGACTATAAACCATGGTTGGCTTGTTGCAAGTGTGCCATCATGTCCTTGTCTTTTGAAAGATTTCTACAATTTGTTTGGGACTGGCTGCCATGGCTGTGAGTTCCCCATCGAGGCTGGAGACAAATTCCTGGAGGCCCTTGGTTACACCTGGCATGACACCTGCTTTGTTTGTGCAGTAAGTGTGGGCTATCATTATCGATAATATTAATATTCTTTTTTTGTATTGCTTCAGTGTCTTATTTAAAGCCTAAACATTTGTAGCCCAGTTTTACTAAAGTGACATCTTTACTTAAGTTTATTTATGCTTTCTGTGCGTGCTTGTGCTTTCTCTTGTGTGTGCGTGTGCGTATGCGACTTTTTACAGGTGTGTTGTACTGCACTTGAAGGCCAGACCTTCTTCTCCAAGAAAGACAAACCTCTTTGCAAGAAACATGCTCACACACTGAAGATATGAATCTCGGTGTTATCACAGTCTAGTAGTTAGTCCTTGCAACAATACAGCTCAAGCAATAGTCATTCATGCATGGTGGTAACTCCAGCAGATGAGCCAATTTAGTTGTATTCATCCACCCAAACCATTAATACAGAAAACATGGATTTGATTTTACCTTGTGTTCCCTACCAGAACAAGCAATAAGGCTGGCAGTAAACAATGGCTATTTTTAGTTTTGATTTGAAATAGAAAAAAAACTCTACCTGAGGCAATAATTTTGAACCGATCTTCTACATCTAGATTTTATGTGCTCATTGATCCAAAGAAAAACAGTTTGTGTTCTATGACTAAGAATCGCCAAAATCAGTGATTTAACAATGCAAATGTTTCTGTCACTATAGTGTATATTTTCTTTATCCAGAGTTTAATCATGAGTTTCTTAGATGAGATATTTTCTACCCTGTTACTTTACACATCGGGTATGTGGGAAAATATATATATTCATACTCATACTACATGAATACAGTTTAGACAGGAGTTTATTTCTGTTTGTGGTAATGTTTGTTTAGATGTATCAAATTTCAAATTACAGTCTAACCAGCAGCTGTTAGCAGCTTAGAGGAATGTTAGTTGTTTAGCTTTCTGTGCTCCATGAACAACATTTCAACTATCAGAAAATCCATCAGACATTTTTAACTGGGCCAAATATCTGAAATAATGATTTAAACTGTTTCAGTAAATTAATCCTTATGATTATTTGAACATTTTCTGTATTTTTAAAGGGATTCTTTATGTTTTATTTTCCTTTTTCCTATGTGAAACTGGTAACACTGGTAAAAACATTACCTGTTTCAAAGCAGAGGGTCACATTCAGTAATATGTATTTGGAACAGTAAGGCACTTGAGAAAGGGTGACAAAAGAAAGACAAGTGGTCTTGATCTTATGGAGGAAATAATTGGCCTTAAATATAAAATAAACACATATATAGTGCATACAAAATGAATGGATAAATGTATAACAGAATGTAAAACCCATATATCTATATTCATGTATTTCTTGCTATTGGCAAAGGCAAAGTCAGAAATACATTTTCTATGATGAGTGCCATATAGTTTCAAGATTCTTATTCGTATTTTTTATGTATTTCACTTCATGTTATTTTATGTATTAGTGATGTTTTTTGACTCATTGCATTAATTTCCTGGTTAATTCAGTCCTCTATATGCTCCATAAACAGAACAAGCTGTTTCTGGTCTGCAGGTAAATAAGAAGCGAAACACAGATACTATAATCCTTGTGTAGTAAATTCTGTATATTTTATTTTGTTTATAGAGGGAAGAAATGTCTTTTCAGACAATATGTATTTAACTGTCTGGGGAACTATTGGCCTTTGCTTTTCAGGGACTGGTGCAGGGAATGAATGCCAGGTAGTTTCCTCTGTGTTTTAGTGTCTCACTTGACCGTCAATTGACTTAACAGTCCAAACAGGTTGATTTAGCAATTATTTACTTTTCATTGTGAATTAGGGGCACAGATGCTATGTTTTGTTTTTCAAAGAACAGAGCAAATAGCAACAAGCACCGTTATCTAAATTTCATATAACTATCACAAACAAATCTTGATTTTTACTGTATGGGATAAAATGGGGTCGGTACCATATGTTGTGTTGATTAAATGTGGTTAAAAAGGAAAGAATCGCCTACAAGATTTGTTGTTTAATAAATTATGTGCTTTCAAACCTCAAACATAAATATCCTGTGTTGATTATGTTTGTTTTCAGTGCAATACTATCTTCCCTGCCAAACATCTTGTATTGTTTCTTGACATCCCTCGTGTCAGCACAGAGGAATCTGATATAAGCAGTGTGAAATGTCGATTTCATTGCATGTCTGCACAACGCTGAGAAAGGTCAAAGGAGACACAGATAGAGAGAAACAGAGAGGGGAAGTGAATACTATTGAGGCAAGAGAAAAATAAAAGGAGGATGTTATAGTTTCACCCACGTTACTAATGTTTTATTTGTTTGTCAACAGGATTACAAAAATAGGCTATTCCAGATCCCGGATTCACTTTCCTTAACATTGCAATGAGGCTTTAATCAATTTCTGAGGAATTGAAGTATGGATATTGATGTAAAAATCAAATGTATTTATGGTGTTCAACGTTTAATCTATCAGATACAAATAAAGGTCTAGGTCTGGTTGACAAAATTGCTGAATCTGCATTACACACAGAGTCATGTTGTTGATAATAAACAACAGGCCATATGGAACCAGCAGCCTTTAGGACTGCTTACATCAGTATTTTTTCTACATGCAACTTATAAAAAACACACTGACAGTAGGGGTGGTGACATATTTGTATAATGCTGACATGACAGGTAATGGTAGAGCTGTCTAGGGTAAGGATTAAAGACAATTAAAAAAAAATCTTTAGTTGAGAACAAAGATGGATTGTTGGTGGCGGTTTGTGCTTTATACTAAATGCCATTCTAGTCATTCAGATGTCTGTATTTAAGTTTTATAAGACAAATCAACAAAACAAACACTCGCACAGACCCACTAACATCACATATGAACATCATCCCATTGCATATTCAAAAGGAGTCGGTGTTGGTGTTATGTTTTCCGGAGCACATTTTGGTGACTATTTTAGCACAAAACTTATTTAACATATTTAATAATCTTTAACTGTTAACTCATCAGATGCTCCATTGAGATATTCTTCGTCTAATAAATTAGTTATCAAAGAAACTATAACCCTTCCACTCTGACTAGCAGACCACAGCTCACTTCTGGCTTCTCTGAAAGTGCAGCCAAGCATTTTTTTTTTTTTTTTTTTAAAAAAGCTTTTTAATTATTTATAAGACACCAAATAGGCTAAATGAGTGGCTGGAGGAAGTCATTCAGAGCAGCAGTAAAGTCACCTCTTGCCTGCTAATGCGCTGCTCCTCTGTGGCATTAATCACCTCTCATACAGCTGAGTGAAGTTCAGAGGAGAAGAGAGCTTTTCCTGCGCGCGTGACCCTACGTTGGTGTGCGCGCGACGAACGAGAGCAGGGGGGTGGGGGAGAGAGAGAGAGAGAGGCAACAACTTTGGTGTGGAGGAAACAGACCGACTCGCATCTGCCCGGCTGCCCGGAGTACCGAGTGCCTAAAACCTCTCCTCTTACCCGAGGCAGAGGAACCAGAAAAGTGTCCTGAGGTGAGTACACTCAAAGTGAAGGCAGGTGAAACTATCAAACGAGTTAGCGCATAGTATTACGTTCTCTCTCTCTCTCTTTTTTTATCCCCTGTTCTGTTTTTATCGCAGCGGTTTTGCTATCATCTCGGAAAGTTTGACAGCATTTCGCTCCTTTTTGTTTGTTGGCTTGTTGACAGTCTGCTTGCAGCACGTGCACGCGTCGTTACTACGCTTGAAAGTAACCGTTGACGTAACGAAAGAAAATTTACGTGAGAAGAGTTTTAAAAAGTTTGCGCAGCATCTTGTTTGGCTAGGTAGGTGTACTCTTTCTAAGACAAGAAAGGCCAGCAAATGAATTCACATACGCTTATCAGTCGTAGTTTACTTTAACACGTTGCAAGGTCACATAAGTTTTCATTAAATGTTCGGTGTTGTGTAATTTAAAGATAGCGTTAAATCCTGGCTGTTTGCTTATGCATGCATTTAGAAAAATGTCCCTAGAAATTAGCTAGCATCACTCTTAACTTGAGAGTGGTAATAAGATAGGACCGAGACCGAAATGTCTAATGACTGTTTAAGTGTTTGCATGTGTGTAAAGTATATGAAAACAACAAAAGTTCATAGTAATGTTCATACTTCACCCAGACCAAATGGCAGCACTGTAGATGCCAAACTAAAAGTGAAAGCCTAAGTTTGAAATGTCACACATGATGAATCTGGATACTTTGTTCAGTCTCACCAGATTTTGTTGTTGTTACTGTACACATAGGTGACTATTTCGTTCTGGCAGCTGGATGTTTTCTTGAATTGTGTGAGAGAGCACAGACACAAACCCTGATAGCAAATGACCAATGTTTTTCAGAGCTGTCACTCTTTTTTTATTTTTATTTTTTTACAATTAACTCTGTAAAAGTAGGCCTGTTACTCTGCAGTTGGTTGACAACCCTTTCTGAAGAGATTTTTTTTTTGTACTTTGGAGACTGGGTCTACATACTATAGTAGCAGTGACCTACTGTGAGCCCCCTTCTTCAAGGGCTGAGAAAACAGAAAAAAAATAAAATGAACCTCACCACAGCCTCAAGCACTGAATAACCTACAGCCCAGTATTCCCCATACACCCCACTAATACGCACACAGTCATGCACACAGTATTCAACTCTCCCTCCGAGTCCAGTAACCAGGTCCAGGTGTTTGTCAGTGTGGGTTATGACAAGAGTATATCTGAATGTGTGTGTATACGTGCACTTGAGCAAGCATGTGTGAATGTATATCCAGATGGCATAATTCTATGGCTCCAAATCTTACCTCACCTCATCTTAAGGGTCTGGGGGCAGAAACAGGGGACCATGCATTAAAACACTCAGCAAATATGAATGAGAGAAGCAGAGGACCAGATGTATGTGTGTACCAGTGTGTCCAAGCGTGTGTGTGTGTGTGTGTGTGTGTGTGTGTGTGTGTGTGTGTGTGTACTGTTTTCCTTGTCTGTCAATCTACTAAGTATATGTAGTTGTTGAAGCCTTACTGGGAACAGCAGTCTTATTTGGGTCAGGACCACATCATGCAAATCTGAGAAACAGCCACATTCTCAATTGGCTGTGTAATTGAGTTTTATGTAGCGGCTGTAAACAGAATGTTTCCCCCCTTGTCTTGTTTTTTCTTTGTGTATAGGTGTGTGATAGAGATCAGCTGAGGCGCTTAACAGTTTCATACGCCTCGTGATGTGAGAGGAGGTGTCTGATACTGACCGCTGGAAATTCAGATCACATTGCTGGAGCTTAATTTACATGCCAAGAATAGCAAATTTGCCAAAAACAAACGCAATTTCTGTTTCTGTGGAACAGACGAGTGGAACTCAAAGATGAAAGACTGACAGAGATTGTAGTTAAAGATGAACAAATAGAGCAGTGTTCCTGTCTTTATAACATGAAGTCTGGTTGCTTTAAGTTTACTAAGATCAAAGCCAAAACAGGGGAAAAATGTTCAAAATCAATCCATGGATGAACTGTATATCCCTCTGTAGACATCTCAGTATTATTTAAGTTATATATGAGAGGGTTGTTGAACGAATTTATAAAACAAGCAGCTCATGGAAATGGTGAAAATGCCTTCTTCAGAAATACCTTAAGCACCTGAACTCGATTATAGTCAGTATTTTATTTTGTGCAGGTAAACACACCTTGTGAGATGTACATAATAGCTATTCTATAAATGGGATTGCAGGGCAAAGATTTCATTCAGTGTGAAAACAATCATGCAGGTGAATCTGAGGACAGTTTGACAGTGTCAAGCTTATCTAATGTCCAGTTTCCTCAACTTAGAGATTGAGGTGATAACAATCAAAAACAGATAAGAGCCTTGAGCCTGAGGCCTTCTTCTCAAAGAATCATCTTTCTTTATTCTTAATTACAGTGTCAATGTGATTTATTGAAATGTCCCAGTATTTATCTTAGCCTGATTCTGAAAGGGATATTATGATAGTTTTAGCAGGGTTTTCATCTTATGCCTTGAACGTTCCTCAAAGCTCATAGATTTGAGATAATAAACAGCCTGAGAGGTTTTTCATAAGGAAAACTTAGCATAGCTCATTCATCATCATACCTCATATCCTGGCTCTGTTCTCCTGCAGAACTTCAGCAACAAAGAAACTCCGGAAAAGGAATCCTGCCTTAATTATGTGTATTTGCAGGTTTGAGGCTCACCCCGACTGCTCTAATCTCCTGCAGCTCCTCACCTAATGAGTTCCCTTTTGTAAAAATTATCCAGCTACAAAAAGTGGCTAAATGTCCAAAGTATTGATTTAGACCACTTTTTCGCCTCAATTAAAACCTAACAAATCTTTGCTAAGCCATGGCCAATTATATTCCCCTAAGACTTCCTGCTGTTACTGCATTTGCCAGAGGACATTTTCTGTGTGTAAAGCCATTCAGATGACAGCATGGCTTCTCACTTGTTTTCTCCTCTGTATTTCTTCATTGGCAGTGTGGTTGTGATGTAATGGTGTTTTTGTCAGTGGTTTCTAGGCTGAAAATACTCTGGCTTAACTAAACTTGAGATTTGCAGTTTAGGTTTTAGGTAAGTTTTCAGACAAATGTTCTTGATTTTTTTTATCTGTGCACTTGGAGGTCGTGCAAACTGCGGGAATTCTTTTCTTCACACATCTTTTGGATCCATTTTTTTTTTTTTACTTCTTCTATATTGTATATACAATTTTGTTTTGACAGAGAAAGTGATACAAATATGGCCACTTCCCTAAATGTCTTAGATGTCTCCTGTTCTAAAAGCCTCTCCTGGCATGACAACAATTAATTCCAGTGTGTGCATGCCAAAGTTATGTATTCAATTGATTGCGTAAACTGCATCGTAAATCTGTGTGTGTGTGTGTGTGTGTGTGCGCGCGCGCACGTGTGTGCATGTGTAGTCTTTGTTTTCATACACATGGATCCCATCAGGTTCTCCTCTGTTGTCCTCTGATGCTGGGATGAGTTAAAATGTGACACTTGACTATTTAGGTGGAAATTGTGATCTATTGCCTGTGCTGCTTTGATATGGTCAGACAAGTATGAACTGACACACACACACAATTGGAAACACACTCTTTAACTCACGAAATATGTTAGTGGACCAGTTACCTATCCAGTATGTTATTCCATTTCCGTGAATAACTCGCTTTTTACTGAATTTACATCTTTGTAGTCATCATCATGCTAGTGAAACAATACAAGGAAATTTAGTTTGGCCACAATCCATCCATAGCAGCATGTGTAAATAAACAAGAGTGATTGCTTGCTGCAAAGTGCATTGAAATGACCTTATGATTAAAAACATTTAAAATAACCTTAAAATAGTCAGGATAAATAAATAAATAGTCCTTATCATAAATAGATAAAAGCATTGGTTAAAAAATGAGAATAGAGAGAGTGTTGCACTGCTTGTTTCATGTTCCATAATTCTGGGACCTAAAGCTTGAGGAAGCAGTCCACCACCCGAGAGAAAAATCTGACTTTTATCACATCTAAGTCATAAATCTTATCTTAAATTAAGTGAGTATTCTCATTCAGTAGTGCAGTTTTTTTTTTTTTTTTTGTAGCATTTTTGATCATTTTCACACTGTTCTACTAGTTGGCAATGTCAAACAAGTGACACAGTGTGCACCATCCTCTCAGGACTGTACATACTGTAAATGTCAAAATAATCTAACCAGTCTTTTTGTTTTGTATTAGTACTTTACTCAAGGCTTTCTTAAACATAAAGTGTGTTGTACTGCACAGCCATTACAAACTGATTACTGGTCTTACTTGGAGTGATCAGTGTGTGATGCGTTTGTTTAAATACCCCTCAATTTAAAAAGATTTATTACAGGGCGTGTGCCACAGAGATGAGATAGCATCTGACAGGAAATTTGCCTACTGGGTTAAATGCAGCTGGTGTCCTGTATATGAACGATGAGGAAGACACTGATAGAGCCACAGCCAGACCACAGCAAGGTCTATCCTGAGGGCTCCCAGTAGCTGTTATACAGGTTGTGTTTGTCTGTGCTGGACTACGAGATGAAGTTGTGACCGGTTGTATTAAGAGTGAGGTGTCTGTGATGATCAATGAATTTGCACACTCTGCATTATGAGAGTCAGGAATATGTCTGTGTCAGATGTTGTTTGTGTATCCACAATCCACATAGGGTACATTTACATTCTAACCCATGCTAATCATTTCAGAACCGCATCTTCCAGTTACACAGTTTCATTATTGTAATCTTGAGCTCTACAAGTCCTCTGCTTGCCCTCGAGGTGGACATTTAAACACACAATGTCTTCTGATCTCATGATGGAGTTATTCTGTCCCTGTACTCTATAATTCACACAGAGTGCACAGTTCAGCCACTCCTGTTTCTCTGTTCTCCCTTTCCTTTCCCTTTGAAGAATGTGGCAAGATGTTGGCATCAGCACCTTTTAGAGACAATATGTTCCAGCCCTCTGCTTATTGAAGACATCTCCAGGACACAGGAAGAGATCATAGTAATCAGCAAGTTACTGTGACGAACTGTATGGCTAAAGTGAGGCTGCTGGCCGTGATACTGCACTTAGAACAGAATCAGTTGATGGTTTGAAGCATTTATTAGCCCAGCTAATAGCCCGCAGAATCAGTTTGGGCCTGCATCCCACTGGGTGGATGTTAAAACATACTACCAGCCAGCTTCTGATCTCATGATTTGGCTATTTTCTCTCACTGCTCTCTAATTCACACAGGTCGCACAACTCAGCCACTCCTCTTTTCTTTCTTTTCTCTCTGTTTTTTCAGTATCCGCACCCCTTTTATATGAGCAGCGAGTTTGAATGTTCACCTCTGTCATTTACTGTTCAGTCATTTCTCAGTAACAACCTACATTTCAATGACTAATAGAAAACAGTGTATGGTTGATAAGAACAGCCCTGATTACAAACATAAACAGGTTGAGCCCTGAGGATGCTTAAACTCGCATACTGTTTTTGCTTTGAACTGTGTGGCTGTTCTTTATTTCGGAGACCACAGCTTTGTCTTCTAGTGTTTGGTTTGGCTCAGGCCTAACCAAAGTAATCACCAGGTCTGCAGTTCATGAGAGAGAAATGACGGAGTGATGAGTGGGGGACTGAGGGTGGAAAAGAGAGAGGTTTGAGGAGAGGAAGATAACATCTGGATCCACTCTGGGACAATTTCATCCCTCCTGCCCCCCGAACCCAAGACCCCCAATTTTCACGGTGCCTCCTTTTGAGGTGCCATTCCATTGGTGATGAGAGAAATATTTGCCTAAGAGCAAGTGTCATTGTTTGAGGAAGAACCCTCACCTCTTGGTCTTATGGTCTAGACATTTTTAATTTTTAAGAAAGTGCGGAAAAACAGGTTAACTGTGTCTGACTTTCTGTTGATAGACGGCAGCATCGGGGGTCAGTTTTCAGCTTTTCTTTTTCTGTATGTGCGAGAAAACTGCAAGCGAGAGAGAGAAACTGCCTCAAGTTGTTGCCTCGCCAGTTATTAATTTTTATAGAGAATGTCTCGAGAAGTTAAAGGTCAGACTGAGCGATGGAAAACTCTTGACTCCCTGGTTCTGACCAGCTACAAAGCATTTAAGCATGCATTTAGGTCTGATGGAAGGTCTGAATGAGAAATGGCTTTTTTTGGTGTGCACATATGTCTTTGACAAAGGATGGGTTATAATGTGTATATCAAACTCAGAAGTTGCCCATTGTTATTACTCTTTTTTTTGTCTCTGTCTCTTTCCCTGTCTCTCTCTCTCTCCATCTCTCTCATTCCCTCTTTTTTTCTTTTTCTAAAAGCCCATCACTGCCTTTTAACAGGCAAGTAGCAAATGTGCCGTTGCAGATATGCTGCTTTGTGTCACATCATTGAAACCATCCTGGCCACATTGCCTTGTGCAGACACCACCTTCTCATGAGACGTAAATTCATGATGGACTCGTCGATGTGTTTTCCAAAGTCATTATTCCACAGTAATTAAATCTGATTGATGCTAAAATCCAATTTTCCCCCTAAGATACTGAATCTGATGCATGTGAAATCAAATCTCGAGAGGGGCCTGTTTCTTCACTTATATATCCGGTGTATTTATACATACCCATCTCACAATGCAGTTCCAATATGAAGCAGACCATAGTGTTGTAGACACTCAAATCAGCTTGTTGGAAGGAGCAGCTAGGGGCGAATACATTGATCACAGACTTTGGCCTGTGAGATGAACACAATTAGGATAGGGATTTAGGATTTATGATCTAGTTTGGTGTATAGTTTCTTTAGAGACTCAGAGATGAGTTCAATTGAAGACCACAAACAGCAAGTAGATGAAGGAAATGTGAGGAGGAGGTAAAAGTTATAGATTGCATTATACCAGGCAGGCTGTTGTTTGTAGATTTAATTAGGTGATATAAAAAAATAAACAGTGCTGACCAGATGCCCAACACTGAATCAACTGTGCCAGACCAGGGGGGGCAGTCGGATCCAAAATGAGAGAGAAATTTACAGTAATTTAGAGTCCAAGAGAGACCAGATGTCCCTAACCAGGCCAGTGCAGGTTACTCGCCAAGACACCATCAAGCAAATGACTATATATCAAGTCAGCCTCACACACAGAGTAATTGGAATCAGTGCCACTGTAGTCTGCCCTCACACAGGAAGCATCAGTCATCATGAGGGCTTGAATTGAAAATATGGACTATTTATTTATACTCACCATTATCTGAACATGTGGGCTACTTTTTGTGTTTTTCAGATGGTTTTACTGCTTACACCAACACATCAGGAATATAATATTCCTGCATGCAAAGACGCAACACACCAGCATCCGTAGCTTCATGTTTATAACCAAACAGGTGTGCGTGCATACACACAGCCCCGCACCACATGCTCACTAGTTTTATATTCAATGTGATATGCTCGGAGCAGTGTTTTTACAAGCCAAAACCCCTGAACCATGTCCACTCAGCTTCCTGTAGGGGGGGGATCATCCCCACACCCACCCTCCTACCTAGCTGTAAGTCACATAGCAACCGATGCTTGCTTTTAAAAGTCATTTTGTGACTTTTCTACTTGGTATACAGTAGCACATGACACAAGACATAGAAGAATGGGCATAGAGCAAAGGTTAAGAGTCCAAGCCGGTCTGAGCTTCTGCCAGATGAGCCATCAGGAAAACCTCGCTGTGTAGATGTACCAGCATACAAGGCAGGTCAGTGCTTGTAGTGATATTTTTGTAATCACTTAAAGTTAACTTTGTAGTCATTTAGAGCTATGTTAATGCATATATTTTATATATATATATTCATCTCATTTAAAATTGGGAAACACTGAATAGTTGTTTTGCTAGGTGCTAGTGTTGCATTGTATTTATATTTAATTTGTATTTCATCTCATTAGAAAAAGAAAGGCCATAAGTCCTCAGGTGCTTGGGGGCAGTGGGTGATGGAAGTATTAATCAATAACTGCACTGTGAATCACTGTACATTTAGATATATCTGCAGAGAGAGGAAACTTCAGGATGTTGACAGACATCAGCGAGTGAGTGTTGACCGTGTGTATTTTGTGTGGAGTCTGCCCTCTTTAAAATTCCATTAAGCCAAATCAAAACGGCCGAATCTCTCATAAACATTGTAAAACATTAGGCAGTCAGGCCAAGTAATTCTTTGTTTGTTCTCTAAATCGTCTTCCTATATCGCTCTCTGTTCAAACATAACTGACTGCAGCAGGCACAGTGCACAGGGATTAATGGTAATGATAGCACTGCACTGTGTTTTCCTGTGTGCGTGTGTGTGCGTGCGTGCTTGTGCTCAAATTTTCCTTAGGCATCTGTTGCAGGTTTCAGACACATGTTGTGGGATTAAGGAATTAGCCATAACAAATAACCATACACACACACACCCATACACACACTGGCCTGCATGTGCTCAAGTCACCACATAGCACCCCACAATTACATCCTCCAGACCACCGTACTCATCCACACATGTTCCTCTAGCGTTGGAGTTTTGTAAGCTCCAGATATATTCTTCTCCTCTTTCTTCATCTCTGTTCATCCTCCTCTGTTGGTGACAGTTAAAGAAAATCTCAGTAACAATGAAATTTGCCATGATGTTTGTAAAGATAAGGTAATAGGGCCAGGGGAAGCCAAGTTGTCAGAGACTCCCTTTCTCTAGAAAGGAAACAGTAAAGAACTCTGAGCTTTCCAGCGTTGCCCCTGGGTTCAGGTTCTAGCTAATCAACGGTGCACACAGCCGTGACTGTTCTGTTCCAGGGGACTGGAGATGGGGGTGGGTGGGGGGTGGTGGAGGGGTACACAGGATGAGGGTCCTGCCTGAAATAGGGGGCATAAAGGGTGGAAGGAAGGAGGGAGTGAGTGCGTGTGGTGGCGTGATTGAGGTGTGTATTCATGTGCCTCAACGACTGTCTGTCTTCTTGCCTGTGCAAAATCGCCAGGGGCCCAAGCGTTCGTGTGTGTATGTGTGTCTGTGTGTGTGATTCTACGTGTAGATGAACAAATTATGTCAGTGGTACCAAGTCACTTAATAGTGGAGAGTTAAGTGAGTTGTGTTTTTGTGGCTGTGCTATAATCACTATCAGATGTCTGGGTGGAGGAGATGGACAGACGGAAAGAGACTGTGTGTGTGTGTGTTAGAGAGTGAGAGAGAGAAGGACAAAAAGAACGGAAGACAGAAAGAAAGACGGAGAAAAGGAAACAGAAAGAAAATTGATATGGCTGCTGTACGTGCATGACAAAGAATGTTATTATAGTGTAGGTTCATGATGTCTAGATACATTCATCCACAGCAGTATAGCTTCATGACACTTTTCAGAGCATGTGTTTTTATCAGTCACAATATTAGTTTTAACAATTCGTTCTGTTGTTGACATCCTACAGTTACAGGTCAATACAGAAGTAGTATGAGCTATAAAAACTGATTACTTAAGATTTTCAATACCATCTATTGGTAATTTGTTCTATCACAGTTTATGTCCGTGCATGTCTCCCAACTTTCAAATGAAGTCGACTGCTACTCAAAACTTTACTGCTGAATGACTTCTCCATTCCTCAATCTACAAACTTGTGGGTGGCATGTTTAGTTTTGCTGTATATAAAGGTGTGTTGCAGCAATTGAGTGTGCAGGCTCTACTTGTACGCAGCGAGGCCACGTCCTAATCATTGTCAGATGGTGGACACAGCCTTTGCGTCTGGAGCCATTTACGAGGCCTACGGCCGCCTAGGGGGGGTGGATAGGGTGGGGTTCATGGAGGGAGGGGGCCGGGGGGGGAGAAAAAAAAATCCACCCAACGATACTGTCCTTTGTTGTCTGAAAATGTGTGAGATGGAACATAGGGAGCAAACGATGGGGAATTAGTGGTCAGCCAGCAGATTTTATATGACTAACTAATGTTTTGTTGAGGCTTTGGCATGTTAAAATGTATGTGCTGGATTATTATTTCAGTTTGTTGGCTCATGTTTTGATCGTTGAGCGGGAGAAGGCACTTGTTACCGTCCAAGCATTCTTATAGGAGCACTTGTGTTGCATCAGATTTGGAGCTGACATTTGGTTTTAAAAGATTTCCTCCAGCAAAAATGACTCACCTCTCAAACAATAACATGTTATTATCTAATAAAAACAAACACTAACACCATAATTATGGTGTTAACTTGTGTATAAAACAAGATTTCATTTATAAAAGGCTTTATGTGCTGAATTTCCTTGTGTGGTAGAAAAATAAGAAGATGTAACTTGTTTTTGAAAATGTCAGCTGCTTTGCAGATGAATGTCATCCATTGTGATGATCGGTGTAAATAAGTTAAAGGTCAGAATTATGGTTTGAAGATGATTGGATGTAAAGGGAGGCTTCCTAACTCCAGTTCATACTTGGCTCGTGCAGAGGGAATATTTTTCTTTGCCAGTGATGTTATTGCTTTTATGTTCTAAATGCGGCGGTGCCAGGAACCTGGCTCAGCTACATGTGCTGTATGTTGTTTGACATCTTGTCATCTCACAAAATAGAGAAAAAATGGTTTTAGAAATGAAGCACAAGCTAAAATAATCAGCTTGACCAAACAACATATTCTGTTTTAAGATTTAATAAGCTTAGTCTGGCATGATTGAACGCATGTGAGGGGCTCTGTGGGGTGAACTTTAACTCGACAGAAGTAGGTTGAGGACGTCAAATAAAATATAAATGGAATATTCAACATGCAGCTGGTAAAACAACGAATCTTTTAAAGGACTAACCAAAATGGTCTGTGTTAAAATACACACTCTGTGGAGAGTTTTTGAGGTATTTCCATATAACGCTTGTAAAAAAGGGCTCGTACCTATACTCGTGTAGGTGTCTGTGTCTTTCTGTTAGTTTCACTACTCTGTTGTTCTTCTGTTTTTTTCCTCTCCTCTACCATCACCATCTCAACAAGCACGCACACACACACACACACACATAGCAAACCCTGTATGATTTTTCACGGTGTGCTCTGTTGGTCCTCTTCATGTCTTGATTGGCAGGGATGCTACTGTGTCTTGCAGATCTCCAAGGGCTGATTACGAACCTTCTCCTGACCCTTAGCAAATGTATGTAATGAAGCAATGAAAACTGCAGGAAATTAAGGATAATCTGGTGGCCGTGGTCGTTCTCTGTTGCCACAAGGCGTTCTCAAGGTGAAGTGGCTCTACTTCAAGATTGCTTTTCATCCCGTATGAATTAGTTTTGCTTGTTTCTGCCCTCACTGTGTCCTTCTTGTTACCTCTCAGTGTTTGTCTGTCTGTGTTCCTGCTGTCTGTTTTTTTTTAGTCTCCTACACATAATCCTGACAGACCCTCCAATTGTCATCTCTCCATCCAAAAAGATATGTTGTTCCTCAGGCAGGGATTAGATCTTGTAAATAAATCTGTATCACCACTGCTTAAGCAAGGTTCACACTACATATTGTAGTTATTTTATGTATCTGATAAAAAAAAAAAAACTTTCTGTTTAAATTGTCGACTCTGCTGGTTTATACTATTGGTAATGAGTATGTGTATGATTACAGGGCATTACTGTATGTTTATTTATGTTTTGCTTTTAATAAAAGCAAAGTCCAATTAGATCAAATCTTTTAAGGAGAAACTATAATTAATCCTCAAAGCAAGTCTTTACACACAAAAAAACTGTATTGATGTCTTCATGTAAGATGTAGTTATCTCTTATTTAAACATCATGTTTCATAAACACACCAGTCTTTATTTAATCCAATTTATCAGTTTATTTAATTCTGATTTATTCAATTACACCAGACAAAACTTTTGATAAAGGAAAAATGTGAATGGCATGAGCATGCTGCTGATTTAATTCCAATTGAAACTGTGAAATGAACAGTGTTATACTTTTACAAAACCATGTAAACAAATGAAACAGAGTATTATCTTACTCTGATTATGGGCCATAATCACATTATTATGCACTTGAAAACATAGCTGAGATTCAGCTGAAGTGTGGAAACATCACAGCAAGGATCACACTAACAAAATGTCATTTTCCCCTGGTTGTTGTTGTTGTGCCATGATTTATTGAAGCTGATATTAGAGTATCAGATATTTAGATTTTCCTTGTCTGCGTCTGCTCCTCTCCTCCACATTCTTGGGGATTTAGTCAGACCGGGGTACAGGGAAGGCCTAACATGTTGGACGAAACTAAGGAAGTAATCCTTAAAACCTTTGTACTGTTGAGAATGTTCTTCAGCCCAAATGAGTAAAACTCACATACTTGGTATCCACCGTCTGACATAATGCCGGCATCGAAAGAGGACAAGTTGAACTTCCTCAGCTGAAGTTCAGTAGGGGTCTGGGGGAAACAATTTTTGGTTGGAAAACATTTCACTTTCTCACTGATTTGACACACGAGAGCACAATTAACCAGATTTACTCAGGAGAAGCATGTGATTTCATGTCAGGCCTGCCTCGCTGTGGTGTTGGTTTTGTGAGACGACAGTGGCAGAGAGACAGAGAGACATGAGATTAATTGACAGGTTCCTATTTATATACTCAAACAAGAGGTCAATAACATATTTTGTCAGTCCAATTGTAGGAAATAAAACAAGAACTTCCTGAAAAGTCTCCTAACTTCTGTGTTGCAGTGGCTGTGCAAGTTCACTTTGCACAGCACATTTCAACCTGTCAGTGTGGAGGTGAAAAAAGGTTCCATAGCCAACCGGCGGAAAAGATTTGTTAATCTGGCAGGTAAATAGATTTGTTCCTTGTTTTAAGGCTTCAGGTAGAGAGGGCACAAACTGAGGGGTCTATAGAGCCAGTAATGAGTCATATCCTTCAGACTGCTGTTCTATATCTCACACACCTCCTAAAATTCACACTGCAGTGACTATCACACACATAACGTGCACATGGAGACGTACAGCTCTAACCTGTTCATGACTCCATACTGTACTTCACACCTCCGGGGGTGTTTTCTGGGGAAACACATCACGTCAGTCACAAACGTCCGTGCGTCAGTCAAACTTCTGCAAACACAGTCGCTTTTTTCTGGCAGGTGCAGCCGGCATGGGGAGGTCGACTGACAGGAAGAAGTTTTGGTGAGTCCCTCTGTGGGCTGTCATCAGGCAGCCAAATAAATTGGGATATTTTCAGTGACAACATCTTATAGAGAACCATGTGTGCTGGAAACACAGTATCGAGAATACATCAGAAAGGTTTGGGTAAAGGGGAAAAGTTCAGCTGAGGTCAGGCTGCATGCTGAATATGGTTGCCTGGGTTTTATTGGAGTTGGCAGGAGTTTTTCTAAGACAATTAAATCTCCCTGTTTTGTGCCGCTGGCATCGATATTGCCATTGTCTCATAAATAGACCCTGAGAATGTTTTTCATTAAAGAATAAAAAAAAAAGATGAACATCGTTGACACGGTGTTCCACTTCGCATAACTCTTTGAATTTTGAATTGAACTGTGTGTGTGTGTGTGTGTGTGTGCACGCAAATGCAGTGTCACTTTAATTTGACGTGGAAGTGAAATGAAGCCTGTCTGTCTGCAAGATCTGTTTTGTAGCAGAAGAAAAACATACTGTGCTCCTTGTTACAAATGATTAAAATATCAGTCCTTTCGTCTGCTTCCCTGCACTCCCTCTCTTTCCCTTTAGTTCCTGCACAGCATCTGTCTTTCTCCAGGGCTTTCAGGTCAAAATCTACTTCCAAGAAGAATCTAACTACTTTGTTGTTGTATCTGCACTTAACATATCATCGAGGGGGAATACAGGACCAATGCACTGATCAGTGGATATCAGACATTATTCTTTGTATGTAGTTTTCAGATGGATTCAGAAATTCTCCTCTCCTCCGATTTTCTGCCTCCTCAAGTTCCTCTATATAGCATAGTATCTCTTAGAAGTGGTATTTGAATTTAGCAGCCATGGTTTGCGATGCCTTTCAGGGGGAGTTTCTGGCCTGTAAACGAGTTGGATGGTTTTTATTGTAATCTTATCCAGCCAGGTTGCTAAATAGAATTACAGAGCTTCTGCTGGCTGTGGAGTACAGCCTTCCTGTGGATGTGTGATATAGAAACACAGAAAGAGGCGGTAAAAACTAAGAGTAAGGGAAGGTGCCTTGTACATTATGCCCTATACTGCATGCTGTGCTGGAGTCTGATCTTACTGAGGTTTAGATCCATGTTGATTTTAGATTTTGTCACACACGTGGAGTGTGCATGAGTTCCTCACTGGAAGACCTGGACACTGGGCACTGGGAATGCTGCCAGACATACAGGTTTTAATATCATTGCTAGTGTGTACTTTTACTATGTAGGTGGGGTCCATGTGTGTGTTCCCGTGTGTGTGCGTGCATGTCCAAGTCCAGCTAACAGAAGTGCCTCTGAGTAGTAATGTGTGAGTGCCGGCTAAAAGGGCTGGCTTGCTGAGTGATTGCCACATTACCCTTAAGTATGAATCAATCGTCTGTTCAGACATTTGGCTATTTACTGACTCACATGAATTTGATCATGTGTTTTCTTTTAATGGTTTTCTAGGATTTACCAAAATCTATATAGCACTGTTTTACTGGAGAGCACTGCAGATGGTAGAGAGTGGGTGGTATGTTGCCTTGTAGAGTGGTCTCAGATCAGAACATCGTTCATTGCAAATTTAGCTTCGGACAGTAATTGATCCCAATATTATAAATGTGTGTATGTGTGCATTACTATATTTTTTTCCCACCATGTATCCATAGAATTTATTTCAGCACATTTCAGTGTGTATGTGTAAACACCTTAGATTTACACATAAATATTACAGCAGGCAGATGGAGAGCCTTCATTCATAAACAAAGGTCTATATATAATGTTTACATTAGAAATATTACACTGCGTCATACAACCCACACTACAATTAAAATACAGTTAAGCATGAATTAAGCATTGTGGCAGATATGTAAGGCGGCGTGATCGTTTAGTACAGACCTCAGCAAAAATCAAATGATTCTTATTAGATACAATATACGAGTGCATGTGTGTCTGGATGAGTTCATGTTACAGATTATGTAACGGTTTCTCTTATGTGGTTGCTGAGTGGATGCTGCAATCTGTGCATCATCAGAAAGCATCACCTTTACATCTTATGTTCGCCAAACAACGCTTTTCGTTCATCTGTTCGCCAAGATAATATTAAAACA
Source organism: Caranx ignobilis (assembly GCA_021432705.1). Classification (NCBI taxonomy): domain Eukaryota; kingdom Metazoa; phylum Chordata; class Actinopteri; order Carangiformes; family Carangidae; genus Caranx; species Caranx ignobilis. The sequence continues at coordinate 43,192,186 of MU270014.1, read as the reverse complement.
AAACACATGCAGATGAAGGACACGACTCTAGAGGAAATATTTCTGCGTCTGCACACACGTGTTTCCACTGCAGGCGGCTTCTTTTCTCCAGTCATTCTACCTGTCAGTGTTTTCAGTGGCTATTGTGAAGTGGAGAGCGAAATGACAGTTTTTCAGGGGACTCAATGAAAGAAGGGATTTAGGCAGTAATCCGCCTCACTGATCCTTTTTAGAAACAACCAACTGTCTGGCACAACGCCTAGCTCTCGCCATGACACGCCTGCCTTTGATACCTGAAAGCTGGCCTGTAAAATGACACCCACAGTGGCATTTTCTGCTTCCCACATACTTCAGATCAGGCATGAGGAAGACTGAAGCCATTTCCCTCAGTTGGTAAAAAGGAATGGTTGTTGGCTTGCAGATGAGCCGAGGCGTGTAACACGGCAGCAATAACCACTGCAGTCATTAGGTTGTGGAAATCTGTGACAGTTTTCTCTTTCTTTACATATATGCCAATTGCCAGTAAACCTCATGTGCTATTATTAACAAGGATGCTTATACAGTGTGGCTGTTCACTGTTCAAATGAGGTCAAATAGAAACACAGAACTGTTTTGTTAGAGACCATTCATTAGTCCAACCTCAGCAAACCTTGCCATTGGCTGATATTCATTATTGCCTTGGGATGATGGTTCAGTTCACCTTTTTTTTCCTTTAAAATGAGATTGACCATTTAATCTGCCCAAAAGATGAAACTGACTAATATAAATTTTCCATTTTTTAAGTCAAGCCAAGTCTGGGTTGTGTTTTTGTATTCATGTCAATGTAGTGATGATTCTCATGAGTTATCTTTTAATAATCATACATTTCACTTTAGAATGGGTAATACTTGTGATCCACCATGACTATTAAATATAGCATGTAGGGCCTTGGTCCTGGGGGCTATACTTTACTGGAGCTATGTGTGAGCTAAAACAACTATTATCCAGCAATTACTAAATGGCATGTAATTTTCTTTGTCAGGAACTGAATGGCCCCTTTATTTGAGTAAATGTAATAATTTTAGATTCTTTTTTTTCCACCCGTTGTGGTTTGAGAGATGTATTAAAGTTTGTAGCACTTTGATTTATGGACAATGTGGCCGGTTTAACACCTAATATGAATTGACCTCTTTGTCTAATGGTGGTTCTGACTATGGGGGATAACACATGCAGAAAAGGCCTCTGACAGACACCCAGTGGAGACACACACACACACACACACACACACTCACAGACACACACATATGCATAAGGCTGGAGTGGTTTATAGGGTGGCAATAAAGTGAAACGTTGTGTGAAATGAATCCAGTGTGAGTTACAGTGTTTTGGAGGCTGTATTTTCTTAGAGATGAAGAAGTGGACCCGCCCTGAGTGTCATGTTTATATAAAGAATTTTTATTTGAGTTTAATTTTCCAGCTCTATAGGTGCAGATCTGTACAACCTGACCCTCCAATCGCAAGATCTAATAAAAAGTGCAATCTTTGGCACGAGTGACTGCATTAGAGAAAACAAAATGTTACAAACTAAATCAGTGTGTATCTCTTATGTATAACTTTGTTTATGTTTCATTTAATTTGATGCATGGAGGAAACCTGTTGCATGTGATGCTTTTGGATAGTTCACTTTGTAAGTTAAATACATTGCAGGTGTACAAAGTAATGAAAAAAGGAAACTTACTTCAAGGCACAACTGGTTTGTGTTTGTAGAGAACAGTGTATTTAACCCTATCTCTTTCAGTACCCATAGTTTGAACAATGTTATGTTGTGGGGCCTCTCATTTTTTCTTACTGTATTTTCTTGTCTTTGTTTTTGTGTATGAATGCAGGGACTGTAGAGAGGTGTGAACAGTCTCATCTGTGAAAGCAAAACTCCATGTAGGGGTAAGAGAAAAATCCACTCACTCACATTAAGCATAAATGAGGATCTTTTCTTATTATTTACTCAAAAATGGACTGGTACTTTTAAAGTTGGACATTTATCCCACATCAATAAGAAGAGTAACCGGTGTGGTCTATTATTACAAGTTGTATGAACTCAAAAGAATCAGGTCCTGAAGCGTCAGGCCCGCCTCTCTACTTTCTCTGCAAATACTTGATTTTGGAGTCAACTGTACCAACCAAAATAGCCCAGAGAGTGCAGCTACATATGCTGAGGGAGGAGGAGGAAGGTAGTGAAGGGGAGACAGTCTCGTGTTGCGTGTTTCTCTGAAATCCAAACTTGCCAAGAGCAACACACACAGTGACACCATATCCTTAACTCCTTGACTCCTATCCATAAATTACTGTATATTTGACTTTTCCTAAAATATCTAACTTGAGCTGCAAAGACTCGCTGGTAGCCTAAATTATCACTGGTATTTTGCTACTTGTTCTTTTTCCCTAAAGCACATTGTCTATGAACAGAATTTAGTATCTCTGAGCAGTGGCTCTGCACAAACAGCTGTTCTTATTTATTTACATTTTATGAACAGTTGGCCGTAGAAGCACGGAGCTGTGAGCGCTGCTTGCTTGCTTGCAAATATAAATGTTTCCTGGGGGACAGCATGTGTAACCTTAGCCTGCACTAACACAAGGGATTTAGTCTCAGTGGCCAAGAAGAAATTTATTAGTGTGGACAACTACACCAACTGAGAAGGTTTGTGACATGTAAACGCACCATGAGCTGAACCATGGCTTATTCACCGTTTGAGTACATCGGTAATGCATAATCACATGCTTTGCAAACAGCCTGATGCGTGTGACTGAGACCAGACTGTCCTCTTAAAGCACAGACACTGTCCATAAACCAACTATGCAGTGCCACAGGTGATCTGCTCATAAATTGGTAGCTTTTGTTAGTCATTAGCATTGATGCAAGCCTGATACAAGATACTCTCCCGGACTCATTTCTCACATAGAGTGGTGGCACAGGTGCACAACAAAGTGGAAAGAGGCCCTGGCAAGTGTATCAGGGAGAGCTGTCCATGGCACAGCTGGCATCTGGACAAACACATTCTCCACCAGCACATATTTGTTTCTCAGAGGCCATTCAGTCAGGGGAGCCAGGTGCTGTTAAATGCGCATTTACATATGAGTGTTTTTAAATGAGGACCGTGCAGTTTGGAATATATTGAGCAGATGGTGCTTCGTTTGCAGAGTGAGCTGAAGGAGAGGTTCCCAGTGGGATTGTTTGAAACAGATAATGCCTCCGACAAGGCACATCCCGGCTGATTGATTATTTCACACTGAATGTATGTCATCACACACGCTTTAAAAGCACAGTATGTCTCAGTGTGTTATCACCATATACACAGGCATTGTTGAATTTATTCTTCACTATCACAGAAACATTTAGGAGCAGTTAGGCCTCCTTCAGGATGCCCTGACGCAAGGGTGATCATTATGTTAGACAGGGAGCGGTGCAGTAAGGCTGACATGGGCATGTTTCTCTGTTTCTTCTCCATACATTTCTGAGTGCCATGAACGAAGGTATATTTAGCTTTATACAGCTCTAAATAGGCTAGTGCAGCTTTAACAGCATAATAATTCTAGATTTACTGTTGTGATTTAGATATTTGCATGGAATATATCACGCTTCTTTCTTTTCTGTCTGTATTGTGTGTGCAGACTGACAAGCGTGGGTGAAGGATTTATAGGATTGTCTACATGCTGTGCAGTACCATGCTGTTGTCCGACATAACTAGGCCTCTATAAGTATTTTAAACTTTACTACAACAGTTATTTGGGGGAGTTTGAATAAACAATTGACATATTGTAACTAGTGTGGCTTTTTAACTGTCAATTAAAAAGTAATTAACATGTAGCAAATTATTTTTATCAAATCAACGGTACTTTAATTCAAATACAATTGGTGGCCCCACGGCAGACACATACTATCACTTTTCTAAGGAATCGCTCTATGCAACAACAGTGTAATTTCTCAAATTCTGTGTAAAGTATAGAATTATCTTTCATAATAACCAGTTAAATCGAGCTTATTTTTGTTGTTACATGAACTACTCTTTCAGGTGACCCACCCTGAGCTACAGAGGAAACACTGCGGTGTAGTGCCTGTATTAAACAGCAGCCTGGAACCTTTGACAGAGAGACACGTTTTAGCAGGGCCATTACTGCTGTAACATGAGAAGGTGTCTTCACGTGCAAACTCACAAACACACTAGCACGTAGAAGGAAATGCACGTGCACATACAGGCAGGTGTGCTGGCAACAGCATCTTTCAACATGACGGAGCTCTACACTAAGATACACACTACAGAGTGAGTGCGTGTGCATGTGTGTCGCTACTGGTGAGGTCATGAACTTGTCTAAATGGAAAAAAAGAATCTCCCATGTGCTTTTCCATTACATCTCACTCCAAAGACTTCACTTGTGCATTTGATACCGACCAGATTGTGCATAAATATTCTCTTCAACACATAAATGCTCTTGTTCCTACTATTGATCATAGTATAATAGTTTCATCAATCATCAGATATTTTTCATTTCATAATTTAAGTTAGAAGTTTAGAGTGGAAGAGAGTAAGAAGAAGACTTTCTTTCCTGAACTTTCTCCTTAACATTTATGTTCAAGTAACGCTTGTAGTTTGCTTTATCCCATCAGTATGTACAGCCAGTGAATGTGTACTGTAGTCAAACTTTTACAGAGTTTTAAACATGCAGTAAATACATTATAAGGTTCCACTCAGTTGCTAAAGCCAAGATCTTATCTGACTGATCTCAAGTGCTGCTCACTCGTCACCGTGTGTGAGCTGCTGTGATGACGATTTTCCTCTAAGCGCAGGTTGTCTCGCTGTCTCCCATTTTCTTTCTCCCATTGTCTCTCTTTTTTTTTTTTTTTTAACTTTGTCTCTCTTTTTTCTCTCTCTTTCTGTCTCTCTCACACACAGAGACAGCTGTTCACATGCTTCAGCAGCGTACTAGCGTTCAGCAGCAACAGAAAGTACTTAGTGGTCTAAAAAGGGAGCAGTAGCTTTGTCATAAGCCCTGTTTGGGTTAGAACAGACTCCTAAATAAACTGCTGCAATGGGACACCACTGTTTACCAGCAGTAAGACAGGACTGTATTCAAAGTGTAGCAGTGTTTTCTTAGTTGTTCAGCTGTGATGAGCCACAACAGAAACAACGCTGGCAATCTGTAGTGCCATGACGGAAGTAAAAGGGCTTTCACAGAAGCATGAATAATGTTTTAATCGATGCTTGGAAATTGCTCATTTTAGATAATAAACTAACCTTGGCATTGCAAACAGCTGTAGATCAGCAACTTCTGATGATCCAAAGTGACGTACCAAAATGGCCAACATGAAAACAAACTAATTACTTCCAAACCAGCAGTGCCACAAGATGTCGGTGTGGGAGAGAGCTGTAACCTCGTGTGCACAATAAACATAATATTAACTGTTCGTTGTTTTGCGAAAGGGATATGGACAACACTTGTCGTTGCATTCAGTCTCTCTACGTGATTTCTGTTCTCTGGGGAATTTATGTTTGGAAAAAAGGCTTAATGTCATATCTTACAAGAGGACTGCACTACTTTAACATTGTATTTCCGTAACACTGTTGGAAATTTTATGGGAGAAATTGACTTCATCAATATTTACAGCAGCAGATAAGATGTTAGATAACTCTTTAAACATACTTATATTAAATTGGGTTTGGTTTCTCTGCTGGATGTATAATAGAAAATACACATTAACTAAAAAATGACCATGAAAAAGTTTGGAGTTTATCTGTCTGCATCTTCTTCTGCACATACGTGCATATGTGCACATGCCAAAATTTAAACAAACACACGCACATTGACCTTGAGGGTGTTAGTGGTGTTGACGTTTGTTTGGACGGTGCTTCAATTCCTCAGACTGCGCCAAGGTCACATGGCCTGACATCAAAGAGAAGAATTTCTTCCTGGGCGACACTGAGAGCTCCGGTGTTTATTCTAAAAGTCTGACTGTCTCACTGTCTGTGTTTCTGTCTGTCTGTGGTGATGGCTAGCTTTGTGCCTGTCTGCCTCTCTGCCTGTCCGTGTGTGTACTTGCATTTGACTCTTTCTCTTTGCATAATATCCTCACAACTCTTGCTTTTCCATCTTATTCATTCTCTGTTGTTTATCTTTGGCAATCAAGGAAAAAAATCACTTGGTGTGCCTTCATTGTAGAGAAAGATGAGCTGTGGGCCTCAATGGAAAAGCATTTATTTGTTGCCATGCATATTATGTTGTCAGCCCACTGCCTGTTAATGTGGAGTGACTGGATTTGGCCAGTTCCTCTGTGCTTTTCAGTTGAATGACATTTAGCGAAGAGTGGTGATTGCTCCATTTCTCTCCGTTTTAAACAACTGCTGTTTTCTTTAGCAACAACTTATTTAAACCACAGCCAGCTGGAACGTTACTGGGAAACGCATAGTTGGTCTTTGTGGTTTGGACTTTTTTTCCACCTGTCTCTTGTAACTCATTGTGTTTGTCTTCAATCTACAGGTCTGGTCAGGATGAGGTGATTTTGTTATTTGGTTCCTGGCTACAGATCAGATCAGTGTGTGTGTTTTTTTTAAACACCCACAATTGGTGATGAGCAGCAGAACTGTAGTGCATGTAAACTATAAAAACAGAGTGGGATTCAACCTGTGCAGCATATAGTAAAAGGCAAAAGGATGGCAACAAGGGTGCAGCATGAATACCAATAGGATCAATGTTTTGTTAGGAACAACATGGTCCTTTCCGACAAAACCAACTTAAAATGTATAATGTAAGAGCCACATTTAATAGTCTGATTGTATTGTCACAGCATTGGAAGCACCAAGCTGTGTCTTCACGGCAAAGTAATTCAAATTGCATGGTTAGCTGTGAGGTTTTTCCCCCGGGGATGTGTTTTGTTTTGATGTCCTCCACTGCAACCAGATGAATGGCCACATGGAGAGCCGGGGGGAGGAGGGGACCTTGTGGACATGTTAAAGGACACCTGTGGGGCTTTAGGGGGCCTCTGCATGATGGACGTGGTTCCGCTTCAGGTGGCAGTAATTTCTCTAAGCCACAGGGAGGGGCAGTGGGGTCGGATTGTGTGTGTGCATGGGGGGGGCTTCTCTGCCCCTTTTGGTGCCGCAACTTTGAAAACAAGTTAGTTTAATAACTGTCAGATTGATGTATTGCTGTGTTTTGCAACAGTTTTCGTGTTGGTTTTACATCCTTAGCATTAACTAAAATACTAGTTCCCTTCACGATGCACAACTGATTATTATGCATGTGTGCTTATATGCACATATACCCTGTAAACACATATATTGTATATATGTGTGTGTGCGTGCTTGTAGGCCTACCTCTGAAACTGTAATTGCTTCTAATACCACCGGGCACACCACGCAGATCGTGACAGAGTCTCACCCACAACTAATGATTATGTAAATACAACAGCCATCTGAAGACATAATTGTGTGTGGTGTGTGTGTATGTGTGTGTGGGTGTCCTACCTGATATACTTTTATCTCTTATCACATGGAGATCAGCTGTTAGACAAATGTGGCATTGTTGAGCGCTGAGATAGAAGCCAAATGTGTGCATGGATGCGTGTGTGTTTCTGTATGTGAAGCTGTGGTTCAGAGCCTCATCTGTTCTCTGCACCTGATACTGAGCTGGACCAGGTAGCTCCAGGTATTTTAGATGAGAGGACCCGGAGCTTGTTATTAAATGTCACAGGCTGATCTTCTAGAATATCCAATAATGTCTCAACAATAGCTCAGCCTCTACACACAGACACACACAAGTCTGTGTATAAAAGGGATAAGAGAAATAAAAGTCACCACACCTTATTATCCATCTGTTTGTGTCCGTGTTGGCATATATCCCTTTAAAAGTGAATGTAAATACATCAAGATGTGAAGAGTTCTATTGTGATTTCATTAAGCAACATAATGACATGAAAGTTTGTATACAAAGTAAGAAACCAAGCTGACTGGGGATGTGTTCGTGGCAGCAGGGCCCACTAATTTCACACCAATCAACACACATCCACTCCATCAAAAGGCAGGCACCACGACTCAGACTCTTTGCTTCACTTTAAAAGCCATTCTGGTATACTGCTGGAATACCAATATTGTCTAGAAGCTATAGAAGTCCAGTCTTAGAAAATAAGGGCTAAAATATTATTGTTTATGTAGCACCTTTCTTAATATAGTCACAAAGTGCTTGTATGGATGAAAATAAATGAAGATACATTAAAACAAAAGAGGAAACAGAAGTCAGTATGGATGTATTAATTTATCCTCGTTGCACACACACAAAAGAAGAAGAAGAAGAAGAAGAAGAAAAAAAGAAAAAACACGTCAGAGGTCCCTGTGTGCTCTTCAGGGAGTAATCACTAGATTGAGTTACAGTGAATGACTTGTGCTGTTGTTGATACCTTAACAAATTTAACTGCATGTTCCACTGCCTAACCTTGACCTTGATTACCTCGTGCTGCTGTTAGACGAGCAAATAAAACTGCTGTCCAACATGAAATGATTTGTTTAGACATCATGATTCAAAATTGTGTTTATAAAATGTGTTTGTGTTGAATATGACTTTGAAAAGTTTAAAGGCAACTCCTTAAATTCTGACAAATAAGCTGAGCATGGCTCATAAAGGGTATGAAACGATCAAAACTGCAAACTCCCCCCTCCCCGTCTCTCTCTGTCTCTCTCTCTCTCTCTCACACACACTCACTCTCACACTTACACTCACATTCTCACACACAGAGAAAACCACCTACATGATTTTACTACATTAGTTGTTGAATACAGTTTCTTTAACAGCTCTCTAATGACTCTGCAGCTGCAGGGATGTAGAAAAGACCACCCAGATCATGAAATGTGACGATGACACGTGCACACAAGGACAGAGAGAAACTTTTTAGGAGTAATACGACAAAGTCTAAAAGCCCAACAGAATGGAGACATGTGCAATGTAAGGATATCTCTTAATGCAACACTGTACGCTCCATATGAATTACCATCATGTGGAGTCAATAAGAGGTTGTGATTTAAGGAATGTTGTGGAAATTTTCCTGACGAAAACTGATTTCCAGCACTCAAGCTAATGCATGCATACATTCATATACACACCCACACATACACAATCAGATTAAATGGTGCGTTGCAATATTTTGCAACAGGCATGCGCTTCTAGTCAGGGGGAAATTGAATTTAAGTTTTTGTAACACAGCTGGTTGTGTGTGTGTGTGTGTGTGTGTGTCTGTGTGTGTGTTCATTTACCTGCGAATAAGCACACAGTTGTGGTCGGTGATAATTTCTTCCTTCTGCTTAGTCACCCACAAAATCACCACCAACTGCAAAGCAAAATCGTCCTTGTTAGTTTTGCATGTGTATCTTTTTTTTGTTTGTTTGCATGACTGACAAGGTGAAGTCATATTGAAACATAAGTTCACAGAGTGACTTCCAGTCTAACAATTCGCTCTTCTACCACATGCTGTGCCAATCAAGAAGTGCAAAGCTCAGACAGTGTTATTCATAAGCACATGTCTTAAAAAGCTGTCTCTGTGCCATTTGTTCCACAGATGTGCGATTGATGTTCAGATCAGATGCTTTGCTCTGCTCATTTGTTTCTCAGTGGGATTCCTCTCACCAGTTGTGAATCAACTCTGACATCGCCTCAGCAAAGTAGGAACTAATATTAGTATTCTTGATTGTATTTATACACTTAAAACCAAAAACTGTTGGTTATATTTCAGTCTCATTTGTTGCTGTGTCCATGATTGGATGGGGAACTTGTGTTGACCTTTAGATTATATTCTAATCCACAAACTATCATAAATTGAATAAAGGTCATCCAAAATTTTTTTCCAAGAGGATATGTGATTTATTTCTTTGTGGTGAAGTATTGAAATCTCTCTCTGTAGTATACACATTTGCGCAGGCAGTCCAGGTATTTACACATACTGACTGCAAAGCCAGCAGAGGTAAAGACCAGTATGTGGTTTCCACACGGAATAAATGCATACACACACATGCACGCACATAGGCATGTTACTACGTGTCAGAGGCGTTAGCTTGGAGTGCAAAGGTCACCCCGAGGGGTCAGAGTGTCGGGCTTATGTTTCAGCGCTAGAAGAGGTCCTCTGTTACACACTGAATAGACACTGTGAATAGTGTCTTCCAAGAGATGAAGAGTGAGATGGTGAACGTCAGGAGAGAAGGAGAAACTGAAGAACTGAAATGCAAAAAAAGAAAAAAAAAAAAGTTGGGTATGGGTGAAGGGCTTGGGGCTGGGTGAGAGAGGAAATGAGCATTCATGTTTTAGATAGCTGGAGATAGAGATCTTAATGATGTGTTAACAGTCTGTGTGCCTGTGTGTGTGTAGGCATGCATGCCTATGTATGTGTGAATATGCTCTAGTATTTGGCCGCATGCGTGCACAGATGTACATACACAGTGTATGCGTGTGAATACTTGTGCTGGAGCGGTGTTCATCTAAGTGTATGCACAAATGAATGTGTGTTTTGTGTGTTAGGTATGTCTGTTTCTCTGTGAACATAAAGGGTTGATGGTGGTCATACGAGAACCGGTGGTGAACTTAAGGATCCCTGAATAGTGGCTGCTCTATATTTGGGAGCTGGACCGAGGCTACTGGCCCTAACACTGACCCCACACCTGCCCTGTATGTGTGGGGTTGGATAGAGCGGGGATACGCAAATGAGTGTGTGTACTTTGTGTTTGTGTGACTGCCTGTGTTTTGTGTCTTAAATTGCATCATGCCTAGGTGTGTATTATGTGTCCGTGTGGGTGATTACTTTTACTAGTGTGTCATCATGTCGTTCTCTGCCTCATTCAACATGTTTTCTCTATGACATTTTCCTGCCAGTTTCCTCTACTTGCGTCACACTGATGCTGGAAAAATAGACATATCACAAGAAATTGAAATAAAAAACAACAAAAATACAAAAACAGTTTCACTCTGCATGTGAGCAAAATAATCATGTTTCCTCTAATATTGAACTCAAAGTTGATGGGCTTGTTATCATACCTACACTAACCAAAACAAATGTAAATCATGGAGGTACTTTTGCTATTATTGTCTTAATTGATTTTAGAAGGCTTGGTTTTGATATTTCACTAATGTAGGTCTCTGTCCAGAAGAGTGCAGTGCTAAGAGCTAACAGCTACCATACTAAACTGAACCCAGGCCTCTGAAGCTTGAGGGAGCCATGTCCTCATGTTTATTTTATCATTCATTCATTCATGTACGTACTAAAAGGTTGAGTGTCATCAACAGAGCCTGTTATGTCGTGCGATATTCCTTTTTAAAGTTAGAAAATTGAGCACTCTTTTAGCTCTCCTGCTTGTGCCTGCGTGAGTACTGTCAGCAAATGCATGATCGGTCTTTCGGTTCTTGTTCCGTATTTAGGTCTCAGGGTTCAGGGGTCATGGGGGTCGAGAGGCACTATGAATGACTGTTTGTTATCAGGTGGCAAACAGAATGTATGTGAATGTGTGTGCATGTATTCAAGAGAGAAAAACAGGAAACAAAGATTGACTGAATGACAGAACAAAAGAGACAAAAAGAGGGTTTGTGATAAATGGAAATATAAACACAAACAGGAGACATAAAGACAAGCATCTTAGGGAGAAACAAAGTTTTCTTTATTTTTTCAGCTTATTTTATTTCCTGCATCTGCATTTATTGTTTAGTCATAATTCACATTTCCTTCCCACCATCTTCAGAGGCTTTTATAGTTGTTGTCTTCATGTGCATTCATATAACAAATACAACCATTAATCATATTGAACAAATAAGTAGATATGGTTTAGGATTTTAATATTTCTTTAAGCATGCAAACATGACCTATTTAATGATGAATAAACATAGCACAGCATTACTGCTCTTCCAAACACACCTTAGAAATACAATAATTTGTGTCAACTATACAGAAAGTGATGAACCTGAGCCTGATCTGGGTTAAACTTAGAAAAAATTGGATTTTTTAGTTATTCTGGCCATTAGTCTCCACCTCAGTTTGAACTCCTGTTAATCATCTGAGATTTTATATTGTGAGTCTCTTTTTTGTGTATTTTTATCCTTTTCTCTTTCCTCTCCCACCTTCCTCTTCCCCCCTTTCCTGTCTCCTAGCCCCTTTTACCCCCCTCCTGTCATCTGTTTTTCTCCCTCATTTCAGACTCACCCGTTCTTTTCTCTACTAATTGCCACCTCGTTGTAGCATCCCGGGAGCCGGGAGCTCATTAATTGGTGAAGAGGAGACAGGTGGCGCCACTATGTTGTGATGCTTCCTGTTAGTTGTGTGTGTCAGTTAATTGTGTTCATGTTGTGTTTGTGAATTCACGTTTGTTTGCATGAGCTCATTTTTGTTTGTGTGTACGCTTATATCTTTATATGCCCGTGTTTGTGTGTGTGTGTACGTGCGTGCATGTTCCTGTACGTATGTGATTGTGTGTGGGTGTGTGTGTTCGGGTTTAAATGAGTGTGTGTGGTGCCCCTGCTTGTTAGCGGCACGGAGCCCCTTCTCACTGTAATCTCTTTGTTTATGCAGTGCGAAAAGGGCCTGGCGGGGGCATGAACTCCCCACGCTCTTATCCCACTGCGCCACTCACCCCTAGTAGACCCTCATGCCCCCCCGCCACCCTTCCGACACCCTGCTTTGGTCCCATCACCTCCCCCATCCAACTCAACTCCTGCCCAACTCTGTCCTCCCTCCATGTGTCACGTTGTCCCTCCTTCCTGTCTGACTTTGTTAACATCAGAGACTTAAGCTGTACATTCTGCAGGTCAGCAAAGATGCATCAAACTGTTGAGCAGGGCCCCATGTTCTACGAGAACAACACCTGTCTTAACCAGTGGTGTTATCTAAAAGTTATTTGCTAGTTATTTCAAAACTATAATCAGTGGCTCATAGATACAGCAGTTAGTTATATTACTCAGCAGTGAAAATAAGGTTTTTCATGACTTTATTACTACATTGGGAGTTAAAGGGATATCCCGGCGTAAGTTTAACCCACGGTCTAACACACCATGACACCAAGTAGAACTCCCCCTTGAGAGATCAAGTTTGCCGACTGCAAACTTCTCTGGTTACTTCTCTGGTTACAATAGCAAACTACTGTTGTTTATTCTCCATGAGCCAACTGCGATCAAAAAAGCCACTCATATCCACAAATAATGCTCAGAACAGCACCAAACTTCATCAACAGTACAAATAGGGTCCCAGCACATAAAACGAGGCATCAAACATCTGCTAGCTTCCACTTGCCTCCAGCCGCTGGCTAGTTGTGGGGAAAGCCCTGACAAGTCAATTATTGAAACTTACGCTGGAATATCCCTTTAAGCATCAAATTTAATTCCTAGTTCCTCTTTTGCTTCCATTTCACTTCCTCTACTCAGTTTAGCATGCTAATCGGCTAGTCCTGGCCTGGTTTGCGTGGCTCGCCATTTTCCAGTACCGAGTTATTGTCGTGTCCAGCCTGCTCTGACTGTTAACACAATGATGATGAAGACAAAAAAAAAACCAGTAAGTTAACATATAATAAATGCAAATAGTTATTTTAAACAGCTTAAAATACTTCTACAAATTCTTGCTGCTTCTTTTGTATAAAGAAATCCTCCTCTCCTGAATGATAAAACACTGAACAGATATCAAACTTATATCAAACATCTGGTAAATCAGTGAACAAACCAACCCCAAAATATCACAGAAGCAAAACATTACATGAGTTAGTAACTGTAACTGAATTTCAAATCATTGAAAAAATTAGTCACATGATTCATGTGAGCAGATCAGTGCCAGCAGAAACTGTACTTAAATTCAATGAATGTGAATTGGTCATGCTCATTTTAGAGCATTAAATTCAATCAAGAATCTGGAATGGATCAAACTTAATAAAATAAAACTGCACAAAACAATCGGATGCCCCAGAATTTTGCCTTTAGCAATAATTTCATATTCAGTATGAACATCTTTATGAGTATCTTTATTAAGAGTCATTATTTCAACATAAATAACTACTGCAGTCTCTTTCCCTTTTCTTCTTCTCTCTCTCCGTCTTTGTTCCAGAGTGCCTGTTTTAATCAAATCACATACTTCTTCTCTCCCTTCATTCTGGCCCTCACCTCTAACCTCTCTCACATAGCTCTCCTTTGAAGTCCTCAGTAAAACGCTCTATTCAGTCCCTGGCAGTATGTATCTGATTGTTTGATAAAGTCTGTGAAACAGAACAATTACAAAGCACTAGTGTTTTGCCTAACAGATGGTATCATCGGTTGGTCAAATGGTGGCCTTTTGGCAGGTCGAGAGGAGCTGGTGTCGTGGGCAGTGAAGTGTGAATAAGTTGGTGTGTGAGTCCATGTTTGTATGTCTGGGTTGGTGTACGTGTCTTTGTATCCGTGTGTGTCCATGTGTTCATGCAGGTGTGAGGGTTACAGGCGGTTTGTAGGTCAGCTCCCTGCCCCTGGTGTCACCTTGCTCTGTTTGGCCCTAAACAGCCACCATAACAGGGCCTCTTCTCTTCTTCTCTTCTCTTCTCTCTCTCTTCTCTTCTCTTCTCTTCTCTTCTCTTCTCTTCTCTTCTCTTCTTTCTCTTCTCTTCTCTTCTCCTCTTTCTCTTTGCTCATCTTTTATCTGTCTATCAATGGTTTAATTGTTGCATTCAGTTCAATTAATTGTCTATCTGATAATAGTTCAGCATATATGTGGTGTTTTTTCAGGTCTATAAAAGTCTTTTTCATACCGAATGGGGGTGTTTTTTCCAGCCATAAAAATTTCAAGTGATGATATTACTAATCTCCGCTCACAGTACACAACGCTCAGCAGGCATGTGTAGGGATTGAAAGAAGCACTGTTTTTGGCAGGTGTGTTTGTGTGTAATAGAGAAAGAGAGGGAGACTGGGAGAAAGCAACAGTGAATAGGACAGAAAGGTTTTATTGGGCGAAGCTATTCTTGGCGGTAGGAACAGTTGTCATTGGCCATGGAAACACGTGTAGCTCTTTTATTAGCGTAAGCTCCCACTTTAGGTGGTCCTCACCTCGTAGTCAAAGCAAAACCGAGTTAGATTTAAGCAGTAAATTAGAACTACTAAAACCCTGTGCTTGTTAATCAGTGCAGGGTGATGCCTAGGAAAGGGTTACAAAAGATTTAACAGAAGTGAAATACACATCAAACATCTTAGATAATTGAGATCGTTCCGTACACAGCTATAACACACGGTTGTCAGTTCATTTGACACCATATGTGTAGCTGTTAGCTGACGATCTCTGAAAGGCTGTTGCCTCAAACTGTCATAGTGACAGCTCAACAAAAACAACACTGGGCTTAATTATTTCACCTCATGACAGGCATGTGCCTATTATGTAGCTTTGAACTCCAGCTGAACTTTTTGATGCCAGCCAGTTCAGAAATACGCTTAAGGCTCCTCACTTACCACTTCCCATTGTCTGATGGTGATCCATGTAGTGTTTGATCCATACTCCAATCCCTGAATATCTGCTTGTACTTTTAAATTGACACTGTCAGTATCAATCTGCTACTCACATTTTGACCGTCAGTGATGGTTTTTCAATAGATGAAGGATGAATAGTTGTGTTGCCTTCAGTGTCATTAGAAATGCTGACAAAAAATCAGCTGACATTCCCTTCACCATCCAGCTATCTCAGGAGATGGCTGGATTAGAAGGCAGGTATCCACATCCACATCAACTATTTGAAAATTGCTGAACACGGTTGGTGATGTCTTCTTGCCTTGGTTTGGCATAGCAGGGCTAAAGAAGGCTACATACACACTACTGTATTCTCATTTTAAAATGCATCTCTTACTCTACGTTTCCTAATGCTGTCGTGTCCACACCACTCTGAGCCCTGAAAACCTGGACTTGCAAACAGAGATCCTTGGAAACTGACACTGTCACTCTCTCTTATCAGCCTCAACTACCAGTGGTGCAAGCAACATGAGGAGCAACCACTGAATAAATCCTAAATGAACTTTTCTCTCTTTGTCCCATGAACCGTTGCAGTTTTTAAAATGCCTGAATGAAACATTATTCATTTAGATTATGTGAAGAATCCAGTCATCAGTGTTGTGTATGACACACAACCAAATAAACACTATTCCCTTAAGTTACAGCGCACTCCAGTCAACACTGTCTCAGATATTTAGTGTGACAGATGGAAAGACAGGCGGGGGCCAGTCATTGTGGGGGGACAAAACAAATGTTGGTGGGTGGCTACAGATCGTGATCCTCAGTTATTTGGTAAGCTGCTGCATGAATCAGAAAAGCAGGCAGGGAAAGCTCTCACAGAGCAGGTAGGACATCTCTTATTCTCTCTCACTCTCAGCTCCCCTCAGGAAGTAGCAGCCACACAGCTCCTCTGTCTTCTGCGAACTGTTCTGTTTCCTTAACACGAGATTTTTAACATTCCAGCCTTTTGGCCAAACATTTCCTCCTTTAACAACCCTAAGCCCCGTTCTTCACAGGGGGTCAACCTGATTTGACTTCTTCCTGACCGAAAAGGCCTGCAAGTCTACTCAAAAGTACACATTTCCCACCATTCTCTGAATCCAGCCACATCTGATTTAACATACACATCCTTGGAATTTGTCACTACAGATACTCAAAGTAAATTTCTACCATCTATGTGGAAACTAAATAACAGAGAACATTTGTTTTTGACAGATTTCTTGAGGGACAACACTGTTTCCACTGGGATGTGCAGTAATACCCCTAACATCAACAGGAATATTTATGATATCGTGATTAAAGGGGTGGATATCTGTTCTTAGTTTTGTTGTACCCCACCCTAACCACACCTATTCACATCAATGACTTTATGGAGGTTGTAAAGTGATACAGTGAGTAGTTTCACAATGACAATAACAAGCTGTAAAAGTCATTCCCAGTCTGACACTAGACCTTCATTATTTTTAAATGGCTTGACACCTACCTCCATATGCGTGTGTGTGTGTGTGTTTTGTCGTCATATTGTCTTGTGCATTTCATCACATAACTGATCATTGATACGGAGTGTAAATACAATCCCTAAAGATTGATCCAGCATGAATGTGAGATTTTTTTATCCTCTTCATGACTGTGTGTCTCTGCATTGGTGTCTTGTGATTCGTCCTTTGACTGCTGTCTTCACTTCCTTTTTTCACCCTTCCTAACCGTGTTTGCGAGAAAGGATTTGCTACCAGTGGTGCAGGGGTATTTTCTCCAGAGGTCAAAGGTCAATATAGAACAAATCAGTGTTGAGGTCAAAGGTCGACCTGACAGACTTCTTCTCTGTCACAGAGTCATCATCATGCCTCACCTCACTCTGTGTGTTATTCCTTGTTTTCCTAATTTCTCTCCTCACTTCCTTGGGTTGTTGGATGAGTAGTGTGTTTGTGATGGGGAGTAGCTGAAAGCTTCACTAGGCCTCAGTCCCAGGACTCAATTCTGTGGTTGTCCGTATCTCGTGGTGAAAAAGGTTAAACACTGTGCATTTGCAGCCCTTTTACTTGTTGACTGACTGGCTGATTAATTTGCAAAATTGGTAATCCGATGCTGCATGACTTTGTCACTACAGCAGCCAGCAACAATTCTGGCAGTTTTTTTAGCATAGCTACTTTATGGAGAAGAGAGTTGACAGAACTGCCTCATGAGTGTACGTTTGGACTTTCCTGATTTTGTTAGACAATGTCACGGTTATAAAATCTAAATTTAAGCAGCAGGGCAGCAGTTTGGAAATGGCTCAAAAGTGCCTGCTGGAAACAAAAACATGTAAATAAGACCAGTTTTATTTGGAATTAAGCTGTTTTATAATGTTGTGTATATATGAGCATTGCTATACTCCACCACTTGCACATTCCTTGTGGACCAGTTTTTCATGCAGTTGCTGTTTGCCTTCATCCATAAATCTTTCACGCCTACGCTTTCACCATCCTTCCAAACAGTTTCCCACTATTTACACTTTTGTGGTCTATTTGAACAAAAAATTATATTTACCTTTTTGGCTTATCTGTGGCTTCTTCATAGACAGAAATGAAATACTTCATTTTCCTCTCCACTTTACATGTAGGCAGAGAAGTAACAGGAAGAGGAACTCCTGTAACTTTCACGCACCTTTACAACCACACACCCATACACTCGCATGTTCTCTCATCCTCTCTCTGCGTCTCTCCACAGACCATTCAGGCAGGATAGATTGCTATGTAAATGCATCAGTGAATAGCAGTGAATGGACAGATTTAAAGCAGATTATGTTAAACTGCTTGTTAGTTTAAAGACACAATGAAGTGCATAAATGGAGATTAGCAGATGTGCTGCTGTGCCACAGAGGTGTTTCTCCAAAATGGACTTAATCCCCTGTCTGTTAGTCAGTTCACACATCAAATAGAGGGATAAATGCTTCTAAAAGTGAACCAGGAAAAGGTAAGGTGGTCTTTAAATCCTGTGGTGGAGATGGAAATCCCAAAGCGGGGATGATTTATTTGAATAACAAATGCGTATCTGAAGCCACAAGTATGCCAAGTATATTTGTAGGTTTGCTGCACCACCACAAGGAGTTGTGGTGGTTGTGTGCTTCTTTCTTCTTTCTTTCTTTCTTTCTTTCTTTCTTTCTTTCTTTCTTTCTTTCTTTCTTTCTTTCTTTCTTTTCTTCTTTTTTAGAAAGGTCTCTCTGGTTTAGCATTGCATTCCTGTTGACTTCACACTGTACAGAACAAAAGCTGTGACAAATCGATGCAACAGAAGCACTTTTTTTACATTGCCACTCTCTGTTGACCACATTTTACTTCTTCTGAGCTCTGCGTTCTTTTATGTGTTGACACTGAAAGCTGCTGACATGTGAAGTTGTCGTGTTATGACAGCATGTCAAAAATGATGAGCGAGTGAATGCTGAATAAAGCACAGTGACCCCCAGCGCTGGTGGAGGAACGTCATCTGAATGTGTAAAGGGAGCTTAAATACAATTAGCATATGAAAAACAGACGGATTCTGAAAAAGCAAGACCATCTGCTTCAGATTCAAATGTCTGGGCAACTTTATTTTTTAACCTAAAGTAGAAATGTCTTGCATATTCATGGCCTCCTTTTATCTTTCTTTGATCCCTACTGTCCATCACTCTGTCCTCCTCTTCCCATCCACCTTATTTCTCCTCTCTCTGAGCTCCTTCTCCCTGAAAGGTCAATACCTCTATTTATTATCTCAAATCTTCTCCTTCAAACCACCTCAATCATCATTCTCCTCTGATCTCCTTTTGTTTTTCTTGTCAGTAACCTTTTCTTTACTCTTCATTCTTTTCTTTTTCTTTCAGTTTTGCTGCTCATCCTTCACTTCTGACAACCGCAGCCATTCATCATAGGCCCAGCAGGAAGGTGACACTATGAAAGACTAGCAAAAGTGTGTGAGTATGTGTGTGTGGGGCACCGGCCTACAATAC
The DNA here is from genome assembly GCA_021432705.1 of Caranx ignobilis. Lineage (NCBI taxonomy): Eukaryota > Metazoa > Chordata > Actinopteri > Carangiformes > Carangidae > Caranx > Caranx ignobilis. The sequence goes on along the minus strand of MU270014.1, from coordinate 43,172,769 downwards.
CTTAAAGTAACTGTTTTTAAAGGGGTCATTCCTCAATCTGCATATGATATCCTGTCTTCCAGCAAATCGCTCTAGACATTCATTACTCTCTCTCTCTCTCTCTCTCTCTGTCACACACACACAGCTAGTGGGGATTGGGGGCACATGCTGTCACAGTTTTTAAAAGGCTTCCCGTGGTTAGACATGCTTGAAATGACATTCTGGTTCACTGGAGGAGGGGAGTGGGAAAAGGAATGGAGGAGAGAGAGACAGGAGTAGAGGGGGAGGGCACTTGAGCGCAGTTAGAGAGATAAAAAATAAAATGTAAGAGTGATAACAGAGTGTGATTTAAAAGATCAGCAAAAACAACAACAACGACAACATTTTGATGACATTAAGTGGTTTTCTTGTCACCGTAGGTGGCAAAGATGTAGCAGCAGTTCTGAGGTTAAGGGTATGTGAGTGTAATTACATTTCTAAAGATTATTTCTAAATTAAATCTGTCTTTATGCCCCTGGCTGTCCTGCTAATATGTCAGCATGGAAATATTCATGAAACGAACAATTCTTGTTATTCACTGTCAGGAACCAAGCTGATCAGAGGTCAGATTGACACAAGTGCTGTTCTGAAAATGTTTTCCATTTTATTAACAAAAAAGGCAAAGAAATACTAAATATACTTATACACACACTATATCTATGCCCATGAAAGAGGTCAAAAGTGAAATGAACAGAGAAACCGATGAATGTGGTGAACATAAAGTGGCTGATCAGGCCATTTAGACTTGCATTCACAAACGGATAACTCCAGCAGAAACTAGTGGCTCAAAGAAAACAGAAAAAAAAAAAAAAAAAAAAAGTCAGGTTGATGAAACTTACATAGCAAGAGAGAAGAGTTTGGGGTGTCATGCTAAAGAACAAACAAACAAACCAAATAAATGACATGTGTGAAATCTTCACTGTGTGGCTGCTGGTGTTGGCAGCCATTCTTTGCATAATGTTGCTTGAACTCATGAGCACATTTCACCTTCAGCTGATTTTCGTCCTTGATGTATTACGTCTTGTTCCCACTGACGGGCGCAGTAGTTTTCTGTCATACGGTTTATTAAGGTTCATGTGGGAAAGGGGCTTCAGGGAGGAGGGAGACAGAAGAAGAATACTGTTTATTTATGAAGTGATTTTCCTTCTCATCGAGGAGCGAGGCAGGCAGGGCTTCCATTGTCTGTCACTAATGAACAACGTGAACAAGTGTGAGAAAGAAAAGAAGTGCAAAGAACAGCGGCAGCTACAAACGAGACAGATTAACATGAAAACAAAAACTGTTTGCCCAGTCTATTTACTCACACGATTTCAAAAATCATCATTGTGTGTTGGTGGGGTGGGGTGGGGGGTGGGGTGAGGATAAGTGCTCGGTGTTGTGCTGTTTCAGGGCTGTAATGCTTTTTGCAAAGTGTTGCAAAGTTTTCTCAGCACACACACAAACTTTTGTCTGCAGTAAATGCCTTGCAGGCAAAAGGATAGCACTGAGAAGGAAATGGTCTATTAGAGTGTCTCAACCCATTTATTTATTAGTATAAAAGCTCCAGGCTGGTGTGATGTAACCTCTAACAGCTCTTTTAAAGTGTCTCTGCTAGCTACCTGGTTTGTTAATAGCACACCACTTTGTGAAGAGGTGTTTTGAGTAGGCTTTCAGAGTTGTTTTTGGAATCCAGGTTTCTCCTATTTTAATTTACGTGTCAGACTCAAATATGGTAATTTTTCCTGTCTGAGCTTTGGTTAATAATAATAAAAAAAAAGAAAAAGAAAACCTTCCTAGTAATGCCAGCGCAGACTGTAAAGTTATCTAACATACTTTGGTACAGTTTGAGTTAAATATTGTTTTACATAGGCCTGATCCAGCTCTTCTTCCAGGCAAAGACCGAAGGTCATTACCTTGGGCTCAAAACCTTAGCCATAAGGACATGTTAAGTACACTGCAATTTGGCCTTCTCATTTATCAGAATGTACAATTGAAACCCACTCTCTTTAGCACACTTGAAGTGGGCCCTTGCTCTTAATTACGTTGCCACTTTGGGCTGCTTTTGGGGGTATGCACACAGCCGTTGTACCCACTGTCCACATTGTTGGTGGTTACTCTGTTGCGCTTCCCATATATTTGCTGGGCATATACCGGTCAGATATCCACAGTTAAGAGAAGGCCACTTTGTGGTCATGCAATTAAAGTGCATGTGATGTTTATGGGATATTTAATTAGGCAATGTAACCGACTTTGGTTGTTTATTGAGTCGTATGCAATGGTTTCCCAAGTTTACAGTTATGGAATGCTGCTCAAAAAACAGTTTGATCAACCATTTGTTCCACTTTCAGCCTGACAGAATTCAAGCAGTAAATGAAAAGTGGGAAGAGTTATCTGTTAAAGCTGTTAAAGTCGCAGAAATCCTCGGATCCTGCTGCTTGTTTTCAATATCCTCCTCACCCTCCTCCCACTTTTTTCAAAGCCCCATCTTGCTCCTGTCTGCTCCCTGCCCCCGTTTTCTTTCCACCCATGTCCTCCCACCCTGTGTGTGTGTGTTTGTGTGAGCGGGTCAACCCTCCCTACTAGGCAAGTGAAGTAAACTCCCCCCTTTTGCCTCTCTCTGTCTCTCTCTCCCTCTCTTCTCTCTCTCAGCTGGGCTGCTACTGTCAGACTGGGTTGGAGGACAATCAACTGCAACTGCTGCTGCTGCTGCTGGTGTGTCTTGTGTGGTGTGGACTTTCTCACGTTGTGGTGTACACACACACACACAGAGGAACTTGCATGCCCAGTACTCCCCCCACCTCTCTCTCTCTCACTCCTTCTCTCTGTCTCCCTCTCTCTCTCTCTCTGGCACATACACACACACACTCACTCAGAGGAAGAGGCAGTGTGAGTGGAGGACCCTGTGGAGTGTATTGAAGAGAGGAGAAGAGAGGAGCGGAGCAGCAGACTCTACCATGCCAGTGCAGGGAGGAAGGCTGAAGCGCTGTGTCTCTCTCTGTCTCTGGAGTCGGAGTCCTCTGCTGTTGCTTGGACTGTTCTCTCTTCATGCACAAGCACACGGTGAGTTACTACAAACTTTCTCCCCTCGCTGTACATTACACTCGTGTTGCTGTTTTCACTCAGCTTTGCCATTCAACCACTGTGCTGCAGCTCAACTAATGTTGGTAAGATTTTCTATTTCCGCTTTGAAAACGTAGTTGTGAATTTTCTCCTGTTTTCAAACTGCCTTGGTGGTTTTATACTCTACACTGCCTTTCATACCTTCATATATCTCTGTGGATGCACAAGTGTTACTTTTAGAAAGTTGAGACTTGACGCTGTGTCCTGCTATGCAGTGTCTGAAGTCTGCAAGCAACTCGTGATGATGGTCAGGTTGAGGAACCGGCTCCAAAACATAACAAGTGATGTAGATATAATTTTAAAGCTACAACCTGTATGTAGTTGTTTTATAGCAGAGAATCACTTGTACACAAAGTTACACATCTGCATCACAGCAGTACGTTGCAGGTTATCAAGGCCAGAAGCTCAGAAAAGTCCCGTCCAACATGGTTGTTGTTTTGCAACTGACAAACTGCAGTTTCAGCTGGCATAGGTCTTTTGTATTTTTATTATAGTGATAAGAGTAAACTTGAGGCAAGAAGTCAAATTTGTATTACAGAGCAAATAAATAATTGTTTTCAGATATATGATATCATCAACAACAATCTCTTGAAGCTATCAGTACTGACTGTACAAAAACAAAGTAAAACACAAAGACAGTGTATTTGTAGAACTTATAGTAAGGTAATATTTCATCGATTATCTGACCACTTTGTCAAACTCACACTCATTCTCAAGTGTTACAGTTGCTCTGACGTCCAGTAACACATCTCCAAATATCCACAGTGTGCTTGCTGTGTTTTCTCAAACCAGACAGTGAGGTATATTGTCATGAAGCAACAACGTTACTGTTAACCACATTGGCCGCTTTGTCTGTGACCATGTTTGGTATCTGGAGTGTGATTGGAGAGGTGTTAAGAGAAAGAACATGTCAGATTTAATAGTCTGTTATGTTTAGTGTCATGATGTGTGTCATTAAGGTTTGACTCTGCTTCTGTTGTTTCTCCTGCATGAGGGTTTAACCCCTGCAAAGCAGTTCTGCGTACATTTAAATTCACATAAGAGTGAATATTGAAGATATTTAAAAGAAAGTGTGCAATTCAGGCTCATGGTGTATCTTATGAGTGATGGTGCCTGCACATATTTTTCCTCTCTGCCTTTATTGTTGGTCTATTTAAAGTCATTGGAGATTGTTTCAGCTGGGAGCCCTGAAGTTAAGCCAGCAAGAGCTCATACCTCATACCCAATGTGCTATGAGCTGAGGTCGTCCTGCGACCTCTGGCTGCATGTCATCCCCTCTTTCTCGTTCATCTTTCCTGTCATTGTCGCCGGTTGAATCGACTTTCTTATGGGGTTCATGCTGAGTTACCCCTCCTTTTGTCATGCCACCCTTTGTTTGCAGATAGTGTTATCATTCAAAGCCAAGCCTCGGAAAGACTACCAGTTTTGAAAAAAAAACTAAACAAAAACATTTAAGCATTCGCGTTGCACACACGAGTACACATCGACACAAACATATAAATCGCCCGAATGTTTCAGATTCATGTTCACACCGACTGCTCTGTCCAACACCCCACAGAACAGCTGCCAATGAAGAAGACATATGTGAAAGCTGACATAAAGTTGGACCTCTACCAAGATTTTTTTTTTGTTTGTGTTATACTGCCATCAAGTCTTTCACACCATCATTCCCTTCATGTTGGCTGGACACAAAAAGTATATTTATTGCTTTTATGGTTGAAATCCCTCTCATGCTTTTTGCTCAACTGGTGCATGTGGAACAAAGGTAAGATTTACGTGCGGTGTTGGGATGTAATATTTCAGTCCTTTAGTAATACCAGTATAATTGAAGTGTGCCACCTATAGGTTAGTGAAACAGGTCCCTCATCCATTTGATGTGTTATATCTGGGCAGAGAGCTCCCTACAATACAGCAGAACATACAGTACTTTTTCTGCTTCCCTTATTTCCCAAAACATCTGCCAGTATGTCATAACCTTTCCTGCCATATATTTATAGGTTAAAGAATAAAATTGGCAGATCTTTTATTGTAAATGTGAAAAAGAAATCAACACAATGCTTGCCACTTTTTTTCAGTGTAATGTTTTTCATTCATGAAAAGATCAGTCAAGGTGCGTTCAAGGCAAACACTCCCATGTATTCAAATACAATTTCGCCCAAGGCCTGGTGGCAACAGGTTCATCATTGGTTGACATATAAATGATTGATTGGACCAGCAACAGGCTCATTCATTGGTTGACACACAGATGATTGATTGTCGTGGCAACAGATTATCAGTCACTTAACAGGCAAATATTTGTTTTCTGAAAACTGTATGCAATAATGATGAAACGGGTACAGGGGATGCATACTGGTATTTTTATTTATAACTATCTATGCATCACTTTCCTCTATTTGCATTTTCCTCACAGGTTTGTCCCTGTGGCTCCTGAACAACACATGGAGAATGATAGACTAAATGGATGTCTGGGCTTGGTCAATCAGTGTTTCTTGGTTCCATAGCCACAGGTGAACTAGAGTTATTGTAGGTTTTAGACAGGCAGCAGACAGCTCTAGTGTTGTGTCTGCAAGAAGGTCAGAGTTTGCCCTCCAGCACGTCCAGGCCATTGTCTCTGCAGCGAATGAATAGAGGACGATGTGTTCATTATTCTTCAAGGAGAAATGAGAGCGTAGGGAATGCACACACTTATGCACTCTGTATAAATCTCTCTCTCACACAAACACACACACACACACACACACACACACACATGCATGCACAGATCTGATGTGACCTTCCACCTACGCCAGGCTGCAGCCTTCAATGTGAGTTCTGGGAAGTGAGCAGTGAGCGTGATAGCTTACATTTCATTGTCCTTGGTGGAAATAAGCACCGCTGTATCAGTTTTCACAGTCAAAGCTCTGCCAGTTGCTTTGCTTTTGTCACTGCCCGCTAATGAGACTCTGTTGCTCTCTGCAGAATTTCAGGTTTTGTTTGAACAGAATAAAACACCTACCTAGTTTGTAGCCAAAATAATCCCTTCACACACACGCACACATCATTTAACACTGTGTTCTCTAAGCACCGTGAATGTGCTGTACCATTCTTAAAATCACAGTTCACAGTGACTTGTCCTGTTTTCAGTTTTCATAAAAACCTGTGCGCTGTATTCCACTCTCTCTCTTTGTCAGTGAACACCTTGCTGGGTGATTTTGCTCTTAGCCTTTATTGTCACTCACAAGAAAATGGGTATATCACCTCAAAAACATTCAGTTTAGTCTTGCAGAAACTCAGTGATTCACAGGGGTGGTCAGCTCTCAGGAAGTCAGTGACGTAACTATCATCCCTCCGGAAAGCTGATTGTGAAATTTGTGAAAAAAAAAAAAAACAGTTTTGAGAAAAGAGACACAAAAATCATGAGAGCTGGTTGACTCTACTGAAGTGCTGGTTGTGCTCTCTGCTCCTCAGTCTCAAAGCTTCCCAGCAGGATGTGTTGAGTTCCCTCACTGGAAACTGATATCTCATTAGAACTACTGATCTTCTGGCTGTGAAGCTGAAACAGAGAGGTAAGGTGTAGCTGCTGACAGCTGAAAACAATTTGTTGGTGTCCCGATGTAAACTCATGCCTTAGATTTACTCTTTTTGTTATTTTATATCTGATATTATTTCCTCAACACAACTGGCGCCGTAAAAACCAGCTCTGCTTAGGGAATGTGGGAAGCGATGAAGGTTAACAAGGCAGGACCTGAACGGCTAACATCGTGGAAGGAGCTGAGGATACAGGAGTTTAGTGACAAAGCAACGACATAAATATGAGTCCCTGATGTACGTGCTTGACACTTGGCCCATTTGGCTGAAAAACATACGAGAAAAATTTGTCTTGAAATGACCTCTGAAAGGTGGAAGGTGAGGTTTGGGACTGAGGGGTATTACATCCTGTAATTGATACAGATCCAGTAACTTCTATCCCAGTCAGATTACCGGTCTGGCCCTGACTTCTTAAGACGCAGCTGGAGCAGGGGAAGTTATATGTGTGTGTGTGTGTGTGTGTGAGAGAGAGAGAGAGAGAGAGAGAGAGAGAGTCTTTGTAATATAAACAACAAGTAGTGTTTTTAAGTTTGCATACATGTGGCTGAGTTGTTTTTAAGAAATGGAAATTGATTTTAGGAAGTGTGTGAAAAAACTGTGAGAATAAAAACGCTTAGTCATGTGTGGGGGTATAGAGATTAGTGTTTCGGGAGAATGTTACATTTATGCAAGGGTTCACATCAATGACACTGTGTGTGCACAGAGAGCTCAGGACAGCACTGTACAACACAATACAGTGATGGACAGATAACAGGTGAAGCTGGCTGTTGCAGGCACAGTGCACTGGGACTATAAGGGCTTAGGGTTTTCCATGCACTCACACCCCCTCATTTACATTTTTCTGTGTGTGTGAATCTAAGATAAATCACCTTTTGTTCTGTTTGCTTTTTTCATATTGTTTATTACTTAATCACAAGACAGGAGAGGAACCAAAGCCTGTGAAAAATACAGAGAGGAGGAATCAGCTACTTTAAATGTGGCAGTGAAAAATGAACATTTGCAGGCTATTTTAAGGTCATTTGTGGATGTCAGGATGCTCACTTTTGACCAAATGGCTTTGCAATAGAGACAATCATCATACGCTTTGATAGGTACCTAATGGGTGTCCAGATGGGAAGCGTGTGTGTGTTTGTGTGTGTGCATGTGTGTATGTGTGCATGTGTGCGTGCGTGCATGCATGCATGTGTGTGTGCGAATGGGTCTAGCCGACAGCATGTTTGTCCAGTGAGATAATACAGAGGAGGCCTGGAGCCAGTGATGGGTGATATGTGACTTAGTTAATGGGAAGCTAATCACACAGAGGAGACAGTGGGGCGCACACAACTGTAAACACACGTACACTTACACAAACAAACTTGCACACACTGATACATGTAGAAGCGTATGTATCATTATGGATGTCGCACAAAAAACACACTAATGTCCACTTTCCACACATTATCCACACAATAATAGTAAATGCATTAATATCCCTGCTGTCCCTATTTATATACGCACACACATAAACACACACTGTACACACATGCCCACATTCAGGCTGTAAATGGATGGAAAGTTAGTTAGCTTGTGGAGATGACTGAGACGCCACAGGCCAGAACTCTGGGAAATAAACACATGGCAGCTGTAATGTTAACACCATCAACCCTCCCTCTACACACACACACACACACACACGCTTTGAAAAAAAAGGAGAATGCACAGTAACACACACTGCACTCCCACAATCAAGGCACTCACCTACTCACAGATTGAACTGTTTTTGTTTTCAGTGTCAAATTGTGTGTGTGTGTGTGTGAGATCTTTTTCTAACTGACAAAGAGTGTTTTGATTGCCCCTACTGAGGACTAGATGTGTCCTGAAAGAGAAATTATAGTTTCTGGTATCTTATTACACACTCTATGTGAGTGCGTGTTTGTGTGCACACTGGAGCTTTTAAAGTCACACCACTGACTGTTCCATTCGTATGATGTGTGTCAGATCTGCAGAGTGGCACTGCATTTCTCTGTCTCATCCAAGTTTAAATCCTGTATAGTGGCAATGACACACATTTGTTTTTGTGTGATGTGATACTCCAGAACAAGCAACAACAAGCAAATTGTTAATATAAAACAGAGGTTTTAATAAGCCTCTACTGAGGTTAAACTTTTGGTCAAACAGAGTTAACGCAAAGTTCCTACATTTTCAGTTTATCTTCCCTCCTTTTATCAGTACACTATGACACATCATTCCAGGAATTACCTTCGAAGCAGCATGACCTGGGTTACTCTGTCTGTTTGGTTACTGTGACCCACGTAAACAGTCTAAACAAATTTTAACATTCACTGAATCAGGCTGTTTGTGTGCATACCAAATGAACAAAGTTAATCTTGTGGGTTGAATATTTGGAACCAGCAGCTATTAAGGTTTTTACAAATGTCAGACTCACTATTGACCTTTGAATTAGCATTTAATTTCAGTCAATTTTGACTCAAGGACTAAATCTACATTTAAATTTGTAACGTCTGTCCTACCTCTCTTTTACACGTGTCTCTCCGCTCGCCGGTTGCTTGTCCTTTATGTCTTTCTTCATGCTGCGCTGTGTATTTAAAGTTTGTGTATTTATTTAAGGAAATGGTGCAGAAAATGGGTGTTTTGAAGTGGTGACATTTCTCAGCCCTAGAGGAAGGAAAAAAAGTGTGTATTTTTGTCTCTTTATTTGGTGCTGTCTGCAAGATGAGTAGCTGTATAGCATCAGTGTCTTTTGATAAAGTTGGATTTCATCATTTTACTGATGCTTATCGTGCAATGTTCTTAATATTTTTTTTTTAGATTTTAGCTTTCTTCAAAGTGTGTGATAGCACTGGCTTAGAAGTGAGGAAAGGAGATGCATTACATTGACCCTACACAGACACACAAGCAGTTTAATGTGATTGTGTGTCTCTAAAACCCCATTCAGACCTGGTATTAACATCTGTCTCGGTTTTTTTACTGTTAAGTAGTTTTACTTATCTCTTGCTATGATGAGACACACACACAAAGTGGCATCAACTCCCCCCGGGTTTCTAGCAGCAAAATATTACATCTCCCAAAAATGCCAGCTATCCATAATATGCCCCGATTCTCCACTTCCCAAATGGAAATTTGACAAATGAGAGCGTGCCTGTTACAGAGCTAGAGTATACACAGTGTCTGGAACTTGAAAACTATATTCTAAACTATATATTGAGTTGCTATATAGCTGTGGCCATTTATCAACTTGGCGAGCACAGAGCTATTATCAGTTTATCTGCTTGATTTTTGCATACCACCATGATGGAACATTGAGTGACGGGATGATATCATGGGAATAGCATATCCACTATGGTAAAAATTGCTGCTTGAGGTTTGAATGGAGTGTATGGGTGTGTATATTGTAACTTAGTGCTACTTATTACACTTTGATGTGTGTGCATCATAGTCTAAACGTGCTGTGTTCTGTGACAAAACAGATTCAGATTATACAGGATTAAATTGGAATTATGTCATGTTGAGCCTTTCAAATGAGAGTGCTGGGTTCATAGTGGGAATATGTTTTATTTAGTTGATCAGGCTACTGAGAGAGGCTTTGTTAACCTATTGTTTTGTTTGCAAGACATGTCAGTTTGCATGTGAAATCTGGTTTTACCATTTAAGGAATTTGTTGTTAAGATCTGACAAACTGCAGAGATGAAGCATCATGTTTTTCAGTCGCGCATTAGACACCCTGATCTGAAGTTTAGATTTCAGATCTGCATCACTGGATCACATCACACACATATTGATTTACAGTGAGTGTTTTGGGCAATATGAGTTTAAATTAGACCACATGTTGAAGGCTGTGGATCTTATGTCTGATTTGTGGTGAGGTCAAGATTGCTTAGAATTTGTTGCAGAACAAATGTGTTGATGTACACTCAAAAAGAACAAACACCACAGTTACTGTGGTTAATGCAGATGTTGTGTGTTTGGTTCCTGATTAGAGTTGGTTATTTGTGTGCTATAATACAGCAAATCAATTAAAGCCAGAGAATTAAAAAGAAAGACAGAGTTAGTTAAATAGTTTTTATACATTATACTTGATCTATGTAAAAATATAGTGTTGGACATATAGCATGTCTAACAGTCGGACTTGTTGCATTGCAGTAGACTATGTTTACTCTGATACACTGATAATGTGCCAGGCACTGTACATGTTGTGTTATTCTGTATGCTCTCACACATGTTAAAGCATTCCTTTGTGACACACACATTTGTCTCATAGAGCGAAAGAGCAGCTGCTTAAAGGGATCTGGAGGAGATGCTTCTTCTAGCTTCATTTGTCTTCCACAGCAGTTATTTGAAAAGAGATGTAGGAGGACGTTATCTGTCTTCTTTGCATACATTTTGAAATGCATCAACTCTGTTGAACTATAACATTTGAACTTTGAAGTAAATGTTTTTACCAGCCAGCTGTTCTTGTGGTTACATTCAAGCAATGCCTCCGGGTACTGATTTGAGTTTCAGCAGTGTTTATCAGGAGTGATATGGCTAAAAATCTCCTGTCACAGCATACGATGAATGATAAAATAAATTTAACATTGTTAACACTATGTGTTAATAAACAGGTGGCTGGAATATTGGGTGCCAGATGATCAAAATGATACCACAGCCTGTTGATTGAGCTTGCAACATGAACTGCAACAATAGTTTTTTATGTCACAACCTGGTTTGGTTCATTACATGCGTCTGTTGCTTCTCCCTTTTTGACAAATATGGTACTTTTCTAATCAAGACAAAGTTTACAAGCCACTTCTGAACTATTGGCATCAGAATTACTTACAGTACACAGCCACAGCCTTCTGATCCAGCCAGATGCCCAGTGCCGGAGAATTGATGTGGGCTGTTTTGTGATGAGTAGCCCACATATGGCCATGAGAAGGAGCAAAGAAGCTTTTGATGAAGAGACCAGCTGGCCTCCTTTCCCTCTTTTCTATGCTTCCCTCTCTCACACCTCCTTGAAGGGCCAACACCATCATTTCCTTGTATTCCAAAGGGAGTGCTCAGGGCCTTCTGGACTGAAATCAGAGTTCTGGGATCCTGTCACTGTGTACCTATCACTCATCCCCATGAAAAGGGATATACACAGACACACACACACACTGGTCGCCGCATACAGCTGGCAGATGACAGCTGTATAACCAGAGAGTGGCACTGGCTCATTACTGCATCATTCATCAGTGTGACATAATGAAGGAATGCTTGAAGAGCTGTTGATGATGATGTTGTGTTTGAGGATTGAAGGGCTGAATGCAGCTCCAGAAGCTTCCCTGATCCCTACTCTCACTAGTTTCATTGTGCCGTCCTCGCTAAAGAAAACCTCTCGCAAGATGTTTTCCGTCTAAGGCACATGACATCACCACCATATTTTGTAGCCTACTTGGTGGTCAGTTTTGGTCCTGTTGCAGAAAATTTTTGGATCCGTGCAAAGGTTTTCAGCTACATGTTTTTTTATAGGACTGAATGATTGATAGATACTTTTTAAATTAAAATCAAATGGCAGTTGCTATATTTCCCTCTACACTCTGCCAGAAGTAATAACACCTTTATTCAGAATGTATCTGTGAGTTTAGGCAAGTGGATGACTCAAGAGGTGTTGAAATGTGGGAGAAGAAAGGAACAATGTGGTGGAAGAACTATGTAGGGGAGGAAAACAGCAGAGTGGGGTTCTTTTGAAAGTTGAACAAGGAAAAGGGGGTGGAGGAGTAATGGTGCATAACTCCTTCCTGCCCCAAGGCGCCATATATACATCAGCAATACCACTATATATATACATCAGCTATAAGACCATGTGCCCATGAGCTTGAGGTTGAGCAGCTAAAGAAACACTTCTTTCCTTCTCTTATTCTGCCCTCGGGTTAAAAGTCGAATTGAATCTGTCGGATACTGTCTTCTTTTAATTTGAGTAGAGTAGTTTAAGTTTTCTGTATTTCAAAATGGTGTTAAATTAACATGGTCAAATAAGCAATTAAGATGAGAAAACTGTCAGAGTGCGATTTTTGTCTCAGGAACCTGAGGCGAAATAAATTTGAATTTTAAAGAAAATTTAGCCAAAACAGCAAGAGAGACGACCTCAGCTTCTCAGCATCCAGCCTCCAGGTCACTAACTGGGGTTCATTAAGACATTCCTGCACATGTGGGAATGCTAGGCTCATCTCATCATTGACAGGAAGAAGAATATGGGGATAAAACCAGGCACCGAAAGTACGTGGAAGTGAAGAGAGAGAGGCACAAGCTAAAGAGTGATAGAGAGAGAGGGAGAGGAGGAGGTAAAAAAAAAAAAAAAAACCTTTTCACCTTTCATGTTTCTTTCTGTGTACAGACGGCACTGTCAAACACCAAGAAGATGAACTACTACTTAGAGAGGAGAAGGGGGGAGCATGGGAGGAGTATTGTCAAATGAGTGTGTCTTAAGTGGAAGGGGGAGGCGGGGAGTGTTTACATGGGCTCGGTGAAAGGGCTTTTCTGGTAGGCCTTGTTTGACATGGCCAGGATAACTAATGAATATCTTCTGTCTTTCTGTTTCCCCATGTCTGTCTGTCTTCCTCCGAATGTCCTCGCTTCATCTCTCTGTCTCATGCACAATATCCCTGTCCCTTATTTCTCTCCCATTCGACTATCTAAATATCTGTACTCTTCTTCATCATCCGTTTTGTGTTTCAGTTTGTACAAAGCAACATCTTTTGAAAAGAAGCCTTTAGCTTTTTTTGGGAGGAGGGGCACAGCTGTTGATTGCGTGTTGACAGTGGCCCCTATATCCTGCCATCAAGCCCAAAAATTGTATAGGGCAGACCTGAAAGCTCACATTGGTATCTGAAAAGTTTTTTTTTTTTTGTGAAAGAGCTTGAAACAATTATAGTGTCAATGAAGTGCTGGGAAAGTTTGCCAGTTTCAAAGCACAAATCATTTAATTTGAAACATGTTTTGACATCAGTGGCACTTAGAGTTTAGTTTTTTAGGTTTGGACTGCAGCCTCGGTCAGTGCAGTTTTGTTTTTTGACCCCTAAAGCAGCCAGGACCAAACAACAGGAGCATCATTTTCTAATGCTAATGTTTCTAAAATGAATCTTAAAGTGCTAGCGGTTATGGATGACCCACACTGAATACAGTAGAAAGGCTGCGTTGTCTCTTTATGAAATAGTGTACATATTTCTCACCAGCCAGAAAACCTTCATACAAAATAAGAGCAAAATATGTTGCCTTGAGTCACTTTCCCTCCCAAAGACAAATGGGACAGGCTTGTAGAAAAAATGCTCATTACCGGAGGACTACAGGGAAAAAAGTCTCCGTAATCAAAGTATTTGGTAGAGACAGAAGACAGATGGAGATACAAAGAGAGAATAACTCGTTCTCTTGCCTGGTGCTTCTTAAGTCAGATTCACAAAAATGCTATAAAGCATTATAGCTGCCAGCAAAGAAGACTTATGAAACATACTTTGTTACCTCGATTCCTGTAGTATGTGCCTGCATAAATCAAATAATTCAGTAAGTATTGGGTCGGTAGTTTCACCTAAGCCTCTAGTTAGGTTTTGTCCAAGGAGCAACATTCTCCGTGGGTTGAGAATTTTCTTTCCTTTAGCCCTTTAGTCCTTTTTCATGCACACACACACAGAATGTGCAGCAAGCCAGGAATCCCAGGTGCAGGATGGATGTGAAAGGCTGTGTTTTGTCAACAGCGCAGCAGCACCTCACATGACAATCCACCGGACTCACATAGGGAAGACGGGGCAAAGAAAGTGGAAGATGAGAAGAGAAAGCGGTTGGGGTATAGAGGAAGAAAGGGTGGTTGCAAGGTGGAGAACAAAGCCAAAAAGAGGAAGAAAAGAGGGGAGGAAAAAAGTCTTGGAGAAAAGAGGATCATTGAGTAGAGGAAGAAAAGGCCGTGAATGTCAGTTAATTGAAAAGGTACATTCAGGAAAAGAGACAGAAAGACTTGAGGAAGAAATATAGAATGAAGAGGAGAGGTGGAGAGGGAGAGAGAGGTCGGTAACAAGTAAAACACCAAGTGAATGAGCATTAGGGAGCAGGATGGAGTAAGTGACAGGAGGGAGGGGTGGGGAGGGTGGAAAAGGCCAGTGGTCTCTGCTCTGTCCCCTCTGTGTGCTGCTAAACTACCCACCAGTTCCCCGCAGTTCTGTCACTTCTCATTTGTTAATCCCCTGTTCTTCTCCCCCTCCTACCCCTTCTCGCTCCCTTTCTCTCAAATCGGTCAGTTGTTAATGTGACCCCTTTAAACCCCACCGTCCCTCTCTCGCGGTATTGTCAACACATTATCAGTGTGTACAAGAGAGACATTTAGAGAGGGAAATGCTCGATGACAAGTGACTATAATAGTCACTTGTCAAAAATGCCCAAGTTATTTTTATTAATAGTTCCCCCTTGCAAAACGTGAACTCTTTTTCATTCATCAATGAAAGAAAGGAAAACAAAATGAGGCTTAGCCTGAGCACTGGCAAACTTTGAGCAAGAGAAGCAATGACAAGTCTCATCATTATGCTTCTTACAAATTGTTGTATAGTCCCATTTATCACTGTCACCAAGAATGAGATGAATGAGCTCGGCCACCTCATCCATTCCACAGCACCCGCTCCTGGATTGTTGCTCAGAGGAAAAAAATCAAAGCATCACATCAGAATGTAACTGGCAAGTTACAGCTTTTTAATCTTTCTAATAGCATTAGGTATGAAGTTAGTCTCTTTGAGCCCGAATTTCTGAAGAGAACACCACTTAATAAGTTTGGCGGCTGTCTGTGAATACTGATGCGTGGATGCCGTAAAACACAAGTGTACAACACATTGACAACAAAGCACATTAAATATTAGTGACATATATCACGGGAAAAAGATAAATTTAGCATGTGTGTGCATGTGCATACATTTCAGGCTTGTGTGTGTATTAATACAAGTGTGTGTGTCCATTAGAGAGCTTTAAGCATTTATCCCCAGAGGAAGTTCTTTGATGTTTTGTGAAAGACAGCTGAGCTCAGATGAAAGAGAAGATACCCCCCATTATCTAATGTTTGACTGACAGCTTGTGTAACTGTCCTGTAAGTATACAGCACATTTGCAAGTGTCCATCTAATCCAGTTTGTTTTACAGTGGTTAGGCTCTTTATTGATTGTTATCTTCTATCTTTCCAGTGAGCACGCTATCATAATCTCATTGCTATATGTTCACTTTACAATGTGAGAGTGTCCATTCACAGTGCTGTAGTCGCTCCTTAAGAAGAACCTTTACACATTTGAATTTGAAATGGGTCTCTCCACACCCCTCTTAAAGCGCCACTAGGTTTGTTCTACCTTGTTAGATTTTAGGGTGTATTTCAAAATGAAATATCCTATATCCTAAGGGAAAATGCAGGGTAATGACAGTGTTTCATGATACAGCTCCTTGTCATATAAACAATGTGTTGATTCAGTTGATTTTAAATGGGGGTTTCAGACCGGTGAATGAACTTACTGTAATTTTCCACACTTCACAGTCAATTATTATATACCCATAGAATTATCAGTCTTGCAGTAGGTCAGTCCCTTATTTGCAGTAATTGTACTTATACTTCCATGAATGTTGACATTAAAGCTAAGATTGAAACTTGAGTATTTCCTGTGATAAAAACCTGTTCAAAACACCAGAAAATATGTGGGCTTCAGTCAGTTTCAAAGTGGCCACACTGCCACACTACTGCTGGGTCACATTAACCATAAAGTGTATTTAGCTATCCTCCTTATCTGTGTGGATAGATAAGCATTTTAATGTAGATAAGAAAGACCCATAGTCATGACATCTGACACATGTTGGCTTCTATGCTTTACACATTTTTTAATGAGGTCCCTAATACTCAAAAGCCTATTTTCACTGAGGACTGTTCAGCATTAAATCCCTCAACAAGAACGACTAAAATCCACGAGAAACGGTCAGTCGTGCACAGCCAGTGGTAGTTCTTCTGCTATTTTGTCCATTTATCACATGTCCATTTCTGCAACTGTGAACATTTTTTCTTTTTTTCATAGCTTGAAAAATGTACAATATTTTCTGTTCTATATGGAAACTAGAAAAAAAAGGAGTTATTGTGCTTTGACTTTCAAAGAAAGCCACAATGAGAGCAGTTGTTGTGAAAAATAAAAGTACATGGTTGTTTTATACATTGTGAGTGTGCCGTTTCACACATGCTGTGTGTTTATTGACTCTCAGACTTTGTGAGAAGCATCTGCTGAAAAAGAAACCTGAACTTGGAACAAGAGATTGAAAATGAACAGCAGAACAGATTCTGTATCTGCTAGTAGTTTTTTTTTCATAGAGGAAGGGCTCATGCTTATTTTGGAAGATCTCTGCTTGCAGCTGTTAAGCATCTGGTCTCAATAATCATGCTGGAATGAATAAAAATCTTAAAAGCCATGACGGAAAGACACTTCCGTGATTTTTTTTTTTCTTCAAGTGACAAACAGGTGCCCTTTTGAAATTGGATAACAGAGGAATATAGCTTAGTTCTACTTCTTGGGAGCTGTATCAGTTGTAAGAGTTAAAAAAAAAACCAAAAACATCTGCTGCATATCAGGTGTTTGAGCTCAGTTTGGTTTCCTTTTCTCTGTTGCTTGTTTTTCTCTTACAAATCATCTGTTTTATTAATTTAGATATATATTATATTTAATTCAACAGATCCGTTGTTGGTTCCATTGAACTAAGTTCAATTATGTTTCAGCTCAGACAGGCAGCCATAACATTGAATGGATATTTGCCATATTGGCTCTGACCCTGTCACTCCCTGCAAGCATTCACCGGCACAGCAGAGACTGGGGAGTAAAGATATTAAACTTCTTTCCCCAGGGGAAGGTACAGCCCTGCAGGTCCATGCCAACAGTGTTTGGACTCATGAAGTGCAACATGAACAACAGAAGCAGCAGTAGTATTACAGGAGTTGAACCATATGAGCCACAGCATTCATCCATCGTAACACAACATCGCTAAAGATCACTGAATTTACCATCAGAAGCACCACCAGTAGCATCTTAACCTACTTAACCAAAACACATGGCTCACAGTAAACACAGTGAGAGTGGTGAAGTAGAAGTAGTTATACAAGTTATAGCAGTGGTTGTAAATAAGGCATCTGTCAGAGCAAAGGGGAATAATGAGGTGGAGTATTGACAGTGTATTATCACCTTATTGCAAAAGGCAATATATGTGGATCTTGTACAATCAATCAGTCAACACAAGTTGAAATTTCTGCCTGAACAAGTTCAGGATTTTGGAATGTGTGCCACTGAATATGAAACATGTGCTGTATCTCCTTTCTCAATCTTAGTGTAACTTTCCTTTCATCTCACACTTCACACAGATAACGAAACCACTCAGTCTGGCTACATTACTGCAAATACCTGCAGACATATAAGTTTTATATTTCTGATATTATGGGTTCTTTGGTGACTAATAATGCAGCCCTTGTCCCTGGCAATGTTAGCATGATTCTCTTCCCTCTGTAAAAATTTATTATGTATGATTCAAGTGTGTGAGTTCAAGATTTCTCTTTTGCAGCTAAATTTCACCTGTTATCTCATTCTGCCTGTTTTATAGGCAACATATTGGACAGTATGCTGCTAAGAGCATCCAGTAAGGAGGCAGTGGAGAGTGGGAAGGAGACTAGTGGCAGCACAGCTCCTGCTTCATCCTCCCAACGACTGTTGTGGTGTCACTGCTATCACCACTGCCCAGAGGATTCAACCAATAACACATGCAGGTAAGGAGCTCCAACACAAATGCACAATAAATATAAAAAAAGTGCAATATGACAAAGCTCTTTGGTATGATGTAAGAAATGTGATGGTGTAGGTTGTACTTACTGTAGCTGAATTTTGTTTTCCAGGACTGATGGCTACTGTTTCACAATGGTGGAGGAGGAGGGAGGTGTGCCGATCCAGACTGCTGGTTGCCTGGGGCTGGTTGGGTCAGAGTTTCAGTGTAGGGTGAGTAGATCTCTCTAACAATCTGTATGAACTGGCCCTTTTGAGAACATCTCATTTGTAACTTAAGTCTCAGACGTGTACAACATTTTACTTCTAACAACTTCATTTAGGTGGTAATGAAATAAAAAACAATCAACAATCTGTTAAATTTCTTTTCTTTTGGGGGGTATTTTGCCTTTATTGGATGGCATAGTGTAGAGAGACAGGAAATGGGGAGGCAGAGAGAGAGGGGGAATGACATGCAGTAAGTGGCGCCCGCTGCGGGATTCGAACCGGGGCAATCTGTTAAATTTCTAAGCTATTGTATGTTCTTCCAGATTTCTTTTTGCTTGACCAGCAGTCTAAAATTTAGATATCAATATACTGTAGAATCAAGCAGAGAAAAGACAAAGTTGATTTGAATGTTTGCCTTATAAGTTGAGTGATTATCTCCGGTGATCAACTATTCAGTTTGTCCGTTAAGCACTAAGGAATAATCAAGACAAACATAATTCACTTCTGTCTTCTAGGACACAGGGAGCTCACGTCAAAGGAGATCACTGGAGTGCTGCACAGACCAAGATTACTGCAACAAAAATCTGCATCCTACCCTGCCACCGCTCAAACCACCTCGTAAGTTTATCCATCTACTTTCATCCCTTCACAAACTCTTTCTCACCCATGAAACACAAGAAAGACTTTACAGAGCCACTTGTTCTCTAGTTGTCAGGTGACAGTGACAGTGTGTCGATGACAGTGATACAGACGGGGCCAAGAACTGTGACCGATGGTGTTACAGCACACGGGATTCGGAGATAGAGATATCATGACAATGTCAGAGAGTCAAAGACCCTCTGAAGTGGAGGAGACAGCAGGAGTTAGTGTCAAACTCTCCTGCATAGAGCTCAGCTCGGCAAAGCCACTGGGTGTCGAGAGAACAGTGAGGTCTCCACTGTGTACAACACTATACTCTGTGTGTGAGTGTGAGAGTCTTTCTGTGTATTTGAGAGACAGTAAGCCTAGATTCCCAGGGAAATCACAAGCCCCAGCAGAGACTGAGGGCAGAGTCATCAATCTGAAACCCTATCATAGGGGATCAGGAAGATAATTCATCGACTAGGCTGAGGGCTTCCTCCCGCTGTTGACTGGGGCCTTGAGGGAAAAGAGTGTGTGCCAGAAGAAAATGAAAAATTGATGAGTGAAATATGATTTGTACTTGATTTACTGTACACCAGTCCATTCAAGTGACTTGTAAGAATGGCTGATTTCTAAGTATAATTTTCTCAATTTCCTCCTCATTCTCACTTTCTCTTTTTTTTTAATATTATGGGATATCAGAGATTTTGATTTGATCAACCCACTTTGTTTCAGGTTAAGTTTCTTCAGCGGAACTTGTTTCAGTGTATTTTTCATGAGGATGTCCGGTTGTTGTGAATTCAACAGATTTTTGATAATTTGACAACATACAGAGCAGCTGATGTTTGGTGATTTTTTTTCAGCTTTTTTTGATAATTTTTCATGTCTTCCGTTTGTTTTCTCTTCACTACACTCCCTTCCCTTTTTACCTCTTTCCCACCCCTTTCTAGTCTATGTAGATGGAAAGATCCACCACATGGCCTTGTTGATCTCAGTCTCTATCTGCAGCATTATATTGGCTGTAATTATTGTCTTCTGCTACTTCAGGTAACTACATCAAACTATGGGCAACCACACACTCCTTTGCACACTTTTCTTCCATTTATAATATACGTTGCTTCTTGATAAAATATGATGGTCGTTTTTTAAGGATGTGTGCTGAATGATGCTGTTCTGCAGGTATAAACGTCAGGAGTCTCGTCCTCGGTACAGTATTGGTCTGGAGCAGGATGAGACCTACATCCCCCCTGGAGAATCCCTGAAGGACCTGATAGAGCAGTCACAAAGCTCTGGCTCAGGCTCAGGGCTCCCTCTATTGGTGAGATACCCACATTGCAGCCAAAACACCTGTTGCGTCAAAAAGATGCTCCATAGATCCACAGTTTTACCAAATGTAATGAGATAGGAGCTGATAATTACATACCCGCAAGATGTTTGAAAAGGTATTTATTGGTATTGGTATTGGTATTAAAGGTGTTTTCTATTTGCGAATGCTAGTTGCTAAGAAACTTCCTCCTTTTGCTGGCTACTGCACCCATCTGAGGATCACTAAACCTTACACCGGGGTTTTCAGTTTACAACATAGTTTATAATTGTCATGTAATACTAAACCGTATCTGATGTTTTCCCACCTTGCGCTCTTCCTCAGGTCCAGAGAACAATAGCCAAGCAGATTCAGATGGTGAAGCAGATCGGCAAGGGGAGGTATGGAGAGGTGTGGATGGGCAGGTGGAGGGGAGAACGAGTGGCTGTCAAAGTTTTTTTCACCACGGAGGAGGCCAGTTGGTTCAGAGAGACTGAAATCTACCAGACCGTCTTAATGAGACATGAGAACATACTGGGTAAGACTAGTTTTGTCTTTGTTCACCCTCCTCGACTGTCTTCAGTGACCTTTTGCGATCCTGTCCTGTGACTGATTTCTGTTTCTAATTCTTTGTCTTCTGTTTGCCTCAATCTATTTATTTCTCTGCCTAATTTTTCCTCGTCTAAATTCTATACCCAGCAGGGTTTGAAGGGACAGATAATAATAAACAGACTAACAGATGGATGAAGTGGTGATAGGAGCTTATGTCTTGGTTTTGTAACAAAAAACACAAAAAAACTGTTATAAAAAAGCAACAACTTGCCATAGCTGGAGTTGGACTGTGGCCATTATGCTTGCACAACACTACACTCAGCACCACAGCAGATCAATTATAGCCAAGAGACAACAACAGACTGTAAACCAAAGCTTGCATAATTAAACACCCCAAGATGCACAGTAATTAAGTAGTGGGGCAAAAGATCACTTGCCAGTGAACTAGAAGCCTGACTGGATGCTGTATGCATAATGTTGTATTCCACTATCAATTCTACATGATGTATTTTAAATATTTTGAATTTAGCACCAGGATCTCAATTATAGAATCCACAAATCCATCACAGAGCTCACTTGCCCTGTGGGGTGAGCCGATGTTAAGCCGTCCGAAAGGTTCTGCAGCAAAATCTATATATTCAATTTTATGTATTTTAATTCTTTAAAATCTTTTGACAACCGGTTTTATTGTTACATCACTATTTTTATTTCTAGCATTGTTGACTGTTATATTTGAACTTCTTACCATCTCCTCAATCATCCGCAAAGAACTGATTGATTGGTTGAATAACTGATTTGCAAGTGAGATAATATTCAGAAAAATCTAATCAGACATTCTGAGAATGGATTAGAGGATGTACTGCTGACTATGCAGGGCTACTTGACTTAATTAAAATGTTGCCTTGTCTTAATTAGGGTTTTGATTTTATTTGGGTTTATTTTTAGCTGTGCACAGGACATGCATGTTGCAGATTCTCCACTAAGCTTCATTTTAAGATGAAGATAAATATTTTTTACATGTTTACTTTACAACATTGAGAATAGTTAGTTTTAAAAGTAGTTTCCCCTACGATGAACGAACACACTCCTGAATGAAAAGTGATCTGTTGTGCTCTGCTACTGTGATTGATCCTAAACGATATGTCGTCATGGTGAAATTTTTTACAAGTTGACAAGTATCTTCCGTAGCTACAACAAAATTAAAGAGTTGCACATATTGTTGTATACAGTTATATTTCAGTCAGCCAGTGATGTGGAGATTTACACTTGTTCTACTCTTCTCTTCTCTCCTCCCCCTCCCCCCATTCTTCTGTCATCCCATTTGCAGGTTTTATAGCTGCAGATATTAAAGGAACTGGCTCTTGGACTCAGCTCTACCTAATCACAGACTACCACGAGAATGGCTCTTTGTACGACTACCTCAAATCAACCACTCTAGACAATAAAGCCATGCTGCGACTGGCCTATTCTTCTGTATCAGGCCTCACTCACCTCCACACAGAGATCTTCGGCACACAGGGCAAACCTGCCATTGCTCACAGGGATCTGAAGAGTAAGAACATACTGGTAAAAAGAAATGGTACCTGCTGTATAGCTGACCTCGGACTGGCGGTCAAGTTTATCAGGTGAGTGTGTCAGGGACATGTGTTCCCATTTAACATCATTTGAAGAGATTTTCTTGATTTGAATCTGTGTTTTGCTGAGTTTTAGCTATGGTGCTGCTAGGGCCAGAAATGTTCACAGATCAAAGTATTTTAAACTTCTATTATTTCAAAGGATTCAGTAATGTTCACAGAGAGGTGATCTTTAATTTAAAAGCACTACTTTGATCTCTGACTTGGCAGTGACACCAATGAGGTAGACATCCCTCCCAACACTAGAGTCGGTACAAAGCGCTACATGCCTCCAGAGGTTCTGGATGAGACACTGAACAGAAGTCATTTTCAGTCGTACATCATGGCCGACATGTACAGCTTTGGGCTCATTCTCTGGGAGATCGCTCGGCGTTGTGTCTCAGGAGGTACCTACACTTTTTATGCATTTCTTGCCACAAACATCTAGTAACAACCCAAGCATCAAGTAACTTCTAGACATCGTCAGAAAAAATAAGACAAAAATCTAAAATACTTCATGAGTGTGTGCAGTATAGATTTGAAAATGTCCAAAGTTTGGGAGCTTGTTTGAAAGATCTGATAAAGTTATTTCTGAACTTACTCACTGTAGGGATCCTGGAGGAGTACCAGTTGCCGTATCACGAGTTAGTTCCTACAGATCCTTCATATGAAGACATGAGAGAAGTGGTCTGCATCAAGAGACTACGGCCATCTTTTCCTAATCGTTGGACCAGCGATGAGGTAAAATACATCATAACATTCTACACATACACGTGCCCATGCACAAACACACAAAAGTATGACCTTCCTAACATAAATCTCTGTCCCCACAGTGTTTGAGACAGATGGGGAAACTGATGACAGAATGCTGGGCGCACAACCCAGCCTCCCGCCTCACAGCCCTCCGAGTCAAAAAGACACTTGCCAAGATGTCAGAGTCACAGGATATCAAGCTGTGAGCATCCACTGCCAGGTGTGTGTTTGCACACACATAGCAAGGGCACTAACAATCACACTGGCACTGGTCCAGGCCGCACAAACCTTTTTTTCTTGGAAAAGGAGGTGGGACAGGAAGCAAGACGATCACTTTGGAGATCACAGGATCGCAAACTTTGAGTCTAGATGCCCAGAACTCTGCAACCCAAGTCCCCTTAAAAAGAAAACAAAAAAATTGCAGGACTATGGTGGTTTACTAAAACTTAAATTAATGAAAAACAATCAGGCCTTGTGTGGCCCTTTTCTGTCCATCAGAGAAGATGAGACAATCTCATTTCAGGCTAGTGTGAGGACTCTAAAACCAGATATAGGTTCCTGTTCACATGCTCCAATGATCTTGGAGAAAGAGATTGAGTTTGACTTGGCACTGTAGCTGCAGAGATTCGCAAACAGGCTACTGACCAGTGAGTGGAATACTATATCACTGCTTTCTGTGAAAGCTACTCTACCTGTAGATGAAGGTCTGACTGACAGAACTGAAGGGATGTGCTGAAAGGCAATCTGCCACTGCAGCCTGGCACGTCCTTTCAAACACTGTCAACCCACTACTGGCTTTATATTGTAATTGGACTGAACACATTTTTGTCACTCTTAAACTAACTGCTCTTTGTTACAAAGACTGACACTATGTGACAGGAGAAAAAAGAAATTTTGAGGCTTTAAAAGTTTTGTTTACGCTGGTAACGTTTGTAGACACTGAAGTAAAGGTAAACCTGTATTTTTGAGTTGTGGTGGGCTATGAAAGTTGCAAAAGTGTATTTTCCATGTAAAACTCAAACTCTTTAAGACAATATGTGAAAAATAAAATTTATATGTCCAAACTAAATTCCGGATTGAGGCTCTAAAGGCCTCTGTGTTTCCTTGCCCTCAAATGAAATGATTAAAAACAAAGGCACTACAGTACATGTGATACGGTGCCATCCGTAGGCGCTCCACAGCAATTACAGTGAGGGAAGACTGCAAAGGTGGAAACTGTTGTACACTAACTGTAGTGGTGATGTCTTGATGATGTAGTGATCTATTATAAATGTGTGGAATTGTGACTGTGTTAGTTTAGGGGAACCACAGTTCATTTATCGTGGGGGGACTGCTATCATTCAGTCATTCCCAGTACTACAGAGAACTGATGGACATGTGTATTTCAGGCAGCTGGACCAAACTGACTGGACATACAACAGCCATCCCAAACTACCACACCACTAGAATTACTGAGGTCAATTTTTTCAGCCTCCTGTGTGTAAATTACAGTACAGGTCAATCTGTTTGACCACAATAAACCATTTGCAGCTCTCACACTCCTTTCAAATGGCAATTAACTTTAATAAACATCACATAGCTTCTGTCAGACGACTTTCTCCATGTAGATACAGTCAGGAGTTTGGAAGCTGAACCAGCCCTGTTGCCTTGTTGCGTATAACATGGTTCTTCAGATAAATCTGGACACCTTTCTTCATCACAGACTGTGAGGTCTACCACGCTGAGCTGCCATCACAGCAGTGCCTGGTGAGATTTACCTCAAATGGCACTAACGGACTCATTTTTAGTGTTTGTAGTCCATTTGTAAATCCCTTGCTAAACTTTCCTCCAGAGTTCAGTGAGTTTCTTTTTTTTTTTCTGGTCTTTGCCGACTGAAATTATGGGGTGCTAGTCACCGCTGAGGGTTTGGGTGTGACAGATTTGTTGTGATATAAATGCCCTTTCTTTCCTCTTGGGTGTTGTGCCTTATTTAATCTGTACCTACTGTAGTTGTCTGTGAGAGAAAGTGGTGTTTTTATTCAGTGAAAAGGTAGAACATTCCCCCAATAAAGTGTTTCACTCATTCTCATGGCTGATGCACAGTTTGTGGTGACTGAATGAGGTGCATACTAACGAGTCACTTGGGAGTGCCTCCTACTGTTAAGGCATGCTCTCCATATTTTCTTTGTTAAAATACAGTGGCATGCCTCATTACAACCGACCAGTGCTGCTGAGCCCACAGCATGTTAAACAGTGACACCATAAGGATTTTCTGTTGCAATTTCTTCCCCTTCAGGCTCCCTTATCCAACAACTTATTGAGTCTGGAGCCTATAAAATATGAAATTTCACAGAAAAAATCAACGTATGCAAACCAAATGTATATATATTCATGGTCTACAAACTGCATCTTGGACTATTCCCCTTACAATACAAGCTATTATAGTTAACTTGTGTGAAATGTAGGTGTAAAGCCATTTCTGGAAATAGCTCAGTTGAAGCAAGCCAAGCAGGAGACATTTTCAGCATTGCTTATAAATATAATTTATTAATTGTCTTAAAAATTCTTTCTTACACTTTGTACAGAAAACAATTAGAGGAGATAGAGAGGCGAGCATTCAGCAAGATTGAGCAAGATTCATGAAGCGTGCCAGAATTAGCTAAAATGGACCAACACTACCCCGCACTAATCAAATCAAATCACTCCTGATAGTAAAATAAAAATGCACTTACAAGGACAGCTCTAGTTATAGACTTCTATCATGATAACCAATGCCAAGTTTGCATAGTAGACACTGCTTTTACAAAAAAGGAAAGAAACTTAAATAAAAATAAAAAAAACCTTGAAACATACAAACTAATATCTAACTGTACTGCTCTTTTTTAATATTCTGAAATTTGCCAAATATAGCTGACAGTACACAACTGTACATACTGTGGATAGAAAATATTTTTTTTTACATACTTTGATATCTTAACACTACTTTCTTTTTCACATCATGAAGGATCACTTCTGGAGGCATACATGTGCACTCCTCATATGGAAACTCCCTTTATTAGTCTACTGTCTGTTAACAGTCTATCCTGCTGGTAAACTGTAGACTCAGATCATGGCAAGGAGCAGATTTTGGGAGAAGTTACACAGAAATTTGTAACTTAAATTTCTTAACTGGGTGTTTCTTTGAACATCAGTTAAAAATGAGATCTTGTATGAATGTTTTCCCATTGAGTTAATCAGATGTCAGTGATCACGTTGTATGAAAGAGACATTGTTGTCACCTTTGGGTTCATGTTTTGTTCTGAAACAAACTGAATTGATGAGTTGATGTTTTAGGCTTTTATCCCTTTGATTCCCTCACATCTGACATCAGCAGTTACATTTGCAAACGCACAAGACATCCACTTCGTCATTTAACTGTGCACCTTTTCTGATTTGGTTCATAAGGCTGTCCAAAATCTGAACACACACACACATTTTGGCGGCAGTGTGTACTACGCCTGGTTTAACACTGGTACAAGAGGTGTGATGCTTTACTCGCACATTTCTGACCGACTGCACAGAAAGAAAGAAAAAAATCGATGGGGAAAAAGAAGAAAAAAAAAATCAATGTCTCAAGGTTTCAAATCTGTCATAACCAGGTGAAGACCTGACCTTTTGCACCAGTGTTAATGCAGCCTCTGCTTGCTTGGTTTTCTTTACAATATCCTCAGTATCTCCTCTACGTACCTGATGTTCAGTTTCATATGGCGTCTTTCCATAGTCCAGAGCGGAAATATCTCAACTCCAGGTTTTGAATATTTTACATGTATTTCCTTTGAACTGTGTGTTCATGCTGAATAGAGTTCATGTCCCCAGGGGCATCAGACAGTTTTTCAAAAGCCGCTCAAAATAAGGCTGTTTTTTTTTTCCCCTCAAAGCTTGCGTATAGAAGTTACATCTTTTCATCAGACAAGTAGTCCGGGGTCAGTGCATACATTTGACAGCCAGCCTTGGTTCACAATGATGTTCTGCAAAACACAAATATATTACACTTCATTTTACATCAGCCCCCTTTGAGGTTATCTTGATTTTTAGCTCTAAATTGCAACTTTTTCAACACGTACACCATGAGTTGGAATGTTAGTTGCTGACAGAACATTGTTTGAGAAAAAGGGCAACTAACTGATATGTTACAGATCCCTCACCACCCACAGTTCATGTCTATAAAAACATAAAAATGGCAACAACAACAAAAAAAAGTTAAGGTAAATAATACAATATGATGACTGAACAAAAAATATTATGATAATACAAGGTCATTAGAATGACCATGATCATGTATTTACACATTTCAGACAAGAAAAAAAGTAAATGCTTGTTACATTTCAAAGGCCACTGGATGGTGCTAGTGACCAGTAAAGTCATGGTGGTGATTATAGATGAAATCACATGAGGCCTGACGGCAGGTAACAACTGACATCCTGTGATGATGTAACACCGAAAATATGAAAGAAATATATATATGTAGGCTATATATATTTTAGTAAATTAAAATATGATTGGTAAAATCAGTATGTTTGAGTACATTTCACGGTAATGAATGATATCAGCTGTATTTAATTCACTATCACGTAACACTATCGTACGTCTGTATATTATGGTATTTTAAAACACTTGTGTTTTTCACCTCTAGTTCATCCCTTTTTGCTTCTTCTCCCTTTTCTCTGAGTTGGAATCTGTCCAGAAACAAGCCCCAGCAGTCTATCAGAGAGACTCCTGGATCTGAGGTGGTTAACCATATGTGGTGGTGAGAGCTGGAATTCCCCCAGATGACTCCTCTTTGGAGAAATGTATATATATATTTTAGCTCAGTTCTCCTGAACAAAAATACACACATCTATAAAAATAGTCAAACAAACAGATTCTGTATTGTGTATTGCGCTTTAGTAGCTACACTAATATAAATCTAATGAATAACAGACAGCCTGCATCTTTGTCTTATTTATCTGTTTATCATAAGTGCAATCTTACATATACCTCAAAACAGACAATTTAAGAAATCCGTCACAATTCGTCTCCATTGAGATTGGCAAACAAAACACTTGTTTGCATCCATCAGGAGTGTAATCACCAATAGACTGGATGTTTTAAGGAAATTGGACAATAGAAGTTGAAAGGCAAGTGCACAGCAAGTTCAGTTGCCTTGGAGTTAATACTACTAAGATTTCCTGTGATGGGGACGACTTTATATCTTTATGTATTGTGGAAGGAAACCACATTTTTAATACTTGATCTTACGCTAATTTAAACATCGATCTTGATGTTATGTGAGCAAAAAAGGAAAACCTTTCGTCTGGGGCTTGTTTCTGATCAGGATCATTCATTGATTGAAAGTCACTGTGTAGCAAATTCTGTTAGCAGGAAATGATCCACACATATGGACAGCAGAATACATAGAGCGTTCCCTAGGAAACGATATAAAAACAACAAACTGTACTGGCAAACACGTACAGCCAAGGCTCACAGGAAGAGAAGTGGGATCACTTCTTCATCTCCCCTCTCTCTCATTATCTGCTTTCCATCTTGTCCTTTCAGATGATCATCTGCCGCTTCTTCCGTCATTTTGCGTTTGCATCTTCCCTCCCTTTTGTAATCAGTTTAGCTCCTCTCTGTGTTTATTCTCATCTTACTAAAGAGCCTCGAACTCACTCTCTCTCTTTGCTCAATCTACCGTCTCCCACTCTTCTGTAATCAGTTTATCTTCCCTCCCTTTATGATTCTGTTCCATTCCTATAGAGATTTTCAAGGTCACTGCCTCGGTTGCTTTTTCTTTTCTCTTCTTGTCTTTGTTCAGTATAAAGTAACAGCAAGAGAACAACTGGTGTTACACTAGACAAGGTCTTCTTTTTTTAGGCGTGTGTATGTTTTGTTTGTTCCTGATAGACTGTTTGTGTGGTAGGTAGGGTTATCTCTCCTCCGGTCACACGTACACGACACTGCAACATCGCGCAAATACACATATAAAGATACGCATAGAGTTCCAGCGCCAGCTCTTCTGTTACCATGTCAGCATGATTACCATGGTATTTAACTGGCACTCAATCACCATGGCAACAACTTTTCTTTTGCACACATCTAAGTCGTTCATTGCCCTCGCTGCAGTATCAACCGTTGAGAATTCATGTGTAATCGTCTCCTTTTGTCATTGTCTGATAACCATTTTGCTATGTCAGTGTTCCGTTGTCATGGAGGCAAAGTTGCTGTCATGGCGGCCCATCTCTTCCAGCACAGCAGCCAGTTCATTTAGGTCTCCATCGGGGAAGTGCTGGGCCTCCCAGAGATCCAGGATCACACCTGTCGGGCTGGACTTGGTAGCAAAGTAGTTCAGGTACCTGGAAGGATCAACACAGAGTGAGGGACAAAAGTTATGGTAACTATGGTGATAATTTATGTCTTATAATTCATACTATAAAACTGTAACATACACTAAAGATACAGATTGCAACAACCACATATCCAACACCTGAGAGAACAAAATAGGAATGAAACTATGTGTTCAAATCCATGATGCATAGAAAAGAAGAAGAAGAATGTTGGATCCAAATCTCCTGCTGAAACTTTCAAAATGTTAAAAACAAAATCTTGTTTCAGCTTTATGAATGACGACAAAGAGACACACACAAATGTCAAACACATTATGCAATACCAGTTATGTAAGATGGGATATGGCAGCCTGTTTGGAAAGCTTGAAACACACTCAGGTGATGACATAATCACCTTGAACAACCTTCAGACAAAACCCTTTTTGTCTGAAGCCTTTGCCTTTTGCCTTTGCCTTTGCTTTTTTTGAACGTGAATTGCTGCAGTGTTTGCATATCTTAATATTTTACTGGTATATTTGCAAACATCAAAACACTAATCTGAAAAATGACATTGTACATGATGTCAGACAATATAACAAAACATACAGAATCATAAATAACTATAAGGATCCATTGCAAATCAAACTCCAGTAGCGCATAAAAATATACGAGCAACTCCGCAGAGAGATCCATTTTCATACTAACAATAAGAGTTACAGCCGTAGAAAGTCGAGTACACAATGGTGGCGGAGAAAAAGTCAAAAGATGAGCCATCTGTGACAAAGATCTCAACGCCGCTTCAAAGTGGAAAAGCCATCAAATCTCAAGTCTTGTGGGGATAAAAATGGGACTTTCTGTTCCTGTGTAAATCCTGTGATTGTGCTGTTGGCACACTCTGCTACTGTTTAAACACAACCACAGACATGTACAACACTTCTCTGCTCCTTTCAGTCAGTTTTTCCTTCAGCACATTTTATTCTTGTTTCATGCTCCTTCCTCTCACTGTAAACAGCTAATAAGCTATTTTCTTTCTCCCTTCTTCTTCTTCTTTGTCACCTCTTTCTGTCACTGTCTCCATCTGTCTGCAGTATGTGATAAGGGGTATCCTGCTGTTAAGTGAACTCAGTAGCTGAGACCCACCTCTTTGTGTGTGTGTGTGTGTGTGTTTGTGTGTTCCACTGCTTGTGAAAGTTGTGTGAGGAGTGATGGCTGTGACGCCAAAGCATGAGTCAGACTTTGAAGCCAAACAGACATGATGTGGCCGTTACAAAAACAGAGGAAAAAAGACGGTATTTCCTTGTTGGATGGATTTCATCATGCTCCTTTTGAAGAGCAGCTTTTAGCAGAAATGTGGAAGTAAACAACGATTTGGCTAGCTGTAGATTTTTTCACCCACTGATCAGGAATATTTCAGTGCCCACATTAACAGACTGCATCATGAGCTGGCTGCCTGTCGGGACAATGAGGTGCACTTGTGCCCAATTATCCTCTCAATATCTGCCTCTGCTTCGCTTGCTGCTGGTAAATGAACCTCCAGACTGAATCATCGAGACACACCGGGGATAGAGATATTAAGGATGTTATGTTTGAGTCAAATGCAAATAGAAAATGGCATCCTCACAATTCAGGTACATGGGAGTCCAGCAGTATTGCATTTTACTAAAAGCTTCGAAAATACTGTATTGAAAGTGAGTGACCAGACACTGTTCTTTATGTATAAATGTCTTCCACTGTAAGAAAAGATATTCAACTGATACTGTCAGACATGATCATTCGTGCTTTTGTGTCTTTAAGTCCTTTGGAGATAAAATAAGTTATATAATAAGGAAAAAAAGAGTGTGATTTTATCTACCTGGACTCAAGCCACATTTAAATTAATATAAATCGACTCAGACAAGACAACCTTGATGGTCTGCAATCCTGCATGAGACAAACATTTATGACTAAATGATGTTCCAAACCAAGAAAAACACCACAGAGAAGCATAAAAGAAACAAGTGATAAAAAATTTGTGTACAGGTGTCACCTGTCAAGGTTGAGTTTGTGTGCCAGTATCCTCCAGTCATTGCCTCTCGCCTGCGGTGCATCCAGACTGCCGCACAGCTTTTGTCTGATGGATAAAGGAATGCGGAAGGCGTTAGGCCCCACTAAGGTTGTAATGTTACTGGCAGGGTCCATCAGGGATGTGTCTATGCATTGGACCTCCTGGAAAGACAGAGAGAACCCGGTCAGGTGTTTTTTGAAAAAAATTCACGGGGAAATTATTTTTCTGTGTATTGTTGTGTACTTGGTATACTAGTCTTCTGCAGTAGAGACACAAGAGAGCAGAGATTGATCAGTGAACAGTATGCATTAAAAGTACAAAAAGTCAAATATATGGATTATGCTGAGGTTAGACTTAAAGCTACATCTCTATCTTGGTCCCTCTGGCAAATATCTTCTTGTCTCTCTGCCTCTGGCCTTCAGTGTGACCAATTACAGATGAGTCTCCTAATTAATACAAGAATGAAACAAACACAAAGATCTGTTTCCGAGTGCTCTCTCTCTCTCTCTTCTCTCACTGTCGATCTATGTTGCTTTCTAAGCCTTTATCCCATTAATCTGCCACTCCTGGGCTGAAAGGAGGCAGCAGTCTAATGAATGTAGCTTGGCAGAGGGAAACAACAACTGCCACTGTTGATGTGAATGATTACTATTTACAGCGTCTACTTAGCCCCAATTTACAGCAGAAAGCTCTCTGCGGCTAGAGAGTGAATGACTGATGCAAAGAGACATCTCTGTTCCTCTGTTGAAATAATAAATGTTTCAAATCTGCTTTACTTTCCATTGTTCCACATGTTCAACACTGCTGGCTGGTTGGGGGTCTGCACTGTTTTATTTAACACATTACACACATGCAGGCTCACTGAATATTGTTTTAGCTGCTCAGCTTTAATTACCATACATGCCAAACAACTAATGTGACTGTTAGAAGGATTAATTAAGACTAGGTGTGGCCTATGTAAAATAGAACTGGCGACTTAAAAATTAAAATGAAAAATATTTTCCTTCAGGCAAAAATCAGTTTTCCCAAAAAGTAAAGTAGCTAGAAGGGAAACTGTCGCATGGAACATTTCTACAATGTGTGATTTTGCACTTGTGACAGTTTAATAACAGCATGAGAAAAGCCACAGAAGCAAATCATCACAACCTCTTTATATGGATGTCGACTTTACAGGCAAGCTGTGAATGAAAATTAATAAGTGACTCCAAAATTCATTTTGCACTAGTTAGAACTGGTGGCAAAACACATATTAAAACTGTGGCTATATATGGATTTAGTGCCCTGAACTATCCTGGCTGCTTCTTGAGTTGAGGTCTGAAGTGAAGGAAGATAACTGTCTGTATTTGCAAGAAAAGAAAGATGTGAAGATATTAACCCTCCCCCAAAAATTGAGAAAGTGTCTCTATTAAATATCTGAGGCCTCTGGCAAGCTGAATATTCTAATCAAGCTTTTATTGATATTAGAGTGGATCCCCAAATATCTAATGCATAACCATGGACAGGATAACATGAAAATGATGCAAGGAAGGTAGACACAAGTGGAAAAATGGAAAGAGATGAGGCAGAGCTTCTATACTGAGTACAGGTGATAATGCTCTGATAAAGGCTGGCGAACGTTGACTAATCTTTTATCACTTTGGGAGGTTCAGTGTTGTCACTTAAACATGCACTACTGTACGTGCATTTTCTCTAGGTGACAAACCTTGACTTTCATTCTCATTTTACCCAGCGAGCAGTGCAGGAGAGGACAAAATATACATATCCTTCCACTGATGCTGTAACTGTTCCTCTGTAAACACAGAAAAAGCCTATCCATCTTGCCTGGTTAACCAAGGGTTAAAAATTCTAAAGTGCAACGCTATCATCCGTGAACACCATGGGAGAATTCAAAGCAGTGACATTCCAACCAAACTGTCTGACCTTCGACCAAAACCGTTCACACATGGCCACAGACGGCCACACCCGCACACACACTGAGACACACGTTCAGTGACTTTGCGGTTACATGAACCAGCGAAATCAAAGATGAGTTATTCCTCTCGTGTTATGTGACCTCTAGCCCCGCTATGAATGATTGAACAGAGTCGCAGAGCCACAGCAGGAACCCTGAGTGTCTGACAGACAGAGGAAAACTTGGTGACTTTAGGACCTTTAGCGTCACAATGTAGAAGTTAGTACAAGGCTGCTGAGGGAAGTCTTTCTCTATGTAACTGTGTCCATTTCTTTGTAGTATATACTCCATCCTGCCCTCAACCACTGCGAGTCAAAGTTGTCCTCACACAATATCCAACAAACAGCATCTGTGTGGCTGCGTGAAAGTGAATGTTCACAGGTTTACCTCCTCCAAGGTGTTGCTGAGCTGAAAGATCTGTCCTTCTCCCTCCACCTGCCGTACACACAGTTTGCAGCAGATCTCTGTGGTAGCTGGACTCAGTCTCTCCAGGGTGAAGGTGCAGTGAAGAGTTCTCTGACTGCCGCTCCACACCTGGTGGAATGGGATCTCCTAAAAAGAAAACAAATCAAGGGCATTGTTTTACAATATACTTTACTCTGTGCTAGTAAAAATGTACACTAACCCAAGGCCAGATTATGGCAAGTAATTTTAAAATCAGCCAATATGTCACTAAAGAGTAAGGAATCATGTTATTTTGAAATACTGATCTAACTGACAACAACAGTACAGCCAGAATATTTGCATTTATTTGCTGCATGCAAATCATGTTTATGTTTTGATTTTATGTTTTAGCCTGTTGTGCCATCTGCCAATAACAAAGGCAGTAGCATTTCTGGATCCAGGTTGCCAGTTACCACTGAGCTGCAGCTACATGCATTGTGGATGAAGTCTGTCGTTGCTTAAATTAAAAGAACTCACTATGACTCAGAAATGTATTGACAAAACAGAAACAAAGCCAGGATCTGCAGAGGATGCGTTCAGATTCAGATGGAGAGAAGAATTTGAGGACAGATGCCAGAGTGGCTAATTTTCTCCTGGACACACACCTATCATTTTGCCCAATAATCAGTTTTCCCAGTGCATGTGTACAGATTTATCTGGTTCATTTCGTTCTATTACTACATCGTTGTGGTTCTGGTCGCGTAGTGACTGTGTGAGTGAGTCTTGGGGTACTATAGCCACAAAGCTGGAGCAGGGCAGAGGTTAGCATGTGGCGATCTGGCAACCTCATGTCTGAAGGGGAGGGGAAACAATGTGCTGCAGTATTCTAAATTTGACTGCAGCAACAGCTTTTGCCTCAGTCTTACATACAGCTCAGTCACATTTACTGCGTGTCTGAAGATCATTTGCCACATTGTGTATACTGTACCTGATACTTTGCGATAAGCTTGCTCTTCCAGTGTGTGTGTGGCACGTCGTGGATCGACAGTCTTAGATTGTGTGTGCTGTCTTTAAAGTTCAGAGTCTTTGGCTCATCCAGAAGCTTCCCTCCCATCTGGGTCTCCATCTGAAGAACCTCCTACACAAAAAAAAACAAACAATAATTGCTTCAAATTGCTTCTCCATCTCACTCACTGAACTACTTCTACATACAGCATTGAACATAGTAGACAGACTTTAATTTATCTGGCATAATTACTGCAGACGATGCTGTTGTGAGATCTTGCATGTTGCCTTGGAGCAGCTACACGGCGCAGTGAAACACTTGAAACACATCAAAGTTTTCACAGAGATATCATCACACATCTCAGTAGGTGTATTCCCTGGATTTAAGCAAAGCTTAGCTCTGCTAATCACTCTGAACCAAAGAGAGATATTTGGATGCTCAGTGATCAGCCTTGATTAATAACGCACCTCCAGTCAAAGTCCTGGTGTTGTGAAATGTGGGGAAATGAAACATATCTTTCACTTAACACAGGGAAATCAAATGACTCCCATTACTTTGATTTAGCCTCAACGCACCTCAGTACTTATGAAAAACAGAGAAATGAATTTAATTCTGATCATTTAAGATTTTGTAAAACATTTTCTGATTATTTTTGCTGATATATCAAAGCAACATTCAGAGTCTGTATATTCTACCTACTACGCAATGACGACAGATTCAGAGAGGTGATGAACTGCACTTCACAAAGTGCAGTTGTGTTTCTATTTTAGTGTCTCAGTTTTCAGCAAATGAGAAAAAGCCATTAAATGTAAAACTCATATTGCCCATTTGATGTCTTGGTCCACTTGATGAACGAAAGGAAGAAGTTCATTTTGCTTTACCGCGCTGCAGCTGTTTCAATAAAACATTCCACACACAGTCCTCTGGGGATTTCTGCTCATCCTTTTCAAATTGACTTCTGTATATGAACTAAGCCTACACCATGATAACACAAAGAAACTATCTGTACTCTACAGACACCAGCATGTATAATGATACACACACACACACTGATAACATCAACCTATTTACATGCTCTTGAAGTGCATTCGCTTATATGAGGAAAACACACCCACCCACCCACACACACACACACAATTTATTTTCTGATGGAGGAATAAGTTATCACTGTGACTTCTGATGCCTCCTTCAGCCTTTTCACAATAATCAATTCCTCCTTCCCATCATCTTCCTACATGGCAGCTCTATTGTAGATACACCATGGAGACTTCCTCTTTGAAACACCAACCGATCAATTATACTACACAAAGTCTCCATCATTAAAAAGTCCACCTCTCAACTTTGTTTTCCAGCTCCAGTCGCTTGAAATGTTAAAACTGGGAGTGTGTTGAGTTGTGTGTGAGCGCGTGCATGGCTGTGTGCCACACTGACACTTGACTTATCATCGCATGCATAAATTACCAGTGTTAATCTCCCATATCAGATGGTCCCCCCAGTGCTTTGAATTTGTTTGAATTCTAAAGCATTGCTATTTTGACATTGCTTGACCCTGTTTTGTTTACTGCTTCTCGGCTCATTTCCAGAAGACTAGAGGTGAGGAAACTTCTATTTATGACTCCAGACAATCACTTCTATTTCAGCTATAATATATTTTTCAAATGCAAATCAGCAGGGAAGGGCTTTAGTACGGGTGGTCAAAGAGAGAACAAAATCCCTCTTAGGACTGAAGAACACAACAACAGCTTAAAATATCGCACCTCCCACACTGCTGTTCAAACGTATAGATACACTCTGTATATGATAAGTCCTAATGTACACAATATGCATGCATGCAGGTTAATTTAGTGGATCAAAACCAAATTGAACCAAACATTTTGGGGTTTGTGTCATTCATTCCCAATACTTCACCTTCAGTGCATCCTGTGTGTCATCCAGACAATAGACCCTGATGTGATAGTCCAAAGTTGTGCACGAGACAGGTCCAAAAACAGCCAGTTTGAGCCTCTTGGCAGCTGCCTTGCCCATTGATTGGCCCACCAGGCAGTAAGTCCCGAGTGTCTCTGTTAAGATGTGACATGCCTCTGAGTCCATCTGCACGTAGCAGGGGGTGGTGAAGTTTTCCTCTCCCACGACAACCACATCCTGTAGGAATTGCAAAGCAGAGAGTCACGCACTTTTTAGAATTTGGGAGAGTCACGCTGGGTCCATGATGGGTGGCTCAGACTGGCACTTCAGTATTTCAAATACTGAAGGGTGAGTTGAGCCATCTGAGCTTTTACTCATCTCAACCAAAGATAAAGGACATCACTGAAGACAGACTACTCTTACAAATGGGTTCTTTCTTTCCAGTCGTTCCTGTGTTGCAAGTATATACTATTACAGATTAGTCAGTAACTTGTTTGTCTTTTAGCCGACTCCTGTTAATGGCAACATTGTGCTGCTGGCAAAGCAAACTCAGCATTCGCTCAATCTGTTTATTGTGAAACACCTATAGCAAATACTGAGTTTCACCAACATTAACACAAAGAAAAACACATCTGTGTAGAACCAGTCTTAGTTAAACAGTGTATCAGTACCTCCACTTAAACAACACACTATGATC
Organism: Caranx ignobilis; assembly: GCA_021432705.1. NCBI lineage: Eukaryota > Metazoa > Chordata > Actinopteri > Carangiformes > Carangidae > Caranx > Caranx ignobilis. The sequence goes on along the minus strand of MU270014.1, from coordinate 43,134,950 downwards.
AGTAAGAGTGTAGAATAAATATGCCCCTGTGCCGATAGAGAAACTGGAAATGGAGATTATTCTGCAGTGTCGCCCACAGTCCTGGAAAATCTTGTTTCCCCTCTTTTTTTAATATGAAACCAGCCTTTATTTGTTTGTACACCACGATTGTTAAACCTGGCCTTTATTTGAAGACCGGCTTTATTTCAGAATTTATGGACATTAAGCCACTTTGTGTCTGTTAATTTAACACAACTGGAGCCATTTCCACTAATGCAAACAGCCCCTGTGTAAGCACCGCTGTGGTTTATACCTGATACATACCTATGTTGCTATAGACAGGTGTTTTCCCATGGGATGACACCACTGATGTGTGAAGAGCTTTGCCAACTGCACATTTATTCTTTCTTTTTCAGCACATCTGACTAAAGATGTTGAATTTGAATTATTTTGGCATTTTAAGATTTTTTTTAAGACAATGAACCAAGTGGAACTGCTCATGTTATTCTCGTAATTCATCTTCAAAAAGAACATGCCATGGACCGTTTAATTCAATAAATTGTGAATGTGTTCATGAGAAGAAACTCATGAATGCATGTCTGCTTGTACATATGACCTATGAAGGCAGATCACGGTCTCCATTAGGGGGATGATGGCACTCGTTCTGAGCTGTTGTCTGTGAAGTGTGTTCAACCCCTCTGTGATTATCTGGCTGTTGCTCATATCATTCCCACCACTTTCTGTCATAGCCTGAATTATGGTAAATCCATATGGCTCTTTGGGTTGCAGGAAGATGCACAGGCTCACTGCGTTCTTTTCACATGACTTTTGAATCTTCAATTAGTCGTGCACATATCTGTGATTGCGTGTCTGACTCTGAGTAATTGCGTGTGCATGTCCGTGGATGCCGACTCACTGCAGCATGGATGTTGTGAGCTCTGTGTGCAAGTGTGCAATGCAAATATTGAGCTTGGAATCACAGTTCCTTCAGTCGTGTTCCTACAGATGCGCTGAATCAATACAAAGGGGGAGGAAAGCAATATGGTATGAATCTGTTATTACTGGTAATCACAACCGTGGCTGCTCCCCCCTGATGTGAGGGGAATTCAATTACCTTCCTCTCCCTGTTTTGAGGAAAACTTTCTGATGGGAAATGGATGTTCTACTGAAATAAGAGAAAAACAAATCGACTTCCTGATGAAATTCCACTTTTCATTTTTCTCGTCTTTACCCAGTCTGCACCCAACCCTTCCTGTGCTCTCTCTCTCTGTGTCTCTCTTACACACACGCACACACACACAGAATCTTATGCATGGCTAATTGTGCAGAGACATTGTGTTGAGCTGTGATAAGCAACAGAAGACAGCATACGGGGGCCTTGTAGACACAGTGATGCTGCAAGACAGCCTTATCACCCACACCCACACACAAGGATACACACACGCACACACATCCTCGGACACAGAGACAGACACAGATGCACACGTACCCAGTCACACACACACAGAGTAACAGATTGCTGAGGTAGAGACTTCATGCTGAGAGACATGGGAGGAGGGAAAGAGGGAGAGAAGGGTGGAAAAATAGAGGGATAGAACATAAGAAGAAAGATGAGAGAAGAGGGGGATGGCAGGAGCATAACAAATTGCTTCTGATAGGAGTCTTCAACCCCCTACTTGTCTACTAGCCTGTAGGCACTTTATGTTTACCAAAATTTCCCTCCTTTTCTTTCTTTTCCTCTCCCTCCCTCACTGCATGTGTAATGCAGACTTCTCCTCAGGGTGAAGTAATGTATGCGCACCATAATGTACGTGTGTTTGACTGCATATTAATAATTTTTTCACATGCAGGTGTAAATCTATTCAGTGTAAACACATATGAGATACTGGTTCTGATTAAAGTAGTGGAGCTGCACACACAGGACACACAAACACAAAAGACACAGCACGGGGCACTCACCTCCCATTCTCCCATGGCCAGTTGGTTCTTCAGCTGTATGAGCCAGTCTTCCTGGACATCGTCAGCACAGTGGTGAATGGTGAGGATCACTGGTCTGGTCAGTAGGGCTCCTGGAGGTCCACAACTCACCACAGGGCTCAGCACCGTCTGGATGTCCTCGACTGGGGGTCTGGAAAAGACAGATAAGACCGAGGTGAAATGATTCTTTAGAAAGGAGCGACAGGAGGGCTGCACTGTTGGCTACCAATTAGTGTGAGCATCAACTGCAGAAAGCTGTATTGATTTCACTTCTAGTCTTGTGCTGTTTAGTCATAATGTTCATATACAGAAAACCTTGGCCGGCATAATGAAAAAAAGACAAGTGGACAGTTACACCAGAGCACTAGACTAGCTTAGAGCAGATGAGAAAATCAGAGAACAAAACAGATCAGAGCAGAGCAGCACAGATTCAATTAGAGCTTTGTTAGTGTAGTCAGCAGGGCTTCAGACGGGCCTCAGCTGGAGTCAGTGGTTCACAGCTCATGGGCGGAAAATAAATGACTACTGGTCACGGAATCACCTGCGTTTCACAGCAGAAGTGCTGGAACCTGTTGTTAAAGCAGGAGAATACTTCAGCCTCTTCCACTGTGAATAAGTGCCAGATTACACATAGAGAACTCCATCCGTATTTATTAGGCCGCTGTCATTTGTAAATTGAAAAGTAAAACCCACATCCTTAAACAATACTTAACCATGAAAAATACGTAAGGAAATGACTGGCTGTGCTCTCCTGTGTGATCCATTATCCAGTCATTTTCTTGCCTCATATTGCAGCAGATATGCATTGACTGGGAAGTAGCCCATAAAGATAGAGGAGATGGATCTAAATTTTAAGTGATTTTTTTTCCAGCCCACCTTGTGTCAGGGGGGCACTAATCCTTAGCGGCATTATTGATTCAACTGCTGGAGCTCATTATTGACTCATGAAGGGTTCACATTGGGTAGGAGAAGCTAACAGATAAAAACAGTATGACTCAAACTATAACAGCGGCCTTTGATTTACCTAACACAGGGGTCATCTCTTAATGAATTACAGTGTTATTGATTTCTAATGTTATGTATCTTTCATCGCATAACTAAAGGAAATAGATATTTTCAATGTGCACACATGGGAAGACTGACATCTAAGAGTTAGGTTTTAATGAGCTAAACCACATGCATCTGGCTTGCCCAGTGATGCTGAGGTAAGTCAATGTAGTCATGTGATTTTTGCTTGCCAGCTATTGACTGAGATGAAGACAGAGGACAGTGAAGAGGGTTGACTCCTGGAAATACTGTAGCACGCTGCGGGGGGCGGGGGCGGGGGCTAATTCTTATTGACTGCTGATGATTGAGGAGAGGCTAGAGTGCATGCATAGGGTGGAAAATGTGATTCAAGCTGTAACAAGTGTCCTAAAGCTAAACTCCTGTTGATGCTTTGGATAGTTTATTTACTTTCAGGTTTTTTTAGATCGTTTTTTAGGAATATTGTTGCTGCCACCGACCGACCAATACCCACATCACTTTCGCGATTTCAACATGAAAAATATTATTCAAAAGAGTCCTAAAAATGTGTAGTTCAAAGGCGGAGTCCTTGTTTACAATGGGAGACGCACAAACCTTGCTGCTAAATGTGTTCACTGAAACCAAATTCCTCTGAAGAAACTGCTCCAAAGAAAACTGCTGATAGCGTACTGAATGGATTATCCAGTAAACTGACCACTGAGTCGTTGCTGAATTTTCACAAACAAAATTGATTCACCTCCACCGTCCTGGAACATGTGGCCAAAAAAAAAAAAAAAAAAATCACAGAGTCAGTTATTTGAAAAAAATGGGTAAATAAACCGAAACTAAGTGAGAAAGTGTGGAGTTCTACAGGCATGTTTTAAATTCACCACTGGACTGGGTTAGCTGTGTTAGTAGGGAGAAGAGAGATGGGAGATGGACAGGCAGAAAGATAGCACGTCTCCAAAATAAACAAGCAACTTTGAAGAGACAGTGAGCAACAAGGCAGAGCAAACCAGCAGGATTCATACTGACTCTGTCAACTTAAATCTTCAACAACAGCAACAAAAATATAGAATCTTACAACGATTAGCATCTGCAAGAGTAACAAAGACAATCACCAGATCAGCATCGACACCAGAAGAAAGAAATCATCCTCCTTTCCTGTCATGTCCTAAAGACAGCTTTACCTCAATCATGCCCATGGTTTGGGAGTAAAGGATTATAGTACAAGTAACAGGATTTCAGTACTGGTAATCCCAAAATGTCCACTAATCTGTTAGTTAGTGTGGAAACAGTGATCTCTATGCATATGCTTTCAAAGGCTCAGTGTTTAGTCATTGGATCTATAACATAAGGAGAAAACAAATCTGCCGGCTGCAAGTTTCACACATCTTGTTACGAGCTCAGCATTTTTAAACTTGGAAGCACTGAATAACTAAATAAATGCTGTGGATTACTGTAGAGATTATGACGTTAAATCGGCCATAATTAATATGTAGAATACTCTCTTATGATCTCCACAACTTTGCTACTTAGGGATTTTAATTCCAGCTTTAATATAGGAATTCTGTGGCATAAACCGACCTCTGCTGTATGAATCATCAAAAGAAGGTGTGTACGGGAAAAAAGAGAAAATACTATAAATAATAATGATTCATCCCTTTCTGTGCATCCTAAACCCCTGTCACACCATGAAAGCCTCCCCATGCATTCTTACAAACAGGTCTGAGAAGCTGCTGCCCAGGGGAAACAAAAAGAGAGAGAGACAAACACAAACAAACACGAAAAAACAAAAAGAACACAGAGATAAGGAGAAAAATGGGGACAACAGAAAACAACAGCAGGAGGAAAAACCACAGAAGAAAATTCAGTGAAATAGAGAGACAAAGCTTACCTCAAGCTGTCCTTCCTGTGCACAGTCACATACATCTCGTACACCCTACCCTGAGGAACAGCACCCGCTGGAACCAACAAACTCACACCTGCAGGAGGGAGGACAGGGAGAGCAGGATGGATGGAGGAAGAAATGAGTTTCATCCCTGGATTTATTAATTTCACCGTGCACAACTGAATTATTGAATATGAAAGCTATTATCACTTTATCATTATGATTAATAATTGAATAATCATTTTTAAAGCAACCCGTGTAAAACTTTCTCTTAAATATATCATCAAGTGAATTGTGCTTCGATGTTTTATAGCTTCTGAGAGCTGCTTCCTATCAGAGGGTTATATTATTCATTTGTGCCTTTCTACTGGTTTTAAATGAACACAAGTCTACTGAAAGTTTCTTCTCTTGAACATCTCAAGGCTGTTTTGTCTAGTATGTGGACTGTGCAGTCGTAGCAAGACACTCTTACTTTATGTGATCAGTTTTAAGTTAAGAAAATGGATTTGGTCTTGTTTAAATTTATAATAATTCCTTTAAGACAATATTAACTTTAGATACTTTAGGTTTAATTCTTAATATCATCAGCAGTTAATGTGATGTAATGAATGCTAATTTCTTAATTTAAGAAGCAAACACTGAGAAAATCATCTTGGATCTGAAGCCCAGTACTTAAGAGTCTATAAGAATAAATCACATCTATTTTAAGCCAGTGAGTGTTTTCAGAATACTAAATTTACCAGAGTTTGGAACGATTAGGTGTCCTCCCTGGTTGTTGAAGGACCCGTGGGCTGTGCAGGACGGATCTCGGGTTCGCGCTAAGCTCTGGTTTCTGAGGTTCATGGTGTCGCTGTTATCCAGCAGTGACTGAGTTATCTGGGATTCAAAACACAGCAGTGAGAGAAAGAAAGATTTGCAGCGTGTAAGAAAACATAACAAATACTGGAACTGCCTGAAGTGGACATGTTGCTGAAGTTTTTAAAAGTCACTGATGAATCAAGGTTGGATTTGGCTGACAGTGTTATATAGCAGCACCTTAGAAATCTTTTCTTCCTTTTTTTTTTACATGAATTCTATTGTGCCTCTATTGAGTCTGACTGTATAAATGACACTGCAAACAGCATCGAAATCCTTGGGACCCTATAATAAAAATTTGCACAAATGTTCTAATAAACATTAGAAAGAGTGGGTAGTGAGAATGAGCTCTGTATTTTCTATTAACAATGTTAAATGTTATACAGTTTGAGTGTACTATTATGAGTACCATCGCACATAAAAGCTGCACCTACACTCTGAGGAGGCTGAAAGCCACGTATAGATAAGCAGAAAATCAATGTGGTGTGGTCTGAAGGACGAACTTCCTCTGAAAGAGCTGATGTCAAGTGTTGCAAAGATAGAGTATATCCTTGTGAAACCAAAAGTTCAAGGAGGTGCAGAGAAGTCGTGTGTGCAAGGCCAACTTCTGGCTGTACAGATGATTCAGCGCAGTTTCATTTTTGCCAGGTTGATTAAAGCGAAGTTTGAAAGAGGAATATGTTAATGCTCCTTTTCCACTTGAATTTTACTGCATTCATCATGGTGCTTTTCTTTTTTTACCCAGTATATTTTCCTGGTATCCACTAACTAAAATGCAACAGAGAAGATCTGCATCTGCCTGGGAGCACTGCCATAGGGCTGAGCTGGCAGGCTGTGAGAAGAGCGTGGATTTACAATAGACCTATGAAAGCACCTTAGGGTAAGTGGTAAAATATGACCTTCTTTGCATTTCTTCATCAAAATGTCCACTGTGAGATGCAAAATAAGGACTTAACATTCAACAGTTTACTCCGAAATCACATAAAGTGGACAAGAAGTTGCTTCATCATGTTGAGGAAAGACACCACACAAAAAAACAAAATAAATGTAAAAAGGAAAAAAAAAAATCCATAATTAGTGAAGCAAGGCCAGTCAGACAGAGCAGAGGTTCAAAAAGGCACAATTAAAAAAACAGCCATAATAAAAGATCAGTTTGCCTCTTGTGCTGCCTGAGGATAGGGGCTGTGATGAAACCGAGCAGTTTCAACTATATTTGTGACAACTGACTCTGGTATTCATGCCATGTATTTTACAGAGCACAGTGAGGAAACTGGGGCACTGAGCCGCATGTATACTAATGGTGTTTGGTTTTGTATTTATGTGATGGGGAATACACAGCTACCGTGTGTCAGTATTTCTCACTGTGCCCCTGCAGTGCAGTGTAACCTCACACCTCAGGATGCAATATTTAAAACCCCTCCTGTGTACATACAAGAGGCTTTACAGTAGGAGTACAGCAACGATTCAGGCATTAGTGTAGGCGAGACATTACCTTAGGAGACAGTTTGGATGCAAAGTCTCCTCCGAGGTCGTCCTGCGGTGTCACCAGACCAGAGGAGTTGTACACCTTGATCTTCAAGTTGGGAAGGGGATCGAGGAGAGGGGAGTTGGTCATTGGGATTTTATCTGACACATCGTGGAGGGCGTAAACTGGACCACGATACATGGCAGCCGCATTCGTCAAGTCAGGAGGAGCTGTCAGTAGATCAGCTGGAGTGAAAGATGGAGAAAAAACAAGGAGTTAATCAAAGGACAAAACAACACAAAACCAAAAGCACTGTTACATGAATCCACAAGTGTTCAGCTAAAAGCAAATGTGGTCAGAGATCACATCTGAAACAGCGAGGAAGCAGGGAGGCCAACGCTAAATGCTTCACACCCTCAGTGGTATGAAAATGCATGACTGCAGTATGAGCCGTGTGGAACTGGTAGCAAGATCAGTGAGCAGGAATAAGGGGAGTAAGACGAGAGTAGGCAAGGCTGCTGATAAGGTATCAGTGTCTGGTATGGTACACTGCAGTACACAGGGGCATGACCTGGATCAAGGGCTAGTCATGGATCCTGCACAGAGAGAGAGAGAAAGGAAGAGAAGAGGGGGAGGATAGAGACAGCAAGAGAGGGATCGAGGGATAATGTGCACATATTTTTGAAGGCAATGCTGGACTTCATCTTATCGGTGTTGAAACTTGTGTTGGTTTATTTCATATTTAAATCTGAGAACACAAACTCATATATTCCTCATCTGACCTCTGTTTCTAATGTATAATGACAGTATGGCACCATGCCGCGCTTTCAGCTTCAAACTGTTGTCAGCGACTCTGACTTCACCCACAGAATCAAAGAGGTTGCCACACTTTAATCAAATCACTGTCTATTTTTAAAATGCAAACTGTGTCAGGACTCAAAAGTGACTGACAAGACCTGCTGCGCACATTAGCACGTCGTGTTCACTGACAGTAACAATTGTTCAGATGGATCTGAGTATTGGAGATAGTTATGTTACATTATATGTACTTCTTTCTGAAACGTCTTTTTGTCCTCATTATTCTAACATCACGATGTGAATATATGGACTTTATTTTGAATCGAATGAATAACACAACACTCAGTGTTCACTATGAAATATTCAAGGAAACCTTGTAAATCAGTGTACGAACCAAAACCTTCTTCTGCTGCTCTGAATCAGTCAGTTGCCTGGAGCTTGAGCAGAGACGAGTCCTCACTGGCACTGAGAGGAGAGAGTGTATCTCCCCTGTACTGGCCTCTCGTTACTGGTTACCAGTGAAATATAGAACTGACTTTAAGATTCTATTATTTGTTTTTCAAAGCTCTGCACCTCCACAACTTGCATGTCTGAATCACTGCTCTGTGCTCCACGCACCCAGTTCAAAACCACACTCTGATGAGGCATTTTCACTTGTTAGCTCTAGATTGTGGAATGGCTTACCACAAACAAGTTCATTTCTTCTGTCAAACCCTCTTCTCAACCCTTTCAATTATCATCATATGGACACTTTTATTTATATTTCATTTGTTGTTGTGCAATGCTGTTTGTTTTACTCCTTTATACGTTTAATTTGATCATTCCTGTGTTGTTTGATTATAATCATCAATCACATGATAACATCATTTATTGTTTCTGAGCTCTATATGAAGAAACTGAATTAACAAAAGCAAGTATGATGAGTTAACTTTTGCTGAATTGGAAAACTGTGGGAGAATGGTACATTTGCATTTTTTTTTTTTTTTTTTATCAAAGACATGATCATCATTACTGGCAACATTTTAAAATGTAGTGCAACAGCAGCTCCAGTATGAGTATGTGGTAAAGTATTCGAAAGGCATAAAGGCAGAGTGAAGCCTGTCTGTGCTATGTAGCTAACAATATATCTTCCATGTAGGCTACTCCTGGTCCTGCTGTACCAGACCAACTGAGGATGTCGCAGTGCACATTGTTTAAGACATTTTAGCTCAGAATGAACTCATCAGTGGAAAACTCTTGGGTCAGGTAAGAACTGAGGCTGAACTGAATAGATTCTCCACTTGTCACAGTTGATGTCTGCTAATGGTGTAATCCTGACACTTTTCATGATTTGCGAGCAAAACAATGAAGTGTCCCACTTAAACACACACACACACACACACACACACACAAACAGTGTGTAAATGAGTAAAAACACATCTGCAATACCAATGATAACACATGAAAAAATCTGTCTTGCATACCAATAACATGTAGCATATCCACTCTTACATGCACATACCACGTATACGTGTTACATATATTATGTGGCGATAACATGTCTGTAGGGATCGATCGGCAAGTCTTTCTTAGATTCCCTTCTGTGCTCATCATGGAAAGGTTAGATTAAGCCAGGAGCCAACTACAGGAACAGGGTGACTGCTAATCAGTACAGTATGCTTATCCATATGCATGCAATATTCAGTTAGTCTACAGTATGGTTATTTTAGTTATGAAATGCGACTGATCCTCTCTAGCTTTAGCAATCACTCTGCTCTTGACACTCCAGGTAAATTAGATACTCTGGTGCTTTTAATCAGTTCTTCCTTGGACTAAATATTGATCTCCTGCAGGAAACTCTAAATAACACACTCTTGTAATCAAGTATCAAGTATGAAATTATTGGAAATGCTTTAACAGCAATGGCCAGTCTGTTCTATCTGCCACAGTAACCTCATTTCCTTTTAGGTAATTGGTTAGTGATATTGATTATAACAACAGCAATAATAATAATGATACATTAGGCATTGGGCATAATACATTGGGTTCAAGTCACTTCAAAGGAGCTATCTATCCTTCTGACTTTAACATTATTTATGTAAAGGGCTTTAAAACAACCAATGGTGCTTCTCTACAAACGACTCACCCTTCAAAGAAGCAACAAAACAAATATTCAAGATTTAATTCACACTGGCATCACAGGAGGGCCAGTTACCTGCTGAGGACAATCCCAGTTTTGTTCACACCGGCCTTTTTTTCCCCTCCTTTTGGTCGTCGAGCGTGAAATCCTGTTGTTTCCTCCAAGAACCCATCCATTCTAATTTGAAAATCCCTCATTATCACCCCCCCACCCCCCAACCACCACCACACCCACACACACACACACACACACACACACATCTGTCACCTATCACTCTCTTCCTCTCTCTATCACCAGGCTGTTTACCCTTAAAGCCAGTGGGTATTCCTGCCAAATCATCCCTGCTGAAATTTAATTAACAGCTAATGGAAAGCCACAGAGAGAGGTGGTGTGTGTGTGTGTGTGTGCGCGCGCGTGCGTGTGTGTGTGTGAGAGAGAGAGCGAGAGAGTCAGAAAGTCAAAGAGAGCTCGCGAGAGAGTCAGAAAGTCAGTGTGAGAGAGATTGCAGGGACATAATTCTTCATTAATAGTAATTGGAGATGGTCCCTCAGTGCAGAGTGACAAGCATCCTAATACTAAACTGATAAAATCACCACACAGACAAAGACATTCACCCTTGTACAAGCACACGGACACACACACACATACACACACACACACACATGCACACATGCATACACACTTGCTGTTTAACAACTTGCATTGCATCCTCTCTGACCTCACTCAGTTTTTACTGTATGCTGCGATGTGAATTTTAATTGTCCACCCACAAATGACCATATAAACACACACTCTGAATGGTTTAAACGTTCTATTGAAAGTGTGCAGACAAGTAGTTTGTATATTTCCAAACTACACTGACACAAAATCTACATAGATGTGATCTTGTGTTAAAATGCCAATGATGATTATGTAGTAGTCTGAATACCAGTGTGAGCATTTTTATTTGAAGCAATCTAATATGCAGTATTTCACTAAAACTTGTGATGGGGGAATGAGTGAACAACAGTTGGTGAATGTGTCTACTGCCCATTAAGGGTGAATTTTTGAGCCTGTTTGACAGGTTTATGGTGTGTTTTTAGAAATTTTAAGCCGAGTAATTCTTGTCACCTCTGATATCTGATAGGATAATTCATGAGCCTGTGGCATCTGTGGACTGAAGCCTGATTCATACCAATTTCCTGCCCATTCCTGGTGTTTCCAGTAAGCTATAAAATGCATGTGCCTAAGTGTGTATATATATATATATATATCTGTGTGTGTGTGTGTGTGTGTGTGAATGCATCCTTCTTGTTGTCTTATCCACTTTCCAAGACAGTGAGGAAGAAATGACAACACAGACAGCAGAAAGTGAAACATGGCTCCACTTAAACAGGAAGACAAACAGGGAGGGGGTGTCCATTGCAGTAGGAGTCACCGTGACGGGAGAGACGGAGACATAGCGAAGGAAAGCCAGAGACATGGAGACGGAGATGAAAGAGAGGAGGTTGCTGATAAACAGGAAATGTGATTGACCTGAATGTGCAGATGGTAAGGTAGAGAAAGAGTGAGAAAGAGAAGGAGAATGACAGAGAGACTTCTTGATGGAAGAGAGTGGTCTCTGGTAAAGACAGAGATTAATCTGAACCGGCAAAAACTGACAGCCAGAGGCAGAGGAGAGAAACAAAATGATACTGGCATCAAAGGCTCAAAGTGGATGGAACAGGTAGTTGTTTCCATTGAAGAATGGTCACGTCTCATGTGTTATTCACCCATCAGTCTGTATATCCGTCTATAGATTATCCATGCATATATTTACCTATTGATTCGTCATCGTGCACATTATGTTATGCCAGAAATTAAGAGAAACACATGTTATGTTGTCCTTTCTTTGAGAAGGAGTGAATCTATATCCTCATCAGTCCTGGAGTTGCTGTTTTGTTGCAGACTGAGCTCTGACTTTACTGTGTGTTTCCTATGGATCATCAGATTTAAATGTGGTTAGCCATTTGAGTTCCTGAATGATAAACCCTTATAACACAGGAGTGCAAGTGAGAAAAAAAAAAACAACAACAAAGAAAGACGCACATATGGGAAGACGAAACATTTAAAATATCTAAAAGGGGAAAGGAAACATGATTACCAAACACAGAACAAAAGAGAAGGGATTCTAATAACACATGCATTCACACACTGTTATCATACCTCATTATAAAGTACTATACAACTCATACAACGGCTGCTTGGTTGTTTTTGAGCTTGATGTGAAAATGATAAGTCGTTAAACATATTAGAGTTTCTACTGGAGGCTGATTGGTATTCAACCTGAATCAAATGTATTGTTTGTGATATTCTTACCTGATCTCGCTGTTTTTATATTAACAGACTGGAAGCCTCCATTGAGGGCTGAGGTGTCGATGATGACTGAGTCAAAGTCGCGGTGTGTCTTGCGGTAGACAAAGAGTGCCACGATGACAGAGATGACCAAGCACATGATGACTGCGATGACAATGCCCACGTACAGCGCCACATCATCTGTACTTGGAGCAGCTAGAGGGGACACAGAGAAAAACAAGACACAGTGTTAAACAGAGAGGTGTTGATAGAGCCAAGCATGCTCTAAAGATCTGTTTAAGACAACATATATCAGAGAGAAAAGTGGTGATAAACAGCTACAGCAATGGTGTGCTGTCAGGGCAGCACTCTGGGCAAGTTGTGCTTGCCCAGATAAAGCTAAAAATAGAAATTAATTTACAGATCCCGACATGAAGGCCATATTCTTACATCTGTTCTCAGAACAGAGCAGTCAGCCTCATGAAGGATCCAATGCCTGTTTATATCCATCATGTAATACTGTAATGTAATACAACGAGCTTTACTACCAGACACTGTATCTAGAGCTTCTGTCCCGTTCTGGATGTGACAATGTCTTATTGACAGAGGTTACTTCTTGTCAAATTGAGGTGAGTGGGAGGCAATATTTTTAGGTTTACACATGCGGATTAAGGATAATCCTGTCATCTTTGATAGGTGCCCAGGTGCAGTGAATATACACTTGAAATACGAGTGTATGTTTATGGTCAAAACTGTCCTTTATTCATCTTCCACCATTTGAGATCAGTTATCATACTGCACAGACTTGCACTTGTTGACTGTTGGTGACCAAAGCAAGGTGATAAAAGTTAGCAGGACAGCAGGGAACATGGCCGTATAATGTGGACTTGAAGCAGTACTGTCATCAGTAAATAAATGCTACAACACCTGAGGACTAAAATTTTCATCTTCTCTCCCCTGTGCTTCTTAACTACGGTCTGAATGATGAGCCAGGAAATGTGATCAATACAGAGGAAAATGCAGATTCTCTGCTCTATCACTGGAGAGTGTCATCCTAAGTAAATATTTTAAAGATTACCACAAGAGTCAGAAATGTTTCTTTTTTTCTATTAAGTGTACATGTGATATGTTACAGTAAGTGTCAGTTCAGTGGTGGTTGTTGGCTCTGCTCGCCCATCTGTAAAAGTCACATCACACCACTGAGCTAGCAGTGATAATTCTTATGAAACAGCAGGAGAGTGGCAGAGAATACAGCAATATATTTTTATGTAAGACAAAATGAATAGCATTGAAGGTTTCAAACTAACTTTATATGGCTCATTCTTAACTTGTGTTCGACAATTTCACTATTACCTCAGACCACCCGACAGACTCAGAGGACAATCTCTATAGGTTCTGTTTCAAATGAAAATTTTAAACAGCCCTCCAGCTTGTGTTATATGATAATTTGTCTAGACAGCGGCAGAAAGAAGCAGAGACACCTTTCATAAAAAAAACAGAACGGTACCAACTCTTAAAATTTAATAAGGCTGTTAATTATTTTACAAGGGTCCTAACATTCTTTCTCAATCCAGCTGAGACTTTAATGGTGTTTGAGTGAGAACAATGGTGGTGTTGTCATTCATGATCCATATTTTATAACAGAGGAGGGGATTAAGGAAATTTTAACTGATGGGTGACGCGGATGGGAAAAGGTATAAGCTACTGAGAGGAAATGAGGAGAGGATGAGAGGAGACACGGTAGGAGCAGAGGGGAAGAAAAATGAGGAAATAATAGGAGGGAAAGCTTAAATGTGGAGAGGAATATAGAAAAGATCACACGCAAGCAGATGAGGAGTGAATAGAAAAGAATAGGGAGGAAAGGAGGAGATAGACGGATAAGGTGACAGGAGAGTAGAGAGGTAAGGGTAGTTTAAAAAAAGAGACTAAAAGAAGCATATTAAAAAGAGAATAAGGAAGCAGGGGAGATGAGAGGAAACATGTAGGGCACAATAAATCAGGAGAGAAGAGGAAAGAAAGAGGAGAGAGGTGATAACAGCAGAGCGGAGGAAAACGGGGCAAAAGCAGCAGCAGTGCACTTAAACTTCAAAGCAACAAAACAAACAAGCCTACATATTTAAAATGAAAGTGCCTGTGAAACTTTCTGGAGTAGTCTCACACTTAAAGCACTCCTCGAATAATCATGTCCTCTGTAGCTAGTAGGAGGGGATTTGTCTGCAGCTATTAGGAAGATGACAGAAAAGTATAGGAATGTTCCTTTTAATCCGGCCTTAAAGTTGAGAGGCAGATAACGGGGCTTTTAGCTCCAAACAGCCCGAGTCATTTGCTAAAGGATTTGCTGTTGTCGCATCAGAACAAGTTCAGAAAGCGTGAACCTGATTATGCAAGAGAGAGAATACTTTGATGAGCCACAAAAACATTCATGCTCACATATGCCCAGGCATGATACACACATACGCACAGTCACAGAGAGGGGTCACTCGTGATGCTGTTAGTTACTAATTTACCACTTGAGGGAGCTGTGAACCACTTCTAGTGTCTCTGGGGAGCTACGCATGTAGAGGCCAAGGAATGTCCAATGCATGTCAGCCATAATTAAATCTTAGACTGTGATGAACCAAATGGCTCTGGACACTTTGCCCAGGAAAGAGAAAAGTTGTCAAGTTTTTGAAATGGTGTGGTAAAGCCCTTGTGACACAGTGTTTTGTGAAATTTTGTTTCATTTCGAATTTTTTTAAATTTTCAAAATGCAATATGTGCATAAAAAAACCAAAAAAGAGCATATACAATGACAAATGAACAATATATAAAAATCAACATAGTGGAAAGATATACATGTGTCTAAATGGAGCATGGTGTCATTTCTACTTTGAGGAAAATGTATTTCTTAGTAACCGTAGTGCCCTTCTCTTTCCAAATCCAAATAAAAGAAAGTCACAGTGGATGATCTGTGGTGGTTGATGACATGTGCGTGGGTAAAAACAAAGAGTGTCCAAACAAAGTTTCAATGATAACCAGTCCAATTCCTTCATAAACAAAAGTTCTACTAGAAATCAAAAATACCTTTTCCTTAAACACGGTGGCACGACACACAACAACATGGTCAAAAACTGTTCCCTTTCAGACCAGCAACACCTCACCCTGATTGCCTTACACATACAAATGGCCCTCGAGCCTGCTGTGCATTGCGTCACTTCCTGTTTTAAAGGAGGTTCACCAAAATAAAACACAAAATAAACTCCCAAATAAATGCTCCTAGAGCAACATGTTTCTTTACCGTGATGCCATGACAAACACTAAACATGAGCTGATGGGATTAGTTGACTAATTAATTAGGCAGAAACCTGTTTTGCTTATTTATGGATGAAAATGTCACATATTTACTGGGTAGCTTCTGAAATGTGAAGATTTTCTCTGTGAACTATAATGAGCATTTCTCAGGGAGCTATAATGTCTCAACCTCTGCCAGTTGTCTGAAGTTGATCTCTCCAGTACTTTTCCTTTGAATGTGCGAAAATGTCACGCTCACATAAAGCAGATTGTGGCAGAACAAACAAAACATAAATGATGTTTACAACCTCTGATCTGCGTTTCACAGTTTGTGCTCGTCTCATAAACTTCTCTGACACCTGTCACACTGCCAAATGTCTGTTCATCACATTTAACACAAACTTAATATCTAAGTTCTCCACCTTTACATCTTCAAAGTTGAACCCGTGCTGATTTTGTCTTCTCCTTTTGATGCTGTTAAAAAGATCGCTGTGAATTCCCTAATGCCCTAACTACACTGCTGCAAAAAGTTGCCCTGTTATCAAGGTCCTTGCTCTTGCCAAGGGGGAATAGAATTGGATAATCCTCTTAAGTACCAACTCCCTGATCTTAATTATGATCATCATCATCGTCCTCATCTATTAAGGGAATCTTTATCTTGTTTCTGCTTTAACTTGAAGGTCTAACTTCAGAACATCTTGGATGCCAGGCAGCCATATAAAATATCACTTCTAAACTTGTTTCTCCCAATCCTTTTTTTTCCTATTGAGTGTTTTGGGACACTTTGGGAAAAGTTAACTAGGCTATGGCCTGCTGAGTTCTCAATATGTGCTTGTGTGTGTACTGCGTGTAACGTGATTTATACCAGTGGGCTTAAAAATCCTTTCTTCACCGTCTATCAGTTTAAATCCCATCTCTCTCAGATCCTTCTCTCCTTCCATAGCTCACACCTCTCTCTCTGACTCCCTCCGTCTCACTGTCTCCATCTGTTTGATTTGTAGATGAAGGAAACAACATGTCCCATTAGAGCTTCTACCTGCCTGAGTAACCTACATACAACTGCTAGATACCAAATGTTTTCTTTTTTTCTTTAGAGTCTCACCTTTTTTCTGAGCATATTTACTTAGCAGTGGTGTTTAGGCAGTAACGACAACAATACTAAACGTGGTCATTTATCTGTTATTGAAATAAGGGGAATCATAAAACACAAAGAGTAAGGACATCGTTAAAGACATTATTGAACTAATCATTTCTTGGTAAATCAGTGGCTAGACAACTAAAATGAGTTGTTCAATTCTTGCTATTTTTGAACAGTATAATTTCTTTGGTCAATTGATTTCTCAGTCTCTCTTGTGCCACTCACAGAGATCTTTGAAAAATGGCAGAGAATTTACAATTAAGAGAACAAATACACTAATGTACTGCTGCTTTTCTTGAGCACTCAAACCCCTTCTGAACTCTGTATGTGTCTTGTTCTTTGGCCTTTTATTCTTTTGTGTTTCATAAAAAAGAAAACTGGTGGAAAACTACCTATTCTTTTATTTTGATATTCGTTTTACTGTCTGACAGCCTTACAGCATGGGCTGTCTTTTTCTGACAAGATGGAGGCTGAAAAAGGGACTGAACGTGGGTGTGCACTTTTGACCAAGCCCAGATGAATGAATAATGTGTTTGGACCTCTGCGTGTATCTGAGTGTGGCCTGAGGCTGCACCGTGTGAAGCCAGAATGACAAAATCTGCAGTGATAGAATGAGGAAGGAGCACAGTCTGACTAAGTACTGATAGGCACACACCTATGTTCATTTTTATCGTCACTCATGCGAGCACTGACACTCACAACGAACACATGGAAAGACATGCACACATCCATATTAACTTTTATCCACAAGTCAACTACCCCCTTGCCTTTTTCCTCCCTTGTAGCTGACAAGCAGTTTCATGTCCGGAGCACTCACCCACGAGCCCAGATAAATTAGTGTAAGATTGAAAATATGTGCCTTTTGGTGGACAGACAAGAAAGGAATTGAATTAATGATAAATCTTCCGGCAGAAAGAGAGACACACATTCAGACATCCTGTCTGTGATGTTTCAGCCACTAAAAGGTCAGGACACACACACACTGATAACGTATACCCACAGGTGTGAACAAATGCAGCAACAACCAACCCCTACACATGTAAGCATGCATTATGAAATAGCAAGATACAGAGAATTATCATATGGGAGCCAGGGCCAATTTAAACAATTTGTAGAGAACTGTGTGAGACTTTGAAGAACACTGTGAGCCTCAGTGCTGATAGTATCCTTCACTTTGCTATCTCTATGTCAGTGTCTTTTACCTCTTCTATCCTCATGTGTATGAGTTTGCACACTTGTGTAAGCATGTGCTCTTGGTATTTTGTCAGTCCACAATGAAGAAAAACTACACCTTTTGAGATTTTTTGACAGATTAAATTACATTTTTTGATCCGTGGCGGTTTTGGAAATCTTGGTGTTTGGCATTTGGCATGTGTGAGGGTGGAAAATATGTTCCATTTTTGACAACCTACCATCTTTCCTCCTTTTCACAGCGAGAATTCTCTGCAATTTGTCATAGTTTTGTATAACAGGGTTACCGTACAAGAACAAGATTGAATATTGTTTATGTTGTGCCTACAGTGCATATGCCAAATGGTTTTCAGTTGCAAAACTGAAATTATTTTGCCAGTGTTCACTATGCACCTGCCAAATTCAGTTTGTCTGGGGCGCACAGTCTAATTGACTGACTGAACTATTGTGCATACATCTGTGTGTGTGTGTGTGTGTGTGTGTGTTTGTGTGAATTGACTGATGCTGCATCTCACTGCGTGTCAATAACAATTGACACTTCAACTGGCACACCTTTATTTACTTCAAAAAAAGAAGTCACAATTGGTACATACTTTATACAGTATATGTGTGTGAGTGTGTGTGTGATTGTGTGTGTGTGTGTGTGTGTGTGTGTGCGTGTGTGCGCTTGTGTGTTTTAGTATGTTAAGAGGCTGAGACAATCCCAGAAATCATACACAAACACTTTCTTGCACACGCAGTTGCTTACACACACGGGCTAGCAGAACAGAGGCCGCGAGTCAGCCTCAGTCTGCATGGATTGCTGTCTATTGATTGGCTGAGCTTTCTGTCACTCTTTGAGTCTATCCAATCTGCCACGGAGAGGATTTAAAGAGGGGGAAACAAGGATAACTCAGCTTAGCTCGTCTCTATCTTCTCTGTGATCTGCATCCAAAGCAGAGCTGTGGACAATCACTACTTGAAACTCATTCAACTGCCTTTTTGATCTTTCTTGGCACAAACATGCAAACGCCACCCATACTGCACTCCTGGCAGACACATCTGCTCTAAGTAACTGGCAGGGCTGAACGGAAGGGAGAGGGAGCAAGAGAGGGAACGCGAGCAGTCATTTGTAAATGTGTCCATGCTTATCTCCTCTGAGGATGGGAGTGGAAAATGGAGGCACTAAAGCCAGAAGGTGTATTTCAGTGACTACAAACAAGTCTGTATATGAAGTCGTCAGATCTCATGTATTGTGTAACAACCATGTAACACAGTGCAACTGTAGCTCCTTAACGAACAGACTGAAACCAATCCTTCCAATGTAACTGAGTGGGACATTACGACCTCTCTCAGTGGCTGCTGGCCACAAATATGAATCAGAAAATACTAGCGGTCCCCCTTCACACAAATCCACGGCTCAGCTGTGTTTCGTCCCACCCCTATCACCCCCCCCTCAAGCTAAACTGATCTGTAACTGACACAAACAGCTCTGTCTCTTTCTCTGAAAAAATACAACAAAACAATGATAATTATAAATTTGTTATTTGTTTTTGTTTTTTGGCTTCATACACAAGATAGCCTGTGGCACTGTGCTTGTTTATGAAGCAGTGTGACCATGACAACTAACAGAGACATTCATGTGACATCTACTATAGGTGTGAATGAGTCACAGACCTGGTTGTCATCTTGCATCTTGCATGGAGAGTTGTCTCAGACAGAGAATACAGAAATGTGGGACTGGATCCATGTTTTAGAAATCTCAGTACATCTATATAATTATTTTGATATTCGGTATTGATCAAATATCCAATCAGCTCCCTGCAGACGGAGCATGGTCATGGTTGTGCAACAGAGAAGTGAAACTCCTCCATATTACTTCTTGAACTGACAGCTGAGGGAGTGGAATCTGATTTTGGTCTCATTGGACGTTAAACCAGATATGGAGATGGTGGTTACTGCATTTTTAATGTGACTTATGGCTTTAACATACTTCAATACAGACAAGGAGATGGACATTAGGCATGCCACATTGCAGCACTGGGTGTTTTAATAGCTAAACAACTTCAAAAGCCCCCCATGTACATTCAATATATGTCATACTGACACTACAGCAGTAGAAGGTATTTCATAAACATTGAGCAATATGTAAATGTTAAATAGGACAAATTAATCAAAAATGAATATACTCCCATAAATTGTACTGTTAAGACTAAGTCTGACAAAGAAAAACTGCAACTGTAGTCATACTCTGGGAAAACAGGATCAGCTTTGTGAGTCTCTAAGCCACTCATGCAGCCTCCCAATGCTCATGTTACCGACCGTATTTCTGAATATTAAAACAGAGTGACAATCTGTTAAATGAGGTATGACTGCTTCTATCTCCTCTCTGGCTCCCTCTGTATCTGTATCTGTCTGGGACCAGTCATCTCACAAAACACTTTGGGATGATGAAACTGCTTCAGCAGGCCCTAAACGAGAGTCATTAGAACACATCACGGACGCTCACAGATTGCTTTGAAGATAAAACGAGAGCTCCTGCAACGAGAGAAGTAAGGAGGCACGATAATAATAAGTGGCAAAGGTCCTTTCCCTCTTGCACCTCACAAAAATCCCGTCTGCCTCACAGTTTATGGTAAATCTTTTTCATTATGTCACTTTGAGGGACCAATGTTACCGGTGAGAGATGGGAAGAGGAGGAAGATGGGGAAGAGAGAAAAAGAGAGTGAAGAGAGCAGGGTATAGGAAGATAGTGCAGTCGAATACATTTTACACCTTATTATCATCTCCCACTCTTTTTATTGCTCATTAAGAAGCTTTCATACCTTTCGAAGTGCTGCTGCCCTTGTCAGGTGATCTTCTGCCTTTCTGTAAATTATTTTTTACTTCCACAAATGAAGCTTTAGTGATGGGTCATTTTGATAAATTAATCATTCATTTGGTGGAGACTTCAAAGAGACGGGGTCAAATCAGTGACACTGATTAGAAATTTCAGTCAGTTCGGTGTCCATTGTTGGAGCGTACTCCACACCGAGTTCTGAGTGAAACAATACGCTTGTAAACACAAAGCAAGTGTTCAGGACTAAGGCAAACTGCCTGTTTTGGCAGCGATTCAAAGCCGACTGGCTACTCTCCAAAATGACCACAACTGCAACAAACTCACAAACTGTGAATCAAGTGAATTGGTGCTGAATCGATTGACTGCTATCAGGCAGGAAGAAACAGAAAATCAAGTTAATTAAAAGGAATCTGTCACCACCGCGGTGCATTCATTTTCAAGACATCACTCATTGATTTGGCACTGACACAGTCTGATTTGTGGAGAACTGATTGTTTTAGTAGAACACCTATACAAGATGTACAATATAAAAACACATAAAAACAATAATAAAACAGAAATGTGTAAGACAAGCTTTATTGCCTCTGGGCAAAGCCTGCACAGTTAGTTTATTATAGCGCCTTTCTATTTATATGATGTCATATCTTACCAAGTCTATGTAGCATCTATTTCTTTGTTTTCCATGGATTAAGTAAAAGGAAATTGTTGTAAAATAGCCTGGGAGGTCAACTATAGATAAGATTATTAGAGTTGTAGTATAGTCGTAGAGGAGCTCACTTTATATTACAATTTCTGCTGTTATTGTTTACTAGCCAGAGGATGGTAAAAGAAATATTCAGATGCAGGCAGACAAAATTCATAGAATCATTCACCTTAAATAAATTACTGAGTATACAGGCTGTGCAAACTCTTACTCCCATCAAACAAGCAAAGGTGTAAAGGATTAATCTACCGTGGCTTCCTTTGCCTGAGAGAGGAATGAAAAATGATTGAAGCTACCGTTTGAAGACATTTGTTTCATCAGCGCAGCAAAAAAGATCGGACATCAAGAGCACGGAGCATAAGACAAGAGCCAAGCTCTCTTTCTCTCTCTCTCTCTCTCTCTCAAAATGACATGTACCAAAAAAACACAAAGAATGAGCCAAAGGTCAACACTCAATCAAAGAAAGAAACATAAGATGAGTGGGACAAAGGGAACATGGATGGTGATAGAACAAAGAACATGAACTTACTTGGGATTCCCATATCACCCTTTATTTTGGACTCAGTGGTCTTCTGAAGCAATGAACCTTAGGACAGGAAAAGAAGGGGATGATGGAATGGATGGAGGAAGGGAGAGGAACAAAACAGAATCAAAAAATAGTCAGATAAAATGGGACAAACATGACAGGACACAAACAAACACAAAAAAATGCACCTAGTCTATATGACTTTCTTTCTTTGTGTCTGTTTTACAGTAAGTTTAGTTGTTTTAGTCCACAAATGCTCTTTGAAAGGAAACTGGAAACTGCAAAACAGTTGGAAAAATACCAGATAATTTTAGAAACCCTGATGCCTGTAAGGCTGTTACTGCTGTGTCATGTTGAGTGGATCCACTTAGTCAGGCCAGACAGGAGGTCTATGACATAGATAAACTGCTGATGTATAATGTATAATTGAAGTGCTGGTGTATAATTAATAAAGGCAACACGGCAACATGGTGCGCTTAAAAGCTTCTTGCCAGAGCAGCTGACCGCAGAAGACACGCCGATTGGGCACCAAAGAAGAGGAACCACTGACGAGGTTAAGTGGAGTGATTTGCAAAAAAAAAACAAACTTCACATATGATTTCAGTGTTGCAGGTGGACTCGGTTACATTGCCCAGGGGAGTTTCTCAGGAAGTTCTGCTGTAATTTAGTGACTCTTCATGTTGCTGCACTGTTTCATCTGATTTTTCTTAATTTCTTGTATTAAATGACTTGATAAATGACTGCATTCACATGACTGCATCTAACAAATGTCATGCTGATTAATGTCTGACTCAGTTGATGATAGTAGGAACAGCACGCCATGACAAAGATTTGTCATGTTCTAATTATAACACAATTGTTCAAAAAGATATGAAAACATGATGGCAGTAAAATGAAGTGTGAATGATTTAGTAAGAGCCAGCATTATCATTATGGGAAAAGAAGATGCAATATAGTAAATTAGAAGAAAGTGTGTAAGGAAGGAGGGAGGAAACGGTACAAGAAACGCACACTACAAAAAATGGTAGGACAAAGGCGTTTAGAGTCTACAAGAGGAAACAGAAAGGACAGGAGGAGACAGGACAGATGGCCTGTTTGATGCTCCGCAGTACCTGCTGATAATGCTGATCATTTTGTATAATAAACAAAACACTATAGTTACATAACAACCAGTCTCTCTAGTGATTACTGTGGTTTTAGCACACACAAATGCTCATGCACACAAATGCACGCACACACCCACACACACAAAAAGAAGGTAGAGAGCGAAATGTCATGTTCTCGAGAATGCGACAAAGAGGAGCTCTGAGTGAATCTGTTCCAAGAATCCTGATCGATGTGTCAAAAAAATGTCAACAGGCCAAAACATATAAGACAACACTAACAAGTTTTTAAAAAAGAAAGAAAAGCCCTGAAAGACCTACAACTCCGGTCACAAACGGTCTCACACACATGAGCACACATCCAAGGCTCACTGTCTCACACATACACGCAAAAAAGAGAGGAGGCACTCCATACAGGGCAGACACGAGGTCAAATGGATTTCTACCTCTCAGGATTTAACAGGACAACTTAAGAAAAAAGGGAGCAAGAGACCGTGGAGGAGATGAATGCAGGAGGGCTCAGAGAGAGGAGGTGTTGGTGGAGAGAGAATGAGAAAGAATAAAAGACTGAGAGTGGAGTGAAGTGCTTTTTGAGCACAAAGTCAATTACAGAGCGTCATCTAAAACATTAACTCCCTCTCCATGTTGACAGTGCATTATCAGTTCATTCATAAGCCTGAAATTCTAAGTTATTTTTGTCAGCAGCAAGCCACTGCTATACATTTTTAAATTTTATTTATTTTCTCTTGTTAAGCAGAGCCTAGAAACATAAACAATGTAGAACCAAACATCTCTACAGAGGTTTCTGTTCTTGTTCTCTCCACTAAACTACTAAACATTTTTGGGTGTCACTGATGGCAAACAACTTCAAAATATTAGTGTAACAGCTCTGTCTGGGTACCACAACCAAGAAGCCAGTTTCTGTTTAAAAACCTGACTTTAAAAGAGCCTTGATTCATAAACCAAATGGAAGAATGGTACAGGAGTCATTTCAGGGCGTTCAGATCTAATCTACTTATAAAACGCTCCACATGCATTAACACATACAAACACATACACGCACTGTCCATGGATTCCTGCTACAGGAAACTGTAGAAACATTAGTGCTGACATACAACCATGCGTGTGGAGTCAGAAAAAGACAGAAAATCAATCAGGGGAAATGAGCCTAAATCTATACAACTCTATAGTCTCTAGGTTTTATCCCAGATTCAGAGGCTGTACCTCACAGGCCTCAGGGAATCCTTGTGATGGATCAGAGACATGGTATATAATACATTGTGTGGGGAGTGGGCAGGGCTCTGCATATACAGTAAGTTCTGTCAATAACGTGCCTACGGGAAAAGCTTTTTGAGGGATTATATAATATTATTCCATAGCTCATGACAAGGAGCATCTATTAAATCATCACTAGTATCCACTCCCCTCTGGCTGCAGAGGTAAGTCCCTCACAAGAGTAAAGGCTCACTCAGCTTTAAGCTTTAAGCATGCTGATAAAGTATATTCCTTCTGAATAGATCTCATGACAGGGTGTTCGTAAGTAATTTATTTACTTTTTATTTAATCAAGAATGAGTGCCTAAGCCAGTACAGGCAAGAGTAAAACACAGAGAACCCATCTATATCACTTGATCAGAAAAATACCTAATGCATAACACCAATAACTGTCACATCAAAGCTCCCACAACAGGAAAACCATATATTTGTGAATGAATGAACATGTCCTGGGATCAAAAGGACACACGTAACTATTCACACAGTTTTGTAGAATTTTTAGGCACTCAATAACTGATCATTTTGAGACCATAAATGTAAAAAACAATATGGTGGTAGCAGCCCCAAACTGTTTTCAGACACGCTTATGAGGGATTATGAGAGTCTCAGCCGATGAAGGGTTAAACTCAGAAATACTTTTATCTGGCATGTTAGGTTGCAAAAAAGGTTTTAGTTTTTCAAGGGGCAATTCTTTTCCAATCTACAACTCTAAAGAATGGTCCTTACAGAAATTATTTCTTGAGATGATCAGACATGCTCCTCCTTGGTTGTCATGTAGTGGCAGAACAAAGACTAGCAGAATAGATGGCATGATTACAATTATAAATGTGTGTGCACTAATTTTAAGAAGGATTGTTTTTCGTTTTGTTCTCTTTTTACATGTCTGTCCCCTGAGCCATGAAAGGTCCTTCTCTATCACACTCTCTTTCTCTTCACATCAGATGCTTGTCTGCCAATTACTCTGAGCAAAGGAGGTAACAAGCTCTATTCCTACAAGTCAACAAATATAATTGCTGCCACCTTGCAAAAGCTGCTGCTGTTATATTTGAACTATAATGACTCTTGCACATTTTCCATGCAGTTAAAAAAACAAGTTGTCTATTGTAAGAAATTCTGATGGTGACGGAGGATTGGATGATTCTTTCAGATCATTAATAATTATTTATCCTTATAAACTAATATAAAAGTTTTGTTTTTACTTGAGGGATGGACAAGAAAGAAGAAAGGGTCAGGCTGGACAGGAAGGCATTCAGAAACCCTCCAATCATCCATAGAGTACAGAAGGGGATGAAGTACATGTGTAAAGCAGAACAAGAGCAAATCGCTATAAAACAGAGAAAGAGGTGCAGGAAGGTTCCTGGAGAAATGCATAAAACAAGAGGGACTGAGGGGGAGAGCCCAGAAAAACATATAGCAATGGGGATGGAAGATTGGATGCAAAGAGTAGGGTTTGCAGGAGGTAAGTGAGAGGAGGGGGGGTGATGTGAGGGGGAGAAGCAGAGGAGAGAGGAGCAAGGACAGCACCCAGCGAGAAGAAGACTACCTGACTTTTCTGCTACACTTACACAAGCTAAATGATAGGTGAAAACAGAGGCAAAGCAAATCTGATATTCTAACTTCTAGGAGAATTATACCTTTGAAGAAATTATTGTTTGAAGTTTACTCAGTTTTAATGGGTCAAATTATTAAAAAAATATTGTTGTGAGTTGTGGTTTTCTCGATATGCAAGAAAAACAATGTGACAAAATCCCAATTGTCTAACCTGAAGTCAGACCAAACATCACCTGAGGCAAATGGTACATCTAGTTTCCAGAGGTAGATGTGATATATAAAATAACTTCAACACATCTACAAGAGATCTATCAATGCATAAGAGAATCATTATTGTCAACTCACTTTGCATACACAGTCCGTCGGTACAGTTCTGAGACTGGAGTACAAGGCCTTCGCAGTCCTTCCCTCCATTTTTAGGAGCCGGGTTGTTGCACTCCCTCCTCCTCCACTGGGTACACTCTGTCCCACAGGCCGACCACTTGCTCCACTCTGTCCACACACCATCCACTAGAGGGAAAGGAGCCGAGGGAATAAGAGACACAGGAATAGACAAGTGATGTGGAAGAACAGAGATGAGGCCAAGGATCATCAATTACCATTTAGCAAAAGCACTGTATCAAAGTCTCATTAAGTAGATGTTCCTTGTTTTAATATAATTAGAATAAAGAAGAATAGATTTACCAGTGCACAGTGAGGTGCAGGACAGTTTTTGGATGGCCTGTCCATCACAGGGCTGTCCTCCATTGAGAGGGGCGGGGTTAGTGCAGCTCCTGGTTCGTTTCTGGATGCCTCGACCACAACGGGTGCTACACACTGACCACTCTGTCCACGTCGACCAACCACCATTCACTGCAGCAACAGAGAGCAGTCAGTGCATTTATCCATCCATGCATTAAAAACTCTTGGACACAACATCTCTGGTGTGGTAAAAGGTCAATCAGCCCTCTATTACTGAAAGTACTTTAAAATATTTTATATTTATTCATTTATTTGCTCGTTTATAACCATCAGAAGAACGTAATGCAAGAACTCAAAACTGACACTTAACTCCAGAACAACTGGCACAAACACAACGACCCCTTGCACAGCTTAATACACAAAAAGACCCCCTTCCTCTGTGACTACTTTACTACTTTACACTAAGATCAGCAGCAGTGAAATTTAGACTACCTGCCTGCCTGTAAAACAAATAGAGGGGATTTTGGTTTTATTTCAGAGGCCATTATACTATACATGAAAGCAGCAGCAGTACATGAAATGGTCAATTTAGACTGCAGCCAGCAGATGCCTCTCTCCATGCAGCTGCCCATGACGCCAAATATGTCATGGTGAGAGGTTATCCAAAGATGAAACTGAAACTGTCGCTTGTGGACTTTAACGAGTTCATATGCAAAGAAACTGAATACTTAGAAATCACACTTATATTTAAACCCTCATCATCCATCACAGGTTTCCACTGCCCTCTGCCAAATCACAAGTTGGGGGCTTCCAGTTTTCCTGTCAGTATCTCTCCCAAGTACTCGGGCCTTCCTGTTATTGTACCTCCAGGCCCCAGATGCTGTGTTATCCTTACATAACTCCACACTCTTATACAGTCACAGTGCATTCAGCATCACGTAAGCACAACCAGTACATTCAATATACCATAATAAATGCACTTTGACACGTTAAGACATAATGAAGCCTTTGAGGTGCTGACTGATGCTGTTGATGCAAGTATTCATGTGGATTTGTGTATGCATACATCCTTGCCGCAAAGGGCCCCTAGAGGGAGGAATGTATGAAAAGTGTTTTAAATTGAACTGAACAACAAAGTGTAGCAGACATACTCATATAAATGCCTCAGTTTGGGAGTGTTAGTTCTGTAATGAAGCACTCAAATGGCAAAAGGTGGGTCTGTTTCAGTCTTTTTATGTCACAGAGGCATCATAGTTTATCGCAATTTATGTTTTCAATGTGCTGTTTGATTGAAGTGAAATTTAACTGAACCATTTTTCTTGATGGAGTGAGTATGTGTTTTACAGATGCCAGGAGGCTTGGTTGTTGAAATTTAGTGGGAACAGCTGGGTTTTCCAGCACACCAAAAGCCACACACACAGAGTCACACTTAACCAGCTGCAACTGCAGTGTTATCATAACTCGTGAGTGTTCTTATTCTGACATTGTGTCTTAAATGGTTTTACAGAACATGGAGACTTCAGAACAGTTTCTGTCTCAAACCACTGCTACATATAAATTGTGTCACACATGTGGACTGATGATGAGTAACAGCTCCTAGACTTCATGCACCTCACCTCCATCACTGATGAACAGCTGCTGTAGCTACAAGCCAACAGTAAGGTTTATCTTTACAGTCACCCACAGATCTGTTATTTCTATAAGTTTCCAGAACCGTAAATTTCTGAAATAACTAACGTTTTAAATGTGAAATAAAGACATTTATGAAGCTTTGCTGTGCAATGTTTTTAATGGAGCATATTTGGTAAGAATACAAACAATAGCAACATGCATTGCATCATAATCCTACAGGAACACAATGATGGAGGTTTTTTCGTGGACTTGTTCATTATGAGACTATTTCTATGTTGGCTTTTATCAACAACATCAAAAATAGAAATAATTCAATGTTGCTGTTCTGACAAAAAAGGATCCAGAGCTTGTGTTTCCATGTATTAATTAATTTCAGTGACACTAAAAACACAAATCCACTTAAGTGTCCTGTGATTATACATACATATATATATATATATATATATATATATATATATATGATTCAGACCTAATTATTCAATGATAATTAGGTCTGAATAAAACTGACGGACTATGCTGACAGCGCCTTTATAAGACTGACTGTCAATTATCTGTGCCTAGTAGGGAGTGCGAAAGGATAATGTGGCCAGAGAATTATAAACAAAGTAAACAGTTTGTCTGTCCTCTCATCAGAACACCTTCTGATGAGAGGACAGACCAACTGTGCAGGTGCTTTTCATCATCACAGCTCCATGCATGCAGTCCTTCTTCTGTTGGCACCGGTCATTCAGTTTTCAGTCTGGCACCTTTCAAAAGACAATCACTTTAGTTAAAACATGGTGGATCACAGGATTGATGCTTGTGTGTCTATTTAAAGTATTTAATGACAAATCCCACACAGGATACTGCTCTTCCATATATTGTGTATTGTGTTCAATATAATACATAGTCACCATGATGAGGAGACAGAAAGAAGTAGAAAGAAGAAGAAGAAGAAGGATAAAACTAAAAGTTTTGCTGAATGTAGACATTTTTTTCCACCATTGATTTTTCTGCTAACATGATGCTGAGTTCATGATAAACCATATTTGTCCTTGTCCTGTAAATGTCTGGATGTTTGGGACCAAGGCATAAGCAAACTAAACAACTGCTTAGGGGCCCTGTCGCCACAAGGGAGCCCCCAAGAGCACCTGAAATGGCCCATAGAAAATTTATAGCTACACTACTGTATATAGAGGCATATTTGTGTTAACAGCAGTCGTCAATAGTGATATAAACTTGCTCACTGTGAAACATCAGCTGCTGTGCGTTGCACCGTAGAAACACAGTAGGAAGAGACACCTGATGGTGGATCAACAAAAAAGGAAATACACCTCAGGTGCAGAGAGAAGCAAAAAGAAAAAGACGAAGGTAGAGACGACAAGATGAAGGTGTGTTTGCATGACTTAACTTATTTTGTCATAAAAATGAACTCCTTGGTTTCACTTTAGCACAGGTATGTTTAGTTATCCATTAGCTATCGTTATTATCATTAAGCACAAAGATTACTGTTACATTTAACATAGGTTCCTTTGTTTGTGTCCTAATTTTAGGTCCATCCTTTGCTCATCAGTGTGAACAACCTGAAGGACTATCAATCTCATGTTCTCCGGTGAAAACACAAAGGTAAACTCACACTAGCATTTAGGAACAGTTATACAATACTCATCACATGTGAGGACTCAAACCTTGAAAGTTTGAGTCCTCAAACTTAGGACTGTGACTACAGCTAATATAACACTCAGCTACAGAGTTTACCTCAAGTTGCAGATGCTAACGATGTTAGCAGCGTCTTCACTGGGCACAGGCAGGGGCCTGATGCAGTCCATTTGCCGGTGTACAGTAGGTGGCAAAATTAGAGACACGGATCTGCCCCGCCCCTCACTCTTCCACAGCTCCGCCCGCTCGTCCAAATATGGTTTCTTCTGGCTCCAAACAGATGATGGCGTCATGACTTGATGACGCCCCCTTATTGTGGAGGTGCTCAGTGTTAGAGTAGTTAGAGCACATCCAATACGGACACAGTCGCTGCTTGACTCCCAACCGAGGCGATCCTTACTGTATGTCATTTCTCTAGTCTGTCTCATGACTTTCCTGTTTCTCCACACTATCCCGTCAAATAAAGGCATAAAATGCCTACAAAAAAGAAATAATAGTGGCCTTAGGAAATAGAAATATTTGGTAATAAATAAATGTCTTAAGGAAAGTCTCTGGAAAAAACAAATATAACCATAACAAATACAAGTCTGTGGGAAACAAAGATTATTATTACATTTATTTTTACATTTATTATCTAATTTATTCATTTTAGGATTGTTATTTATTTACGCATGTATTTATTTATTCATTTCATTTTGAATAAAGTGGCATCCCATACAAACTAGCCACATCTTGCCTCTTTCTTTACACTTTTTTTCCTACTCCCTCGCTTGTGTGTACCTCTACAAGATTTCCTTGCACTTTGTCTTATTTACAGTAAACTTGACTCTTACGTTATTATTTTGTGTTATTGATATTTTTCAGGAAGAAAAAGTGGCAGCATGGTGCAGATAAGGAGGAGGCCAGATAAGCAAGACAGAGAGAAGTAAAGTAAAAAAAAAAAAAAAAAAAAAAGTTAGAATGAGTCAAAAGGACACCCAGAGAGAGAGCTGACATCCGTAGAGGCGCAGAAGGCTGAAATTCCTCTGGCGCCTCTCGACAGCTCTGTCTCAGCCCAGTGGACAATGCCCACTCTTCTTTCCCAATTAGAAATGAGTCATCATAGAGAAAGTATCCAGTAAAATCAGATACAGTCACTTTTTTGTCATAGATTTTTCTACTATTATTCTTTTCTTTTTCACTCACCCGCCTTCTCCCACCCTATTCTCCTCTGCTTCTCCTTTCTCCTCACCTGTCTCCATTCCATCTATGCTGCACCGCTTTTTCCCGTCATGTTCCTCTGTTTTTTCCGCTACTATTTCACCTTGTCAACAGTGTCAGCCGGGCCCTTGTGGAGCCGAGAAGATTGAACCACAGATTGAACAATCTATTTCTGTAAGGATACATCAGTGTCAAACCACTCCATCTCTTGCCGTCTGTATAGAACACGCACACATGCACAGTTATTTTTGATTGAAACACTCCTCCTAGTGAATAGAGCCAGTCTTATATTTCAAAGGAACACTGTGTGTGTTTTCTTATACATTGTTTCTCCTCAAAATGTTTCCCATCCTCTCAAGTCAGGCTGGCATTTGGTAAAATGGGGAAAAAAAGAGAACGTGAGACATATGAAGCATTTTCCTTCTCTCAACGAGCTTTTTCTTCTTAGTTTTGGTAAAAACAGCACAAAAAGAGCTTTGCCTGAAAAACAAACTAACACCATTCAGAACGGCACTCTTCAAAGTAATTTTTTGTTGTTGTTTTTCACAGCTGTTATCATGCCATATGCTGCACAACTCATTTGGTGGTGGGACTCTTGGATGAAAGCGCACACATTTGGGAAGCCCAAGTGTTCTAATTTAAAACTGAGGGCGTGATTGGTGTATTTTAATTGGGCGAGGTTAAGGGTGAGGTGGGAATATCAGGCCAATCACAAAGAGAATGTGTTGGCATGGCAGTAGAGCTAATTTCACGTGGCAGATGGGTGCTGGCTCCGCTGATCAGAGACATTGTTGGGTAGCTGCAGTTAGCGTTTAAAAAAGGAGTCAGATCAGTAGAAAAACTAGACACAAAATATGTCACATACACTTATAAAAAAACCAGAACAATTACAACTTATACTGACAGGATGTTTAGCTATGCACGGTTTTGTTCACACACACAAAGGCCCACGCAAGCAGAGCACACAAACTTACCATAGACGATAACGGTGGCGGTGGTGCTTCTTCTTTTGGCCACCATGTTTTTAGCCACACATGTGTAGTTGGCTGTGTCAGACAGACGCGCCTGTTTGATGATCAGGTTGTGGTCGATGGTGATGTAGAAGTTTCTGTCCTCAGCTGGGTCAATTATCTCTTCGTTCTTCAACCACTCCACCTGGAAGACAAAGAAAAGGGAAAACAAGATCAGTGATGATGACTTTGGCCTGAAATATTTGGAAGATGTTGGAGTTTTCTGTGGTCGGTACTCTAAGTATTAAGCACTGACATCAGACATAACACTGAATTTTGGTGCCAGACATCACAACCTGCCTTCAAAGAAATCTCAATTCCTAACGATTTTGGTGGCCAGCTGTGTGCCAGCAGGGATTGTTTAGTGTTTTCACAACTGATCCAACCTGAAAGTTATCACAGATAAGTAGAGAACGGGAGGGAAAAAAAAGTTTTTTCTACAAAATGATGTTTGTCCATTTCAGAAAGTGAAATAAGAAAAAATCAAGTTATGGTATAATCTTGTTTTTAAACCTTTCCAAATGACAATCCAATGAAAGATTGGATTTAAGTACTTTACATGCTGTAGTAATCTTGTTTTTCTATGGTTTCCCGCAGAAGAGCTTTGAGGAAATGTCAAATGTAAGTAACCATTAATCTCTTGTCAAAATTATTCTAATATCTAGTATATCTTTGAGATTACAGATTGCGAATTTACAAGCGAATAAAAGTAGTTTATGGGTTGGGTATGTAATAATAAAAACTGTACTCAGCAAAATGTTTATGCAACAAGTCACAGAAATCATACAGTTGTAATGTTAAAGGCCCTCATCTACAGTGGACTCTTCACAGAATGGAACCCTGGGGTGGCAGTGTAGAGAAGGAAAATATCCCAAACATGTGCTTTCACAAGATACTTTGGGTGAAGGGTAGAACAGCTGGAAACTGCCCAATTTATGAGCCTAATCACATTTCCTGAGTGCTGTATTTACTGGTCCAAACCCTCATAAATTCAGCCTGTCCAAGCTTTATGGCAGGCACATAAATGTCTGAGCCGCGTTGTTTAATTCACGTTGTTTAATTTCCTCCTCCCTTCGCATTAGGAAATGGAAATCTCAGATGCAGAGAAGAGCAAATATGGTGTTATTCTTCAGTTTACTGCATGCTATGGCTCGGCTGCCGTTCCTCACTTGCAATTATTCTACCTGCCTCGCTCTCTGATCTATAAAGATTCTGCTGTGCATCTTAGTCATGGGGCTCACTGTAGCTCTGAATTTTCAATCTTAAGTGAGACGCTGTGTGACCTTTCAGTTTCTATTACAAAGTAAAGGTTATACTGGAGGGAAAAAGCAATGACAAACGAACAAACAAAAACATAGAGCATGTACAACACAAATAGTGAGTCAAGGAGTGTATCCTTGTAGTGTACTTGTACTGTAGACTTAGAAAATAGAATAGGCCCTTTCTCATGAACAAAAACCAATGCAATGTGGTATCCTGAGCAAGAAAACAAAATTGATCTCTCTCTCTAGTTATTCATCTCCAAGCTAGAGAAATAAGCTATCCTCCCAGAGAACAATGAAAAAACCTGGACTGAAATACCAACTTGAATAGAGTTGAAATAAAATGAAATATTTGTCGCACGCAGATCAGACTGCATGAACCCAGTGCCGATAAAGTGACAATACTTGGGTAAAGTTTCTCTTGAGCAACATTTTTATTTTAAAATCACCCTTATGCCCTCATCAAGTTGTCAAATACTTATTAAGAGTTGAATAAATTCACGTAACTGCACTTATATCCAAAAATGTAA
This sequence comes from Caranx ignobilis, assembly GCA_021432705.1. NCBI lineage: Eukaryota > Metazoa > Chordata > Actinopteri > Carangiformes > Carangidae > Caranx > Caranx ignobilis. The sequence goes on along the minus strand of MU270014.1, from coordinate 43,101,021 downwards.
GTGTGATGATTGTTTGAATTAGTATACCAAAGTGAACTTAGATCTTGCAGCAGTAATTAGGAAAGATGTCAATGTCTCTGATTTGCAGTCTGGAAAAAGAAGGTGTTTTTTACATGCTATTTTATTGCTTTATTATTTATAACTTACTTAGAACACTGCAGGACAAATATGTCACATTTAACTTGATTGTCATGGCATTTCAATTATATTAAATTTGACTGCTTTAAACTCCGGTTACTTTTCAGCATGGGAAGAGATGTGAATCAAGTTGACCACAGCCTCTTCACATCAGTCACTGAACAGTGGCTTTCATAAACAGCTTTGACATGGTTACTATTTTTTTTAAGTATATACTCATCAATCCTAACGCTGATTAGACTCCAAATTGTTTTAAAGCAGCATGCTAAAATATAATAAGAGGGTGAAAGATAAAAAAAAGAATGTGATGTAAGTAAGTGGCATTTCACTCCAAGCTACCTTATAAGACCTGAGAGATTGCATTCAACTGCAGCTACAATAAAACAGATCTATTGCTTCAGTGTGTTGAAAGTTAGAAAGGTTAGAAAGACAGTTTGCTACAAAATATCAGAAAAATTAGAAGTGATGAAAAGAGAAGACATTCTGAAATGTCATTCTGAAAGTGCTTCAAAATTAGTCAAGATAAAGAAAAACAGGAGAGAGGAACAGACTAGTAGCTGTTTACCTCGATTGCAACCTGAGCTTCTCTCAAAAATCACATGCACACGCACTGTGTGAACACAATCATACATGCACAGGCCGAAAGATTTAGCTAAACCTTAGTTAAAAAATGGTGTATTGCACAAACATTAGAGAGTGCACAATAGAAGTGAAATACGACAAATAAGGGAAGAGCTAACACAAAGAGTGGTTGTGCTACATATAGATGTGGTGCACATTGTTTCTGACCACAATACAATGAGAACTTAAAGTCATGGACAAATGTGTGTCAACATGATCCAACCATCTTATTATCTCAGTGTCTCAATCGTCCTAACCATTCAATGCTTAATATTGAACAATTCACTTCCCTTCTTGGTTTTCTCCTTCCTTCAAACACTATTTACTTTCTGACAGTCCACAACAGCAATGAGGACAAACATGTCTTGCCTCTTTTGAAAGTGATCTGAATTCCATTTCCAATTAACCTGGGGGACCTTCTGCATTATAACTCGTTTACTCTGACAATTTCTACAGCTGCTGTTAAAACAAGCAGCATACATTATATAAAAGCAAATATCTGTTATTTTCCACTGGAATCAGGCTAAATGCCTTTTTGTCCAAAGACACATCCTATCAGCGAAAGCAACAATTTAACAAATGATTGTTATGTCATCCAAAGAACAAATCAAAAGTCCAGCTGATGGGAGCTAATGGCCTTTGATGAGAATTGACTTACATGGTAGGGATTACGTATTGATGTAATCAGTTTTTAAATCAGTCAGTTCATAAATCAGTCTTGTTTGCGTAGCAAGCCGAGTGATTGTCGCACAAAAACACTCCCAGTGTAATAAGACTGATAGAGACCTTTACAGGCAGGCGGCTTATTAATATTAGTTGTGAGCTCTTGTGCGATGATGCACTAAAAATAGCTGTGGACTTTGATGGTGACTGAGGGGTGACGCATGTGAGACCCGATGTGTGCTCTACTGAGCTCAGACAAAGAGACCACATGTGGTGGCTATACTACCACTGCCACCGCATCATTAGCCACAGCTGGTGTAAGTGTGTAATTGTGTGTGTGTGTCCATGTGCGTGTGAATGGCAGAGGGTGGCTGATTGGATCAAGCCAACCCCAGGGGAGAGTGTGTATTTGTTATTTTACCTCTCGGCCCCACATCACCTGTTTCATTCACATTACCCACACACACACACACACACAGAGAGAGAGAGAGAGAGAAAGAGAGAGAGAGAGAGAGAGAGAGAGAGAGGCAAGAACCCATAACCCCTTGGTTTAGTGTCATGGTGTAGATATGAAATAACCATAACGTCATTATATTATACATGCCCATGTGAACATCGTTACAGAGGATCCCTCTCTATCACACACACACACACACACACACACACACACCCACTCACAGTCATATGTGCACACACATGAGATGTAGCCCTGCCCTCTATTTCAACTGTAACAGCCTTTTTAAAAAGGTTCAACAAGAGTCCAATCACTGTTTTTCTTTAGACAAAGAAATCAAGTGCTTTTCTCTTCAAAGAGATAAAGCCTCTGTCTGATCCATTTCACACTCACTTTGTTCATGTTTTCTTTCTGCTTGACACAACGACTGAGACATTAATTTGGCTACAGGTATATTTCAAACCTTGTTCTTCTGAATGCTAGATAAAAACAGATTTGTATCTCCTCTCCACTCTTCATAAGGTGCTTGCCTCAAGTGTGCAAATACTGCAATGTGCTTGCATATATGTACTATATAAGTAGCGCGGAGGGATTTAATTCAAAATGTGTGAATACTTCGTCACAACCTAAGGACAAATGTCCTATCTCATGCTGTGCAATATCAAGGCAGGAGAAAAGTGTAATGTATTGAGATATGCATCTTTCTTTGGCAGTGGAACAAAGGCTTGGTCGCATGCTGTGCAAGATAAAAGTAGGCCAAGATACAGAGATATATACTCTTTTTTGTTGCACTGGAGAGCACCACAAAATGTTTTGAAACGCAAAGCTTTGCCGTATATCTGCTACTGAGAGCAGGAACATCATAAACAGTCACACTGTGACACAAAGAGAAACGCAGTATAAATCTTGCAAAAGCAAAACAAATGGCAGACCACAGAGCAAGAAGTAAGATAACAAAGCAAAGAATATCTATGACAAATGCTAAAATATGACATGCTTTGTAGAGCCACTACAAAGAGTCTCATATGGGAGTCGATAACGGCGCAGATATACAGGCTCTATGGATGGAATCTGCCACCGAATCACAACATTAATTTTTCAAAGTAGCAGCAGGCTCAAACACACAGATACACAATAAGAATATGACAAAACACAAAACTGACTAGCTACAATAAAATCTGAGTCTGCAATCAGAGACATACAGGGAAATCAAGCTGTACTGCATTGTGTGTATGTGCGCCTGTGAGTCACTCAAGTGTTAATATGTTCATCACTGAGGATTATCCCCTTGATTAGCTATATTATCTGGATCCATATAAGACCACGGATGAGTGGGTTAAAGAGCTCTCATAGTGATTACTCTACCTTTGTGTAGGCGGTGACGCACTGTGCATCATGTGGCCATCCATGTTTAAATACCCCACCACCACCACCACCACCAACAGTGCCAACACCCGCTTCCGCAAAGCTTTGTCGCTTCAACTCAGGGTGAGGTGTTGGACATCAGAGGAGAGAGACCGTGAAGGGACAATCAATACAGACAAGTCCAGAGAGGTAAAGCAAGTGAAGCTGTCTTTCCTGTGAAATAACCTCGGGGCCTTCGCACTTCAAGTTTGATGTTAATTTTAAGCTATGATGCAATCAGTGTTATTTTTAATGTTACAAATTAATTTAGCAGCTCCTTCTCTGGTCCATGCTGAGGAATAAGCCTGAAGAGGAAACACTGACTCATACAACTAAAAATAAAAAAAAACTGCTTCTGACTTATATGAGCAACGATTTCTCTTCTGTATTTTAATAACCCTGTCTTTGAGAATTTACCTTCATGTTTTCAGGGTAAATTCCTCGCTGTAATTTTAGGCAACGGAAGCACTTTGGTTCATATTTGGGTAATACTGTGATTTTGGTTAAATATCAATGAGGCAAAAACACGTTGTCTTCAGTTTATATATGTTATTTTGACTCTTTCAATAAGTAACCAAGAACAATCATAAACATAGCCATAAATAATCAAAGCTTAATCTTCGACAGGCAGACATTGTGTTAGAAAAGCTGATGTCTGGCTCATCTGGTAGGGTTATGTACCACATGGACCTGGTCCTAACTGCAGCAGCCATGGGTTCAAATAAGGCCCATGAGCCTTCGCTGCAACCTCTGTCTTGAAAGTTTCCTTTCAATCTCTCCCTGTTCTATTAGTGCAAAGTAAAAACATCTTTACAGAAATAAAAAGAAAACAGATTTTAATGGGACAACAAATGACGAGCTCTGGTTTAAAATCAAAGTATGACTTTAAATTTGCTAGAGCTTATTAAGTTTTGTATTGCACTTTGTGCCTGCTGCATTTTCAGGTCCAACACTGAAGTTGTAAAGATTCTTCACTGGAGCTGCCCTCGATGAACGTGTCATCTGTATGACAACTATGACATTTACTTTTTTTCAAATGCTTCTTCCAGCCAATGCAGGTCACCTTGATACAATGTTGACATTCTGCAAGAACTATGGCTGCCCGTAACGTCCTTCTGAGTACAAGCTGGTTCACAGAGACATTTCCATCTTTGGAGAAACATAAATCCAGTATAAACATTATCCCACTGTCTCACCCCATCATAGCATGTTCCTATACATACACGCCCTGCCCTCTCTACCAGCCACAGACACAAACACACACACACACACACTGATACACTCATATGCATACACCACTGCCAGATGTGCCACACTCATTATTGTTGGCTCTGACTGGCATCTAGAGACCCATCACTGTAATTGGCATGCTTGTTTCCATTATCAAGCACTCACACATGCACGTATGCTCACATACACATATTAACAAAGCCCCCCCACACAGAAACACACACACATACACACACCCACAAAATGAAACATGCCAAGCCAGTTCTCAGGAGCCCAGTAAGTCCAGTCAGCACTAAATAAACCAAGAGAGAAATACACAAGAAAGGAGAGAAGGAGGACATTAAAGGAGAGTTAAAGGAGAGATGGGGGGGGGGCAGATGAGAGAGAGAAGAAGAAGACAAAGAGGTGGAAGGAATAGAGGAATTAGGAAAAAGACAATAGTCAAGTGACAGTGGGCAGGAGAAACAAAACGCTGGCAGGAGAAAACATATTAACAGACATCGTCACAGAAAGTGAGGGAGAAGGGAGAGAAAAAGAATGAGAGATGAGTGCTGGCAGAGCAGACCATCTATCTTTCTCTTGTGCTGCCATCAGTTTTCTTGGCCCAGACCCAGACAATTGGCTATAACTGTCTGTGTGTGTTTATCAGACAATAATACCACCAGATGTCACACACACCTACACACACACACACACACACACACACACACACACACACATCACCCACCTCCTGATGTGTAGCTAAGTAGAATAATAATCAAGCTATTCATTAGTGCAGTAACAAAGGCCATTACTGGCTAATCAACAATCTTCAAACTCAATCGAGGAAAGCTAATAGAAATTTAATCCAACACCGCGCACGAATATGGTGAAGATGGTGTGTGTGTATGTGTGTGTGACTGTGTGTGTGTGTGCGCGTGTTGATATTAGACAAAACAATTAGCTCATTGTGATAAGATGAACAAAATGGACTTTGTTGTTTCAGACAATTACAGGGGAGTAACCATTATGGACAAAAATAAATAAATAAATATATAAAATGAAAACACACGGTCTTCAATTACCTCCCTCAGCATCAAATAAACATAGCACTGAAGTCTGCGTCTAAACGTGTCACAAGAATCGACTTTCCTAAAGCAGGAAGTGTCCCTTTAGTCTTTATTCATGATGGTCACCGTGAATAAAGGGCGGATCACTTGGGGCCGCATGAATGTGGTAGAAGCTAACACATCCCACTGCAAAAAGGAGTGCCCAGGTACACGTGTGTGTGTGTGTTTTAAATATCACTGTGTAAAATCTAATCAAATCAAAGATCACTGAGGTCCAAAAAGCTTTTGATTTCTAATCCACTCATTAGGGATTGAAAAACTCATCAGCAGCTCTCAAGTTTCCACAGAGTGCTAGGAATAATTTACATTCATGGGAATCCTGGTGTGTTTTGATATATGCTGCTTCTGTATCCTGTTTTCTATCCTGCATAGGACCTAGAGCTGCTTAACTATGCTTACAATCTCTATATTTCAACACAAACATATAAACTATATACATGCATTCATCTCCTAGGCAGAGTGAAGATGTACTTCCGTAAAGCTTGATGGCATTCATATTACATCCTGAATGAAAGAATGTGACAGCTCGTCACTTCAGATTTGTTAAGCACCATCAAGATACATTTCTGTATGTACAGTAATAGGAACTTGGCTGTCTTATACAGATCCTAAGACTAGAATTTTATTTAATTTGACAGTGTTCATACGGCACACAGGTCTATTCTCCTCACATATCTGTGTTCACACTAGAGCCTTATATTTCACATAACAAAGTGCACTCACAGCCTGCTGTATGTGTACGTTTTCTGGCATTAGTACTTGAGAACTGTTTTTTGCACACATAAAAGTTGTAACCACTGGTTCGATAAAGGAGGTTTGTGTGTGTGTTCTCCTCCCTCCACACTGCCATGACTCTTCTCTTGTTGACTTCACTTCTTGGCAGCTCCATACCTGCCAATTTGTAGCTTTCTAACAAATACGAACTGCTACACTTTGGTGCCAACAAAACCTCTGGACTAATTGTCCTCTCACTTCCACTGTTTCTACAGTAACACACTCTGTTTTATCTGCATTTTCATGATATGTCAGCCCTTTACCTTGAAACAACAAAATCCATCTTTATTTGTTTTCCAGCTATTGCTCTTTATTCTTTTTACTTGTTCCCATCTATAGGATAAAAATACAGACATTTTTTTTTCCCAACTCATGTTGTCGACTTCAAACTTAGTTCCAGGCTGTGTTATCTCTGAGGGAAGTTCACCTCAGATGTTTGACTGAGCATGGATATTGAACAGACAGGGATAAACAGTCTCCATTTGAGTTGCTACCAAACAACTTAAAAACATGCTTTAGAAATATGATAAATAAGCAAACAACACCGGTGAGAGGCTGTCTCTCAGACAAGAGTCAAACAACAAACAACACAGATATAATGTGCAAAGAAAGTGACGACAAACTGAAGACAAAATGTGATGACAGACAGCAGAAACAGAAGAAAACATAAATACACCCCAAGAGATGCATCGGCTGTAAGCCTACATTCAAAATATAGTGTCAATGTCCATACAGCAGTTAACAACAATCTTGCCAGTGAATTACATTTATCTTGTGAAGTGTGATTTTCAGTCACCAACAGTCTATCGGTGCCATTTCACATCCCTGTCTTAATTGGCCATATGTGCTGGTGTTTCTGTCCGCATCCTCACTCCACTTGGGAGGTGATTAGGACAATCCTGCTGCCCACTGCCACTGTGGGGAATTTGCTACAGCCAGCAACACCACGACAATACAATACGTGTCAGGACTGGGCAGACTGGGCAGATTGTGCAGGTTACAATAAGGTCACTGTGCATGTGCGTGCATATCCAGGATGTATGTGGATGTGGATGTGTGTGTAGATCTCAGTGCTTCAGTGCCTATGTGTATGCATGCCAACATGGGATTTCAGAGGCTCTGACAGCTTAATTAACTAGATCCAGGCAAGCGACATAAAGACCCAATTAACCACAGTGACATAACTGGGTCGCCATCGACAATCATCCCACACTGATGTTCTAAAAGACACCTTTGATGAAAAGCAGTTTGGAGTTGAAGTTGTTTCTTTCGGCTGTTTGAAAGCTGTTGGTGTGTTTATCTTTTCAGGAATCAATGAACACATTTAATCCAATTTCTACACTGGAAACACAAAACACATACATAACAGCCACTGATTCAAAAGGCAATTAACAAAGACTGGTTGCTTCCAAAATCACTTAGTTTTAAGGCCACTCTGAAGATTAAAATACACCTCCGACCTGATATTATATTTATTTTAGTGATTTATTTTGACAGAGGAATAGTTGGTAAAAAAAAAAATCCTGTTTTTAATTTTGCAACCTAATTTTTTGCACTGACCTATCATTTTGAGCACAGATTAGAATAAAAAGCAAAAGGAGTACCCACTAGCACATCTTAATGTTACAATGTGAGAAAGAGAAATATTTCCATACATACAACCTAGTGAACTGTGAGATAAAAAAAGAAGAATTAAATGTGTGAGTAGGAGCAGGAATCCTCTACGGTCTTATGCCGAACTAGGGCTGAGTGTATGTTCGTAAAAGAGTTGTACCACTAGGAATTAAAATGTAGTTGGGCATTGAAGAAGAGGCACATACAGCAACAGAAAGAATCCCCAATGTGTAGCAGAGTGTGAGGAATAGCAGTACGCTCTCCAAGGTGTCCCTCACAGACAGAACTGGGACACAAGAGGACACCCAATTGGACTGGGACAGGCCTACAGAGGCCTATTTATAACCCACTCCACTGCACCTTGGTACACTTCCACTGAATGATATATGGCATGTACATACAGTATGATACATCAGTTTTTATTTTGCATATTTGTGATTAGTGGTGGTGACTGTAAATATCCTGTCTTTGCATTATATCATGAAGCAGCCGTTGTTGTGCAAAATTCAGCAAATGTGATTTTCAAGAACAAAATTAAGTACAGCTCGTCCCTGTAAACTAAAATGAAGTTATAATGAATGGCTCCCCCTTTGCAATGTAAGCTTTATAAATGATAGAAGGTAGAGGACAAAAGAAGAGAAGAGAGAAAAAGTTAAAGCAGGTGAAATCAAGGAGAGAGGAGAGGAGAGGAGAGGAGAGGAGAGGAGAGGAGAGGAGAGGAGAGGAGAGGAGAGGAGAGGAGAGGAGAGGAGAGGAGAGGAGAGGAGAGGAGAGGAGAGGAGAGGAGAGGAGAGGAGAAGTAAAGGAGACCCAAAACAAGGAAGGTGCTCAGCAGTAAAAGAGGTCACAGATGTGCTGAACAGAAAGCCTGCATTGGCTTCTCTCGGGCACACACACACGTGCGCACACACACACACACACACACACACACACACACACACACACACCGTTACCTTTGAGATTTAACACAGGTGCAGATGCTTCACCGTGATCTATTAGACTCCCCCTCTCATGTCAACATTCAAGAGTGGAGAGAGACTGAGAGAGGGAAAGATGGATGGGGAACAATCTCAAGAGAGGGTTGGATAGAGAAAAGGTATTTCCAAGGCAACGGTAAAGGAGGGAGAGGCGGAAGGGAGAAGGATAGAGAGTTAGGGAGGCAGTGATTATGGTGGAGGAGGATGAGGAACCAGGGAGTGCAGGCAAGGAACAGATATCTGTGGGTGATCCATTAAAGCTAACCCGACAATGTCAACAAATGGGGAGAGGAGGCACGAGAGGAAGGAAGAAAGAGAGAGAGAGAGAGAGAGAGAGAGATGGAAAGAAAATGGCAAACAAAGAGGTAATGAGGAGGTAAGGGAGACGGAGGGAGAGACAGCTATTTGGAATTTCCATTCTATGTCAATAATTAAGGAAAGAAGATGGAGGTGGGGGGCCGGGAAGAGTGAGGTGCTGAATGCAGAGAAAAGCGAGGGAAGAGACAAGATAGGGAAGATATACTGAGGTAATCCATTAGGGGTCAACACTTGGGAAAACAAGAGAATGAAAGTAAAAATAATGTGAGGAATGCAGACGAGAAGAAAGAGGGGAAATAAAATTAGCAAAGGACCGGAGGATGTCGGTGAGGGCAATATTTTATCCCACGATCTTTGTGTCAAAACATGAGGAGTGTGTGTGTTTCTGTGTGTGCTTGTGTGCAAAAAGTCACCAGTAACTCCAGATACTGCTTCCTTTCCCAGACAAGGCAGAACAAGGCACTGTACATAGACAGCCGACTGTGGAGGATTGCCCTTTAGAGAAACTTAGCAAATGTACGGATCAAAAGATCAGTGAGTAAATGTGTAGTCTCTGGGTTAAGAAATGTGTTCTCGTGGTTAAACCCACGCTCTTGCATTCATATTCTGTGCCCTCAGATTTGTAAACCGTGTCCTTGGATCCATGAATTGGTTCAGAAGTAAAGAGCACACTGAACCACCACTTTATACAGTCATAGGGCGAACAGGCAGATGGACAGAAGGACAGACAGAGATTTTTTTTTCAAGTTATAATAAGATGGAGCAGGTGGTTGGTGAGCAAATGGGAAAAAGGTCTGTGAAGGAACCAGAGAAAGAAGCCACAGGACTGGAAGTGGAGGTTGAAAATACAGGAATGAGCGCACCTGAGATGGAGAGCAAAGAAAGGCTCGGGGTGGCAGAATCCAAGGGCAGAGACATCTCCTAATAAAGAGTACTAATACTGGATCTCCTTGAGCCCCAGTAATTCCAGCTACGTCCTGACAGTTATTTCAATAACATTATATTGCCAGGTGAAAAATGCATTACAGCCAGCAAAGCAAACAGCCTGGCAAAATATGGTTCAAAAAACACAATGAACACACAATTTATAATGAAGACAAGTGCACCCAGCTTAGACCTAAATAACTTTTGATCATTTTGATTTTTAAATGGAGTTTCAATATTTCACGACAGTCCAACATTCGTTACAGTGAAAACAAAAAAAAAAGTTACTCTAACAAACTAACACACTGCCATTGTGTTCTTAAGTTACATCTCTACTGAACTCTCATCAATGCAAACATCACGTACATAGCTATTGAGAATGGGTTGAGCCTTTAAAAAAACACATTACAGATTACTGAGATGCAAGATGGTTGTTAATGTTAATGTTTGGAGTGGGAACTGGGGAACACTGAGACAACCTGGTGAAAGAAGGTAGATGAGTTGGCACCAGGAGATCATGGAATAAAGCTTTTCCCCAACTGTGGGACTATAGTGATCTCACTGTGTAAAATTTTCATCAGGGAAATATGAAAACACACTGACAGCAAAATGAAATTATGTTTTTCCCCACAGCCTAAACTATACATAAAGTTCAGTGTCTACTAAATTTGAGAGCCAAACATGCAGGAAATAAGAATAAACCAAACGGAGTAAACAGAAAATAACTCAGACTTAGAGCTGCAGCGGTGAGAATGTATGGGGGGCTGTGATAGCAGCAGTGGTAGCTGAGAGGAGGGGTGGGGTAGAGAGATTACAGAGATGACAGTTTTGGGTGAGAGTGTTAGGGGACGGAAAGCTGAAATGAGACCCTGGGCTCAAATCATTAGAGGAAGAGGCAAGAGGAAAAACATCCAAATCCACTCAACAGCTCAGACACGTCGGGGGAACATTTCCCCAAACAGACGCTGACCCAGTAACAGCTGGAAACAGAATCAACACCTCAAATATCACAGAGGAAAAGTTCAAAAGGGAAACACTTTCTGCTAGCGATAGAGGACCTGGATGTGAGTGAAATGAAGAGATTAAACTTGTTCTCCTCTCTCTAATATAGCATGCTGTACTTTTTGTTGCTGTTTAATCTGCGGACCTAGAATGTCACATGGCAATATTTGCTCTGGAGGTATTTCACAGCACAGACACACACTTCATGCATGCTAGATAAAATCTGGTGACACTGATGCAAGCTGTCAGATTATGCAAACACAGACAGCTGTCAAATGGTCGATGTATTAAAGCATAATGCATAGCTATTGATATTTCTTGGCGGACGCTTAGATTCTAATTCACATTCTCAGCAATTATTCGAATGCACAAAAGTGGACCATCTCATACAAAATCTAATTAACTGCACATTTTGGCGATTATACTACAACTCCCACACCCCTAATAAAAATTATTGAGTATCCTTAAGTCTTTAAAAGCAGTGTGTTGCCTGACTGACTTTCCCAGTGTGCTGTGAGCCAGTGTTGAAATGATTGACAGGTTGTTAAATTATAGAACAGCCCTGTGCATGGTTACGGGTCAGTGCGGTGAAAGTGTTGAAGCCCTCTGTATCTGTGTCTCTGTTGCTTTCTTTATTTCTCTGGACAGTGATGTATTTTGCCTTTCCTGCTGAACCCTCCAGTTCACTAAGTACTTTAACATCACTAATGGCAACAACAGAAGACGGAGAGAGGAGGAGGCATAGAAAGGTGAAAAAGAGAGAGAGAGAGAGAGAGAGAGAGAGCAAACCTGCAAAGACAAAGGAGAGGAAATAAAGACGAAACTAACAGTGGGAATAAAGCAAAAGCAATGGGATAGTGTGCAAAAGAAAACCACAGGACACAGACAGCTAAGTCTGCTAAGTGTTTTCGCATTATGACCTGGAAACAACTGTAACGTGTGACTCATACATGACTGAATGCTTTTCTGGCAGGTTGCACCATCTGCCTATGCTTCATTTTTCTCTACGCAGACATTTATTGTGTATACTGTAATTACAGTAAACAATTCCCAATTTTTGAGGTTATGCACATGACCCCAAGTAAATGGATTTAATAATAATCGAATCAGAGATGGCAGCACAAAAAAATTGAAATGTGTATGAATGCATGCATGTATCTACTGTAAATGTAACTTTTAGAGAGAGGCTATCTGGCGCTACTTATGTGACACATTGTGTATGTGTGCAGGTATTTATACGCATGTTAATGTGTTAGTGTGTGTTTGTGTTTGTGTGTTAGTGTGTGTGTGTATGTGTGTGTCAAAACTGATTCACTCCACAGTGTAGGAGTGCTGATGACACTCCATAATCATTAAAGCATGAAGAGGCTCTGAGCTGATTGGGGCATGCTAATCCTTTTTAATTGACTCTCCAGCTCTCCAGTGTTATTAAAACCACCCAATAACAAAATCAGCTTTGCTTTATTAGCTGGGTCAGCTGAACTATTGGAGACCTCCGTGTTAGTTAGCGTATCATTTTGTTGAAGAATGTACTGTGTACAGTAGAGGCACTTTAACTGAACAACACAATGGAAATACAGAAAACAGAAAGAGGCAGTTGGTGCACATCTGCTGGAAAGTTTTTTTTTATTGTTATTATAAACATCAGTCCTTTTGAATAGAATTCAGACTGGGAAATTCCATGTTACGTGATTTATGTCCAATGCCAAATATCAGTGCAAATGCAGGAAATTTTATGTAGTACGAGGACAGAGGTTGCTGTGATGAATGGGTGTGCTGCACAGTTGACTTTTACATGAGAATCTGAGGTAATTTCTCTTCTCAGTTAAACAATAAATGTTTTTTTGTGTGTTTTTTCATATTTACAGGTTTTCCTAAATCTTATCTAAGAATGTTACTTGCCTAATCTTAGCGATATTAATGTGGATATTACAGGAAATTTTCACTGGAAATTGGATTACTGCACAGTTTAAAAGTATATTAAGGAATGTAGGTGATATGTTACTCTATGAAGCTAAATATGAACAGAAATTGAATCATGACAAAGTAATTATTCAGCACTGGCCAACACAGTATGATGTCTTCGTCAACAAGGATTTGTTTTGCTGTGTGTCAAACTGCAGAAGTGATTTTACAGTTTTTACTTCCAGACAGACAGCACACCATCAGGATCAGCATATTCTCTCTTTATGGTTCCCCACAGAACTACAGGCGCATCTTTATCTCAAAGTGCTGTGCTTTGGCCTCTGCCAGGTCACACTTAAGTAGCCTATACAGCCAACAGCCATGGAAAGAATTATGCTTCTGAAATCAGCAAAGCATCGAAAGCACCGAGTGCTTCTTGGCACAGTGTTTGATAAGCTAATGTTTCAATACAATTCCAGAGTGTAAGCAGTACTGTGGTTAATACAACTCAGCAGAAACACGTTTATATTTGAATTTATATCACCAAACACATCTTATATAGTGTTGAATGGAGGCTTGCATTGTAGAAATAATGAGTTTTACAGTCAGACAGCAGAGGGTCAGATAAAGATGTCGTCATCTGATAATTCTCTGTTATCAACATGGTCAAATTTATAAAGAAAAAAATATTAATTGCATTGACAATGACCTCCTTTAGTAACTCACTGAAGACTACTTAACTGAATAGTGATGTAAGTGAAAAGCAATTAATTGGTAGCAATTATTCCAAGCCCTGGCTTATTAAACTTTTTCGGTCTTGGTCCCAAATGAGGAATTTAATGTCCCAATTGCTGTAGTAGTTAAGAATATAAAATTACATGACAACTCTTGCCAATGGTAGGACTGAGAACAATTTCAAGATGATAAATTGTTTCATAGATGAGTTTTTAATATGTTCTTTGTATTATTATAACACACATATAAAAACACACTGATTTTTCTTGTTGATGTTCCAGGCTCGTGTGCACAACTTTTTGTGATCCAAAAAGACTTACAAGGTCTAACAACATATAAAAGTTGACGGAACAGAGTAGAGTTTTGTTGTTTGACACTGTCACACCCCGCGTCAAAACACTGTGTCCATTCATCCATGACAACACTGTCAGGACTGCCGAGGGCAGCGCGGGTAGCTGCCTGACAATGCAGTACACTCTACACTGTCATGTCACCATCAATCCACAACTTTGTCTCAGAGCTGTGTCAAGGAAGACAGGGGGCGTGAAGAAGACTGAGAGGCAGTGATAGCGACAGAAAGAGCAAAAAAGAGAGAGAGAGAGAGAGAGAGAGAGAGTGAGAAAAGTCAACAGAGAGAAGTGAGAAAAATTAACAAGACAGAAATGGAGACAGAAAATGAGCAAATGGGTATTAGTCTGAGAAAAAGAGCAGAGTTGAGGGTCAGCATTTCAACACTAGTACGTTCGGTTCTCTTTCCATGTCTGCCAGGAAGACATTAGAAAAAACTAATTGCAAAGGCAGACTATCCTGGCTTTACCAGTCTTTGAATAGGTAATGAGAGGGGAGAGAGGAGGCACTCCTAATTTGGGAGGTGCGGAGAGAAACACCTTCATTATCCCCTACCCTCATACTTGTGATTCAAGCACCCACTCAACCCCTCTCCACACTGCACACCCAAAGAACAAAGCCCTGATTTCAAAAAGACTGAAACCTCAGACCACAGAGAACTAAAACTACATATGATCACGGGCCTGCAGCTTCCTGTCCTCTCTGAGGAGGGATGGAAATGATACAGGTTGAGTCATCAGTTAAGAAACAAAACACGGGGCAACTATATGTAATTAGATGCTTCTCTCTTTGAATTTTGATTGATAGTTTCCTTAAATGGCCTGGTGACGGTTGAATGTACTGTAAATGCTTACATGCTTAGGGCTGAAATAGCAAAACTCCTCCTCTTGTGTGAGAAAGCCTAAATCTGGGTGTAGTGTTTTCATAAAACAAGAAAAAGAAACAGTTCCAGATATGATTTGCAAACATTGCATGCACTCTGAAATCAGTATTATACATGAGAGAATGAAGAAAGGCAGAAAGAGAGGGGGAGAAAAGAAAAAAAATGTTTAGTGCAAATATGTTGCAAAGAAAATACATGTGAGTCTTTCAGTCTAGACAGAAGCAGCGATTGGAACCGAATGGTACTGAACTGAGAAAACGAGCAACAGATACACTGATTTTATGACTGTATAAAGACACATACACACCCAGCAGAGGTCAACTGAATAAAACAGTGAGAAAATCTGTTAGCCGCTGCTAAGGTTCTGCAATGGAAAATTCACATTTCGGATGCAGTTCTGCACAGTCTGCTGGCTTTGGAGAGGGATCTGACCAATGCCTGAATTTACTGACATGGCTTATCACTGGATGAACAGCCTCCCAAGGTTCCTAAAATCACAGCTTACACTGGATGTATATATTTTTCTCCCTCTTGTTGAATGTGTATGCTGGTGTGACACTATCTTTCCAAAAAAAACAACAACAAGACAGCGCTGCTATCCAGTACAAGGAGTGAATGACTCAAAGGAGATAAAGCATACTGTATGCGTGTTTATGTGTGTGTCCATCCATGCGTCTGTGTACACACATCATTAGATAATGATCATAATCCCTCTCTATGTGCAACCACAATACATTTACAACCAAATCAACACAAAAGCTGCTCCTTCTCATCTGTCCCATTTGTAAATTACTCTGCAGTAGATAGACCATCGCAACAGCATTTTAATAATCTTTACACCATTTCAATAATTTACCTAGGCAGCAGGAATAAAAAAGAGATTGCTGACTAATCTGTGGATTACGGTGATGATTTCTGACAGAGGTTGAGGATAAAGGTAAAATGTGATGGGAGATGAGCCGTGGGGCTTACTATCCTAGCTCAAAGAGGATTAAGGTAAGGATCTATTGGGGAAGCAGCATTACATAAATTGTTTTGTGCACAGACACACACACACACAGGCGCACACACATACATAAACACACAAACATACTCACACAGGTACACACACCATATACACATGTGTTTCTCTGAGGAAGGGCCAGGATGAGAATGGCTTTAATCCTTCTGGTGCTGTGGTCACAACATTTTGTAAAGCTTAGGAAAGATCGCATGCTTTATTTGACATTACACATTCTATCTATAGACCTTTTCTATTCTGTCCACATGTGTTGATTCAGTTCTTTTTATTCAGATATACACACACTCAAATTCATAATGTCTACAAGCTTGGTAAGATGTTTATTTTTCTTGATAAAAGATGTTTTAGGGTTGACAGAAACATATTTGTTGAACAGCAAGCTCCTGTGAGATCTCAGATTTCAGCTCTGGTTCCACCTCTGGTCACAGGGACACTTCATGTCTTTTTTTGTCACTTTAATTCACACTGTCATTCTCACTGTCCATTTAAGGCCCTCTACTGGCACCAACGTTATAACCTCCAGACAGATTCTGCTGGTAAACGTCATCATATGACACATTAACAATAGTGACTGCAGGGACTGAAATGTACTGTGTGTGTGTGTGTGTGTGTGTTTGTGCGCGCAGTATACTGTATGAGTGCGAGAGTGAGGTCGCCGTTAGCGTTTTGGCCACACCACATCACTGATTGCTTCTGACAGAAAAGTCTGCGATGATTTGCATCACACACTGAGACACACCCATACACACACACACACACACACACAGTCATTACACAAATGTAAATGTCTAGACTTATTCCATTCTGGTTAACATAGAAAGTAATTACAAAAACAACATATTTGGTCACTGAAGGAGAGGTATGTATGGTGTATGGTTGTGTGGTTCTGTGTGTGTGCTTGTGAGTGAGAGAGAGAGAGAGAGAGAGAGGTGAGAGACTGTGCCTCCTGGACTCACAAACACACACACCATGTATGTAAGCATGTATGTTCTGCCTGAGGGTGAACATCTCTTTTAAACTGCTGCAGTTGGTCAGCTACATAACAGCAACCTTGGAACTGGCAGCTGGATGTGTATCTTGCTCAAGGACACTTAAACAGGCCAAATGTCAGAAAATGCTGGTTGATATGAAGCTCAGAGCTTGAATTTAAATCTCATATTTGAAGGCCAGTCCCCCTATTGCACATAGCAATGAAATGCTGGTATTAATTTATTGTGATCAAATCTTTCTAGAAAACTGTGGGTCTCTGACTTTACTTATCATTTATCTTCTGAAGTGAAAGACTTCACTCAGACAGATAATATATAGGCTGATCATAAGCCATTATCCCAGTGAATAACTTGCACTAATTTAGGGTGTGGATTGAGTGGTTAAGAATGTGACAGGAACTTGACCAGGCTCCAGACACATATCCAGTTACTGTCTGACTTTGTGCATGTTTGTGTGTGTATGTGTGTGTGTGTTAGGGGTAGACACGTGGAGGGCCTGTCACCACACACTGATGTGTTTATTTCACTGCAGCTGGGCTAATCACTCACACACAGAGACAGACGCAGACAGGCAAACACACAAATATTCAAATAGACACCCACAGTTACACAACACACACACACACACACACACAGAAATCCATAACCCCACCTGTTATGCACAGTCCACTCTGCCCAGGCCGGCCTCTCGGGTAACTTTGGATTTCAAGATAAAATGTAATTTTCCAGTCATACTGCATCTATATAACCTCCCAACACTATGGAACATACACAACCAAGTGAATACAACTCTTCACACTGCAGAATACTCTCAGTTGAGTTTTGCAACTTCAAAGGATGATTCAACCATCTCCACTAATATAAATGACCTTGTGCTTGTTTGAAAATGTATAAATACACAAAAACAAACAAACACTAAAAGAAATAAATTAGGCAAATTAAAATGACTCAAACAATGAGTGCTTTTTATTTCAAATGAGACGCTGCTTTTACTGCAAGTTCTCTGAATTCACTGCCTGTGTCCACAAACTGTTTCCTGTTGAACTGCTGAACCCTCCCTGCTGAATCCAACAGCCTTCCATCAGCTTTTAAAGGCCTTCTATCATGGTCTAAAAAGAGATTTAGATGTTTCTACAGGATTTCACAATGCCTCAAATTGTGTCTCTCAGGAGCTTTATATTGAAGGAGAGAAAAAAAGACGTGTAGGTAGAGGAAGCTGAGTGATGACAAGAGCAGCGCTGTCAGAGGAAAGAGAAAAGGAAATAATAGTGCATTGCATGGTGTGTGCACATTTTCTTTGCAATGTCAGATTGGTTTGACCCCGGCCTCTCAAAGCTAACAGTTGTGCAGCCGTTAAAATGATCCCTGGCTAATCTGTCACCTAGTGTACCTCTTGCTTGTCTTGTTTTAGTATACGTGTTTGTGTGTGTGTTTGTGGGCTAGATCTGCACTTATATCATTGTAAATGTTGTAAATACATCTGTGTGTGTACTGTACGTCCCCAAGTTATACAGATGTTACAAACACTCACACACACACACACACACACACATATATATATATATATATATATATATATATATAAATGACACATAAAATGTGTGTGTGCATGTGTGTGTTTGGTGTGCGTGTGTTTAGAGAGTAAAGGCTTTGGTGTGGCATGTTGACAGCCACGTGATGCCAGCTGGGCATTACGATGTGGGTGTCACGTATCAGGGCACCGACCCTATCACACTGTCAACTTTACAACAGTCATCAACTGGTCGACACGGCAACCGCTACCACTAATATTAGAACATTTTTAGAGAGGTCACAGGACAGCAACAACAAGGCCTGTCAATCAAAAAAAAAGGATTGTTTTTGTGTGTATGTGTGTGTGTGTGTGTGTGTGTGTGTGTGTATTATGTGTGCGTGTAAAAGCAAGCAAAAGGAGGAGGAAAGAGGAAATTGAGAATGGGCATGATAAGAACAAAGGAATAGAAAGTCAGAAGAGATAAAAAAAAAAAGATATTCAGGGCTACAACCTGAGGTCATCAGCAGGTTTTAAACCTAAATCCCTCTAATCAGCTTCAGCAGACCGGGGAGACAGACCAATCCATTTGCCCTGAGATCCCATTATGACAGCAGAGAGGAATGGAAAAGGTAGCAAATTGAACAGAGTGGAAAAATAGCTCTGAGTGTCTGTCTGTCTGTTACTGTGTCTGCGTAAGTGTGTGTGTGTGTGTGCATGTGGTCTGTGAGCAAACCTATGTTCATGAATGTGCGGTATGAAAACAGATAAGGCTGGAGCAGTAATGAGCAATTCACGAGGCTCTGCATGTGTTTGTTCCTAGTGTTCAACTGATGTCACAATCCAACCTCTTTATTTGCTTTACTTCCCTCAAAAGAAGAATTAGGTATTTTTAGTATCGAAAGGACAAGATCACTGTTATTTCCTACCACTCCTCCTTCTGTCTCACTCTGTTTGTGCTCCACCTTCGTCACTGCCGTCCCCCCACCCCCACCTCCATGCACTCTCCCTCACTTTGTATGCTGGTCTGTCTGAGTGCCTCCCTCGCTGCCTCTCCTTCACTTTCGCCCCCCCCTTTCCTCTCTCGGGGGAGCTGTGTACTTAGGTGCAATTGAAAACGACTATCAAACCCCTAGGAGCGAAACCTGATTCAGAGACTCCTTATCCGGTAGCGCAGCCCTCTCTCCAAGTGCTGTGCTGCTCTTCCCCAGTGACCACCTAAATGAAATTATGTCTTTTTATCCATTCAGGTGGGAACGCAGCCAGATGAAACCAGCAAAGTAAAGAACAATCTGAATTGTAAATGACATTCTTCACAGTAGTTAAGGCCCTCGTGGAGTTGAAGTGACATGTGTGGCTCCTCCAAAGTGGATGTTTACTGTGTGACTTGTTTGATGAGTGAACAACATGTCAGTGTGCTGACAATGTACTTGAGGCAAAATATTATCCTACATCAAGGGACACAGTTGCTGTGGTAGTGCAAGTCAGTGTTTATGACAACTATATTCATATGTATATTGCTGAAATTCACACTTGTTCGAATTACTAGCATGGGTGGTTATCTCTGACCCAGAGTGTCCTTGGGTAAGGCAGTATACTTAGTAGTTGAATAGCAGAACCACCGATGTGCTCAGCACAATCAGTAAATCATGTGTGCAAGTGGCAGCAATCACAATATTTGTTTCCTTTTTAGCTGCAACAGGGTTGACTACAGTTCAGGTTTTAGTAAAATGTGAATGTTTTCTCATAAAAAGGAACATGAAGGAAGGAAAACAGGAAATCCACTCCCAGTTATTATGCTCATTCTTTTTTGCAAAGCTCAGGTTGGAGCGTGAACATTGCAGGTTAAACCTCTGCAGTTGCTGAGATTTCTACATGTAACTTGTGTTGCAACTCAAATTGGCTCACTGGGGACATTTAAGTCTAAGTTTAAACTGTGGGTCTTTAGATTCATGTTGCCTGCAGCAGCACAGCTTCTCCGGAGATTGCCAGTCAAAACAGCATACAGGGCCTGCTGACAATTTAATACAGATATTGCTGCACACTGTGAAACACTGATATTGAAATATTTCAAAACTTTTTATTCATCGTTTAATACAGCTCCTCTTCTATTAAGGTTCCATCATGTAAATTTGCTACAATGATTAAACCCAAATTGCTTTAGTTTTACAATACTGAGGGTGGCTGTGGCTCAGGAGCTAGAGTGGGTTGTCCACTAACCTGTGGTTCAAACCAGTGGTTTGATCCCTGGCTCCTCCACTCCACATGTCAAAGTGTCCTTGGGCAAGATACTGAACCCAGAATTCACTCCTGATGCAACACTGGTGTGTGAGCGTGAGTGTGAGTGATGAGATCGAAATGTGTTATCTGTAGATAGAGCACTGTATGAATGTGTGTGTGAATGGGTGAATGAGTGACTGGTGTAAAGCACGTTAAGTGGTCATAGAGCCCTACATACAAAAGCCCTATATAAAAGCAAGTCCATTTACCATATTATGTGTTATTGGTGTTAGTTAAAAAAGCAGGGAAAAGCAAACAAGCAAGTAAAAAATGCCATTTAACAGAACTTGTCAAAAAGGTCAGGATACATTTTTATTCAGCTCAACCCTTCAACCACTGACTGCAGACTGTGGAGTGTGCATGCACCCATCAAGTCTCTGCTCTCTGCTGCCTGTCATTCACAGTTCCAGGCAATTTCAGAAAGTGTCAGTGTTTTCTGTGGCACTCTCATGTTATTTCCACTTGATGGTTTCCATTTTTATATATTTTTAACCTCCTCTGTTGTCTTCATTCTGCCAACACATCTCCTCTGTCACTCCCTCACTCAGCTCCAGCTGTCCTCTCTCTTCATCTCTCATCTTACTTTGTACACATCTCAGGTGGAGGTTAACGATAATGTTGCACATACCTCAGCAGCTGGTATACCCTTTGGGGGGCGACACTGTAACAGCACTTCCTGATCCAGAGATACTTCCTTTCCCAAGGGTTCCTGCTCAAATGATTTCTTCAGGTCTGAGGAGACAAAAAGAGACAAGAAAGTGAGTGACAATGACAATTTTTCACTGCATTTTGAGATCTGGTATTATAACATTATTTCTGTCTTGTTGATATTGTTGATAAGGTAATTTCATAGAAATTATACTGTTACATGACAACCAGCAACAACAACATCATGAGAAAAACTCTCAGTGGAAAGTGAAGGTGGCCATTTTGTAAAACATCCCATGATTCAGCAGTTGGAGAGACCATTTTGGATACGCTGCCATGTCATTGTAAACCAGGCTCATTACCTCATTTCCACTGCAACAATCACACAGTAATTACAGAGTCGGTGGTTGAAGTCAGCCATGCATATGTTCTCCTGTCACTTTAGAGATGTACACAACAAGGAAAAACACTTAGCTGTGTATTCTCTATTCAGACTCAGCTCATACTCACACTGAGATACACATGGACAAATGTGCACATGCACACACACACGGCTGATCAAGCTATTAAGTGCTTTAGCTGCCTCACACACTAAACACAGGCAGCTTTGTTGCATGCTTGCCCCTCAATCACTATGCACAATATTTAACCCCGCTTCCATTCCATATAGACTTGCCAGAGTTCAGGGATCTCAAGCAGGCCAAAGACAATAAATGATTCACACTAATGGTCCGCACGCTGTGATAAATGACAGCATTACAAAGCAGCATGGAATGCACCGCCATTTCTTTCACCGAATGTTTCAGAGAGGCCTCAGCTGTTTTCATTTTGAGGAAAAATTGCTCACAGTAGCAGACTTAAAGACAATTAGCCAGACATTTAAATAAGAACAACAGAGGACGGAAAGACAAAACAGACGGGGATGGAGAGAAGGCGTCAAATGATGTGAATGAAAATACAGAGATCCTTGTGGGTGGATGGATGAATGGACAGATGAAGGACAGTTTTGTTTAACTTATCATTACGCTGAATATATTTTTCTCTACATCCTTTGTCTCTTACGGCCACTTTTCCCCCACGTAGTTTGACACAAAAGACTGAACTGTATTCATCAGGAGAGGTTCAAACAGGAGCAACAACTCCTCAGCTGTTTATATTTAAGCTTTCTCTATAACTTTCGGAACAAGTTTCTTTAACTACGCTATTTTATAAACTTTCTTCCAGTCTCCCTCTGCCTAGTTCTCACCCCTGACACTATTATCTTCTTTATCACTCTGTATTTAATGTAACCTTGCCTTGCTCTGGTTTGATGGATTTCACTTAGAATATAGAGTTAGAATTCACAGCTTTTCTGTGAAGCTGCCTACTCTGCTAACTTACAGTATACTGTGTGCATGTTTCACTGAATTGACAGCTGTGCTAAACACATGTTAAAATAATTAGCTTGCAAAAAGAAAAAAAAATAATTAAAACAAGCTGTAATTCAAGAGGGGTGGCACTGCTGCATGACTTACCAGGTGACTTTATTTATGATGCTGATCAAAAAGTGTATGGATTTCTAAAGAAGCACATACAGGCAGGACAGAAGCGCAAATACAAGGATTTATGAATGGCCCTTTTGTATCTATTCAAAATTTGTAAGATTAAATCACCAGTTGCAGAGCTCTGACAGTCGCCAAGAAAAACTGTCCATCAACATGAACTGGCAAAAATGTACAAACTCACACATTAAAAAATCTTTAAGGTGTTGATTACCATGTGAATATGAATGACTATATGGAGATATATAACAGATCTTAGCATACACATAGAGGCGTGAATGACCAGGCATGGTTGTCAAATATCACAAATTTAATCAGCAAGTAACACCGGATACATCTGAAGATACAAAAATGATGTGTGACATCTGGAGGTTTGTTGATGTGGCAGCATTAACAGCACTATTTTAGTTACTGGGACATATTGATTGGACCTGAACCACTAACGCTGAAGTTTCTCACTTTGAGGAGTTTGAGAGTCACTTTGATAGTTTGTGAAGGGTGGCTGCAACTGAAGACAAATCCTCTGTCCTTTAGTTTTTATAACTATACAGAAAACTTTCATAGAAGGGAAGTGTGTAAGTGTGTAACTGTGTGTGTGTGTGTGTGTGAGTGAGAGAGAGAGAGAGACAGTGAGAGGGAGAGTTATCCTTGTGTCCTTTTACTCTCCTGGTTCCCAGGTGTACTCTTAATCACCTTATCCGTCAGCTGTGGTACACCATTTGTGGACACAGGCACTCACTAGATTTTTTTTTTTTTTTTTGATGCTGAACCGGTTGGGTCTGACTCACTCTGTCTGTGTTTCATCAGGACGGTCACCTTACAGCGGCTTGCAGACGTGGAAGGTGGCACAGTCAAAGAGAAGGAAAGGTAGAATGGGAGGAGGAGGGGGTTGAAAGATGAGCAGCAGAACAGAGATGAGGAGAAGGTGGGTGAAGTTGGCAGCACACACTAGGACCACCTTACTCTTTCTTGATGACAAAACCACCTGCTTGGTCTTCACCTATTAAAATCTTTGTGTCATGTCTTCTGTACTTTCCTTATCAAACCATTCAACAAAACCTCTTGTCAGTGAGTTCACCTCATGCCATCTCTATCTACTTTATGTCTCTCACAACCAGCAATCTATCCCATCAACCAGCCATCAACCAAGCTTTGATTGTACCTCTTTTAACAACATGCCAGTCTTAAAGTAAGAGAAAGCAAAGAGAGAATGTGTATAGCTACATAAGTCTTAATAGTATGAGTCCAGCATTTAGATAATAATTCACATGCTCATTTCTAATAATTCTTCCTAACTCCCACATACAGATGTAAGGGCTGGACAGCCAAATGGGAAATTGCAACTCCCAATAGAAAACCTCCCATTTAAATCACAGGCCACAATTAATTATTTGCATGAAAAGGCCAAAGCTTTGGATTTTAATAAGTTGGTGGGAAATTCTTCACAGAAACTGGTGAGGAAGAAAACATGTGTTTACAGCTCGAATGTTAAACTGTAGGTTTATGGCTGATACAGTAAATAGAGATTTTCAGGCACTGAGGTCAATACTTTTGCGATCACTTTGACATGCTCTCACTGTGTGACACTGTGACACTGAATGTTCAGAGTGGAAAAACTGAAATGAGCGTGCAGTGTCCTTGATTAAGTGATAAATTATACTTATTAAATCTTTTACTGAAACAGTTTGTTGTATACACCGTAGGTATCTGAGATCTGTGCTACACAACTGAAGAAATTTGGCATATACTGGGTGGATGAAATATTTTGATGGTAAACGGCAGGAAGTTAATGCTAACAACCTCCATCATATGTGAGTCATACAATAAAAAAAAGAAGAGTAAAATGGAAGAAAATGAGTCATGCAGATTTCTATTGTGAAAGTAATTTCACTGGTTTCAAACAGGTTGCTTATTATTTCCAATATGGAAAATCTCCAATTGTGGCAATGAGTCTTCTGCGAGCTGATCCATGTGCATCCAAACAATACACATGCTGCTGTTGGAAACCAACACCCCAGGAGTCAAATGTCATCCAGTTGCACAAAATGAAGAGGTCAGGGAGTTTCTACATGCAAATGTCCTCTGGCATGTGTCATCAATACCTAATACCAATAAAACAACACTAGGACTAACTGGAGGACAGATCTTGGCTCACAGTATCACTCACTCTTGCCAGCTTATGTGTCACTGCTGAGCTACAGACTCATGAGAGGTAGCCAGCCACTTGAATCCATCCGAGATGATCATGCAAACTGCTGTCTAGTAATTCGCCACTGACAAAGCTTAGGATTCCCAAAATTCTCCAGGACAACATAAACGATGAGGTTCACTGTCACGCAATATAAATCTACTCATTATCAGATTCCATGTACAGAGCTGTATTGGTTGAGAGAGTTATGTGAGGACACAAAGTATTGCTGAGGCTGAATGATAACTTCATAATACAGTCAATCCCTGTGGGGGATGACAGCCTGAACAGAGCATGATGGTTCATTATGGGAGTAATCACCCAAAGCTTTAGCCCTAAATCCACCACATGGCTACCCACACAACGCACAAAGACACACGTACATGGGCAGATACATAGAGACAAAGAGAGAATGATAGAGACAGAGAGATACTGTCACAGTGAGGAAAATGCACTCAGGAGATGGAGGCACAACATACATACACAGAGACACAACACCACAACACAAAGGCTGAGATACTCACAAGGGGATGGGGAAACAGACACGCACAATCACGTAACCACAAATGTGCAAAACAACAACTACAGATGCAGGGGGGGTGGGGGGGGTGGTGGTGATTGAGGGATGAGACACAGTTTTCTCATGCCAGCCAATTCCAGGAACAATTTCCTGGTCTTAATTAGTGAGGGAGATAGTGAAATGAGGAGTTGGCTGTGAGAGTTGATTTCCATAAAGATTGAGAATGAAATTAAAGGAGATTAAAGCAAACTGCTCGGGGGATGAGCAGACAACACACACACACACACACTAAGCTGGGGGGCTCTAGCAGACAAAATTTCACTAGTTTGGTAGCAAGAGCGTTAGACAAGAGTGTGACAGTGTGTGCACGCTGCAGAGAAAAAGAGGGAATGTGACGTTGCATTCACAACACCAGGGGAGCATGAATTCACCTCAATGGAAGGTGTGTGTTTTCTGTGCATGTGTGCAAATATGTGCCCAGGGGAAATATGTGCACAGGAGAGGAGGGACAGCTGTGTCATATCAATTCACTGACCCCACTTCACTCCCACGCTGCAGATAGCACTATCCAGCTTCATAAATATAACAAAAGCTTAGATAAATTCACTAAACAACTTTTTAGAATTACAACAGGGTTGAAAAGTACAGAGGGCAACCTTGTAAAGAGTTCTTCAGCGTGGACTCCCTTATATACACAGTAAAGCAGTGAACGCATCTATTCATGACCTCTTCTTGCATAAACACTTCTCATTCTCCCTGCCTCACCGTCTCCATCCTTCTGTGTCTCTCTCCGCCTCCTTCCTCCCCCGTCTAAAACTTCTTCCACTGCACTAAAACTGTTATTATGTTTGTGGTTAGTTTGTTGCCTCAGGCACCTCTACATAAGCACATTTCAGAGCAATTATCCAAAATGGGTGTATCTGCCTGCCTGCTATCTGTGCCAAATCATAACAGTTTCCCCTGGTAGAGTTGCTCAAGCAATAAAGAGCAAGGTGAGATGCTTGGGAAGAAAAATAGCAGGGAGAATACCCTGCTCTAGTCTCAGAGAGAGGGTAATTTGGACATTCAGTCTCCTCCATGATGATATGCAATGGAAACAATCAGACCTCTGCCTTATAAAACAAACTAAATGATGTAAGTGATAAGGCACACAAGAGGCTACGATAATATTTAATATACAAAATGTAAATAGGTTTGTAATTAAAACACATTTATATTAAATGATAAATGTTGTAAACAAAGAAACAGTTTCCCTCTAACATTAAAGCGTGTTATAATAATGAAGTGAAACTGTTCTGTGTATGTTTCTTGATAAGAAAGACTTTCCAGGGTGTGAATTTGCCAAACTTTCTTACATACTGTAAATAACATTTAACTTGAACACTGAACACTGGTGCATGTCCTACAGAGACATTAATGTTAGTATGGTCTGCTTCAAAATGCCAATAAACTGTAAAAGT
Organism: Caranx ignobilis; assembly: GCA_021432705.1. Classification (NCBI taxonomy): domain Eukaryota; kingdom Metazoa; phylum Chordata; class Actinopteri; order Carangiformes; family Carangidae; genus Caranx; species Caranx ignobilis. The sequence continues at coordinate 43,073,765 of MU270014.1, read as the reverse complement.
ATCAAAAATGAAAGAAATGAACGAGGACTGTTACCTCATGCGTCACTGCCATTTTCAGTGTAGTTACAGAGGGAGTCATTTTCTCTAAGTGACTTTGGGGAGTCTCTCCCCACTCAGACGAGTTCTTTCACCGAACTCTCCACCCTGTCATTTCAGTACTTCACAACCTGTGATCAGCTCCAGACATCAGATGAGGTCTTTCCATCCGCCGTCAAGTAAACTACTCAATTCGCTGACACAGGTTTGGCATTCTCAAGCACAACACTTTCTTTGGATCATAGTTTGTGAAGTGACTCATTAAGGATGGAAAATGGCACAAGTTCCTGTTTATGAAAAAAAAAAACAAAAAAAAAAAACTGAATTACTGTTCACTTTTCATGCTGGTCAATGAATCGTCTTGAATATAGCTAAATCAGAAATTTGAGTGTCACTGTCTGTGAAAACAAACACCACGTTACTCAGTTTTCATTCATATAGCACCAAATGACAACAGAAGTTACCTCACAGACCTTCTTAAATACAGCGGCTCCATATATTGTATTTAATCTGTTAAGATATTTACACCTTCCATTTTCATTTCCCCAAATATCTCACCCCTGATGTCGTATTTATCACTGTATAAAATATAAAAGCTATTGTTTAACAGCTCCATTTTATTGGCTTTCTTTTCTGTTTTAACCTTTGACTCATTCATTGCATGTGGTCTTGGGGGCTGCTTCAGCTGCACCAAGAATGATTCATTTATCTGCTATCCCCGATAATGATAAGAATAGTACAAAAACTAAAAATAACTATATGGATTGATATGCGTCTGTATATGTAAATTCACCCACACTAAAAATGACTTCAGTTCTGTGTCACTAAACTCAACACTGTGGCTTACCACTTTAACACATAAGAGTACACTACAACAGCCTTTGACATCTGGGAAAGCGCTCAATGGCTCAAAGCAATGGTGAGACATTATAACCACATACACACACACGTACACACACACACATTTACACACAAACACACACACACACCCACTCTGGGTTCTCACTATAAAAATGTTTATTCAGTGTTTGTGGCCACTGTGACGTCTCTCTAAAAGCCAGAAACCAAGACTGTTGATGATGTCATCCCAAGAAAAAAGCACTGAGGGTTTTCCACTCAGTGTCAGGGTGAGTGTAGATGGATAAACAGCACAGCTTTTTGGTTCATATCTACACTGATTTGCATATTCAATAACAAAACTGCTTCTGTATGCCATTTCATGCCAAAAAAGGTCAAATGTCATTTGAATTGTGGTGGTTACAGCAATTTGGTTTATGAGCTGCTGGGTAAGTTTCATACCAGGGAGACTTGCTAACCCATTGCAGTTTTTTCCAGTTGCCGGGTTACAAATGACTGGGTCTAATGTTATAAGCTATGTGCAGATTTAAGCCTTAATGAGTATGGAAGAGTTCTGGTTTTGCTTAAAATGCTTAAAATCTTACACAAGAAATCACTGTTGAGCCGTGTTTTCCTTGGTGTAATTCAGCCATGATTGAAGGGAAAGCTAAACGCATGCAACTGAGACATTTGCATCATAAACAAAACAGTTTGAATTTTAGTAACAGACATTTTCCAGTTGACACAAGTAGCTGCTGGGCCTCCTGCGTCCCAGTGTGTCTGGACTCCTGATTGCTATGCACACACATGTCTCAGTGGAAGGTGGCAGAACAAATTGCCATCATCGGAAATTTGTCTGTGTCTGGGTGTTTATGTATGTGTGTATGTGTGTGTGTGTGTGTGTGTGTGTGTGTGAGTGTGAGTGTGAGTGTGAGTGTGAGTGTGAGTGTGAATGTGTGTGTGTGTGTGTGACCTTGACATATTGCTAATCCGTTGAAGGAGAAAGACTTGACCTGATAGCTACAGGGCCAAAGAGCATGACTGACACTGCATGCACATTTGTGTGTACGTACGTGTCTGTGTTTCGCTTACTCCAGTGTACGTGCCTGCAATGCTGTGCATGACTGAGTGTGTGAATGTGTGTCTGTGTTTGTCACACCTGCTTTATAAACTTGAATTAAGCTGCCTGAACCACCCATAACTCAGCTAAAGTGCCCTGCCGCAAAAGACCAACAAATGACTCTGAGATTTAATATCTCTGACTGTGTGTTTGACACTTTTACAACCACAACACTGATTGCCATTATCCAGCTACAAACTGTGTATTTACTTACTGCCTTGAAGTGTTAATTCCACAGTTATTAAAACAGCCTGAAGAAGCCAGAGAATGAGAAAGACACGGGCATAAAAAAAGAAAAGAGCCCGAGTGACAAAGAAACAACAAGCATGGTGAGAAAACTGAGAGAACAACTAGGAGAGGGGGATATAATGGGAAGGGAAATAAGAAAATGAGTGGGAAGAGGAGATGGGTATGCGAGAGAGAAATGCTGAATTGCTACTGCATGGCGCTGTAGAAAAGACACTTTGCTCAGCAAGCTCTAGCTGCCAGGAAGCATTTTAATCACAACAGTAGATCCAAATAGGAGCCGAAAGCAGGGTAGGTCAGGAGGTTGGGTCGATTTGAAGTAAAAGGTTATCGCAAGAGGAGGCTGAGTGTAATCAGATCTAGTTAAGGGAAAAATCACTGTTATAACAGAGACAGAGAATGTGAAGGACAGAGGGACAGACAAAGTCAGAGAGAAAATAGACACTACATGGAAAAAAAAAGAAAAACTGAGAAAGAACTGAAGAGAAGGAGAGTAGAGTAAAATAGGGGCTGGATTTATATCATCTTTCTCCTGCCTGATATCTATTGGCCCATCATGCCCTCTTAAAGCTATTCTCCATCACCATCCTTCTGCCTAACCTCCAGGAGAGGTCTTACGTGTGTGAAATACTATATGCTGCGAATGTGAAACACATGAAAAAAGGGGAAAAGATAGGTAGCATGCTGGTTTGCCTTTGATACAGGGTAGGCACATGTTTTCTTTTTTTAAATACAGTGTTGATTTATAATTGTGTATAGAACAGTGGGCAGCACTTAGACAGTCCAAAATATGATCTGTGGTGCATTCTAGCAGTTGACAGTGTAAATTGTATTCTAATGACTTAGACTGATGCAAAGAAGCACAGCAGAGGTGGAAGAAAAAGTAGATAAAAGAGGAAGTTTGTACGAGGTGTGACGTGAGGAGCAGTAAACTCACTGTGACTCATGTGGCATCTCGTGCTAAAAGCTGGTATCACGTGATACTAAAGGTGGCGGGGACACTTTAAAGTCAGTGACTGATGCAGACACACACTGCCTCCCTCTCTCTCTCTCACACACACGCACACACATCTATACACTCAGACATACCTTCACGCTGTAGTCAGTAGACACACACCATGTTGAAAAGGTACGTCACTGAACAGTACGGCGTTCAGTCCTCTGTTTGCCTGATTGTACTGAGAGTCTCAGAAGCCTGTATATATGTGCACTTGCCTGCGTCTATTTCTCAGCATGTATCAGACCAGAACGTTAGCCAAAAACAGCACATTACCCAGCATTCATTGCACCCCAAGGACAGCCCATTCCATTTGTTAATGTTATTAGCCTAGCTTAGAGGGATATGTCTGACTGTGTCACTCTCTCGTGACAGAGAAGCATCCTCAAATAGCAAAGCAATACTTTGTGTCAAACTCAAATTGTCTTGAAAGCTCACAAGGCAAATTATTTGTTGCTGTGGTACTGCCCCAATACTGTGACTATACTAGATTTCACAATTCACAAGCTTCAGTTCGCTGTTTTACTACAGTTTGCTGTCTATTTTAATCAAATAATCTGGTACAGGTTCAATATGTGATCTGATATAGTACAGTCTATACAGTGTATAAACCTATGCTAAATAAAATAAATAAATGCATGTCTGTTAGTCAGTGCGTAAATAAATACACTGCGCAGCCAAGTCCTGCAAACAAGAAAATGCGAGACACATTTACAGCCAAATAAAATAACTTGAAGTGGAAAAACAAGGGTCAACATGATGGATTTCCTTCTGCACAACCAATAAGATCAACCAGGGAAAACAGGTTTGCCAGGCTGCGTGTCTGTTAGACTGATATTGTCTGCTAAAGTGCTACATGAGAGGATGTGTGCAGTTTGTTGTGTGTGTCTGCTGAATGGACTCTATGAAAGCCCCCAGTTGTCCTTTTAAGAATTCACTCAAGCAGAGCCACATGGTCGGCGTAAGCCAGGTAAACAGCAGAGGTGGGGTCAGGTTTGTTATTGGTATTTCTTTTTTGCTCAACCCTTCAATAACCTGAGTGCTCAGACAAGTCCCAGTTGTCTTACAGGGCTGAACTGACCAGAGCGCTGACGCTTAGGAGGCTACGGTCGTAGGTCCAATTCTCAAGCCAGTGAACGGAGCTGTGAAGGAACAATCCATTCTGTTTTATGAGGCTTAAGCTGAGAGAACAAGTAAGGTGTTTTAGGTGATTTCTATCAAACATCTCAACCACCTTTGCTACACGGGCACTGCAGAGCTGTCAAGTGAACGTCATTCACCACAGGATCCCCAACCTTTTTCCTTCCCAGACAGTTGCTGGAGTCTAACAATCCTGAAATGATTTCCCCATGTGATCACTGCTAGAGTGACATTGAGTCAACTTTGGTTTAGTCTGGCCTGTGTTCTTTTTGGTGACCTTATAGTGAGACTCCCAGTTGTCTTATTAAATTCTTCAGCAGACCATAACGGGAAACTACTGATGGCAGACTAAAGTTAAATGGCTACTTAAAGTTTCTGCTTAGGAAAGTGTGTTGCAATCTATCATTCAGCAAAAAAAGAAGTTTTGTTCCTGTGAGTCTTTTCTCTTTGTGAGTTTTTCTAGTAAAACCATGCACAAAAATGTGAACATCAAACAAAAGGTAAATAGACAGTCAAAGTTGTAATCCTTCCTTTCATTGCATGAAACTTAGCTGCCATTTTTGCACAAGTCGCCCACATACTCACAAGATGTTCACAGGGAATTTTATCACCTCATTGTTCACTCATTCATATATTTTTCAGGGGTCCATATCAAGTTATGGTCAATACAAAAGAACTATTTCTTAAAGCTGTGTGTTCACATTGGTTTGATAAAATAAAAGGTGCTTTTATTGTGAAACCGTCATTGGAAGGACGATGTATATCATAGAGGGTAACATCAATAATGACTCTTGGTTGAAACAGATGAGACAAAGGTAAGAGGTGTTTTCTCCAATGTTAAACTGGTTTAAGCTCATTAAATGTAACAAGTCCTGCCAAATCAACCAACTTTAACCAGCCATTTGAATACAGAACATTACTTAAAGTACTAAAAAAGGAATAAAGATGCATCTGATGTGTAACACATATCATATTCTGTGTGTATTTTTAGATTTTTTTCAAAAGCCACTTTTGTAATGCAATAAGTTGATATTGACTGTTGATATCAGGATGTAGAGTGATCAGTACAGTGTATGCTGAGTTGATACATGTGCTATACATGCACATGTCTGTCATGCTCTTATGTGATTGAGTGCTTTAATAATTCACACACTCTCCATGCTTTCTATAAGCTCTTCATAATCTTCCTCTGTCAGCCTTCCCCATCCTCTAAAGTCTGCTGTCTTTCACACAAGGCTCCTTTCATAAGACTGGAGCCAGCAGAGTGGAAGTGATAACTGCGTCTGTGCATGCATGATTGTCTCTCTGTGTGTGTCTTTCACTTGGGAAACAAAAAAGACTAAGTTTGTGTTTATTTATGATGTTGCCTGTCTTCACATGCAAATGTCATCCATCCAGCAATCACCCATACTTTTTTAGACAGCATGTGCACTCATGTGAAAAGGCGTCAACTTTGTGTACTCACATGCCATGCGGACATATGCCTTGCGACTTTTGGTGGTTCCAGCAGAGCTCCAGGCCACACACTGACACCAGTAATCTTCAAGACCAAAGAACTCCTCCACTTGCTGTCGTGTTATTTCTATACTGGCTTCTCTCACCACCAGACCTGTAGAAGAAAGGAAGAGCATTGCTGTATCATTGACAATATCAGCTTATATCAGATTTGAATTCAAACCAAAAAAAGTAAATAAAAGCTCTTGCAAATGGTATGTGACTCACAACTTCCAGCTTTTTAGTGAGCCACCAAAGGAGTAAAACCTTAAGTCTATTTAAGCCCCTGCTCTTGTGATACTGCTTTTATGTTAGCTTAAAAAGCAACAGTCAAAGCGGTGCACAGTAGATGTCTTTGCAAGTAAATATGGGTAGGGGATAATCATACAATATCTACTGCTGTTTACAAACGCAGGTCACTTTACTGAGTAGATTCACACCGGATTTAATGTAAACTTTGTGAGATTGTTCCCTTGCATTTCTCTGGCTTATCTCCCTCTGCTCCTCAATTCCCTCTTTTCTCTGGTGTTTTGAAAGCAGCTCCATGTGAAGAATAAGTGTGAGGTTTAAATAGCTGCACCCTGCCGATCTGCAAGGGAGCACAGATAGGGGAGGACTGCAGAGGAAAATAGGAAAGGAGGAGCAAGGGATAAACTTCGGATTAAAATATGGACGACACATGAGAGAGACAAGTAGAACACAAAAGGGAAAGAAAAGACATTGAGAAAGTTGTGGAATTGCTTGACACAAGGAAGGAATAATGATGAAAATGAAGCAGGGGGAGGAAGAAAATAGGAGCTGATGAACAAAAAAAAAGAAGTTAAGCTCTCAGACTAGAAAGAAAAAAGAGAGAGAAATGAGAGAGACGGCAGACTTATAGAGGTAATGAACAGCAACACGACAGAGGCACAGAGGGAGGAAAGGAGAGGCTGGCAGAATAGGAGGTGGGTGAGGGCAATAAAATGTGGAATGGGAAGGAAAAGAAAAGGAGATAAAAATGGGTTTTAGGTAAAAGTAGTGGGGAGTGGGGAGTAGAGAGGCAAAATGCTATGAGAAAAGATCTTGGCAGTTTATTTCAGGTTCAGCAGCGTTACAAAGACCCAAGAAACATTCTCTATGGGGCTCCACAAATCTGACTTGAGCCTATTACTTAAGAAGACTCTCAGTAAGTTCTTGCCACTAAAGAAATTGAGAGACAGTTATAGTAAGCAAGCCAGCATAGAGGCCATGGGGACAGAGGGGAAGGCAAAAAGTGGAATTCGGTGAGCAGGATTGTGATGGACTAAAGGCCATTAATGGCTGGCAAGAGAATTAAAGAGAAACCCAGAAACCCATGAGGGCACAGAGTCAGAAAGGTAACAAAAGCTTTGTAGAAGCCAGAGCTAGGAGATGGAGAGAAATGGCTTCTGACTCAGAAAAAAATAAAGATTTATAAGAGGGGACATTACAATGGAAGAGATGGAAAGTTATATGAGAACTTAGATGGTATGTCAGTTCAAATGGCACTAGGGCACAGGGGGCAAAGAGGAAAGTAAGGTAGAGAGTAAAAAGCTTGTGGAGGTACTGCTGGCACAACAAGGGATAATTGCCAGTGAGCAGGAGAAAGCTTTGAGGGCAAAGAGCAAAGACAGTTAGAAAAACTAGTGTGAATACTAGCACCAAAGCAAACCAGCAAACAAGGGAGATTGTTAGAGTTACACAGCTTAAATGAAAGAGCAAGAGGCAGAGCAAGAGAGATAGGGGCTAAGAAAATGGTAGCTAAAGAGGCAATTAGAACCAGCAAGCAACCCGGGACTAAAGCTGAGACAACTAGTAGGCAGGCAGTCGCAATGAGCGAAGACCACAAAGAACACAGTGTGATGACAAAAAGGGAGAAAGGGATAGGCAGGAGGTGGAGACCAGTGAGCATGCAACTGCTGAAGTAATGAGGAAAGTGAGGCAATTAAAGTGAGTGGTTCAAATGAGGCAGACAGCTGGTTATGGCAAATGGACTCAAACAAATGCAAAGAAAGCATATGGGATGGTACACTAACAGGACCATGGGATTTGAGGACACAGTAAGAGCTAGGGAGCAAAAGAAATGAATAGAAAACATATGCACATTTAAAGCCTTTGCATCATTGCCTACATGGATAATTAATCCAAAGATCAAAAACTATTAACACTTTTGTATTGTTAAATCAGTGGAGCAGCTCAGGTTTTAACCAATAGCTACATACACAGAGAGACGAAGCACAGAGGAATTTGTGGAAATTATAGAATCAATTTGCACTCGACTCTGTTATAACTACTCTGTCCTGCAGAAAAAAGGAGCAGCTCATTGCAGCACATTCTAGAGAAGAGTCCAAAGTATAAATGTATATATCTGTGATCTATACTATTTATTGCTTAGAAAATAATACTATTGCATGTGGGATGGCGGCTGCACCTCAGGTGGTCTGACTGACAATGCTGCTGAAATGCAAAGTATAAAAGGTTTCCTTCCTCCAGGTAGAGAACTGGGGAAAGTTATTGTATGGTTTATTATACTGTAGTAGCACTTGTGCAGCACACCCTGAGTGAATAATACACACACACACACACACACACACACACACACACATATATATATATAGTCTAGGTTGTCTAAAGGTTTACAATTATCTAAAGTTATTCACTTTAGAAGTTATTCACTTTAGAAGTGGTTCCAAAAAACACCAACACCAATTCTTCTGATTTCCAGAGTAGTTTTATCTATCCAATTTAATGTAAACTGGCTCATCTAGCTCATCAAGCAGGAGTGACCATAGAAGCATTTAGGTGCTTTCAAACTGTTTGGTAATTGACTTTTTGTCAAGGTGAATGAAGGAACTAAAATGTTGTACTTTAAAGAAGAACCTGAAGGACTGCAACAGGCCAATTCCCAATACCAGGGTGACATACACAGTTATGAGGAAACAGACAGATAGTGGGGGAAAGAAAACCAGAATTGCACATACAGTGAAAAACAAAGAGTACTGCGGAGCTGAGGGGATTTCACAACAGGTAAAATCAATGGTTGTAATGATGAAATGTTCAGTGAGGCCGAAGCTTAAAAAGATGCACCAATGTCAGACTACCTGCTCAGTTTGGACAGAAGGTCAGAATAAAAAGATAAAGAGAGGAGTTTTCAAATGATCAACAGCTATCAATAATTTCAATCTCTTCAGGGAGGTAAAGGATCTCTGTGAGAGAAAGTGAACATTACTCCTATTGGTGATAGCTAACTAAAGAGGGAACTGAAATAAAACTAATCATAACACTACCACTTCAGCTACTACTCCTGCTAATAACAACGACAATAATAATAATAATAATAATAATCCCAAAATATGATGATGATGAGTTACAATGCTCTGAACAAATGACAACAAACACACAACACCAGTGACATTTTAGTGTGAACTAATATATGAAATGTTAGAAGCTATACAGATCCAAGGTAAGCTCCTCTGCCTTTGTAGCCTTTCATGCATCTCACTGTGTTTACGTGAAAAGGCCTGTAATTTGAAGCTTACAGGGTAGTCATAGATTTAGATATAATGTGTCATCCTGCTGTTTATCTGTGTGACGGATGGAGACTAAAAGTACCTGTGAAAACTCCTAACGGCAAAATAAGAATGCAAAAGTTTTGACTGCAACACATCACAAATGTACACCTAACACATTTCCTTGATTTCTTTCAATGTCAACACAGAAAGCATGTCAGACAAAAAAGTGGAACTACACATAAAGAAAATAAAAGACAGATGTCACTGGATATGGAGTTGTGCTGCTGAAACCTGTAAAACCCCGACAGTCTCTATTGTTTGCTTATGCAAAGCACACATAGCAAATGTTACTGAATTACACAAGGCTTACTATGGTGTCTTATTTTGTTTACAGTGCTCAGAGCATTCACGTCACTCTGTTATGGGAAGACAAGCATGGAATTTAGGTCTCTTATAGCGAGACAATACTTCACATCGACGAAAACAGCGCTGTCAGCATGGGGAGGAGAGGGGAAAGAAGTGGATGAAAAATGGAAGTATCAAGACAAGTGGATACCGTCGCAAACATTTCTATCAATCACAAAACGGTGCAAAAGCCTCAGATATTTCTTTTATTCACAGAGTGTCAGCTCTCATGACAAAGTTTACTAGTCAGCTGGGAAGAAAATGTAGGTGAATGTGGGTGAATGCGGTTTGCCTTGTCTGGACTGTTTGACAAAAAGCTGAAAGTGAACAGAGAAAAAAAAATACAGAAGGGAGACTGTAGAAGGGAGATTTTTATGTTTGTATGTTTTATGTTATATATTTAAGCCCACTGATACTGTGTCTCTACATGTGATGAATCTAGTCTACCCATGTGTTTCTTTTTGGTGGCAACTGTAAACCAGAGAATAGACCGATCCACAATATATCAACAGGTCTCATAAGGTCTCAGAAAGGTCTCATACATTGTGAAAACCTGACACATCATGTTCTTTGCCTACCAGCAGAGTTTCCATATCCACGGCTCTATACAAACTATCACACCCAGCACTAAAGACTGGTGGTCTATACTACACAAATTGGACCCATCTTATAAAAGGAAAGGTTGAATCTTTGCTTTAAATACATTGTAAGCAAGTTTGGAGAATCTTGTTTACAAAGTCCATGACTGTAATTGTCAGAGCTCAGTTTAAAGTGATGTGTCATCAAAGGCTTAAAGTCAGGAGCTTTTCATGTTTCAAATCTGGAGGAATGCTGGAGGAGAAACAGATGATGATAAGCAGCTTTTTCACACAAACGACAGGGAGAGCGGCAACGGTAAAAATGGATTCACATGAGTGTAACAAAAGGCAGACAAACGCTGAGTCAATTACTTAATCTACTCAATGTCAACATAATTAATGGGTTGGTATGATTAACTGGATTTGTTCTTAATTAGAAACATTTACATACCATATTTTTGTGCTGTGCAGGAAATTGTAGCAATAGATTTTAATCATGGCCATTCAATTCAAAGTTTTTATGATTTGAGGATTTAAAAATGTAGATGTGCGCTAAATGGGATTGTTTAACTTGAACAAATAGACTCAGAATCTGCTGTGGGAACTACAGGATAGTTTGGTGTTCTTTACTTCCCTATACCCGCTAAATCTGCTCAGTCTGTTGGTCCATTTTCCCTGTTTTTGACTGGACTGCAAGAGTGGAGGCTGTCAGCATAGACTGACTGATGGCGGTAGGTGTCACCTGGCAGAGAGTACAATGAAAGGTGCAATCCCATCCACAGCAGCCCATGATCAAGTCCAACCCCTGGCACTTTTTCCTCTTTTCCTTTATCATCCTCTCCTGTCAAAAACATGATGGACCTGGCTGGGATGCACTTGTTATTCTGTGCTATTAACTTCAAAACTCACTATTGGGCATTGAACAACAGGTCCCAGCCAAGGTCATCATTTTTTAGTGTCTGCACTGTTGTACGCATTTACAGGTTTCCAGAATTTCCAGCACATTTGCAGGTCTTTTCTCAAGATGCAGGACCAACATAGTGTGCCCTGCGGTCAGTAGTTCATACTGTATTAAAACACTATGTGCATAAAGAGTCTGAGTCCAAAAGTCTGACCCCACCATATGCTTTCCCTTTCCCTCGTCTCCCGATCCCACACTGTACAGACACAGAAAATGAGACAAGAACAGTAATGGCAAAGGCAAAAGTGTCAAGTCTTAATTTAACTGAATCAAAGGAAACAGAAATAGACAGAAACAAGCTTGTGAGAATTTAAATTCAGAAAAAAAGCCAGTGAGTCAGGGACAGACATGAAAACAAAAACTGGCAGTTTTTAGGCTAAATGGTTTAGAAAATAAAAGAGATAAGGGAGCAAGGGAAAAGGCACTCAGAAGCTTTGTGGTGTTTAAATGTGATCAGTGACAGGTCAAACAGACAGGCCTTTGGGGAAAAGACACAGAGACTACAGAAAAAGTCAGCATTGTGCGTTATTATTTCATCAGAGCTATAGAGGGAGAGAGTCTGACAAAAGACAAAAGCATGAGGTCAGAATAAATACGTCCAGAGGCTGGAAGCAATAACACAAACAGCCCTGCAACAAATATGACTTTGGTGAAGAGCATGATGTTCATTTTTTGCTTTGAACTGCTTCCGAGCCACTGCATTGACTTTACATGACCATCTTCACTAAGGTTTGTAAAAGAGATGGATAAGTTATTTATCTGTTCATTTTAAATTTCTACTCTTTTAAACGAGTTTTGAAAGCAAATTGCTGTTGTATTAGTTGGAAAACATCTTAATTCATGCAGATTTGATGGGAAATTAGCACTACTTTAGACTGTCAACAACTAGACAGCGTTGTGTAATGAATGTGGACATCTATCTGAAGTAGATATAAGCTATAGTCAAAACCAATCTTTGTAAAAGCAGCCTCTGACTTAATCCTGGTTGAAAACCAATGGGAGATTCAGTTCTGAAGTTTTAAGATATCACTCTCAGCCCCATCATCAAAACGCTGAATGAGGAAATGTCTATCTCTACTACTTACTGTGCAAATGAGATTGTCTGTAAACTGTTAAGTAGCTGTTATATAGCTGCTATGTAAGTAAGTATAAGCAAGTTAGTAATAAAGTATTTGCAGTATTTAAACACCATACAAATGAAACAACTGTCGTAGGTATGTGAATGTAATATCACACAATTCAACGGCAGAGTCAGTTGAGACACACTCTTAGAAACACATTTCACAGCCAGTGCTCAAGATCAGAGGACATGGCATGTTACATTACCCAAAAGCCCTCTGTAAATGATTACATTAATATTAGAAGAATAGAGAGTAAAAGGTGGAGACAGGTGAGGGAAAATGAAATTGAAAAAGTAAAATGACAACAGCATGAGAGGCATGGAGAGAAAGGGAGAGAGCAAGGGTTGACTGAGTTCTTCGTCTGCAGAGGGAAATCATCCAGGACATTGACAGAGCAGAGTCACCGGCCTGTGACCAATTGAACGCTCGCAACGCATATGGTGGACTGTGTGTACACATGCATGTGTTTATGAGCGTACATTCTCTTAATGGCTTCCACTCTGACACTGATTGATCATCACAGTCCCTCCTGGTTTATGTTTGAATACATCCCGAATGTGTGTGTCTTTTTGTGTGCACGTATATACGTGAATGTCACTGAGCATGCACATTTGTGTCCTCCGAAAGAGGCAGTGAACCAGGGCATTCCAGGACACAAGAGACGGTCTAGAGGGAGCTGCAACCTAACTAACAAATCACTTCAAACAAACACAGACATGGACATGCCAGACACACATTTAAATAAACAGCACTGCAATTTACACACAGGCAATTTCACTGACAATTTACATTTTCTCACAACCAGAAAAAGCACAATAAACAGCTGAATATACAACCTGATATAAATACAAAGCTGCCTTGCATATCAGGAGCCACTGACACAGAAGCTAATTGACCTCTTTTATAAATATTGATGGTTGTTAATAATTGAAATCTCAGTGTAAGAGAGGGAGCGCTAGAGACAGAAAGAGACAAAGAGCAAAAGAGCTGGGACATGAGGATGAAAAAAAGGTGGAAGAACTAAAGAAGAGGATGTAGATGAGAATGGGAGAGAAGCCAGTGTCAGGGGAGAGAAGAAGCGAGGAGAAGAGAAACATTAGGAGGAGGGGAAAAAGGGAGAGATGTAGGAAAAGACGAGAAGAAATCAATACGAGTGAGATGGCAGCAAAGGAGGGAAAGAGGTCACAAATCACGCAAGCCAATACTGGGTGTGCCAATAATGCATGTGTGTACGTGCACGTGTAGATGTGGAGTCACAGGTCAGTGCTAGCAGACTAATAAGCACTCACACTTTGGGTAATGGAGACAAAGTAAGTAACCTAGTTCACAACGTGTCATTTACACACTTCAAGGCTTATGGAGATATATTGAGGTCGGATGCACATTGCTTAAGCAAAAACTGGAAATGCCCTTCACAATAAGATACGCTATCCAGACAAATTATGCTGGTGCTCACCTTAAATCACATTAATTCAGATGGAGAGAATGGTAAAGCATGCTTTAGCAAATGTCGCCGCTAATGATGCTGCTGTGGTGTCTACCCGGAGGTACAGACGAATACATGTGGGTTTCTTTGGTTTGAAAAACTTAAAGTAAGCCCTTCCTCTTTCGACTGAGGTGAAGTCAGAGGCTGGCTGGAGTGGAAACCAGCAGCGGCAGAATCGAGTTAGCTATCTTTGTCAGGGATACTGTGACAAACACTGGAGCTGAGCTGCTTAGGCAATCAAGGTTGTTCCCTCCAGTTGGAAGCTGACCTGAGTGACCCCTAGGCCACCACGCCGACCCCTCCCCACCGCCGCTCCCCCAATCCTTGCCTGTGACCTTCATCTGGCTTTCCCAGTTTCCAGATGAGGCCCCATGTGCGTAAAGTCTGAGTAATTTATTGAGGTGTCACAGAGATCACACTGAGCTACAGTACACTACCAAATCATTTCACTGAAAACAAGATGTTCATCACACTTCTTGGAGGTGTGACTCATTATGCAAAAAAATAAATAAATAAGAAGAAAATCTGATCTACAGTCGTGTCTTTGGATTCAAATTCTTGTAGTACAACAGAAAACAGGAGACCATGCCTTGGGCTCCATAGAGCAGTGTTGGCTCATGCACTGCAGGAGAGTTTTATCACTTCATTGTCATTACTGTCTATTAATGTCCTTGCACCCGGTGTAGGGAGCAAACTACGTCCCTCCTCCTCTGCAGCAAGGACATAAACAATCAGCGCTTCCTGAATGAGAGCACATTTGGGAGACTCGTTTAATAAGACTGGACTCAAGGCAGCGACTCGGCGCCTTGTTCGTTTGCAAAACTTACAAGCGAAACATTGTTTTTATGAGTTGTCATAGCAGGGAGAGCAGAGGTGGAACAAACAACATTAATGTTCACCAGTTGTCTCATTGATCCCGCCTAGCATGGAACAATACACAGAGACAAGGAAACAAAACGGAGCCATGGATAACGTTACTAATTACACCTGCACATCTACCGCTTGTCAGAACATGTCAAAATGGCATGAAAAGGGTTTCTTGTGATTCCTTATGAATAATTCCAGTCATTCTATGCTCCATAGATGTTTGTAGAAGATCTCATTGTGCTGTATAAAGGCACTGTGAAGCGTGAGTCGTCCATGTTGATGCCTTATGAATGTGCCTGTGATGCACTGTGGTTTTAAGACATGTTGAAAATTCCACAGTTCACTCTGTGTCTCATGATGAAATAAAATAAAAAGCAAACAAAAATCAAACACAGAGGCGCTTTGTCTTCATTTTTACTATTCCCTTCATTCACCCTTCTTTAATTCATAGGTCTTATCATCTAATAATTTATTTGTTTTATTTACTTTTCAATCTTGAGATGAAAAATAACTTTTTCTGTTCTGCCATGAACAGCCTCAGAGCTGTATTTTTGTGTGCACAAGGCATCACACACAAAACTTTCAAGCTTTTTTCATTTATGTTCCAACTTTTGTTTGTTCATGTTAACTTTTGTTTTCTTTTATCTTGATCCCCTCGATCAAAGCTACACTGTGTTTCACCACTTAAGCTGACTTTCCTTTTCCAGCAAAGAAAAAAAAAAACGATGAGAAACACAGAGAGAAGGAGGGAGCTGAGGCGAGCGAGAAAACAGCTCAGCAGGATTCATATCATCTTTCTCCTCGGTGTGACTCCCTGATATCAGTTGGCCTTTCCAGCCCTCTCAAAGGTACCCTCCATCAGCATCCCTCCATCATCTCCCACCTCTCTCCCCTGCTTTCTCAAGCTTGGGTTTATCTGCCACTGCTCTCTCCGATTTCAGTCGGAGGAAATTAGAGTAAAGCACAAAACAGCATGGAGCAGGGGGAGAGGAAGAGAAAAGAAAGGGGAAAAAAGGAAGGGAAAGGATTGAAGACAGAGGGTAGAAAGTGAGTGAGAAGACAGAGATAATAAAAGCAGTATGGGGGCCATAGCTTCTTGCTGTGACTGTGAAACAGCTGGAAGGAAAAGAAGAGAAAACAGCTTACGGAGTTTAGGATTTCACAGAGATAAACAGATAAACAGGGCACACACACACACACACACACACACACACACACACTGTATTCACCAGGCATCCACCTTGCCACACTATAGCCTTATTTGATGCACTTACACAATACTGCATTTAATATATATATGTGTGTTGACCATTGTCAGCGAGCAACAAGGTATGATGGAACCACCATTGCACCACAAGCACACAACGCTGTCCAAAGAGATATATTTGGATCGAGGTGTGCTTGATGGATCCTGTAAAACAGCAAGGCACTACAACACATGGTGACTTTGTACAAGTTAAATCAAGCATAAATCAAAGTGACTTTTGAATTCGTGTGAATGCGTATGAAAGTTTGGTGGTGATTTGGTGGATATTGGCTGCCACGCTTCTGTCAGTCTGCCCCAGGGCAGCTGTGGCTACAGATGTAGCTTACCACCACCGGTGTGAATTTGGTATGAATGAATAATGGTTTGTGTAAAGTGCGCTATATAATCCAAACCATTATTATTAGTAGTAGTAGTAGTAGCAGTAGTAACAGTAGTATCATTCAAATTCTGTGTTTCCATTGGAGATGAGGGTAATTTCAACAAGAGGGAGCATTCAGAGAGATAACTCCAAAATCAAGTTAGAAAATTAAATCCACACACACTGATGTTAAAATACAGTAACTTTGGACTTAACTTTGGATGTTCACAGACTGACAGATTTACATGTCTGATTGGGTGATCCTTGATGAACCTCATCACATGCAGTATGAGACCCTAAATCTGTGTGTCGTTAGTTGAACAGCATTTCCTCTCAATAACACACAGTCTGGAATCCAGCAGCTAGCAGATGAACAGCTGATGGGAGACTAATAAATGACTAGCAGCTGCACATGATGTCAGTAATGAACAGTGGGATATAGATGGGAGGGAAAAGACCGAGAAGTGAAAAGAGACAGAAGGAAGACAATAGATGTTTATTGCTGTAACCTGGGAAACCATTGATTAAGGCCAGGAGAGATGCCTGGATACAATCATGCTGAAGTCACTGGTTGTTGTTTTTTCTCAGTGTGTTTGCTTATACTGCTGCGGTGTGAATTTATAGGCTACAAGATCACGCCTTTATTTTTCTGAAATGCAAAACCACCTCAGGGCACAAAGTTTTGTTTTTTAAGACACACAGAACTAAGATATGGCTCAAGAGGAAAAAAAGGAAAGAAAAAGAGGAAGTTAAATGAAAACAAAGACAGAGGAAGAAAGAAAGACATAAATACAAAAGAAAAAGAAAAAGAAAAAAAGGATCAATGATTAAATATTCAAAAGATGTAAGACTGGGAGAAAGAGATGAAAAATTGATCAAACTCTTCAAAAGAAACATGCTTAAGAAATCAAAAACAAGTTCTACATGGTTGAAGACAATGAACTAAAGTCAGAAGTGGACTAGTCTGATGTGAGACTGAATCTCCGGCAGAGACTATAACATTACCTTCTATCAAAACTTTCCTTTGCCACTGTGTGGATGTATCTGTGTGTGGCTCTATATTTGTACCTGTTGTTTCTTTTTTCATGTTTACATCTTGCAGGTTTTGTTGCACTTGCTTTCCTCTGCCTTGACTATTCATGTGTGACAGCTGAATCAGGGGAAACATCACTGCTGTGCCGCTCTGTTACTTCAGTCTCTGTGTTGAGTTTAGTGCTGCAGCAGACCCACAAAGCAACAAGGACACCAAACACGCACACATACACACAAACATACACACACACACACACACACACCACGTATGGCTCGAGGGTCTGCTTTGTATTACAAGGGGAAGTCTTCAGTGGGCGAGTCCATGTGTCAACTTCAGTTGAGACAGAATCACAAATTCTACTTCCTTGTGATTGTTGGTGATATCACACACTAATGAGTAGATTAAATGAAGTTTTTTGCTCACGTGACTCATGAGAAAAAACTACACCAAAAAGGAATGAAAGCACCAACACATTGATTTGTGCTGCTGCACCCCAAACCTATATTTCATTCTGCAGCCACTATATATCAGCAGATTTTTTTAAACCTGTTTTCAGCCTGCGTTTAATCACTCGCTCTGGGGACCCCTTCTCATTAACAAGCAGGTGGAGACCCATAAGCTGATCTCATGTCAACCGTAAGTCTAAGAAAGCAGGTTGTGTACGTCTTTGTCTTCCTGCCAAAGCAACAGCATGATTCATCATTACCTAGCTAGCAGAGTAATACAATGTGCTGTCAAGTGACAAGTGTGGAACTTTGGCTGCAGTCCAGTACATCACTGTGGATCCTATTAAACTGTCCTGTGAACATGGTAGAACAGCACTGGCAGTGGGACAGCTGTGTACACACATCTGACATGTGACCTTGCTTACTACACAAATAACTAAACATCTGAATAATGGATTTAGCCTGTTTACTTTGAGTGCACCAATGAGACAATCTGGGAGAAATGTTGGCCATATTTCCACGAGTGAGACGATTTTATATCCCAAAGTACAACTTATCAACGGGGTCAGGTCAGGAACTCAATTTTAATGTTACACCTATAGACTTATGTCTTTTTACATAGTCTGCTCTCTAGGACAGATTTAGTTAAAACAGTCATTAACTTGTAACTTTTAAATGCATGGTTATTGTGATGTGTTTTCATGATTACATATTACTTTTTTGGTCACAATTATTGTAGCATGTAAAGCCAAGTGCCGACATCAATCATGTATTCATATTGTGTTCTCACTGAAAAAGCTGTTACTTCACCCTGAGCTGATGTTTGTTTCTTAAAACATAAATAAATAAAAAAAACTACAGCTCTCCTGTTTGTGAACTGACGTGCAACTGCACTTAACATGTCACTGGCATTTGTTTTTATTTTATTTTTTTTTTACCACGAGTGTTTTCTGTCAAACATGTCTTCAGTTGAACAGAAAAAAATCTGACAGCTCCTGCACTGAACACCCGCTCTGCAAGTCAGTTTTCATTAAATGTCTTTTTCCACCATTTTTCCAACATTATGATTGGATCCGCCCACTTCCAGTGCACTCCAAATAAAGCACTGAAACACTGGACTTTTTATCCAAGATGGCAGCAAACTGGATTCACTTCACCAAGGAAAGTTCAGCATCTCTCAAAACAACAACAATAAAAATTTAACAGCGCAGGATTACAACAGTTGCTGTCATCATTATTAAACAACTCGTTACAGTTTTATTTTTAGGTCAGGATTCCTCCAGTGTCCGTTGTTCACAATCAGGTTTTTACTGTCTCTGCTTCTCCAAGACAATAACTGAAACCTAAAAAACAGTGAATAAAGCGGTTTCACTTTTGAAATGAATATGGCTCTGATGCTCTTAAATGGAGGTTAGCTGCACTGCTGTTTGTTTCAAGGTTCTCAGCTTATTTTCAGGTTAGGATTCCTTCAGTGTTCATCAGGAGCTGATTTATCTGCAAAAGGTTTCCTCCTCTCCAAAACAAACAGACCAGGTAATTAAAACTGTAAAAAAAAAGTGAATAAGGCAGCCTCACATTAAAAATCAGTGTTTCTCTGATGCTCTAAGGCAGAAACAGGAGGTAAGGAGGGGCTGTTTGCTCAGCTTGTTTCTCTGATACGTGCAGATCCAGATGTGCAATGACTAAAATCAAACATGCAGCTGGAGGTTACAGTTATGGAAACGTTATCATCCAGTTAACAGCTGGTGGGATTCACTCACCTGAGTTTTCGTCCACCTTCTCCTCCACAGTGTGGTCCTTCTGATGGACCCACTCGCTGTTGCACTTGAAGTAAATCTGTGTGGCAGGTGTTGCTTTGCAGTAGAGATTGGCTGGCTTGTTCTTGACAATGTACCCTTCCTCAGGTTCATACAGGAAGTGAGGTAAGGGCTCTGGCGGGTCTGAGGGGAAGGTCTCCGGGAGCTCGCTCAGGCTCAAAAAGTCGTCATCATCTCTCACTGTGGAAGGAAGAAAAAGAAAAGGTTAAACTTATGACAGCCACTGCAGGGACTGTCTTTCACTGTTTTCCAGCTCAATCCTTCTTTGTTTTATCACCTCACTTTGACGACTAACAGGGTACAACTACAAAGTTGGTTCAGGGAGAATATGCTGCATTCTTTCAATCATTCATTCTCGCCCTGTGACTCACACCAGTGAGCAGCATTGTCTAACACTTCGCCCCTGAACTGAGTGTGTACTAGACATTGCCGTTTCATCTGATCACTAATAATTGCCGTGTCGCAAGCCAGTGACCTGGACAAAGAACAATTTTCTTCCACTGAGCCATAAAATGCACCTTTAATCAGCACCTGATTGTGGTGTCCATTTGTGGACAAAGACAAATTGATAGAGAAGGAGCAAAAGAGAAGGGGAGACATGAGGAGGGTCACAATGCCTGGTTTCCCTCAATATCAATGATCTAACCCTCAGGTGAAATGCTGGTCTGCTATCTTGCAGTTTGAGCAGCTTCATGGTTCAATCTGCCTCATGGCTGCTTTCAACAAGTCTGTGATAACCTATAATGAGATAATTTTAATATCAGTGAGGTAGCATTTTGTATGTAAAGTATTTTGTACTTTACATTCAAAGCAGGGCTTTGATAAATAAATAAGGCACTTTGACCAGAGGTTTTTTTTTTCATTATTGTCATCACCTGCTGACTGATCCTTAGCATGGGAGTCAAAGGGTCAAGTCATGCAGGGGTGCAGATTTGGATGTTTTAAATGTTCATAAATAAGTTTAGGAAAAATGCACAGTGTCTGCCCTGTTTTAATCAAAGCAGAACTCTGCCACATACCCAACAACACCTTGCAGCACAAATACTTAAACTCATGCAAGTTTAATCCCTTTTCAGACAGCCTGGAAATCCCAGAAGATCTCCAACAGATTGATTTAGAGTAAATACACACAGCTTTATGTGACTCTTAAGACAGAAAGGGAGGACAAAACAGCAATATACACTAAATCTCCCAAGGCCTAACTCATTGAAAAATACATTTTATATATACTTAATCAACTTACACATTAAAGGTTTGATTTGGCAAAGGCTATGTTTCCGTCCTGTTTTATTATTAACTCTGGGAACATGTTTGAACTAGGTTTACAGTTATAGGCCTTTTCTCTATACTAATCAAATCTTAATCTTGTTTTAAGTTACACTGTTGTAAATACTACAGAGAGTAGCAGAGAGAGAAATGGGCAGAAAAAAACTGTGACAGACAGATAGATGGGCAGGAGGAAATAACTGAACAGACAGAGCAGCCAACCCTGAGGGCATCTGCAACTTCCTTATCCTCCTCAATCCTGCTCTCTCTCCACCACTCTCTTTTCAGTCTGTCCAAACGTCACGCCCACCCGTGGCCTCAATCAAAGGGACACCGAGGATGTTTTGTCACCGTGTTGCCAAGGTCACCAAAAAAAAAGAGAGGATTACAAGAGCAGGTGGGAGGCAGAGGAAGAGACCTCTCTTTCTTTCTCTCCCAAAGACGCGCACATGTGAATGCACACTTCTTTTAGCTCCTAATTTCCCCTTCACTTCACTACCCTCATCATCATCATCATCATCATCATCATCATCATCGTCATCATCATTGTCAATCTGTTTAATCAAAACTGTTATTTTCTCTCTCTCGCTCTCTGTCTCTCTCTCTCTCTGCCTCACCTGGAGAGATGTGAGTCATGGGAAAATTGCTACACACAAAACATTTTTGACACACAGCTTCAAGGTTCAACTTCTTTTTTTCAGCTCTAATGTTCCATAGCTACGGTCACATAGACACTTGTACAAAAACAGGCACAAAAATACTGTATACAAAACAAAAACTACACATAATTGTGCACCCTAACTGTGGTGTGTGTGTGTGTGTGTGTGTGTGTGTGTGTGTGTGTGTACTTGTGGTCCTTATCTCAGAGAATAGCACTGTGCTGTGGGCTAGGAGCTAAAAGCAGCTTGGGTAAAACAACAAGGCACAAATAGGGGGAAAAAATGAGTAGGCAGCGTCCTCACTTTGATGTCACAAAGCTGACATTTTCTCTCGTACTTCTGTCATTAGTTCTCACAGAGTATGAAAATTGGCAGACATTTTCACTACATAATTTCATTTTCTCCCACTCTTGGTTATTTATCCAGTGTCATGTTCAGCCATTCCTCTGTCAGTCTCATTCCTCACCCGCACTGCACTGCTTTCTCTTTCACTACTGCACGTGTCTTGCTACTTTATGTTTCTCCACCACTCTGCTTTGCACCCCCCCCACTTTTCACTTTGACCCAACACCCATTCTCACCCTCATCTGTCATTCAGAGCTGGAAGGGGGAGGGTGGGATGGGGGTTGGGGGGGAGGTTCATTGCTCTGGAGCGACAGCTATAAATTATTGATTGGCATAAGAAACATGATAGCCAGAGAGGAGGGTGGGTGGATTGGAGGAAAGGGGAGGGATGGAAATTTTTCCCATGAATAAAAGCTTTGTTTTTGTTTTTTTTAATGTCTTCTATTTCCTTTCTCCACTGCACCATCCTCACTTCTCTCCACTCACCAATTCCCACTTTTTCCATCACTTTTATATTTCCTTCCTCTTCTTCCTCTTGTTTCTGATCCGCTTTACCCCACCTCTCTCTGCTGATCTCCTGACAGAGTGAATTACTGATCCTAAAAGCCCCGCTCATAAACGTCTTGCCTGAATGTTGTCATCAATAATGGATGGCTGTAGCAGAACAATGTCCAAGTTCGATTTACGGTATGTAGTAAATATGTACCAGGGGCAAAAAACACATTTATTCCCTCATTCACACCTGTAGGCCTGCCCACTTCAGAAAACCTACACACCAAACCAATAAATACCTGTAAATGCTTTAGTACTGATGTCATGAAAAGTGACCAAGCATCACCGACAAGGTGAATGGATCTATCACATGGATAGAGAGACTGATGGATCAATAGGGGAGGGAAAGCGAGGAGAGAGGTAGACAGAGGAAGGAAAGACTGATGAAATGTGGCTCTGTTACGAACATTACTGGATATGATGTGAAGCCACCACCATACTGTAAATTCTACAATACACTCTGTTGAAATAACCTTCCTAGGCATAGATGCAGATGGGTATAATAGGAACATGTTACAACCAATGGCAGCGCCAAGCTGGATCATCAAAATCAGTTGTCATTTTACAGCCACATAGTGTTATTGGTGAGGTTGCCAGGTTTGTATGTTTCCAGTAAAACTGGTAGAATGTCAAAGAGTAAAACAGGGGGATGGTTGATACTTAATTGAGACTTACTTACCAATAACCACCATGTGGCTGTGTATCTATTGTGCACAGTGGCTCTTGAGGCCACTCAGCAGAAACACTGACAGCCAGCACTGAAACATTTTATAATACATCGCTCCTATTTTGACTGAGGTTGAGAAATTCAGAGATATGCTACCATGTCTGCCACCCAATGCAAGTCAAACCAGGCCATATATAGACAAAATGCCTCATGGAATGTGTGTTTGTGTGCGTGTGAGAGAGATAGGCTCTTGTGTTCTCAGTAAGTGGTCTGTGATGTGTATCAGCGCAGTAGCCGTGGAAATCATGAGATCATACTCCTTAACGTCTTATCTACGATTTAGAATCAGAGGCAGCTGAAAAAACATACGCACACTGAGAAACAGGCGCACGTGTGCACTCACACACACACTCACACACACACACACACACACACACAAACACCGTAAATAGACTTACAAACACACTTTCAAAACTGATACCCCTTTACCCCTAATCCTTTACCATAGCCAGTATCAACACTCACATGTGTGCCACGGACAGACACACACTGACTACCTAAGAATCAAAGCTGGAAAATCCCTCTTGATATCAACTTTTACTGCCAAATTAGACACACACACACACACACACACACACACACACACACACACACACACACACACACGGACAAAATAATATGCACACAAACACATACTGTAGGTGCAAAACCAATTGTGTAGACTAGAAGCAAAACACAATTTCTCTTACTCTCTGAGCCCCTCTGTCTTTCTCATAAACACACACTCACACACAACACACCAAAACATTTTGTTTTTCAAACTCAGGAAAATGCTAATTCAGTGCTCATATTAGCTACACACAGACACAAAGACACACAAACACACACTTTTAGTCTTTACTATATCACAGTCTATTGAAATGCCCTATTTCAATGCTGAAAAGGCTTAGGGAGGTAATTCAGGGTGTTTAGGGAGATGGAGAGAGGAACAGAAACTGAGAGAGAAAGTGAGGGATGATGGGACAGTAGAGAGCTAGTGTATCATTGCTCTGGAATTAGATATATGATGCTGCTGTTTACCAAACACACACACACACACACACACACACACACACACACACACACATGGGTAAACAGACGCACACATATGTGAGCAGGCAAAGAAAAATATGCAAACAGGAGGCACACAAGCATGCCAGCAAACCCGCAAGTTCATATCTTCATTTGGGCACTCACACACACACAGCCATACATACCTCAAGCAGACATACACATGCAGCACCTCCACATACATATTACAAAGCACACATACATGCACAGTAGTACAAATGAAATTATCTTATCAACTACTCCCATAAAGAGCAGCATTTCAGTGTCTCTCTGACTCTGTGAATGCAACAGTACAAACCATCTGCTCCTGCTCCCTTGGTCTCTCTCTTATGCCGTGTCTTCTATAATTTGCTGATGTTATTGTTTTAAGAAAATGACAAATGGATTTTATTATTCTCTCTTTGAAAACAACTTTTCCAGCCACTGGAGATTCAGTGTTCAACTTTCTTAAGTGTTTACTCATCCAATATTTAATTATTCATGCTTGGAAACAATAGCTACACATCTTGGTAACATTTTAACATTTTCTTTACCAACTTTTGCCTGAAGATAAACCTGCAATCCATGGCTGTTGAACAGTGCATATAATGCCTGCAGTGACATTAAATAATAATTCAGGCCTTATTTCATAATTCTGCCAGCATCATGTGCCATTGTGTCACTTTTCATCAGGGAGTTTGTGTTTTTCTGTGTTGCAAGCAGGAAAAAACAAATCAAATATCTCTTTGCAACAACTTCCATTTACAGTCAGTTGTGTCCAGGGCATTCAGGAACTGTTTACAGATTTGAGAAAAAAAAAACTATTAGTTCCAGTAATCGCACACTTTTCATCTTTCCATCTTATTCGCTTTCTCTCATGTATTTCACTGTGTTTTTTCTCACGCCCTGCTTCAGAGTTTTCAGGTGGTGAGTGGTTCAGATGAGGGTGATAAAACAAAGTCATGCGGGCTCACAAAAGACATGATAACATACTGTACACACTGCCAGTATGCTGTTGTGTGGGGCTGTGAGCATTTCTCAGTCAGATTTGTTTATAAATGAGAGACTGAGGTTATGTGGGTTAAAGAGTCAGTGGAGCTACTTGACACAGCATGCGAGGGAATTACACACCGTCTCCTAGAGTGTCACATCCCTTTTGAAACAAGACACCAGGCGGCCACACATCATCTGCATCCACTTGAAACTTAATCAGGGTCTTATCCTCAATCGGCACATTGATAAAAGCCACTTTATTCAAGGCATGAGTGCAAAGTGAGACAACTTAATCACTTTACCCTTTTCCAAAGGGGACAGTTATATATTTGAGTATAAACTTCAGGAATACACAGTGGCATTGTCAACCTTGTATTTTTTTTTTACAAACACACATTTAACCTGACAGTATCATCCTCATTTTTCATTGAGAAGTAATGATCGAACACTAAAGTAACTTTTGAGCCTGCAGTTAACTCAGCTGTGTCACAGTTTCTCTAAGTGAAGGATATCTGCATTATTTTACATGGGAGAAGAGATCCTCTGGACCAACCATGACTGTTGGATGACAGAAATAACCCCAGCAAGATGTAATATAGCATGCACAGCACACTGCTTGTCATAGCCAATTATATATCCACCAGGCTTTCAGAGCTATACTAGGCAATTCATAATAGCAGAGAGTACTTTGAAAGCTAGACTCTCTCAATATGGGAGCAGACAGTGACAGCTGTTTGGAGTGCTCAGACTTTCATTGTGTGTGACATATAAGGCCCCATCCAAAGCCCGGAACTTGATTTACAGCCCTGCCTGCAGAGGGGTGACTCTGTCAAGCCACAGCTGGTCTCAGTTAAGACAGAAGTAAAGAAGAGCCACTATTTGTAAAGTGAAGAAAAGAGAAAACATTTGCTGTATTCCGGGTGGCCTGTGGTAGTTAAGACATCATGTATAGACCAAACACTGTAACCAAGCCTTCACAAGAAACCTCTCACGACTTCCTAGTGCAGTAAGAGTGATGTTTGCACATAAGAAACATGAAAAAGTAATTAAAGAGAAAAAAAAATACTAAGAAACACAGAGACACATCACTACTTGTTAATTTGTATTCATGCTATATGTTGATATTTGTGAAATAAAACCTGTTTGTTTCACAGTCTCAATAACATACCTTATTAGACAAGAGAGTCATCTTGGTCACACATAACGTGGTATATGTCGATGACATCCATATTTTATTTATACTTATATTACAATTCAGAAAGCTGCACTGCCTTGTTATAAGTACAGGGTGCATCCAATGTGCATATTAGTGTATGTGCCTGCGCATGGACGAAGGTTTGTCAGTGCACATGCATTTTTAAACAGGGATACTGCAAGTTCATGCAGTTATACAGTATGTGTTTGTGCATTTGTGCCTGCATGTGCATTTATGCAGATACTCTGTGCTTCTTATTGCCTCCACCACTGCACATCATTATATTTTGAACATCTGAATGAGTGCAAATATAAAGCAGGTGAGTAATTAATGCATTTGTAGTTTTCTGGAGGCTATACAGAGGTCAGTATCAGTCTATAACAGTATCCGTCAAAATCTACTACCATCATCACCGCTATTGTGCATGCCCATGTGCTGAACAGCAGAAAAGCCTTACCGGTTATAACAAGTCCATTACAGGGCTGTTATGCTAAGAATACAAGCTTGGATTTGAAAAACGAAATATTTCACTATTTTAGTTAATATTTTTAATTTGTATATTTCGGTTTTAAGCACTGCCACCACTGTTGTAGCTGTAAGAACGGTTGGTCAGCTCCTGTCCCACAGGGCCACAAACTACAGGAAAATACAGACAGAAACACCAACATCATTACTGAGTCCACGGGTTTCTGAAACACTCCAGTGCACTGAAAAGGAGACAAAGAAATAAAGAATAAAAAAAAATCAACAAGTATTTTGCTCACAAGTTCACTGAAATTATAGGAAGGATTTGAATATCACTGAAATGTTTCATAATATGAAGTCACAAATCTCAAGATGAAAGAGGATTTCTTAAAAAAAAAAACATGTGTCACAAAGAAATTAAAAAATAAAGTGTTTCCTGACTGCACTTGACTGGAGGCATAAACACCATCCCAGGTGCTGGTTGCTTGCTTGGGAGTCACATTGAGACACTCACAGTTGGACATACATCACATGTATATACAAACGGGCACAGTCACATTTTAAGCAAGAGCACACGCAGCACAGGAGCAGCTGATGAGTGGGAGTTTGCAGGTAGGTAGTGCGAGAGTGCTCGGCAGCTTTTTTTCTTCTTCTTCTTTGGCTTTCCCTGCCAACCACTGCATGCACACTAACACACTATTACAAACACTCTATCCTTGTCTTGAATGACAACTGCTGCAGCTGTTGTTCCCTCCAGCATTATTGTACTGTTTCACTCTTTTCCTCTTCCCTCTTCCACTCTCCCTTCTCTTCTTTGTCCTCCTCTCCACCTTTATGTGGGCTTTCTTGCTTGCTTCAAGCATCTTTCTATGTGTGACTTTCTGAGCTATTTTCTCCCTCACTCTGCAAGATTTTGGAAAGTTGTCTGGTTCTGAGGCTCAGACGGAGAGAGAGAGTGAGGGGGGGTTCACAGTATAACACTCTATGCGAAGAACTGAGGGATACTGAAGTGGGAGTGTGCCTCATTTGTACTGAAATATCTCTTAAGCCAGCACTTATTGGTCAGGTTAGGTGTGCAGATACACTTTCCTGGACACCAGTGGATGGTCCACAGCAGGGGTTTATATCTGATTCAGCACTGACAAGGGTGAGCACCAACCAATGAGGCTTTGGTTACAGCTTTTTGTATGTTTCATATGGCTCGGTACATGGCTTGATCCCTAAATGCCACACCATTAGCCACTGTGATAGTCCGTTTCAGTCCTTGGTTATGCAGTGGGTTTTCTACTTCCTCCTCTGAACCAGGTCACTGGTTTGAGAAGTAGTAACAGCAAGCCATTTAGGGCAAGTCGCCTCTCTCCCACCTCTCTTCGGTTACACTGGGTAAGACCCAGGCTACATCAGACTCAAGAAATGTCATGTACTATACATCTGCATCTTGTACTTTTGTCTAAGCAATGTACCTGTGTTTCTTCTGCTAAACATAAGGATTGTGCTTGACAAACTATCACAGGACTAATTCCCAGGACTGTTAATCAAAGGGCCTGTCTGAAACTGAATAATGCAGCGATATGGTATTAATGCCATAATGACAGAGGAGTGCATTCAAGCAGGAGAAAACCAGATAAGCAGACGAGAAAACCGGCGACCAGATGGACGGTGAGCAAGAAATTATAACGGTTTCACTATCATGAGGTCTCATTTTATATTTCACACACAAATATACGCATACCACACACATTCACATTTAGATAGATTATCTCATTCATATGCATAGTGTTATGTAAGCTTGTGGGGGTACAAACTTGTGCAAGATGCTGTGTAATGTTATCTTCCAGATGGATTCTGTCTCCTTTATCCCAGGCCTGAGGGAAAAGCAAAAGTTTCGCTTTCATTCATGTTCTACTATCACAGCTCAGCATCACTATTAATACAAGCAGCCAGTGCAGGGCAGTGCATTAGAATATCAAAACATTGGCCGGGAAAGGACTTCTATTTTCTGGGAGATAGGATAATGCTTTTCTGGGTGGCTGACAGCTGATAATATGGCTGGCTTCTTGTGTGTACGTCTGTGCTGTATATGATCCATGTCTCATATCCACCTGCCTGTCTCTATTCAGTGTGTGTGTGAGTGTGTGTGTGTGTGTGTCTGCATATTTTCCTCTGTATGTAGGTCCGTCTGTTTTTTTATGATTGCTTTTTTTTTCAATCTCTCCAATATGTCTCTCCACTCTTTTTCATCTGGATATGTGATGTCTTTTCTGAATCCCTGACAAAACCTGCTTATAGTCACATTTTCTGTGCGACCCTCTCGTCTCTCTCTCTCTCTCCTTTTTTTCCCCTCTCCCTTTTGCCTCGGAGTAATGGCATAGATTTAAACACCCTCTCTCTTTGGTCACTTCTCGAGGGATTCATTTCCCTTCAACCCCAAACCACCCACCCACCCACCCATCTTGTGCAAGACTTGGTCTCGCGTTCCTCGTGGCATTTTCATCATATATCTGTCATCTGCTCTTCCATTACATCTGTGTTTTCATGTCTTCTGTCCTTCCTTTTCCCTATCACATGTCTCCTCTTCCCTGCTGCTCTCTCCATGAAGGAATTAAAAAGCCATGCACAGCCCAGTTTTGTAGATTATCTTATTTGGTGAGTGGAAATGGGTACAATGCACACACGTACGCACGCACACACACACACACACACACACACACACACACACACAGCACAGAATAAAATAATAAAGATGGCCCCAACTCAAATGATTAAGAACAGCTTACAGGCTTATTTCATTTGAAGATTTTCCCATATTTTGGCTATTTGATTCAGAGCTGAAGATAAAATTGGATCAGACACTTCACTGTTCATGCCTCTCTCCATCTGGAGGCTCACTGTCTCTCTCTTGCCTTCTTATCCATCCTCTCTACCATCTCCCCTTCCCACCCTCATTCCTTCCAACCACGACTCGCCAAACTCTCCCTCTCCCCTGCTGTCTTCCTCTCCTCTTCTCCTCCTTCTCAGTCCTGCCTCCATCCTTTCCTCCTCCTCCTCCTCTCTTTCTCTGTGTGTCATCTTGCCACACTTAACACTCTCATCTTCTATCCCCCATTCCTCACCTTTCCCATCTTTACTCTTCGCAAACACTTTGCCTCCCTGCTCCGTTCTCTGGCATCCTTCCACACTCTGCCCCCCATCACCTCCGCCACCTTTTCTCAGGCTTCCTCTCTCCCCTACTCCTTTACGTCTTCATATCAAACTCTTCTGTTTTTTTCACTACCTCACTCGCTCACTATATCCTCTCCTCTCTCCCTCTCTCCTTAGGTCACTATAAATAGAGCCTCAAAGGGGTTTCATAATGGACTTCTGCCTCTGACCTTATTACAGACACATTACTGACCATGCTTCTCTCTTGCCCTCTCCTTGCTTTTTGTCTCTCATATATACATATGCAGACAGAGCACAATTATTTCTCCAGCTTCTCCTTTGTCTCACTAATGCTTACGCCTTTTCTAGAAACTGCAGCTCAAGATGTAAATATCTCTTTGTAGCACTCCAATTTCATCATTTCTCATTTGTTCTCCCACTCTTCACTGTGGCTTCGCACTTTTCTTTGCACCATTTTGCTGTCCTGTGGGTCCCACATTTTGTCACAATTTGTCACATAATTTCCTCCTAATTTCACCGCGATTTAACAACATTTGGAAACATTTGTTAGTGTGTTATTTGTCTTCTGCAGGGATTTATCCCAGTGGTGACAAAATAAAAATACTAATTTGTTCTTGTGCTAACATAAAAACACATCATTAGTGTTGTACTCCTCCTTGAATCGAGTGGCATTGGCTGCAAGCTAATGAGGTAGCTCACCGCTAATGTTACCTACTGTTTTAATGAAAATGCCAGCAGTGCTTCCATGTCATTTTGGAAAGTGCTAACATGGGGAATTTGGTCTGCTAGGGTATGTGAGGCAGATGAGAAAGAAAAACACTCAAGTCCAAAATGTCAAGTTATTCCTTTAACATCATTTCTATTCATTTGTCCCTCTTTCTGTCTGATCCTCTGCTGCCAGAGTCCTAATTAACTTTTATCTTGGGTCCACTACCCTCACAAGTACTAATTTCTGAAATGAGCTGTGCTTGAGCTTGTGGGAACTAGAGCAATGAGCAGAGGAGACACAATCTCAACTCTGAGGCTATGTGTGTGTGTGTGTGTGTGTGAGAGAGAGAGAGAGAGAGAGAGAGAGAGAGAAAGAGAGAGAAAGTAAGAAAGAAAGAGAGAGAGAGACAGAGATTTTGAAAATATTTCTATTTTCAAAATCTTATTTTGGTTACATTTGAAGCCTTTCAAAATCACACAATGGGCTTTGCAAGAGTTTCATACGCATCTAGGGAAGAAAATTCAAGTGATAAATAAAATAAAAACTATATAAATGGATAAACTGCCTCAATGAAAAACAAACTGTCACAAAGGTTTCACAGGCCCGCCTGAACTCAACAGGACGTCTGGGTATTGACACATTTGGGCTAGGTCTACAGCAGGTCATAATCATCTAAATCATAAATACTACTATGACACAATAAATGTTACAATTAAGTGTCATTTTCGGTCATTACAGTACAATGATGTACTGGTTGCAGTGCAGTGACATTTTGCTCGACACCTCATTTAGTCATTATGTCAGATGCATGTCTGTGCAGTAGGAGCAGGGAACAGGTCATGACATGCCAGCTATACTGAATGTGTTCTGGATGGTTGGTCATGGAAAACATAAAGAGTGTCACAGAGGAACATTTATACATGATAATGTCAGCACTAATCTCAGTTTGCTTGGACAAGTCTGAATTTTCAGGCCTGTGCAGTGCAATTTAATCTACTTTTTTTTTTTACTTTCACATCACACAAGTAAGATAATCAGCACAGTTCAAAGCATTCTGGTGCTGTATACAGAGAAACTTCATACATGATTCAACAAGAGCCATATTGACTGTGTGCTCACCATTCAAGGCGAGCACTTTTGCATGCAGATTAAAAATTCATTCCTAACATGCAGTTGCATCTAAGATGGTTTCAACATTAACCTCAACATGTCACCTTTGTGTTCTTGGCACTATAAGCAGCTTTTATAAGCATAAACATGTTGGTCTTCACTGAGCAACAGTGAGTGTGTACAGTACATACAAGTGTCCTAGTTGCTCACTCACACTTAAATTAAGCACAGCCTCCACATCATGGGCTCCACCATAGACTCACGTTGGTGTAGATAAACAGGCAGCTATAGGAACGACTGCTCTGTTGTGTCACTGGTTCGTTGACTGGTGGTTGATTGCTAACTATTTTGACATGTGGCCCAGATGCAGCCCATTGATGCCTGTGTGCGCACAAACAATGGTGAAGCTTGAAGGCATGGGTACACAGTTCAAAGCTGAAGAGACTTCACAAGCTCAAATGGCAGCAGGCAGTGAGACCACAAAATGTTTTCAAAGGGAAAGGGAAATAATGAGTAACTTCTGCCAGCAAAGTCTTTCCTCCTTAAAGACATCATTTCACTTTAATCTGAAGTATTATCTCGTTTTTTTATTTTCTTTTCCAAGCTTTCAGGGCAGCAGATGGGCCATGAGTGAGAGGACCAAGAGCTGAAGAGTTGAAACCTGGTGGCTTCATGAAGCCACAGTTCTCTGAACTAGCAGTGCTGTTCTGAGGCTGAAAGATCAAGAGATGATTTTATGATGGAAGAAAATCCCTTTTGGTTATTTTGTTAAAACAAAAGCATACGAGCTGTGAGAGTAAAAATATGAATTAAAAGAACATTCATCAAAGCACAAATGAAACAATGAAGGGAGGAAAGTTCTCTCCAACTTGTTTCAACCTCAAGATGGTTACGATGTAGTTACGTGAAATCCAATTTCTCCCTCTCAAATTCATTTTGATGTCAGTTTTAAACAGCTGTAACATTCTTCTACACACTGTGGGACACCTCACAACAAAATGGGCCTTATGTTATCATATGGTGAAGTAAAGGTCATAACGTCATGGGCTAAAATTCAAAATACATTATCGCATCACTGAATATTAGGAAAACTAGCGTGGAGGTAACATGGCTGGAGGTTGTGAGTGCAGTCTTAGGTGATTCAATTTTAAGATTCATTCCCATTTCAGACTATTCTGAGATGCAATTTAATTCCATTTGACACAGAGTCACCGTGCGGTTAATTACGTATTTACAAATCTCATATTAGCTGCTCTGAAAATAGATCACAGTATTATGCAGCAAAGTATGAAGTTCAGACTCAGTTCACATGGAGAGGAGTTAAATGCATGCATCATTAACTTTTACTTGACTAGTTTGGAAACCAAATTCTTAACAGTCCAGTCACAATGCTGAGAGACTCTCTACATTAGTAACACATGGCCATATATAAACACCGAGGTTAAGAGTTCAAATCTGGAGAGAGTCAAGTGGATTTCATTTCATGTCCTACAGGGTTAATGACTCTGGTATATAGTTTTGTAAATAGAGACAAAGTGTGTCAATAAAAGTCAACAACTAATTATGGGAAGTTGTGTAATAGAGGACATAAGTACAGCTGTTCTGGCACTGCCTTTACAAGCTTCTGAAAATATGGCTTTTATTATACCGCATGTAAACAGCAAGATCAAGTTCAAATGTATATCAATGCTAAGTGCTCTGCTTGTTGTGTTTGTGCATCCTGTTGGCCTTCACATAAACACTAAAAGTAAACATCTAAGAGGTGATCAGAAAATATAGAGCTGCCAGGAAATGTCCGCAGCAAAGCAAAACAAAGGTTAGAAGTTCAAATCCCGAAGCGAACAAGTGACTGAGTCACTCTGTTTATATGTGAATCAGCCTAGAAGAAAGATGTATGGATATGTTGATAGGCTGGAAACTGAAGTTGCCCCAGGGCTACCAGTCCTGCATGACTGGGTCTTTTCAGTGAGGCCCCACACAAAGAGGTGCAGTGAACAGGGGAAATAACAAGAGGTTAGTTAGTTAACTGGGGTCACAAGGTCAAAGGTGATCAGGCTTTTAAGTGTGTGTATATTTGTGTGTGTATGTGTGTGTGTGTATGTGTGTGTGCGTTATGTTGAGTCTGCACGTGTAAGCATGAGTGTGTGAGTGAGTGAGCGAGCTATAAAGAAGATGTGCTGTATGATGAAAGAGCCGTTGTGCAGGTGGACACTGAGGTCAGAAGTTGAAATGTTGTGGGGGGCTATAGCAGAGTGGATTCACTGCATGACTGGATCTGTTTGCAGCAGCCTGTCCTGTCAGAGAGCTGATGAATGGGTTTTAAGTGTTTCAGCCTTGTAAGCTCAGAGGTAATGGACTACAGCTGAATGAGCCACTGCTATTGTTTTCACAGAGCTGGCATGTGGAAATTATATGCTTGTAGATGGTGTATGTTCTTAAAATCTCAATCAATCAATCAAATGTGCTGCTTTTAGTGGTAGTAGCATGAGCACCATTAGTAGCAGCTGAGAAAAATGCAGTTAAGTTAAACAACATGCATTAAAACTCGGTTAGTCAAGAAGTCGTTGTGACTTTTTTCCCTGACGTTGACTGAAACTGTCAAATTCATCACTGTGAATAAAATATGGGTCTACCTCAATCTGGCCTGTTGTCACAGTCTCATGAAAGTGACAAACAACATAGGCTGAACTACACGTCATAAAAGTCAAAAGATGCAGATCATCCCCATGCGAGGCTGGAGATTACAGGTTAAGCAACATCACAGTCCTATAACCACACGCCACAGCTGCCGACAGCGCTGTCATGTTATCATGCCACTTTCTGCTCATGTAACATCTCTCCTACAGTATAGTTATAAAATAAGTTGATCACCTCTGAACCTTTAAAGTGCAGCTTCATCACTCATAATAGACAATGTGCATTATCTTTTAAAGAGAACTGAATATGATCTATTGCCTATACAAAAAGATCAACTAGATCAACTGTTTTGAATCAGTGCTTGGAGATGGGTTACTTTTCTATAGTTGGGGGGGGGGGGTCATTCTAATGATATCAGGTGTCCGACAAGGCTACAGCATGTTCGTCAGAGTACAGTGACATGGTGACAGATTTCCTCAGCCACAGTCTGGGGTGGTTTTAACAAGAAGATATTTTAACTCTCTCTCAATCACTCGCTCACTCACCCATGCACACACATGCTAAACATGGACACAGGGGAAATCAAAGGCTGTTAAATTGTTTGCTTGCATACACCAAGCATATTTCCCAGGTAACATCTTCTACATACCATCACTTTTTATGTGCATCCTATGGTTTCTGCTTATGCAGTGTGTGCGCGCATGTGTTGTGTGGGGGTGCAATCTAACAGAGCAAAAGGGCAAGGAGAAAAGAAGAAAGAGTAGGAGGATGAAAAAAGTGGAATAGGAGGTGGCAGACAGAGCCTGGGAAGGAGAACAAAAGAAAATGTACCTCCGGAAAAAAAAATAATGTAAGACTATATGTGATCTTGAGTCCTTGAAGATGCTCCTTTCCCTTTTTCTCTGTCATTTCTTTCTGTGGCCATTGATCTCAGGTCTCACTAGGACATAAAGATATGCTGTACAACCATTATCTCTCTACATAGTCTATACAAATGACTACACTAGAGAATAGAGTCTGAAACTTCTGTGAAAAATTCCATAGTGCCAATTTCATTATAAAACCATGTCCTCGACTGTCAGTAATGAGCCTGGTTGGCTGGAAAGTAATAGTCTTTGATGTAATACAGATGGTAGCACCAGTTTAAAATTAGACTTGCCTTATAAAGGATTTATTAATGGTTCATATAAATCAATCAATATATAACAAGGTTTTAATACACTGATACAGGCTCACTATCTGCTGAAATTAAGTTAACTGATAAAAGGATATGGATATGATTGTGTGTAATGTGGTAAATGAGATCCAAACCATATATAGACCCTCTATAAGTGCAATGTTATTATTGTTAACATTAATTGTAGAATAGGTTAAAAAATCAAAATGATAAAAGATGCTGAACACCTTTGGGTGCCACCCTCAACATTTTTTTTCCTTAGGTGCACTTTACCACTATCTGAAACTTGAACCCAGTACAAAGACCTCCATTGTGCACCACCAACAGTGTTCCACCATCAACAGGACATAGAAGTTATGAAGCTGAGAATTATACTACAGCTTTCTAGGATGTGACCCTTGCCCCATATGATTTCATCAACAACACTAACCTGAATTCTGTGGGTGTGTGTTTAAAAGGTAAGGGTCAGGTCTGCATACGTGGGGGCTTGACAGACTGTCCTTGAGGTAAGGGAAACAGCTATGGTACGACAAATGCGTGTGCGTGTTTTAATTCTCCTGCTTTTCTGTAGAAGTTGTTAATGGGGGAAGAGACAGAGGGGCTGTGTAGATGTCAAATGGAGCTTTAGTGCCTGTCTTATCAACACCGACACAGCTGGAAAGATGAGAATGAAGAAGTTGTGAAAAGCGAAACAGATGCAGAAATAAGGTTGTGAAGCTGTGAAAAAAAAGCAGATGACAGACAGAGATACGCTGGTGTGGATTATTATGGAAAACACCCTTGTTACTTCTGTCTTTTCTCTGACCCCATGTGGTTCTTGGTCTATTTTACTTTCTTGTTCTGCCTCATTCACTCTCACTCAATTTCTCACCTCTGCCAGTAGAAAGACAAAAACATGCGTCATCAAATGAGGCATGCATACTTGGACACAAACACACATGCGCACACAAACACACACACTGAGAGACTGTTGTGGAATCAGCATGTGATTTAGACTGGTGTGATTAATGGCATTCTGTGCACCAGTGAGCAGATGAACCAGAAAACAGCGCAAACATTATCATAACCTGAAAGACCTAATTACTGCGGTGCAAATCTGACAGACGTGAGTGTGTGTCCATTGTTGTGTGCATGTGTGTATGTGTGTGCATATTGGGGAGGAAGCAAGTGAGAGGCCAGAGGATGGAAGATTTATGACCCTGCTATGGAATGTTACACTGTGTCCCCTCCATCCCTTTTGTTCCCTTTACCATTTGGGTGCAAATTAGGAATATGATAATGGCCATATTATATATTATAATGAGGGTGCGTCCTGTGTGCGAGCATGTGTATCTGTGTGTATGCGTGGTGTATGCCGCTGTTCTTTGGCCAGCTGACAAAGTAGAGCATGAAGACAACAACAGCAGAGTCTCAACCTCCTCCTGTATGGTAATGTGGCATGTTCACAAACTAGCAGAACCACAGATCACACTCCTCACATGACGGACAAAGCTCTCATCCAGAATCTGCCTCACTAATGAGGACATGGTTCATCTGTGACCAGCTGTGGTCAATGCAGGTGCACCGCAAGTGGACACAAATCAAGCACCCGGAGAACTAAGGTCATGTAGCGGTGAAAGGCTGTGGGAGTCATTTATGAATACATACATTAATATTGAAATATTTACAAACACAAAAACACCACGCTGTTTGTATAACCCTCTACTCTCAGCATGAGGAGTCATGCCATACATCTTGGTCACAGTAATTTCAATAAATACATTCGAAGTGTCCTTTATGCAACTAAATGTCAGCCAATAGTTATTCTAAACTCTCATATCAATAATGCAACTGAAAAATTAACAGTCTGTTTCTCTCCGCTGCAGGTAGATATCTGCCATCACAGCAACACACTGAAAGTAAATCACTCTTGTGGCAATCAGAGGATTAAAAAAAAGAAATAAGCAGGGAGTCATTTTCTGACAATGCTTTTCTATCAAGTACTGGCTCGGTGGCTGCTCTGTTCATGTTGTATTCATCTACTGGAATCTGAAAAATCATTATCTGGAAAAAAAGATGACACCAGATATTTTGGTATTCGAGCTACTTGGCTGCTCACTTATTGTAAAATCCTGAATAATGGCATGGGGAATCCTGCAGCCATTTGCACACATTCCCAACTTGGGAATTGATTTCAAATCAGCTATTTATTCTGGTCTCTCATGGTGCTGGGTAATGGATAACACTGGATCAGATTCTGGACTAGATGAGCATCCAGAACTTCACAAGGCACTAGGTTATGGTCTGTCTGTGCGTCTCTTCCTCTTGCTCGACTCCCTTTTGCACTCTCTGCCATTCTCTCACCATTTCTCTAACTAAATCCACCCTCGGGCCCCTGGACACCAGAGTGGAGCAGAGGGGAGGAGAGAGGGAGGCACAGATGAGACACATAGGGAGGGAAATAAAGAGAGAGGACTGAAGGAGAGGAAAATGGGAAGAGATTGAGAGCCTGGAATTAACTGACTAGACGTAAAAAGAGAGGATGTGGCAAGTGCTAAAAAAAAGAGGAATGGGAAAGAAACAGGACAAAATCCATTAAGGGAGATCATCTCTCATACAGCGTTGAGCGAGAGCAAGCCATCCCACACTGCTACTCTGTTTACAATTTTTACCTTTTGAAAGAGAATTAAAACTGCATGACTGAAGACAATGTAAAAAAAAATAACTTAACATGTCAGTACAGCTAAAGGCAAGTTTTGCCTGCAGATGTAAAGTCTTGTTCTTACACCAGCACAAGCACAAATTCCTAGACTTCCAGAGAACAAATAAATGTCTGTGTTTTGACATGAAAAGTGCGACACATGTTGCCAGCAGGAGCCGAACAGAAACACAACTACGGATAAAATCTATTGTAACAAATAGGAATCGCTTGTGACAAAGACACTGTTGCTGTCTGAATGTTTCAGTTGCACACTGAATTACTCTGTGACAAGAAAAGAGATGTGATTTTGCTTGACATAACAAGCAAAAAGTTCTTAGAGTCAAGCCAGTCCTGCAGGAAAAAGAAGTCTTTTCATGTCAAGTGGATTTTTAAAATGTAATTTAGGCTGCAAAAATGGTTGACGCATTAACAAAATGTAACAAAAAGAACAGCATAAATACCCAAATCATTTCTGTTTGGATTGTGACTTTTCCTGTAATGAACACAACTCAGTTGTCAGCTTCTGCCTGGATGAAGTATGCTCTCGTTGTGCCGTGCCAATAAAGCACCTGTCAATTTGAGCTGAAGTCTGTTGAAGTGATAAAGCAGAGGGATGCTAACATAGGAGAAGAGGAAGTAAACAGCCAGGGAGAGACAATCTGAATACAACATGCTGCCGAGGGTGGCGGAAAAATAAAAACCCTTAAGTTTAATGGAAAACACTGAATCTAGAAGCACAGGACCGATGTTTAGTTTAGCACTAACAGTTCACTTTTGAATGCATTCATTTTGTAAAACTGTTGTTATTATTTGGGTATTATCTTTTGCTCCATTAAATTCTCAC
Organism: Caranx ignobilis; assembly: GCA_021432705.1. Taxonomy (NCBI): domain Eukaryota; kingdom Metazoa; phylum Chordata; class Actinopteri; order Carangiformes; family Carangidae; genus Caranx; species Caranx ignobilis. The sequence goes on along the minus strand of MU270014.1, from coordinate 43,034,497 downwards.
AGAAACGCAGCCTCCTGGTATTTGCTCGGGTCTTGCAGGCTCGGCCTCCGGTGCAAATTAAAACAACTTTATCGCACAAGAAGTGTGAGCAGTGAAAAACACATAGAGATCTGAAACCAAAGATCACAGATCAACAGCGTGCTCTGTTCAGTAATGAAATACAGGTATACTGTTTACAGTCACTCAAAGGGCTCTCTCCTCTGTCGTTCTTTGAGCATAGACAGTAATGAGAAGTTGAGAGAACAAAGCGTAACGGAGAATCAAAAGCGAGCGCTGGTGTAAGGTTTGCAGAAAAGGAACAAATACATACAAGTTGAGTTAAAATAGTGATCTGTAATCATAATCAACACAACAAACCTTGTAGAAATACGGGATATTATGATGCTGCCTATGTGAACTTAAGCACATAGACATCAAAAAGGGGTGTTTATTGAAGCCCCTCCCCTGCCTGTACACCTTGTTAAGGTTTTTAGTGTGCTAAGACCCCAGGGTTTCCACAGACGTTTGATGTCTGGGATGAGATGAAAAATGAGATGCTGTTAACAAACAGTCTGGAATGAGTGAGTGTTTACTAAACAAAAAAGGACAAACATTAGGCGAGGTGCAGTTATGGGAGATGGTACATGGATGCAGGCCCCATGCCCAAACCAACTGTGCATGAGTTTAAGATAAGAAAGTTGAACATATGTCTCTGTTGGGCTTAATCATACCTATCCACACATTTTAGTAACAGCAGGTACTAAAACAAGGCACACAAAGCTAAACAAGTTAACAGCTTCTTGGAGGAGTAGCTTATTGGATGAATGATACATGAAAGTATGAGTATGACTAAAACATCGACCCATAATCATAGACTGTCTATAAAGATAGACATTGCCTTTGTGATGTCACCTATAGGTTTCTGAAGAGTGGTTTTGAAGCTAAGAGTGGGTCTTTCTGATATCCGACTCATCAGCTTTAATTCTCATCCCAAACCCGACCTGAACCCAGCCAAAAAAAAAAAAAAAAAATCTACTCTACCAACCATAATTACAACACATTACGACCAACAAGAAGTTGTGTTTTATGAAAAAAGGAAGACCAAAGCCCTACCAGAGTCCTTTGTATATATTTATCAGTGTGTGAGTTCGGGTTGGTCGGGTCGGGTCCGACCCGTTGAGAACTCTACAACAGGAGAACGCAACAACCACAGGACTTTAACCAACACATCAGCCAGCATCTTTCTTCTCCGTGTGACTTGGTCATGTAACTGGGCCTACAGTTACCTTACCTCGTACAACACTTGAATAAGCATAGAACTTTTCACCTGTGCCAATATATGTATTGATTCAATTCAGTAGTACTTGAGCTCTGTTGTTCTCTCTCTTTGTCAGAGAACTTGTGACTTAGTGTTGAACAGAGGAACACACCTTTGTTCACCTCCCCCAAATCACATGTGGTTGGCCTTGGAGACCATCTATGATTTTTCCATTTGGTTATAGTTCCTTTGTCTTTAACAGCCTCCATTCTCTTCATTAGAAGTCATTTAAGCATCAAAATTACTCCAAAGCTGTTTAATTAAGGTAAAAATCTTGCAAAGTTCATCTTTAATGTAAATTAAATTCCATTACTTTTTGTGGTAATTATTAATATTTAGATTTTAATGTTTTACTAATTTTGATGAATAACACTCATGAGTGCCCTCTATGTGAGGTAGAGCACAACATTCACAGTGCATAGGCATGAAGCACATTAATTGGTGCTGCCCGTGTGAGGTATTGTATTGCATGCGATCATTGTGTGATCCCCAACGTGCTGATTTATCTTAAAGAGGGACTTTAACCTAAAAACTACACAGATTCAGAGAAACAAAAACAATCCAAATTGGAGATGAGAGGTGTGTTTAGGCAGTGAGCCAAGCAGTTAGGAAGGAAGGAAACAGGATGTGAGGACGGCAGGTGTGTGCGTATGTGTGTAGCACTATGTGAACGTTGAAGCGAGAGAGAGGAGAGAGGAAAAAAGGGAAAGAAAAAGAGAGAGATGGCTCAGCATTATTGGAAAGGTCATGGTATTAGTACAGGGTCAGATGTGTTGCGTGTGTGAATTTGAGCGTGTGTGTGTGTTGCATTTGATAAGCTCAAGGTGACCAGGTTTTCCCTATAGTTCAGTGGAAAGGCAGCAAGGTTGAAAAGCTGTCTGCCCTGTTTGGCCACCTATCTCACTGTTGCTGATTGGCTAGCTCACAGCCTGGCTGGTTTATTCACAGGCTTAGATTACAGACCACATAAATATCCCAGTGAAGTGCGCCATAATACCGTCAACAATTGCTTAGAGAACTGCCAACATTATCTGCCAGGCAACCAAGAGAGAGAGAGACAGAGAGAGAGAGAGAGAGACGGAGAGAGACAGCAGAAAGACGAAGCCTGAAGGAAGCGAAAGAAAGGGAGGTGAAATGATAAAAAAAGGAGGTCTCGGGAACTAAATCAAAAGGTGACTGTCAGAAAAGAGAGCGAGTAAATAAAAAGAGACTGTAGAGGAAAAAGGTGAAAGAGGGAACAGGACAGATATGAGACAAGGGGAGATCAGGAGGCTGGGGAAGAGAGGATGAGTAGGTGATGGGTTAGAGTAATAAAAGAAAAGGTGAGAGACAGAGAGGGGAGGGTGGGAAGGCGAGGGAGCTGGCAGCGGAGAGGGAGCGGTAATTTACATATGCTAATTAAACTTCTGTTTGGGTCACTTGCTCTTCATGTCAGGGCTCCCTCCGCACCTTCTGTCTGTCCTCACTGTCACTTTCTTTGTCTATCCATCCATCTTTCTGTGGTTCGTTCCTCATACCTCCCACCTGCCTTTCAGAGCAGGCATTTAGCCCTTTGATTCTTTTATGTTTGGAAAAAAAGCATTGCAATCGTCCCCTCCTTCTTCCTGTCTCTCCTTTTCCTATAATCATACGTCGCCTCCGCAGTGCCCCTCATCCTAACGCTGCCCTTCCTTATGATCTGTCTTAGCTTCTTAATCTCCCCCTCAGTTTTCTGTTTCATCCCCAGTTGCCCTTTCGTGCCTTTTCTTTTTTTTCTTTTTCATTTGTCTGTCACTCTGTAATGATGTCAAATCTACTCCACCAACTTTTACCTCCTCCCAGCATCTACCTGTTTATTTCTTTATGCTCTGTAAAGAATATACTTCATTGTCATCAGAAGCTTTGTGACTTGCTAAAATAATCAACGTCCTGTATTCCTTTCCATGGGTTTCACCATTTTCTTCTTCTTCTGATTATATATTTCCTACCCCCCCCCCCCCCCAAAACACACCCAAGAACATTTCATCTCATTTCTCTCTTCTACTTTTTCTTTCAATTATCTCTTAATAATCCTTCATCTTCACCTACAACTGTGCTCCAAGAGTTTCTTTTTTCTTGATCCTGTCTTTTCATCTGTGTCTTCAGTTTCCACTTTTCTTTTCAGTCCAGAACTCAAAGCTCAGCCAAGCCCTCGAATGCCAAAATACCTACTGCACTGGCCTAAATACAAACACACACATACACACACACACACACACACGCATGCACACAAACTCACATGCATGACCGCATAAGTACAGAGTAATGCGCATCCACACACAGGTCCACAGATTTTCATGCATGTGTACAAATGCACACACATACACACACACACCTCACACCTCTAGCCTTCACGACCCGTTGCTGGTTTGTGAGCCATCTGTTCATTTATTTCAGAGAACAAACACACCTGACAGTACTGAGGAGCTGCTAAGTCCATTTCACTGTTCACTGAACAGCACAATTGAGTCGACTAGATGGAGGGATAAGCTGGAACAAAAACTTAACGCACCCTGAGGGGAATTGGAGATCGAGAACCACTGTTCCTGTCCAAAGCCATTTCTGTGAGAATCAGAAAACTGTATCTCTCCATCGCTGTCATCTAACAAGATTCAACACTGCGCTACAGTATCAGCCAAAGTTAATAGGAATTTGGCTTTGGGGAGGCTGAAGCTATGACGGACATAAAGTCTGGTTCTATCACATGGTGGGAAACATACAGTACATTACATTATCTGCTTCGCTGCTTCACCAGGAATACTATGGAGTAACAAAAGAAGATGGAGATGATGTTCACACACACACACATACACACACACAAATCTATTTAAATTAAGCCTTTCACGCTTACAGTAAGATAACTCAAAGAACCTGTGCATGGTTTGAGAAAGACTCTTCACTTGGCTAAATAACATTAAGACACATCAAGGAGGTTAAGACAGAACACACTGATCATCTTTACCTTTCCTGACATTTGCAAATGTTTAGTAGCTCAAACCTTACACTATGTGGAATCAGTGGAATGTGTCACACTGAACCACAAATGAAAATGCCGTCCCTGAATCACCATCCAGGAAACACCTTCACTCCGGTGTTATTTTTTGTACCTTTTTTGACTAATGATGAAAAACAAATTTAATTGTAAGAATATTTATAGGTTTGCACATTACACACTACAACAACCCACTCTGAATCTTTCTAGCACTTAGCACTACTGGATAAATATATACAGTTTACAAGCCCCAGTGTTCCCAAACTGTTTCCCAAAAAAATCCATCCCAGTTATGAATTTGCAGAGCTGCACCTGTGAAGCATGGAGTGCAAAGTGGGACAGTGCAAAGTGAGATTTCTATATTGCTATTTCTGTATCAGACCTGACACACAGAGTTTTATTACAGGAAATGTTCTTACCTGAGCAGGGTTGAGCAGGTGGGGGGCAGACACGGACAAAGACGATGAGTTGTGGAGTGGAAAAAGAGAGAGAGAGAAGACAGTATTCTGTTAGATTATTAAATACAGCACTCTGAGCTTTCTCCAACAATTACAGTTATTTGACCAGACTCTATTACTTCTGTTTTCAGAGCATTTTCCTCATCATCACATGAGCTAAATAATTCAATGTAGAAGCAATATTCAACTGTGACAAGGTAATTCAGCGCAGGTTTATTTCACACCGTGACAGCTCTCCGGACATTACGGTGGCAGGATTTAACAAACATTGCGGTACAAGCAGGCAGTCAATGGGTATAAAATGGAAATCTATGATGGCTGCATTTACAGGCATCAGCTGGAAGTGAGAGGGCTAAATGTGCTCACTACTTTATGTTTGCCGTGATAAGGACAGACCCAATGAGGCAATGTCTTGTTTGAACCAATCTGGGATGATGAGACACAGGGGCACGAGAACAGACCATAATTGCTCTGTCTGGCTTGTGTCAAAACTGAGACGTGTGTGAATGCGTGTGTGTGTGTGTGTGTGTACATTTGTCTCTGCCCATCTGCGTGTGAGACAGGAGCGCAGTCACAGAGTGAAAAGTAAATACGGAGAAATTATTTTTGCCATTAAAATGCAGAGCAACGGTGAGAGATACGTGGAGAGGAGACAAAGAAGAGATGAAAATGCACCGAGACACTTTTTCAGTGTCTGAAGTGAGACAAATGGGCCAGGTATCCAAACCAGACATTCACAGTGGACTGAGAAATTCACTTGCCTCGTCCCTCTCCAGAATATTTACTTGCTTTTTCATCTCCTCAAAATATTTCACACTTAATGTCATTGTGCCCTCTCCCACTCTGTATGCCTCTCTTGGTGCTCGCTTTCAGTCTCTCCTGTGCTTCGGCTTATTCTCCCTCTCTCACACTATTACTCTCTCTTCTCTTTCTGTGTGTCTCTCTGTAACTCCCTGGTCCTCATTCAAATAGTAATCTAGACTCCTAAACCTTGTGGTCTCTCTGTGTGTAGTGTAGCATTATTTACATTTCCCCCAGGAAACCACTGCTTATCGATTCTGGCCCTGCTTGCGTCTGTTCAGAAAGTCTTGTAAGCTATGCCTTATCATTACCCTGAGTGTGTGTGTGTGTGTGTGTGTGTGAGTGTGTGAGTGCATGCATGCATGCATGCTAGATGCCTTATCGTTGCTCCAAATGTGTGTGTATGTATGTGTGTGTGTGCATGTGTTGTGGATGCCTTATCATTACCATCTCTCACGGGCCTCTGCCGGCCAGAAATTTTAACAACACTGTGTGCTTGTTTGAGCTGATCAAGGCAGGAGAAAGAGTGTGTGGAATGGGGTCTGAGTGCTCTGCGAGAAAATGTAAGATGTGTTTGTGTGTGTGTGGTTGTGCAAAATTGCATTTTTTTTCTCTCGCCTTTTTGTTTGTATCTGCCCCAGCATCTTAAAGCAAGATTTTTGCTCATCTCAGTCTCAGTGTGTGTGCATGCTTGTGTTTGCCAGTATCCACGTCCAGGTGTGGCACAGCACCACATATGTTTGATCAACACTATAGCCTCTGAGCATAGTGGAGGAACTGTTCGCTGCTGGATGTCACTGCAATCACAGGCAACAGGCAACATGTCTGATGTCCCAAAAAACGACAACAACTGCTGTCAGTCTATCTAGGCACATCTCATATTCAGTCTGCTGCAGTTCCTCACAGGCAGCTGCTTTTAAACACAAGAAGAGAAAAGAGGGAGGAAAAGAGACCGTAGCAGCAACACTCTAAAGTACGTGAGAATGAAACCAGTTTGTTGTTTTACATGATGGTTTGAGAGTTTAAAGCTGTGATTCCCCCCCTAATTTTCTTTTGAAGCAACACTATGTTCCTGTGATTCATCCGTCCCTAAAAGTGAGTGAAAACACTTGGAAGTTCAAAAAGTGTGTCATCTACTTGAAAGTCTTTATGCCAAAACATGGGGAGAGAGAAAAAAGCTAATCTTCTTCTTTGTCAAAAGGACAATCAGCAGTTTAGAAAGCAAAAATCAAAAAAGCTATAAAACCTTGGCTCATGGAAATATCTTGACTTTCATCCAGCCCACTGCTTCACAAGTCCATTTGTTCAGAGGCTCCCTGCAACTTGCAAAGTAAGTGTGTGCCTCAGTACTGTAAACTCCTATATCATTACCCAATTTCTTAGTCCCCAAAGAGCAGTTTTTCTCTCGGGTGTGAATAGTTCAGAGGAAATTCTAGTGGCCAGTGCAAGACAGTTTTGATTTTCTTTGTTCAAAGTTCCAGTTTCAAAAGCTCAACATGAAAAGTTTAGAGTTGGTTTAAACATTTCACACCAGGAAAAAAAAGAGTCTCACTTTTGGCCAAATTTTCAAATTGAAAAAAAAAGAAAAAGAAAAAGGTAAAAAACTAAAACGGAACAATCAGAAACACACACACACACACACACACACACACACACAAAGTCTAATTGCACTTGGCATCATGTTAATAATCAGCATCTGATTACTTCCTGGTTTTGGGAACCTTTCAGCTGCTGTTGACCTATCAGAGGGGATTTTTGACTTTAATGACTTCCTGTGGGACTTAATGAGGAATGCACCAAACGACGGATAAACAAGAAAGCTGAAAGGCCTTTTGTTGTTCCTAAGGTCATTAAACCCAATCTCAAAGTGCCCTGGTGTGTTCCATGTGTGTTACTCTATGTGTTTGTGCGTGTGTAATGTGTCTGTGTCTGTGTGTCTGCGTGTGTGTGTGTGAGAGAGAGAGAGAGAAACACTTGGCCATATTTATATTTGAGAGGAACCAGCAGGCTGTGCTCTGCTCTGCTCTGCTCTGAGAAGTCAGGGTGAATGCATTCTTTTGACAGACACACACGCAGGCACGGCCTTTCTTTTCAACATATGACACAAACACACACACACACACACACACACACACATACAATACAATCTGTGAGGAATCTCTGGTGTTTCTGCCACTGTGTGAAAGCATGTGTTTTCTGTGTGTAGCAGCCAGTGGGTCAGGGGCCTGTGTCAACATCTCTTCTTGGTAACAGCTGGCTAATGTACATCTACACTAACTAACAGACCTATATGGATCCTCGGTTTGTCTCACTTCACTCGGTTTATGTCCGCCTGTCTCTGTCCAACCAACTACACAACCACAAATCCCTCAATCTCTCACTGAAGAGTATATTTTAGTCTTAAGCCTGCAAGTCTAAATCAAAACCTTAAATCTTTATTTTCTGTTTTTAAGGATGGATGGTGAAAGAAGGGCATATTATCCATAAAAATTATAAACCCTTGTACTCTATTTCTTTAGGTCCTTACTGATGTTAAATAAATCTGACAAAAATCTGTTAATTAATCATGGTGTAAAATCTTGAACTGCATTTTCTTCCAACACTAGAGCAGAAAGCTGATAACAAAATAGTGAGGACTGCAGCTTTGTTGGTCCTTGAAAGCGCTTGTAGTCTGTGAGTGATGTTCTTTAGTGACATCAGTAAAGCTAAATGGCCCACTGTCACTCAGTAAAGGGTTAAAGTGGTTGGTAATTGTGTAATTGTCTGGACTTCAGGCTCTGGTGATGTGTGCTGTTTGTGTGGCTGTCTGTTAAGAGTATTTGCTGGTGTCTGTGAGTCTGTGTGTACGTATGCATTTGCAAGTGGTCAACAATGCCTTAAAGGGGATGGGAAAGTGCTTCCATTAAAGCATCTGACGGCTTAAACTGCACACTACACGGCATGATGGGCTGAGAGAGAGAGAGAGAGAGAGAGAGAGAGAGAGAGAGAGAGAGAGAGAGATGAATGTCTGCGCAGTGTGTGACTGTGTGACTGTGTGCAAACTTAGTGTGTAATAGAAGCCAGGTGTGTGGCTTTGTGTTAGTAGGGAAGATCCCCTGCTGCTGTAACTCTGTTCTGTCTCTCACAGGTCAGGACACGCACACACTCGCCCGCGCGCACACACACACACACGCATAGTGGCCTGTTTCTTTCATTATCACTGTAACTCGTCCGGCCCCACTACATCAGTCAAAGACCTTTCACAAGAGACCACACAACCTTTCAACACCACACATACACATACACACACACATACACACACACCTCAACAACACCAAAGTAAAATATGATGTGAAGAAAGCCTTTACTACACATGTTAACAGACACATACAGTGCATATAGGAAACAGAAACTCTCTCTCTCTCTCTCACACACACACACACACACACACACACCGCCTAACCTTACAGTATTACGAGGTCCACCCTGCCTTTCACTACCAAGATAAATGCGCCCTTTCTCTAGTTTCATTCCTCTGAACAGCCCTCCTTCCTGGCCTCATATACATATAGAATGAAGCAAGCACACGCATGCACAAACACACACACATGCACACACAGCTTTGTGCCTAGACAACTCATTTCTCCCTTTAATCATCACCAGAATAATATAGCTGCCATAACCTACTACAGAGACACAGAGGAGGGAGTGACCACACTGTGATTATCTCAGCTCTCTGAGATTCCCCTATAGAAATCTTTGAGAGAATAATAAGAGACAGAAAGAGCACACAGGTCACTCGTAAAAGTTAATTCCTCTACCAGCACATTTCCACACAGTGACGACATTTAAATGCTGTTAAAATGGAGGGAGAAGAAAACAAACAGAGCACAGAGGAAGAAATAAAATCTTATAAAAAGGCCTGAGGGCATCAATTCAAAAGAGTGATAGCTGTCATTATCTGCTGGGGAAGACGACTCATCAGTCATCAGGACTTTTATCATTCATAATTGTTCGAGTCTGTTCCTCCCACAGCTCTTTTCATCAAAGTTTTACTGCCTCTCTGATGACCCTGCATGCTTCTTCCCTTTGTCTGTCATTTAATTATTATTTTTCTTCTCTTTTCTCTTTGATTTTCCACCATTTCATCTGTGCAATCTAAAGATGATATTGTACTTGGATATTCAACAGCGTCAGTCTTAATCCAACACAGTATACTTTGCATGAAAGCAAATGAATGGCTTTACCGTGTCACTGTCGAGATGTTGAAACAGAAATTTTATGCCACATGGCTGAACAGGCAGGTTTTAGTGAATGTAAATATCACATTTACATTGAGTGTTCAGTCACAACTATAGCAGCGAAAGGTAGATAAGGCTCCCACTGTCATCAGTGCTCAAAGGGAAGAGAGGTTTAGGTCTTCATCTGAACTGCCTGTTTCCTCTGGCAGTGTAGAGTGTTTTAGAGTCTTATTAGCCATTAGAGTGCTGGACCTCGTCTGAGAGGGAAGCTAACCAAGATGATTAACAGTTTAAACTCTCATTTAACACACAGCTGTAGCCCTGGTCATGGCACTCTCTTCACTCTGCTCCCTCTCTCCCTCTTCCACTCCCTCTGAGGCTGAGTAATATTAAGTTCATAGCCCAGCGCCTTAATAGATGTATTAATATAACCAATGGGCTTCTGAGAGCATGAAATTATCTTTGAGCGATGAATTAAAGCCTTATTGATTGTCTGTGAGGTATTCACTACATAGCAGACAATTTGGAGCATGCTTTGCTGACTGACTGATTGTACCGAGCCAGGAATGACTGAATAAATGAATGAGTCAGTGGAATGATGAACGAAAAACAAATTACCTATTCAACACCAAATGCTGCAGGTTTTCCCTGTAATTTCACAGCAAATGTTTTTTGTTCATCACGAGAAGAGAACACGATCTAACTTATGCAGCACGGCACAGCTGAAAAACAGTGATTCAAATACACCGACATGATTTTTTGCTGTTTCCCCCACAGTGCAAAAGATGAAGTTTTCTTTAAAGGCAAAACAGTAAACACTCACTCTCTCTTTGAAATTCTGCACAGCAAACACATCTAGCTGTGCCGTGACCACTTGATGTCCCTTTTGCAAATAGTTTATGTACCTCCTTCTTCACTTAAAAGCTTTTTGGACACTTTCTGCATTAATGAATTCCTACCGTGCACCATGAGTTTGTCAATTACCTGCAGACTTGAAGGAGATCATAACTACTTTCAAATCTTGGGAATTAAATTCAATAATCTTTTTCTGAGGCAACAAAGCATAAAACATCTGCAGATCTGCAGGGTGTATGATCAGTTATTAGGTTAACAGTTATTGTTCTGCTTCTCCAGCTTAAAATGAAACATTATGCTGTGGTGCGTCAGGCACTTTAATGATAACTATCTCTGATGAGGACTTTAAAAGCTCAGAATGAGCTGCTCTGCCGTCACCATTTTGCCAGTGCCTGACTCTGCTCCAGAAAAATCCAAAAAGGGGCAAAGAGGTATGGCATGTCCTGAGCTGAGATTTACCTGGAGAGCAGTTTGTGGTGCTCATATGCTCTCCCACCTGCCACTCAAAGCGGCACACCCTCCACAATTGATACCGTTAAGTGTTTATAAGATTTGCATAAGTTGTATTAAGATTGTCATGATGGAGGAAATTAGCTGTAGAGACCAAAACTGTAGCTGCTGTTCAGCTGTAAAGTTGAATTTTTTATCATGGGAATTTCATGTGTGCATTGAGTCACTCCTGGAGCCAGCATCAGGTGGTCATTTAAAGAACTGCGGTTTTTAGTGTTGGCTTCATTTTTCAGCCCCAGAGGTTGCTGCTTGATCCAGATTCAGCTCACCACCTTTGATGTGTCCAGTGCATCACTCTCACATGATGTATGATGTATAGAAAACGACTATACACTTGATAGTGAGACACAAATACAAACACACATAAATACTCTATGAGTGACAAAAGGAATGCTTTCCTTTGAAAAAGAAGAATAAAATGCCATTTCTCCACACGCCCCTATCTCCTTTCATGACGCCTTTTAATGTTCTTTCCATTCCAGTCAATTTTAAGGCTGTCACAACTATAATAAATCCTCCATTGAAACACAACAGTTAAGAGACAGATACAAAGAAAGGGGGAAAACAGAGGAAATGAAGAGGAGACAAAACAAAGTCATGTGGGTGGCCAATAAAAAAAACATGAAAAAAACAAAACAGAACAAAACAATGGAAGTAGAAAAAGAGAGAGAGAGAGAGAGAGAGAGAGAGAGAGAAATTGCTTGAGATTCATCATTTCACTGTTGGCTTCTGGTCAGTGGTCTTGTGGACGAGGATCCAACAGTGACAATAACAAGGCCAGATCAAACTTATGTTACATGATATAATGATACAATTTAGGAGCAATGCTCAGATACATTAGCCTGCCCACTTGCATTATATTCAATATCTTCTCAAGTGCCTTGAGATAACCACTGTTGTGATTTGGTGTTACATAAATAAAAATCGACTTGACAGGAAGTAAATCTAATGAAGTATTTCCCAAATGTCACTGATGTTATTGTATCAAGAGCACAGGAAGGCACAGAGAAATGCACATTATTACAAACAATGAACGACATTAACTGCTGCTGCATTTGAGCAGTTGTTTTGATGCTGAAAAATTATCAGCAATATCTATGAAATTGTTTTCCTGATGTGCTGTCTCTCCACGCTCCCTTGTTTAATTAAAGAAAAAAATCCTCCCTGATTTAGAATGAAGTCCCAGTGTGAAGAGGCAACCTTGATCTACAGTCTGCCTGCATATTGTTCTCTTAACAATAATCGGCTAAATATAGATTTCAGCTCCCTCTTCTCTTTCATCCTTCAGATAAGAGAGAGAGAGACCCTCTTTCTCGTTTTCTCTCATTCATCAAATTACCTTTTCCACTTTTATTAGATTCACAAGATAATCACCTGAGGAGCCGTTTGCTGGGTTGGAAGTAGGAGGATGTAGGAGGATGTTATTTGAGTTTTTCTCTTTGTAGCCACACACACAAGCTCAGAATACTTTTTTCACATACCTTATCCACACATACATACATATATACATATACATGGAGTACTGATATGCCTAGCGATACAGTCTGGATGAAAACAACACTTTCTGCAAATACATAAAAGGAAATATGTTTAGACAAGTGCATTGCTCACATGTGTGTAGGTGCATGCGCACACACACATACACACACACACACACACATGGGCGCCATAATTACTCAAGTCTACTGTACCATCCAGCTCCCACTTTGCTATTGTTCCCATAGCAACAATATAAAGTTTGATTATTGCCAATTTGCCCCTGTTCATTTTTCATTATTGTTCATGTCCACTCCTCCTCCGACTCCCTATTTCATTTTCTCTCTTTCTTCTTCTTTGTACTAATCTCACTCCAAAGAAAAGGAGTGTTTAACTAAGGCTATCTGATTGTCAATCTCCTCTTCAAACACACATTTTTACTGTGTTTACTTGCCTGCTTCCAAACCTCCCTGACTGTCTGGATGTTTGACTGTTGCCTGCCTGTCTGTCTCTGGGCCTGACAGTCCACCTGTCTCCCTCCAGACTGTCACTGTGTCTCCCAGCAAGTCAGCACCAATCTGCCTCGCTACTGCTGGCTTTACTTAAGCCTTTGTTTTAGCATTACATTTGCACAGGAAGACAATCAAAAACCACTTTCTCTTTGTCAGGAAACCAACATAAACACTGAGGGACTCACAAAAACATGCACGCTAAAATGCACAGACACACACACACTCTCTAGCAGCAATACCAGCCAGCAGTAGATGGACGCTGTAACAAAGCCAGAGTTCATAAACAAAGAGCCCATTTGTTTGGACTGGCTGGGTTGAAAAGATGGAGAGCCAATAAAATGACTTGGCTCCAGAGGAGGTGAGGTGAAAGGTCAAGTGTTTTAGTGTTTTTTCAGAGAGTGTGTGTATCTCTATCTCTGTGCATGTGTGTGTGTATGTGTGTTCCTCAGCTGTGGTGGTGGTCTTTAAGTAGTCACTCACAGGACACAGTAACTCCCCCTATTCAGTTTCATTTGATGGCCAAACACATGCACATACACGCCATGTAAAAGTCCAAAAACTCACAGAGGCACAAGGACGCTATAGCCTTACTACACACACACAGACACACTCATGAACAATGCACCAATCAACTGACTAACTGTGTAGAGATGATCATCAAAACTCAATTAGTCAATACAGTAGCAGTGCAATGAGTTGAACATGAAAACACTGAGACAAATTGAAATTTTAAATGTGTTTTTCTGTTTTTTTTTCTGACAAACTTGCATGTAGAAGCCATCTGTTGTGATGTAGCTAAGACCGAGAAAGGTTTACCACTTTTTCTCCCTTCAACTATTTGTATTCAACTTTTTTTGAAGCCTAAAGAAGTAGTGTGGAATTATTTTTCCAATCTTGCAGGGAAAGAAAACAGCTCAAGAGTAAAATTACCTTTCCTCTACTGACTCAAAAACATTGCATAGATACAAATAAGCTGTAGGAACGGCCATTCGGCAGGCGCACACACCCATGTGTTAAAGAAAAGTGAACAGGAACACAAAAAAGCATGGAACACACAAGGATTGAACAGTAGAGATTGTTTTTCCATGACAAATTCTTCTAAACATTTAAATTAATGTGTCAGTAGCTTAAAATGTATCCAAACAATAGCAAGATAGTCATCAATTATCTTCTTTTTCTCCAGCATTTCTCTGTTTGTCTCTCCGTCTCTCTGTCCACAGTCACTCTTCCCCTCTTTGTCTACACACAGGCACTAAAATATACAGTTTTTATATTTGCAGTCATTTCCTCATCCCTGGCACACTTTAGGAAAGTTCAGAGTTGAGGTTCAGGTGAAAAAAGAAAAACCTGAAACAACTCAAATGAGAGCAAGGAAGTGGTAGGGGCTGAATGGTGACAGACATCAGAGCAGATATCCAGACAAAAAAAAAAAAAAAAGGCAGACAGAGACATATGTGAGGCTAGGTTTACCGTGGTGACAATCCCAACAGTATTTTAGATTTCAAGTAAGTTCAAATGCAGAGGAAAATACGCTGAGATTTGATGAGTTCTGATTCAGACTGAAAAAAAACAACAAAGTGGGGAGCACAAAACACAAATGACAAGGTGCCTTGCATCACCGTGGTTGTACGCACTGTCTCTCAGCGTGAGAAAGACGAGGGGAGGTGGGGGAGGCGGGAGAAGTTAAAACGGAGACAAAACTGCAGGGAGGAGGAACGGGGCAAGCGGGGAGGAGGAGAGAGGAGTGAGGGCAAAATAAAGAGACAAGGTGACGAGAGAGGGGAAAAAGAGGCATGAGTGTGATGTTTGAAGACGGGCAGCGTCCCTTGGTGACTCTCACTCCTGCTCTCCTTCGCCTCCGCTGCCAGATTAAACGAGGATGGAACAGAGCGGTGGGAGGGAGGAACAGGAGCGAGGGGAAAGGGAAGAAGGAGGTTGTAAGTAGGCCTGGCTCCCTGCTGTGACCCCATCAATCAACACGTACATAGACACACATACACGCGCACACAGGGGTATGCCCCCCCCACTGTTAATGAGCTATTTACACAGAGGGTTGTTTGTGCACATTCATAGACAAGCACACAAACGCACAGACGCACACAAGGGAGGCTGCACAGCAAGGTGTAGTCAAAACCAGAAAAAAACAAAAAAGCAAAAATAAATTTACATCTAGACTTCAAGTTCTTGCGTGAAATCTCTATGTGGGCTGCAAATATAATCAAATGATATGCAACTAGGCTTCTATCTCCTTTGAAAGTACAAACAAATGTATCCGCCCGCACGCATGCACACACAGATGATTCTGCTCTTACAGCAGGAGGTGTGTCTTTCTTGTCAGTGCACATACAGAACACCTACTGGACGTACACTGTACTGTATATGTGTGACAGACATAGATGGTGGAGTAAGATCATCCTCCATTCTCCACCTGTTCAGAGTTCCATTTGTATGATTGGGGAGCAGCTGGCTGATGGCTGTACTGTACACACACACACACACACACACACACACACACACACACGCACAGTCTCTGATACTCAGCACTGACTCCAGAATAACAGCTAAAGAGCTGCTGGTGCAACAGTATGGTAATCTCTGTTACTCTGCCTGCGTTTTGTGTGTATCTCCATCTTTTAATTCAATTTCATTTAAAGCTAACTTGCTTGATGAGACTTCATTCTGTACTTTACTCACTGCTGGAACACCAACAATGATTAAAACTGAATTAACATTGCCCCACAGAGTAATATGATTATCAATAAAAGCAAAGCTGTGCCTTTCTTTGGTCTTTATTCTCTGTATATGTGTATCAGATGCACACATATACACATACACACACACACACACACCTGCCAAATCCTTTGCCACTCAGGAGGTGGTTTATAAATTTAACAGTTTAATGGATTCACGTTAACTTACATAAATATTACATCAATAAAATGCTTGTTTCTACGCTTCAACACCCTCCTGCAGATAAACATTGATAATTTATGTAAGTATAGATTTATACGTTATAAAAAGAATAAAGACATGCACACACACACACACACAGGCCAGGGTGTAGGAACATGTGAGTAAAGAGAGTCTATGAAAACACATGCTTGGAAGGGTTTAACAGTGACATTTAAATGATCTTGATTAAAAGGAAATGAGCTCAGGTCATATGCACCTTTAATGATCCATGTCTAGTTAATAACAAACATTACTGAGTATTACAGCTGCATTTTATGATAAGGTCAGTTGGGCAACCAAAGGAGGTTCAACCACATTAAGCAGAAACAAATCCCCCCTCAAGCATTTTGTCGCAAATGTATTTTTATGCTTGTTAAAATATATTTATATTGTCGTAATCATATTAGTCTGTGGATATAAAGCCTCGCCACCCTTTTCACAATGTGTAGACAACCTCTCTGCGATATACACATGGCATGTCATAAAAGAAAAAGTCATTTGTCCCTAACAATGTCAGAACCCTGCAGAACAACATATAGTATGTGTCAACCCACACAAACAGAAAGGGGCTGGGACAAAAAGAGGTTGAAAAGAAAAGTGAGAGATGGATATTTACACACATAAAGACACAGACGGCGAGAGAGGAAGAAAGCTCCACATAACTTTCCAACACATAAAGAGAGTGACTTTGATAAATGGCTATTCTGAAACCAGGACAGCAGTCGGAGCCAGCACAGACAGACAAACCCACTGTGTTTATGTGTGTCCTGCAGAGAAAAAATAAGGTTTTGCCCTGGATAAAAACTGAAGCACCCAGTCAGCAACATGACAAACCAATCTACTGGCAATGCTTTGAAAAGCTGACAGGACCACACACACTCTCTCTCTCTCTCTCTCTCTCTCTCACACACACACACACACACAGAGGATGCACTTTGCTTTTTTTGACTTTCCATTGTTCCTGATCTATTTTACACAGTTGGGTCGGCATTGTCCTGCAAAAATTGTGGCTCTCAAAAAATTGAATCTCTCTTTAAGTCCAAGAAAAAACAGCACTCGTATTCACACTGTGGTATTGAAGCATAATGACATATGTATTATCACTGACATGACTCCATCCCAGGGTAAAGAATCAGTATTGTAGAGTTTACAAAGTAAACTAGTAAAGGAGGTTTAGGAGCTACAGTATTTCCAGGTGCCAAAGTGGGAATAAAAAAGAAAAAAGGGTCAAGGCAACTTTCACTTGCAGGAAGTAGAGGCAGACAAACAACCTTTGAATTTGAAACTCAGCATCGTGACCCTTGTGTACGTGTTTGCTGACGTTTTTTTCTGTTGAACCATAAGGCCACTCGTGGGTGAAAATAATGTAAACCCAGGAAAAGCTCTGAAAGCACTGCGCTTCAGAAAAGTTGAAAGCCTTAATGGACACTCAGATTCTCAAGGTGACTAAAAGACAGAGCGGGAGACAGAGTGAGACAGAGCAGCAGAGCAAAGTAGCAGAGAGAGAGAGAGAGAAGTCAACAACAAGACACACATACAGAAGAGCGAGGGTGGCTGCTTCAAGAAAGGGTGAGTGAGAGAGGGAGAGAGAGAGAGAGAAAGAGAAGATTAACAGGAGACACTAAATAATGTACACGACATCTGACTGGCAAAGTGCATTTCCATCCTACAATTGTCACGTCAGCTTCCTCTGTTGGTGACTCACAATGAGGTTTACTGACCTGAGTGCATGAAGTAGGTCAATTATGGCGTCGCCTTCTCATTCTGCTGGGTCTATATGTACTTTCACATGAATAAGTGCTGTGTGCTGGGAACCAATCAGAGCCTAGAGAGGTGACATCAAGCCATTCAAATACATGATCTGTACTCATCTTAGAATAACAGAGGGAGCTTATGATTGACAGTTAGTACAACAATAACAGCACTAACTGACAGCACATTGACGGCACAGCTGCATTTGTATGTCAATTACCTCAATTGAGAAAAGGTCAGCCGCAATACGTTAGGATGTTGCTTGTGTTGTGTAGAGGAAGCAAGCATCACAAAAACATCACTATATCTTCATGCTTTTCATGAGAGATGGGAGAACACGATCATATTCATTTTTCGGTCACAGCTTTAAAAAGATGATTCTTTTTCTGTATAATTCAGTTTGTATAAATGCTATCTTCTGCCAGCACCAAAACTGTGACCACTTCCATCACTTCCACTAAATCAGCTAATATTAGTCTTAAAATGGATGATGACGGGGTTTATTCTAAAATGGAGATGAAACCAAATTTGAAGAGGCATCAGTCATAAACAGTGCTTTCAAATACATTTTGATGATATCTTCATTGTTTTGTATTCCTCTACGTTTTCCCTGTTGAGTTGTGCACATTTGTATAAAGATTAGGCCAAAATCTACTGTCGTAACTACACTCTCTCAATTGTTGCCAACGTTTATGGCCTGTTCATTATCCTCTTTCTTTGTGATGGACAATAGTCTGATTAATAACAAGTCCGTGGAAGGGACAGTAACATCTAATCAACCGGTTGTACTGTGATGATGCTTAATCCGACTCTTACTAGCTGTCATGTGGACACAATCACTTCATGGACATGGACTCTGCCTGAATTATTAATGGATTGTCAGAATCTGTGTAAATAGAAAACCATATTTTTGTAACCTATTTTTGAAATACAGCAACAGTGACCTGAGTCAGGTTGTGACTCAACAGACACCTAATTATTCTAAATCCATGTTGTCATGTTTTGACAAATTGTGTCAAACTGGATAAAAACTTGGCTCTTTCTTTCCTAAGATGATTCAGGTCACTCTGAGCAGGACTTTTCACATATTGCTTCTACACCACTTCTCTAACCTACTATAGAGTTTTGTTGTGTTTGTGAAAAAAAAAGGCTGAAAAAGAAAAATCTATAAATGGCTGTGGAAACTATAGTGTTTTGTCCTGGACGTACATGTGGCGTCAGCCAGTGTGACTTAAATGGCTGAAAGCCTAGAGGGACGTCCTAACTGTCCTTTCTGCAGCTGCAAATGAGTGTACACAGCGAAGCCACGTGTAATCTCAGCAAACTGCACAACAGAAAATCAGTGTTCCTCCTTGAGAGCTGCAACTGCTTTGAGAGATGTCAGAAATAAAATCACTATAGACAGTGTGTGCATTATCCATATATTATTGTAAAACCATTTTGAGTGTAACACCAACACAACACGCTCCTAATGTGATAAAATGTCACAAGTGAAGCTGTCGATATTAAGATCACACAGTGATAAAGCGTTGAAATCTGTCCTCTCTCACTTCAACCAACACAGGAGACAAAACAGGACACCTTCAGCTCATCCATTTAACATGAGATGGAAATAAATCCCGGAGATTTTACCGGGGCCGGAGTGTGTGCATGGGTGTGAGTGCACGCTCGGGTGTGGGTGTGAAGGAGATCATTCAAGAAGCGAATATGTATGAGTGTGTGTACAAATGAGACAGAGAAAATCAGGGAAGAAAGACAGGAGAAGAGAGGAGGTTAGAGAGATCAAAATGTGTGGGATCAGAGGCCGAACATGCAGGAAGGGGGAAACCTAAGGTGCATAGGTTGAGCATGTGTCAGCGAAAGAAAGATAAGAATGAATAGTAACTAGGCCAAAAGAAAAGAAAAAAAATAACAAAGGAAGAGGTCAAGGAAAGAAAAAGATGTAGGTCAGACCAAGCCAATAAAGTCTTTTGAAATTAATTGCGTTGACAGCAAAGGGAGCAGAGATTGGGAGAGAGAAATAAAAGAGAGAGACTGAGGGAGAAGAAAAAATGGGAAAAAAGGGAGACAGAGATGTAGGTTTTTCCAGGGGCAGCCAGCATGCAGTCTAAGCCCCAAGGTAGATGAAGGGCCAAGACCTTTATGAAAGGGCCTGTTGTCACGCTCAGAAGGCGCGCACACACACGCGCACACACACACACTCACACACACACACACACACACACACTGAACTTTCAAGACATTAGAGGAAGGAGCTGAAAGGTCCCAAGGGTGAGGGGCTTGAAAGTTCATGTAATCTGGAATATGTGTGCGTGCATTTGTGTGTTTGTGTACGTATCATACTTTATTTCAACTGCTGTTTCAATAATTCAAACCGACTCATTGCACTCGAGTGCAAACTTTACTCAAGTCGAGTCACACAGAAAACACAGCTTCACCTGGAGTTCGGAGTTTCAATCGAAAGTTACTGGGAGGAAAAAGATGTGTAAGCTTCAGCAGGCTATTCCGCTGCCACTGGCAATGTACTGTATGTGTTTGAGGGTTGAATTCAAGACAAAGCATTTCTGTGATTCATCCTTTCACAGCAGAAACTGAAACCTACCAAATATTTTACACTTGATTGCCACAACCATCTTACAGTGGAGGTTTTTTCCTCAGGAGATGAGAGGTGGAGGAATCTTGTTTGACCGTCAGGAGTCAACCTCTCCACGGCGCTGGCCTCTCCCTCTCATTAACAGTAGAACAGATCTGACACCTGACAAAGCCGTGAGCCCGGTCCGCTGTTAGTGCTTCTATAGACATAACCACTATAAGTCAAAAATGGCTGCCGCTATAAAGTAAATTGCTGGATAATGTCACTGGTTCCCTCCTTCAAATGGGTTTTCTGTGTCACGAACAACCGCAGCTGCAACAACTGGCACAAAGCACAAGCATCTGCACTACTCACTAAAACATATACGGTGGTGTTAAACGTTCCAGACTGTAACCAGTTGGACAGTTACACATTTTTGGTTTCAAGTTTTTTTTTTTTATTTGATTAAATTTGAAATATTTACTGCAAAAGACTTTCCACAAATTATTAAACATTGTGTTTTTTTTCCCCTTCTACTTAAAGGGGAACTATGCAAGTCTGGTCACTTTTCCACTGTTTTGCTAACCTTCCATGTGCATTTGTGTTCAACAAAGCCGGCAAGAAAGCAATCAAAAGAGTGGTGGATAACGTTATATATCACATACGATGTTAGGACATGTATATTTGTGTAGTCTTATCTGTCATAAACATAAGATCTCGGGTTACGGAGTGCGTTTGTGTCGCAGTGTTGCTGAGACGAGAGCTGGGACACCGGGCCGGAGGCTCTGATCTTGCAAAGTTATTTTTTGGCCAAGAGAGACTAGATGGAAGGCAGAGAGCCTCCAAGTTACAAGTCATTTATTTTTAACCATCACAATTACTCCGAAGCCGTTTAATTAAAGTTAAAATGTAGCATAGTTAAGCTAAAAATCCTGTATAGTTCCTCTTTAATGTGTATCTGTCCAATTCCATTTGAACCGTTGACATTTGCTTCCTATACTGATGAAAACCTACTGAAATTAGAGATGGGGGCGCGTTTTATTTCATTCCAAATTGAATAGACTGGAGCACAGAGCCAGAGTCTGATCTGTAAATAATATCAAGCGTTGTGAATTAAAACAGTCAGTGTACTGTGGAGAGGTGCACAGACCTCACTCAAAAACAGGCTTCATTGTTTTAAATATTTCCACCTTCTGGGAGTTGACAGAAGCTGCTGAGCAGGTGGATGCGTTGCCGTGGAGCCGAACTAACACCGAGTTTGCTGAGGGGCTGCATATTCACATAAATAGTCTATAACCTACGCTTTGCTTTCGCTGGATGTCACGTCGCTTGTGTGCAGCCATTTTGCACCAAGGGAGCTGGCAGTGTTTGACTGCTATTCAGAGAGGTCTAAAAGCTAGTGGAGGTGACACCACTGCCCCATGTACCTCTAAATATTACATCAGCCTCACCCCTGTGGGAAACATCTCTGAGAGTCCTTTAGCAGCGCTATTTGTGTCTCTCTTTCTCATCCCTCTCGCTCCACACTCCCTCCAGCATCTTCTATTTCCCCCCTTTGCAAGAATATCTCTCACGCTGAACGCTCTGATGTTGTTTCATCCCCAACAATCTCAGGCCTCCTATTTTCCAACCACTGAACAGGCAGGAATAAACTTGTATGTTGACATAGTCCAAGCTTTTAGGTTTCCAGCAGTAAATTAACTGCACAAAAAGTAAGATCCCTAAGTGGAAAAGTTTTTGACTAAATGCAAACTCGGGGGGAAAAAAAAGGTTTTGGTTTCTTTGAATTACCTGCTAACAGTTGCTAACTGTGTTGCCAGTATATCATCTTGTTTTTGTGAGGAGATCAAGGCATTAACTAGGCCCTTAAGTCTTTCAAGCTTCCTCAAAGAACTTTCAGGAATGTTTCCTCACTTAAAAAAGTATTTCCCTCCTGAACAACCAGCTTAACTAAGCAGCTTTCTTGTCTGTAGATATTCATTGCACTCTTCTTCTAAACCTTTCATCTTCTTGATTGACAATATCTAAAGACTTTCTAATTTTCTAATGTTAATCCTCAAATCATTTGTGTTGGGGAGATGGCAGCCTGCTCTACCCTCTTTCCTTCTTACGTCACTGTTTCTCTGGTTAAGAACCACAATTGGCTCAATTTTCTTTGTATGAGCCCACAAGTTCCTCTGTCAGACTCAGTGTTTATTGTGTGACCACTGGAGATAATGATACCTGCAAGAAATCCCACACACTGGCTTACAGGGCGACCACACTCAATTATCGGGCTTTCTATCCGACCACATAGGTAACTTATAATTACTCTAAAACCACGCTTTTCATTATCAGCGTAATCAACTTAACAATGTGAGACGTAACCTGTGGAAACAGAAAGTGTTACATAAAGTGTGGGTGTTACTCAGAGACATCTCATTAGCAAATATGGCAGTATATCACTGTCAACAACAGTCACTACACTTTTTATCATTTCACAACAAATTAATGAGCCAGACAAACAAACTGTGGAGAATGCAAGGAATCGTTTACTTGAAAATCTATTTCAAAGACTGATTATTTTGTGCATATAATAAAAATACAGATGCTAATAAAAGGGAAGATCTAATACTGGCTTAAAACGACACTAAATCAACAACACCATTGTAGATTGTGCCCATTGTGTTCCCTAAAATACATCCAGAAAGTTGTTCAGTCCAACTTGTAGCAGCTGTTTTGCAATCACACAGAAACCCATTTACAACTAAAGAGCAGCAATGAAACGGCAAATTCTGAAGGCGGTATTAACAGAAGTGAAAAACTGAGTCCTTTCATCAGGTTTCAGAAAACAGCACTGGCTTTGGCAAAGAGAGATTTTGTTTGTTTAAAAAAAAAGGAAAAAAAAGAAAAAAAAAGTGTTTTTGTAAAAAAATAAATAAATAAACACACACCGACTTCAAACCTAGTTCTAGCTTGCAACATGTGGCAGAGGGCCCAAATCTAGGAGAACGTCGGCCAGTCTGACGTTCAAAAATACCCTGTTCAGCTCATTTCAATGCAAGCTGTGAACAGAACCTCAGTGTTCAGCCACCCAGCCCAAAGTGTGCAACCCACTGTCGTCCCTCCAGCTCAGCTAGAATGGTTAGTAATGACACATACTGTATGACCACATGAGATAATGAGCACATTCATACCACCGCTGTGATAGCTCAGGCCACAGTAGCCTAATTGGGCTTTCAATGGGTTACACAAGTCAGCATGCAAAGAAAGGAAAAAAAAACTTTTAGCTCAAGAAAAAAGAAAAAAAAAGTCAGTAAAAATGGCCAAATTGAGAGAGTCCCTGTGCAACAGGGACTCTCTCAAGCTTGATGTTATCACTTAAGACCACACTGTATTTGACCACACAGAATAATGGCACCCCATGCACCACCACAGAATAATAAAGGCATGGGTGTGCAAACGGACATAATTGGCCTCATAGCAATCAACCCCAATTACCTAGCACCGTAATTGGCTTCAGAGCAATCAACAAGGCAGCTATCATTAAGTTGGAGCAGGCACCAGCATGCCCATGACACTGCTTATCTCTGCAGTTTATCTGCTGGGTTAGTTACAGCTTTAGCTGCGATGAATGGATAAGAACAGGTGTAATTAATGGCACCTAATGCACTGCTTTGCACCGCATGAATGTAAAAGTATCATTGACGGTGAGTCACTATATATTTATTAATGAATATCATTAAATCATTAAATAATCTGAATTATGATGTTATGAATCAAACATGTTGGTGAAATTCTCAAGTGCTCTGGGGAGTCAGTGCATGTATGTTAACATCTGTTACATGCTGACAGAGAAAGGCCAGAAGAAGGTCTGTAGTAGAGACACAAAGAGAGCGTCGCACAAAAGGCACAGTGACTGCAAATAAACAGAGTGAACTCTCTCTCCTTCTTCTTCTCTTCAAGTTCAAGTTCAAATATGCTTCACTGGCATCTTTCACACAGACGCCACTATCTGCTAACTAATCAAAAAACACTCAGAGGGAAATGTCTTCCCCTGGAGTAAAAGACCTGCAGCCTTGCTCTCTGTCTAGCTGTCTGCAAGACTGAAACACAGTATCATGAAGCTGTATTGTTTAACACAATCCAAAGCAACAGCACTGCAACAGATATGACCCGCCATATGTTTGTGTAGATTATCGAACTGAGTCAACCCTTGTCTGTGGCATATAATGACACAACTAAAACCTGAACCTACTCATTGTATTGGAGGCAGGTGAACATGCATATACCATATTTACCATATCTTTCACACACATTCATACACTGCAAGGGGGCAATTTTATATTAAACTGTCTAGTTTTCTAGACTCTTAACAGCTTTTCTGAATCTCTCTGCAGTACTACAAACTTTTGTTTGAGCAAATGACACATGAATAACCTGAGTGCCAGCATTAACTCAAAAACATGTCTCCTGTCCATGTCCTTTCATACATTATTTGCTCCTTCTCAGCAGGGCATCATTCTCTCCTACTAACTGACCACTAATTAATGACGAATCAATGTGGTCAATGTCTAGCTGCCAATACTGAGACAGACTGGAACAGACCTTTATCTTTCCCAGCCACTCTGTTCTGGTCAATGATATACATGTAAATAAAACACACAGCAGTTTAAACGTCCAAGGTAAACTTATAAACGTCATCTGACTTGCTCGTTTGCTCGCACCATAATTAGCCTACTCCACCCACTATAGAGCGCTGTCACTTGAACATAAACATAATTTCGTTTCGAGCCGCATAGCTGTGGCACTTAATGAGCTTGGAATGTGGTTTTACAGGGAAGCAGGCTCATTTCAATCTGCAGTTACTGTAACCCTCTTTTCTGTGCACATGTCTGACTGCCAGCCTCTGTCCTCTAACCTGACTCTCCTTCTGTGTGTGTATTGGACTCATCTGACCATCTGACCTTCACTTCCTGCCATGGGACCTGTCAGTTTTCAGGGAATTTCAACAACCTGAAAACACCGAAATCTGCATGAAAGTTTGAAACTAGAGCACCCAGATATAAACCTTGTACTGTACCTCAACAGGCCAATCAGGCAGTCCCAATTCCCATCCAAATTAAATATTCAGGTAATCAGACATAATATATAATTAACTTCTTTCTTCCCCAAAAGGAAGAAAAAAATACACCACAACTTTCAGACTCTCTAAACAACTTTCAGCCTATCTTCCTACATTTTTCATTGAATGCTCGGTCTTCAAAGTGGAATCATAGATCTTCTGTTTTAAGCTTCTCTCTTCTTCTCTAATTGTAAAGTGGTTTTGAGGATCTTTGATGTTTGTCTCAGGGAGAATTTGCGGAAGCCTCAAACCACTAGACAAAAGAACAGACAGAGACAGTAATTTACTGAGAATTATTTTTTTGCTGTCAAGAGACAAGGAGGAAGAGAGGAGGAGAGGAGAGGGGTGAATTTTTTTAAAGCATATTTGAGGGCAATTTAGCAATTTTCCATAAATAAATCGGCTATATATTATTATCATTAATGAGGTAATGAAACAAAAGGGGTATAACACTGAAGTCATTATTTCATATTGATTTGTTTATACTGTCAATTTGTGCACCAGTTATGTTCCATTGTTTGTATATTGTCACCATCACTGCTACAGGAGATTTGAAGTAAGTAATGACTTGTATGTCATTATTTGACTAAAATAATTTCACGACTGTTGGGTGTAAAATGTTCTGCAATATGTAAGAAAATTAACCTTCAGCAGAAACAGCTTTCAACATAATTGGTCTGGAAATGATTTCATGGCAGCACAGTTCTAGTGGAAGAAAATGAGTAATCAATCGACCGGTGTTACACTGTTCAAACCGTTAAAATGTTCCGCTGGCTCTGACTGTGGCTTTTCTTGCACAAACATCCATCTTGAAAAAAAAAGACAGAAAAAACCTAAAACAGCGACAGCACAGAAATCACCAGCGACCACTAATAAACCAGTATGAATGAAGTTTAGACAGCGCCTGTGTCTGAGTCAGTGAAGATCTTACGGCTGATGTAAATCTCAGCAAGAGATGAAGCGAGAGTTACTCTATTGTTGGATTCAAGCATAAAAAAAGGCATTTGATCTGCTGTAAAACTGGGATAAGAACAGATCTGTTGCATTTTCAGGTGGCATGGTCTTTTTCTTTAAAAAAAAAAAACTAAAAAAAACAACTCAACACAGCACTCTCTTTGCTGTGCTTGTCCTCTTGTTCTATTATTCACTCCCTCGTTCGTTTGTTCCGCTGTACACCGTCTCCTGCTGTATCGCTCTGGCTGCATCTGAATTCCCAGGAGCCCGTTCTCATACAGTATGTCTCATTTAGTTTCTCTTTCTCCTTCCCTCCTATTGTTGCAGTCATGTAAGTTCCAAACACTGAAACTGGAGACTAAACTGGAGGAGGGAACGAAGTAGCGAAGCAATGCCCAGGATATTTTGGTTTAATGTTATTTCTGTTGTTACTGGCAACCAGTCGCATGGGTGAATTCTTGAGCAGGCATCAGTGGATGCTGTAAGGCCAGGCATTATTTTGGACTCTTATAACAATTCCAGCAGCAAGCCCACAAACCACCTCCATGAGGCAATAACGGTTTTGATCTGAAGCAAACATCTATTAAAAATGCCTCAGGACGTTGGACACTGGAGACAGCATTATTTGGGCTGTCTTACTGTTTGTCTATAAAACAATACTATAGCAAACAATGAGAAAACCCATCATACTCAGTAACAGAGTATATACCTCTACGGAGACTTATTTCCTCACAAACAACCATTTTGCTAAAGCAAACCTACACATCCCAAAAGGATTTTGACACAAGTGAATAGAGTTTACTCAGTTGCGATGGACATGGGCCCACCAACAGCAACAGATTTCTCCCATAGCAGTTTTTAGGTCAAGAATATACAAGCTCACCGTGAGGGGATTGTTTAGTTTAGTTAGGTATCATCTTTTGTTTTCTAAGTTAATTTAAGAATGCACTTTCATGTTTGTCCCAAAGGGAGTTTTAATTGTGTGACAAGAAAAATGTATAAACTGGTGCAAAAATGAATTTCTCATTGAAAATAAGGTCAGGTTAAAGGAGATTCCTTCACAGGTCACAAAATAACCAACAGGTGAAGATGAATATTCAGTCACACTGAGGTGAGTGTGTGCATTAAAATGAAAATTCTGCTGAAAATTTTAATTTAGAGTGAATAGGAATGGATAATGTGAGGATTTTCCACACTGTGGAGGTCTACTCTGAACTCCATCAGGCACCCTGCCATTCCCTGGTGTGAGTGAACAGAGGTTGGAAAACCTAATTCTGACTATCCATACCGTGTCCGACCTTTTCAGATGAATTGGCAGTGTGGTACATTCTGGTCATGTGAGAGGTCATCGTTTAATTCGGCTCTCTCTGAGAGCAGCGAGTGAGTTCTCTGGGAAATGAAAAAGTTCTGGAAACTGTGAAACGGTAGAAACATTCAAATGGCTCAGAAATAATTATGACTGACTCTTATTTCCTTTGTGAAATGTTTGAACAAAGAATAACTAGCCCTTACACATCCTCCTTTCTCCTACTGTGTGTGATGTTTCAGCAGCCATGTCAGCCGAGGCCGTCTGATATGACGCACACTGAGCTCTGCCAAATCCAAATCAGCCAATTAGGGGGCGTGCAAAGATTAGGGTCTATTAAACTTTAATCAACAAAGGATTCACAGAGATTTTCAAGATCAGTGGATTATATCCCAAAAAAAAAAAAAAAAAAAAAAAAAACCTGAACCAGGGCCCTCACTGGGGTTTTCTAAAATCGAACACGCCACCTTAATTGGGGTCAAGACCGGTCAAAATGCTCATTAGGCTGCCCCTCTGGCCCTCTGTGTGGAGTGAGTCCACCACACACAGCCGACCTGTCAGGAGACTCTAGTGTAGTTACAGTAAAAACACCTATAATAGAGATATTTAATCAGCTGTGTAAAGGAGAATAAAGGACACAAATGCAGACTAGAATCATGAGGAAATAACAGCAAGCACAAACATCAAGATCTGGCATCAAAGCCTATGTGTTTCTTACTTTTATGTTTATGCTGAAAGATAGCTAGAGGGAAAGTTTGTTGTTGATGGGAGATCCATCATCCACCACTTTCTCTCTCTCTCTCATCCTCTTCCCATCCTTGCTAATTCTCTATCATTCATTTTCACAGCAGTTTTTACTTAAATACTGTATTAAGTTTTTCTCTATCCTCAGTTCTTCCAGCATCATTTTTCTTTGTGTTGATCTGTTACCTTCTTTAACTTTTTCATCTATAAACTCTCTCTCTCCGCATGTTCCTGTATGTATGCGTGTCTGTCTGATGAATCGCTCTGTCGGGTTGTCCAGCTGCTTTGACGGTCCTCAGTCTGCAGGTGTGGGCGTGTGTTCGTGTGTGTTTTGAGTTATAAGCCATCTAAACGAAACTGTGTTCTCAAACATCCTGTTAATGCTGCAACATCCTTATTTAGAATTTGACTGATGCCGCTGATAGACCGCAGTGACCCTAAGCAGAGGACAAACTAGGTGTATAAACACGTTGGTTGCAAGCCAATTAAAGTAACAGAGATGAGAAACACTTGCACATTACTTTGCTACTGTAGCTCATTAGGTCCGAGATAACAGCCTGAGTTAAGATTGCTGTCGGTGTAAGTACACAGGAAGTAAACATAGAGGGCAGGAAATGAGCTAAGTTTTAACAAAAAAGACAAAATGAGTGTGTGAGACACAGTATGGAGGCAGAGCAGTGTCAAATCAATACTGTGTCCACTGTAGATATATCAGCATCTGTAACATTTACCGGTCAAAACTTTGCACAGATTATTTAGATGTGAGGTGAGGAACTAAGGGCAGAATCCATTAGAAGAAAACTGCATGAATCAGTTTTGGGCAATTATTCTGCACTAAATGCAAATGAAATGAAGTACATGAAGGTGAGTGTGGGCGAGAAAAGTTAAGCCTGCTGGACAGACAGGATTAGATAGACTAAAAAGAGAGACGATGAAAGAACAAGCAAGAAATGAAAGGGATTGAATGCTAGAGCAGCAGACAGAGAGAGAGAGAGAGAGAGAGAGAGATCACAAAACACTGAGAGTGAAAATATTGAAATGTCTAAACTGTTTAAAGTGATGTTGAGTCAGTAAAGCTGTGAAGCCAAAAGCTGCAGAGAAGTCAGGGCTCAACTCAAGCAGCACCGATGAGAGCTGATTATTTACTTTCCATGTGTTTGTGTGCGGGCACCCGGTTCTTTTCAGCACCGCGCCTCTATTGTACCGCATGTGTGTGTGTGGTATTCAGAAGTTGATAATCTGCATTTCTGCTCATTCATGGATCATTTTCTTCCAGAGACTGGAACGATCTCCACAAGAGAGCTCAATCCAATTAAATTATTGTCAAGACCCTTCACACCCATGAAAAGGAAACATCCACATTTCCAAGGCAAAGGAACAATATGGAAACACTAGCTAAGATACAAGATACATTAACTGAATGCCTCAGAGATAAAGGAGAAAAAAAATGTTATAGGCAATTACAGCAGGCAGATTTTGCAGTCTGCCGCCAGAATGATTGAATGCATCACTGCACACAGCTAGATGGCATTTGCAATTTGACAAGAGGTTTTGAGAGAAAAGGCACAAGAGTTTAAGAAGTGAGGCAGGAGTCAATAACACTTGTGATAATAATGGGGGAATCTCTGATTCAATCAGCCTTTCCCCTCTGTTTTGCAGCTTCTTTGTATGAATATTTAAGAGTCTTGTAGAGTGGAATTCTTGCATCATCTTCACAATAAAAGTTATTGAGGATAGACACAAAGACACGAGAGTACATGAATTCAACCTTCAGATTGCATCTCCACTGATGGCAATATATCTGGTCTGACTGTGTCCACCAAGTGCTACGGCCCCTGGCTGACTTTGTCTGAGCTGAGAGAGAATTTTCAAATATTTGGAAGATCATTTTTTCAGGGGTTGTATTTCCGCAGAGTAATTCAACCACTTCTTGCCGCAAGGTATATCATCCCGTTAATAGATAAATAAATCATGTCAGGACCCGAGATGCAACAAGCAGAATCAACAACACCATCTAGAGTGTCCATGGCTGGCAGAGAGAGAAGCGATGAAAAGTCAGCAGTGTCTGAAAGAAATATCAACTGTTTCTGGTCAGCACCCAATTGATTGGTGAGTTTCTGAGGAGAAACCTGAGAGCGGATCAACAATGTGCAACAATAACATACTGTTTACTTACTGACTTTCTGAGCACTGATGCTGGCCCATGGTCAACAGACAGCAGCCATTGCTCTTTGCAGTGGCCTGTAGATGCTTAGATATTTCACACTGAGGTTTGACTGAAATGAAAACGTGTGAACGCAGGTGCACAGACAGACATGTTAAATTTCTGCTGTTATCAAGTTTTATTAACTCATCCTTATTAACTCATCTAACTCATTCCTGATACTTGTCCACCTCACAATGTTCTCTAACCTCAATCATTACCTCAACCATCAAACTGCTGAGCTCAACACAATTTGTACTGGAGGCACCAGATCATAATGTGCTTTGAGAAAAATAATGTTCAGCCATCACTTTGAGGAGTTTTCCATTTATTTATTTTCTTTATTTCTTTGCCTCAGACCCTGAAGAGGAACTATGCTACATTTTAACCTTAATTAAACAGCTTCAGAGTAATTGTGATGGTTAAAAACATGACTTGTCACTTGTTACAGGGAGAATGGAAGTTCTAGCGTCTCTTGGCCGAAAAACAAACTTGCAAGATCAGTGCCTCCGCCCCGGTGTCTCAGCTGTCGTCTCAGCAGCACCGCAACAAGAACGCGCCCTGTAACCTGTATCTCTTGTTTATGACAGACAAGACTACACAAATATACACATCGTAACACTGTATACGATAAATAACGCTATCCACCGCTCCATGGATTGCTTTATCGCCGGCTTCATTGAAAACAAAAGGACATGGCCAGGAGGAGGGTCAGCAGAATAGCAGAAAAGCTACTGGACTTCCATAGTTCCCCTCTAACATCCAACTGAAAACCCATTTTTGTGTGATGCCCCCACTATTGAACAGTTAGTTGATTTCATCTGTTTAATTACTAGTGACAATCGCAGGTTTTACTTCTTCAACATCAGAAATTCAAAATGTGAAGAACCTACACTATATTGGTTTTGTTTTTCTAGGTCTGATTGTTACACAGTATCTCTGGGGAGGTTCAGCTATCCGACTGGCAGGCTAGAGACATTGTGCAAATTTTGCGCTTAGCTCTGACTGGGTCTGAGCTAATACTGAGAGATGACAGACAAAATGGATACAGCTCACTGTTCCACGCAGCTGGTGTTAGCCGGACTAGCATTTACAGTAAACCACATGAGCAAAAACATCCAGCCCAACACACAGCTGCAGCTGCACAGCAAAGTAGGAATTCATTTCTGTAAACGAAATAGGAATTACTTTCCAGCACCGTGTTCCTATTTGCTTTCATCCCCTGTTACGTGATCTCAGGACACTGATTACAGGTTTTACTGATTATGCCGGCACTAGTGTGGAGGTGAAATTAATGAAGTTTAGAGACAAAGACAAAGCTTAGCAGTCCACAGGCCAAAACTTTTATTTGTTGCATACTGTACAACATCACTGTGCCAAAAAATAGAGGACAATAAGCCCATTCTTCTTTCAAAGTTAACTGCACATTCACCCGAATTTCAATTCGGTGTGTAAAACTTTAAAACGCTCGACTCATAAAGAGACATGCACACATTTGCACAAGTATATAACAACAAGCAATCAGTTAGGTTTTTAATGCAATACCGGAAAAAATCTCCACATAGGCTAAACAACTCTATAAAAGTTTGTACTTACCCCAAAAATGTCAGTTTGTTACCAGCATTTGTACTTTTGTTACCTTTGAGTCAGGTTATAGTTTAGCCTGAGGACTGGCAGCTAAATGACAAAATGACTTCATTTCTTACGGAGAACGGAAACTCTCGTTTGGTAAGTCTTCCAAAGACATTTTAATGCTGGCTCTTTATGTGTATTTGTGTGCATGTGTGTTAAGGGCATTCCCCTAATGTTCACATATAACAAAGATTTTATGGCGGGGCAGTAGCAGTGGGGATGAATGTGCTTTCACGGGGCTACCATGCCACAGGGTGCCATGGATGTATGTCTCTGTTTCCCTCTCTCTCTCTCTCTCCCTCTCTGTGTGTGTCTGTGTGTGCTTGTGTGTGTGTGTGTGTGTTATTTTGGCATCACTTGGAGCCAGTAGTAGAAGGTTTACTGAGGTCATAATGCATTTCTTAGTCACTGAATGCAAGGAACCATTACCCTGTCAATTCTGATATGTGTCTAAAGCTATGATTTTGTGTGTATATGCGCGAGATTGTGTGTGTGTGTGTGTTTGCCTCTTCAGAGTGATACATATTAAATTCCCACTACACTTTTATAGCCTTCTGTGCATTCCCACCATAGTTTGGTCTATTGCTCTGGCTATCATTTCGACCTGTTGTGGGATTTGTGCAATAGATGTTCATGTCGTTTTTTTTTTTAAAGTCACGCAGTCATTGTCAATAAAGCAGATAGAGTGGGGAGGTGGGCCAGCTCTGAGTTATGTGGAAGTCATTTCGATACTTATGGGAATGAAGTGAAAAATACACACATATTGTACTCAGCATATCGTTTTGAGTCCTGCAGACATCACACTTTCTTTATTTTTTTTCTTTCCCTTATTGTAAGCGACAAATGTCTCCCTTGAGCTATATGCTCATATTGCCTGACTGTACCACTGAAAGTACTTTAGCAAATGTCAAAAAAATGCTCAAGCAGAAATGCTAAAAATTAGCCAGCTTTTTTATCAAGTACTGACAGGTCAGTTTCTTAGGAATACAACATTTCTACTATGGAGCATGGTTATATGTATTATTCACGTGGGTGTGTCTTTTTTTAATGACGTGCCTGCTCTTCCCCTTCTGTGCTGTGTGTAGTTCAGTGTGTTAACCCCCTGATGCAGCCTGGCAGCAGTCTGCACGATACACAGAATTCATGAATTGGTGAACTTATTGTACAGTATCAATATTGATCTGTGAATGCTTAATAGTGTACTTATCATCCAACTTCATCTGATTCCAATAATGTACAGAAAGCTGTGGCATCTGAACTTAATCTGTGTCCAGTTGGTTTGATTTTCAGCTGTTCTCTCTTGTCAGCTCTGGTTCAAAGCTATTGACCTGCTCACTGGTACAAATATGAGACCCTGAGCTGGACACTAAGCTTTTGGTCCTCATGGAAGATTGATTTGCAGAGATCAACTTTGTTGCTGTAAATGGAAAAAAAAATATTTAAAAGAGAATATATATTTTTAAAGAAATTAATCACAGTTTCCTATGATTAATGAAAAGTGCAGTCGGTCTGCCGTGCAAAGCATTTTATCCAGCATCAACATACACTCGACCAGCCGCTTAGACATCTGGTGCTCGCGTACTTGAATCCCTACCATATTGTATTCAGGATGCAGTTACCCATGCCAGCATGACTGCTACATAAACATCCATACTAGATTGAAGTGTTTATACTGTAGCACAGAATTTAGCGGCTATAAAGACAGAGGTTTTATCCTCTAACTCTCATCATTTCTTCCTTTCTCTCCACTAAAATAATCTGTTTTGATCAGTCAGTGCAGAGGCATGTCTCTGGCTCTCTATACCTCCCTCTCTCTCGCTCTCCGCAGTATCTCTCATTGCTGTGTCTTACTTGTAAGCTGTAATACTGGTGACACAATGGTCGAGCAAGTGGTGCGTATGTGTTTAAGTGAGCTTGGCCTGCTACGAAAGGAGACTAGTATTGTCTGTGTGCATGTGCAGGCACACTGACTTGAAATGACAAGTTAACTGGAGGGTAGCTAACAGGGTTAAGTGTGTAGGAAGCAAAGGAGACAAAAAGGAGAAGAGGGTGATAGAAGGATTTTTACTCACACAGAACAAGTAGTTAAGCATAATTTTACCCAAAAGAAGGTAACAATGAAGTGCAGGGCAAAGAGACTGAATACTCTTGAGGAGGACACATGGAAAGAAAAGACGGTCAACAGGCTTTTGTTTTGGCTTCACTCTCTCTAATGAAATGCAGAAAACAAACAAAAGGATAGGTCTCCTCTCCCTGCTTAATTGGTTAAGTGTGCACATGTCTTGAAAAAGCCAGTCGTATGTGTGCGTGTAAGAACACACCGTACACAGACCCCACACTCAGCCCCCTCACAGCCTCATTTACTCCATTTTTTTTCCCATGAATTCCTTTTGACTGTAGAGCAATAATATTTGGAGTGGCTCACGGAGAAGTAAGCAGTGGAGGAAACCAAGGGGAAAATGGCCGTAAGACAAACTCATTTACTAGCATATGCCTCTGTGCTCCATGTCCATCACTTGAAGCATGTTATCACCAAGGCTAAAAAAATAAAACAACAGGGCATCATTAAGTCCTGCGGAACACAAAGAAGCAAAGAAGAGATGCAGAAAAGGAGCACATCTATTTTCATGAATTATCTAAATTGAGTGGTTGAAGAAAGACGAGATTTTACAAAACAGGAAGTGACATGGAAGGAAAGCCAAAATTATACCACTCATACAAATTATATAGAGAACAGACTGGAGCGAGGTGGTACTAAAAACAGCTTTAAGGAGGAAAACTCCTCTATTACCCTATTTAGATACTTTCACCTTCCCTCCCTCGCTACTTCACTGCCTACTTCCCTCCCTTCCTTCTTCTCTCCTTCATAGCTCTCCATTTCTTAACTCCTCCATTTTCTCCTGTTGAAATCCCTGTTAAGTGCTTAGAAGGAGAGCAAATGTCCAAAAGCACTTTCCAAATCCCCATGTGTGTGCTTGTCCCCATTTTAAGTGCCTGTGTGTATGTGTGACAGAGAGAGAAAGGAGATAGATAGAGAGATAGAGATGGGGGGGGGGGGCAAGAGGCAGAGAGTAAGTAACCAATATATGTGAGAAAATGTCAAGGGTTTTCCTATTCTCTGTTGCTCCACAAGATACCCGGAGTTCTGTGGAAAACCAGAGGGGGAAAAATATTAAGTCAACAATATTTAGTGACCTGACAAACTCTGTGATTGGTTGGGATTTGTTGGTGCTGATTGGTAGACAGATTATTATCTGTCCCCTGAGTGGCCGGCCTGTGGGAAACAGGAACAGGCATACATCTGAGAAATTTTACAAACAGGACAAAAAATGATGTCCAACCACAAATTCCTTCTGTGTTGTCTGTGTGTATGCACATGTGTGTGTGTGTGTTTGTGAGAGTGAGCTGTGAGTCTGTGAGTGACACAGGGCGACGAAGTGTTGAGAGGGGAGCTCCAGAGGGGAAATCAAAAGGGAGCAACATCCATTCATTTCTCTGCCTGAGCCTTGTTTAACTTATGTGGGAGAAAATGTATAATTTCCCCAGACAAACACACACACACACACACACACACACACAAAGACTGGAGTGTGCTCCATACCTTCCGTAATCAGGAGTCCAGAGAGCCTGCTGTTTAAGTAGCCCCTGATGTATCTCACAGACTGAAAAGTAATTTCAGCTGTGAATATGCACAATAGCTATATTCTATATAGTGTGAACACACACACTCATATGAGCCTGTATATGTGTTTTGGATGAAAAACTCTGTAGCAGGAACAAACTGAGAAAGAAAAGTGAAGTGCTGTTTCACATGACTCTTTACTGCCTTTAAAAATCAAAACAAAACAAATCAAGATTATTTTTTCCTCTTTATTTTCTAATACAACTGTCCCATGTTTCCTCTCCTCTTGTCTTGACCTCTTTCTCCTCCCTTCTCTTTTCCCTCTTTCCATTTTTTAAGTGTCCACTGGAGAGACGTTTACGAGGTCAGAGCAAAAAATTAGTGCTAAAGGGCGCTCACACACTGAGGCATGGATAAAATCAGACATTTGCTGTCTCACGCACGCACACACACACACACACACACACACACACACAATAAACATGGCTCCCAGAGCTGAGGACACCGCACACACAATCAGGTCGCCACACACTGGGGCATATGTACGCATACACACACATCTGCACACACAAATACAGTGGATTTCATGTTCATGCTCTGACTTACTGGGAGTGACAGAATTCAAAGTGCTGCAGAGGAAATTATCTCTACAATATACAGCTGTCAACTTATCACAGAGCTGCACTGTGATGACAAATGACAGGCACATATCTATATATGTGTTTGTAGGACTTTCATTAAGACTTAAAACATGTTAATTAATGATTTGATTTTTGAAAGAAATGTTTTAGTTTAATGTAACAACAAACAAAACCAAACATTTTTGTACAGGATGTATCCAAGAAGTCACAATCAAACCAAAGGGCCTAATTTTTACAGTTCACATCTTCCCATTTCATGTTTTTTTCCACTGCTTTAATGTAACTAGCAAATACTGGTCATCTTCAGAAGGCCAGAGCTGAGGAAGTGGGCGTTCCAGTGTCAGATAAGCTGTGGGAAGAGGATTTGTTCTGTATACAGAGCTGCTCCATCAGATTAATTGAATTGAAAAACTGCATTATTCTACAGCTCAACTCTGTCCAGTGCTCTGTAATTTTGAGTAAGACTTTAGATCTAAATGGTTTTCCAAACAATAAAAAATAAAGACTCAGCAAGAATTTAATTAGGAAACATTGGTCGTTCGGACACGTCACTAAATTCAGTTAGCTGTCAAGGTGGACAGCAAGGATGGCCCAATAAAACACTAACTATTGCTACGATGGCACAAATGTGTTTCAGGAAAGGGAATATGAAAACAAAAGCAGTTTTTGCAGATGCAAGCTGTTTGCCACATTATTTGTTGAGGCCTAGAAGTCATGTGACTTTAACCTGAAAACTGACTGATTTTCTGGCACAGCAAAAATATTCAAAGACCTTTTAAACAAACATCTTCTACCTCCAACTTCAACAGTGAGCAAATTTACTGTTTTTTGCTCAGATGCATATTCGACAACAACGTGCAGTTTTGCTATTTTTCATTACACAAAAACAAGAAATGCTCGAATGCAAGTTAAACAAAATCCTG
The DNA here is from genome assembly GCA_021432705.1 of Caranx ignobilis. Taxonomy (NCBI): domain Eukaryota; kingdom Metazoa; phylum Chordata; class Actinopteri; order Carangiformes; family Carangidae; genus Caranx; species Caranx ignobilis. The sequence goes on along the minus strand of MU270014.1, from coordinate 42,996,953 downwards.
AAAACAGACGGCGCAAAAATACAGTGAGAACAGTTAAAAACATTTGCTGCATTGCCTGTGTCACAAATGATGCACAAAAATCCAGGAGAGGAATGACAATGACAGAGACTAATAAAATACAGATAAGCCTCCCACTCACTGTCTTTATCTCTAGGCTGCATCAGAAAGTCACAGTTTCGACTACAGCAAAGTCAAAAAGACAGAATCCCCTGGAAACAGAGCTAAAAGGCAGAGTCAGCCAGGGAAACAGCAGACAGAGGGGGAGAGAGGGAGCAAATGGAGATCAGGCAGAGAGGCAGGCAAACTGAGGAAATAATAAAGACGAAGAGGAGAGGAGAGGAAAAGAGACAGCGTGAGATGCTGTTTTCCCTCAGTGTGGTGGTATGATAAGATTAGAAAGGAGTGTAATGACAATCAGTCATATTACTGCCAACAGACTGAAGCCAGTGCTGCTCTACATGATGCGTTTAAATGTTTCTCTTACCTTCCTGGCATGACTCCTAAACAGAAATGATGTCGAACAACCAATTCACTCAACAGGAAAATTTCAAACCCATCAACTAAAATCTAAAACATTCCCCAAACTAGACCCACAGGCAGGTGTGGTGACAACTGTGCTGACATAATCACATAGGGAAGAGGGTTTATATTTTGCTTTTGAGTGCATGGGAATTACAGACACGGTATTTGGAACACAGCCTTTTTCCAGTGCCAGAAAACAAACTGCAACAACTGAATCTGTTATCTCAAAATATATATTTGTTTTCTTTTTATATACATTTTTTCCCAGACTATTTGCTTTACGCTTTTCTGATCCTCATCTTTTGGTGATTTGATACATGGGATAAAGGAATACACAAACTTAAAGGAAGTGATTAAGTTTGATACGGTGATGCTCCGTCACATTCCTGTTTTGCTGCAGATATTAAAAAGGATCATCTAGCGAGTCTGGCTGATCCATGGGTGATGCAAAGAATTTTTAGCATGCACTTCAGATGGTGCAGATTACATCAGTCTGATCAACTTTGTACAAGTTATTGACCACAGGAGAACGGTGACTAGATACATTACCTACAATGTACTGATCTTTTTTCCTTTCTTTCTTTTTTTTAATGCAAGATGGCCAATAATGACTGGTGACTGATTGTGAATAACATAATGATCTTTTGCAGTGAAAGCCTTGGTATCCTGTGGCAAAAAAAAAACACAGAGACAGACCAATACACTGTATAATCTGAGCTTTATATGTATATCTATGTAAAACAATTTGTTTTCCCAAAATAATTTAGTTATTTTTCACTGGAAAAAAAAATGGCGAAGCCCCGGGGTGTCTATTGCCCCAAATTATGCAAGGTTGTGTCCTAGCACATATGTGGGCGTGTGCATTGAAGCCTGCATGTGCTGGAGTCTTTGTCCCCAGAAAAGGTTGGCCACAGTTATGTGGGTCTCAGACAGCAGTGTTTGTCCTTTTTAAAAAGCACCCCAGGCCAGAAACTTTTCATAAAATTGTTTAAAGTCCATTCTGTGTGGCCACTCCACTCAGGATCTGCCTTTAGGGTGGAGTTACACTTTCAAATGAACAACCATCCCAACTAAGTGCTGTCATCTGAGCACTACTGTGTCCTGGGTTCCATCTTTCAGTAGTCTGGGAAGCTAAGGGGGTCGTGGTGGAGAGATACAGACTGAGAATGACAGAGCGAGAGTGAAAGACAGAGAGAGAGAGAGAGACAGGGTTTGCCATCCCCTCGGTCACTCTGTGGTTTGTGGCTCAGCACTCCCAGGCTGCCTCACATTCCTGCATTGCATTCTTTCCCTTGCTTCAGCTCTCAGTTCACAGTGATCTGGGTTTGATTTCCCTGGTTGCATCCTATCTGCATAGCTCCATTATGAGCCAAAGTAACTACTCCTCCAGTAATGTTAAAAGCAGTGTCTCTTCCTCACAAAAGGATGTGATACTGTATCACAGGAAATCAACCTTTGCCCAGTTTTTGTTTTACTCCAATAAATCTACCTGATGATTCAAGGAAATAAATGGAAGCTATAATTTCATCTAATGATGCATTGTACACAATCAATTCGCATTCATATAATCAATTGATTGCACTTAATCTGCCAAAAGCCTTAAAAAAAAGACAAGAAGAGAAAACGGCAGCCACAGAATCACGTTCTATCACAAATTTCTGAAAAACCCCAGGAACCCTCAGACGAACTTTGTAAGTCGATTTATTGTGACATTTTGGCATTGATTTTTATCATGTGTCTGTGCTTGGCATTTTCTGTAAACACACACACATACACACACACCACTACTTGACACGTTCCCCCATTTTGTCAGTCAGCCAACAACATGCGGCAACAAACAAACGTGAAACAGAATCCAAATCAAACCATAAGCCAGTTTTCTAATGTTTTATTCATAAACCAACACGAGCATCCCACTGCTACATGTTAAGTTTATTTCCCTGCCTTTTATAATTGGTAGTCTCACATGTCAATCATCCAGCTGGAGCCAGCTGGATGTCAGAGATGTGGAAGTAGTTGATGAGGTGGGTGTATCCTGGTACAACTTCATGTGGGTTTGTGTGTGTGTGTGTGTGTGTGTGTGTGTATGGATCAATGTGTTCACTCTGAATGCCGAAAGCCATATTTTAAGCTCTTGATTTTGAATGCAGGCATATCATTTAGAAACCTAACGTATGGTTCTTGGTTAACACCACAATACAGTCACATATGTGCAAATGGAGAAGTCCCTGCACACAAGTGAAAGTACAAAAACACACACACGTGCTTACACATGCATGCTTTGACCAAACTTCCTACTTCAAAAGCAGGCACTGCTGTGACAATGTCATCTCAGCATGCGTGCTGCTGTGCACAAACACAAACACTTGTACACAACCCATGGAGGACAGTGTGTCCCTACAAAGAGACTGCCAGAAAGTGCAGGTGAGTCCTTGAAGTGCAGAGTTTATTTCAGAAATATCCACATCCACTCAGGAGAAAATCAATACACGAAGTTCATCACTTAGTATCTATAAAATATGGAGGAAGTAGTTTCAACAAGTGCTATGATCTCCTCATAGGGACTCTGAGGAGCTGTGTTCTTTACAAAGTACCATTTTTTCTCTCTGGTGCTAAGGATCATTTCATAAGCGCAGGTGTGCTCTTTTTCTGGGGCGGATATATCATTTTGTCAAAATAAAGAAAGGAAGAAGAAGAGGAGGATTGTGCCACCGCACAGGAGTGGACAACGGGGAAACAGTGAGAGGGAGAAGGGCTCAGATATGAGAGGAGCAGAAAGAAAAGAAGAAGAGAAATGCCAACAAAAGAAAGGAAGGAGGACAGAGTCAGACTAATTGGTTCAGAGCTGTCAGCTCATTTGAATGCCAGCCCATTCTTCTGTCTGTCTCTCTCGCTCTCACACACACATACATGCAGACATGTCATGAAGTAGCATTGACAATGATGGCGGCAGACAGGGCAGATGGTTATCTACCTATACACACACGGATTAAGATGGAAGATTTGCAAAGATCTTATCAAATGTGACAAAATGATGGAAAAAATGTATCTTGTTAAAGAGAGAGGGGAACAGAAGAGCGGACTCATTCTCAAGTTTCCCTTTGCCTGGCCACACCAACAATTACAATATCTAAATACATTTTGTAGTGTTTATGGATTCACTGGCAGGGATTAGGCACACCCATTCACAATTTTCACACCAAGCTCAGCTTTGATGAATGTTGACTTATGAATCCTGACCAACACAGTTCAGGGGAATGGAGCCAGGAAAACCAAACTGGAGGAAGCCATTAGTGACTAAGCTACGGGACAGTTAGTGAAGCAGTTGGGCAGCTTGTTAGCTGTGAGAGCTTTTCTCCTTTTTTCCTAATGGAATGAATGAAATAAAGAAAAAAAAGAGCTGTGAGAGTTATTAGAATAGCAGTTTAGGGATCTCAGTTAATGACCAGTCCTTTCTGAGTTCAACCACACGAGTATTAACACTGTCACCAAACTCGTAGATGAAAAAAACAGATGAATTTTTTCTGTGACATTTCCTGGTATGTCCATGTCTTTTATGTATTAAATCCATTTTTTCAATCACAGTGTGTGGTTTTGCTGCAGAAAGAGAGGAGAGAACTCAGGATGTAAAGATCACAATCTGTGAATCAATTCAACCTTTTGATCTCTTTTAACTGTTGCTTACTATGTTTATCTCGGATCAGATTATTGACCTGACCTTTTTCTCTGGTGTCATTTAGTCTTTATTTTCCTAAACGTCAGGGACAAAATCTGATCCTGTGAGAGGCTGATTTTCTACATGACACAAAGCTCCAGAGGAAAGAAAAAAAAAAAAACTGAATGTAAAAAGTTGGCATGTAACACGTGCAATATGGCATTAATTAGTGTTGACTCAGTAGCACGTTACCACCCTGTCTCTGTGTTTGTGTGTGTGTGTACATATGTGTGTGGGGGTGTATACCACCCTCTCAGCTTACACAGTAGCCAACAGAGGAACAAAGAAAACATGTGTTTCACATAGCCAAGTCCAGCACTCAAGCTCTGGAAATATACATGAAATCACTACCGCATGTCAACAGCTACACAAACACACACACAGCACGGAAACACACAACACGTAAACTTACACACATATGGATCGCACACAAACAACTAATCAAATCAATGTGGACAACAAATACAATGTAAACACAAATACAAATAAAATGGAGCTTTAAGGTTGTGAAGAACAAATCCTTGATCACTGCTGCTGTTCATAACTTCACTGACACAGTGTGAAGTACGTGTATACTTGTCTGTGTTTGTGTCCGTGCATGGGTGGAGGGGGGTGGGGCTAATCTAGTACCAGACATTTCTTACAACATCCAACTGTTAGATTTACTGACTGCCTTACTCACTGACACGCTGACTGACTGAAGGGACTGGCTTCATGTGCAGAATTTTTAACAGCAGCTGTGAGATAGAAATCAACCCATTTTCCTCCCCTGACCTCCTTAACGCTTCCCAGGGTGGACGCTACATCAGGCCAGTGGTTCCCTATCTCCTTCTACGTGTGTCGAGATAATGGGAATAGCACTTGTGATTTCCCCATTAATTTCTGCGTCCATCACTCTCTCTCTGCACCTTGCACTATCTCTCAATAACTATATTTCTTTCAATAAAACTTGATCCTTACCAGAAAGAACCTAGCCTCCCCTTTAAAACTGAAAATAACTGTTACAAGTAGGCTTTTGGGGTTCGACAGCACTGCAGTTCATGTGAGACTTACTTATCCAAGGGGTATCTTATTACGTCCATTCATTCTGGAGCAAGAGCAGTGTAACCTTTTGACTGGGGAGCTAAATCATGGCCATTATCCACCGGCAGTGCTCGTTATTCTGCACTCCCTCTGCGGGACGGAGTGGTCCGATTGACTAACTGTTCTCTAAACTGTTTCCTTTACATGGATGGAAGCACAGAGGGGGAGACGGAAGGGGAGCGGGATGGTGAAAAAGGAGAGACAAAGATGAAGCAGAGGTCCGACACGGCAGATTGATTGTTTTACCAAACTGTTTTACTTTTCGGGGAGCAGCATGAGGTACAAGAGCCAAGCATGTTAGAGACAGGCAGAGAGAGAGAGAGAGAGAGAGATTGATTAATACTGCCAAAATTATTCCCCTCTCAGATGAGGTGTCATTTTCCCAAAGAACCCATTTCAAGTGCATAAATGAATAGAACCTTTTGTTCTATGTGGAAAATAAATTACAACTACAGACTGTACTTAAAACTAAATACTCGGAACATAGGAACACATAGGCAATCTATTTCCAAACCCAGTAATTCTAACCTAGGGGATTGACGGTAAGTATGTGTGTGTGTGTGTGTGTGCGTGTGTGTGTGTGTGTGTTTAAGCATCTGTGACTGTGTCTCCTGTAAGCTGATACCTCTCTCCCAGCTGCTGAATATATGACATATGCCCAGGAAACAAATTAGCCATTTTTTGGTGAAACCCAAAAGAATCCTGGTGTATCTCAAGCCTAGTGTGTGTTTCTAGTAGAAAAGTCCCATTCATATGGATATTTTCCAAACTGAGTGTGTCCACTTTCCTATGTTGGCAAGATGATGGAAATTCTCTGCATAGTATGTTTTACAGAGTGGGTTAGAGGTCTGCTTTGGGATTACACTATGGGTAACAAAAGGGTTAAAATGGGATTTATTTTAATGTAGTCCGTGAAGGTCCTCACAAGAACAGTATCATAAAAATGTGGTAGTGAATATGAGAGGAAGAAGAACAGAGAAGCAAAGGAAACAAGACAGAAACATAGAAACTGTGTGTTTGTCTTTGTAAAAACAGAGGAAAGCTGATATCAGACAATGTTGGGAAATTACAGTCCAGCCTGCTAAAAGTTGAATTTCTTCCATCCCACCAACCTCAGTTGTGTGGATCATTTGGCTGCTAACTGCTGGGTTGTTATTCTGCTGCTGACTGACACCAGTCTAATGACTGCTAATGGTTTCTAGTTTATGGTGCCATCCTCTTCAAGTGAAAATGCAGAATGCAATGAGCAGTTTTCTCTCTGCATCTTTTCCCTGTCTGTGGTTCTGCTGTGGCTGATGAGCTCGGCGTGGCTGCCTTTCATTTGTCCCTCTGTCCACCTCATATCAAACTTAGATTTCCATCTCGCACATCTCACTGAATTCAGGGGCGGAAGAAAAAACTACACACCTTCACCAGCTCACAGTTTGACAAGACACCTACAAGTTGTGACTGTTTCAAAAATACAGCCACAGAGGAAACATCGAAGGCCTGTGACACACCAGTTCTGTGGCCTGACAGCTTTATATGTGGCGGATCAGATTTAAAAATATCACATTTAAAATGACTGCGTGTAACAGAATTTCTTCTGCCATGTCCTGCGTACACGGCAAGGAAAGTGAACTGGTCAGGAACGGCGGTAACACCGGTGAATGCCAACATTTGGTGTTAAATGTAGAAGAACATAACATAGGATGTGTACACTGACATGCGTAGTTTGGTTTAGAGTGGAATGATGGAAATGTGTGTGTGTGTGTGTGTGTGTGTGTGTGTGTGTGTGTGTGTGTGTGTGCTTGGGTCCAGGGATCCTGTTTCTGATTTATAGCCGCTCTCCTGCTGAGAGCCTGGCAACAGTATATAACTGTCTGCAAACTCTACAGCTCACTTGCTAATTGTCACCTCTTCCAGCGAGTATTTTAGAGCATTACAATTTTAAAAGTGTCGCTCTGTTTCTGCCCGCTTCTCTCAATCTAGATGGATTCAACCGGCCCCCTATAAGCTCAGAATAGTTTCGCAGAGCTGCAGTAGTCAGCTCCTTTACTAGGAGCTGACTGACTTGTGGTCTCAAGACAAAAACAGCAGGTAAAGTGAATAAATTAGGGAAATGGTTGGAGATTTAGGGCAGTACACAGTCATGCAGCGCTGCGCTCCTCTGTGAAGTGCATCCTCCTTCACCCTTCGCTGCCCTTTTACTCATCGTTTCCTAGAGCTACCCTTCCCCATCGCCCTTTACTCCCCATTTCTCCAGTAACACACACTGACTTGCACAAACACACACTTGGAGTATTTGTTTCTTGCCCTCTGTTTTAACCTTGATTACTGCCACCAATTTTTTTCTTCTATATGTAATTATTACATTAGTACCTCTGGCAGTTGCAAAAATTCTCACACAACATCTATTCACAAGCGTTATCGCACACAAACACACACAGGAAGTCACCCCTAGCGTGCCCATGTCTCTACTCTGCACATGCAGCTCTGCGGCTCAGCTTCTGCTCGAAGCCTGATGATTCCCAGCCTTGTCACCGTGGGCAATGGAATGTCCCGTCACCAGGGGAAACGGAATGCCCTGCCACCAGAGGTAACGGAATGCCCTGTCACCCGGGGTAATGGAATGCCCCGTCACTGGCAGTAACAGAACGAAGACATAAACGTCTCAGACAGCCCAGACATGGAGGTATGACACATCCTCAGGACATGAGGTAAATATGGAGAGAGAGAGAGAGAGAGGGAGAGAGGATGAGGAGGAGAGGCGTGGGGAGGTGGGGGCTGTGTTGCTAGGGTAGATCAAAGCTGAAGTACCAGTTAGCTAATAGGTCAGAAGTAATGTGACCTACTGACTGTCAGAAGGTCAGAGGAGCTCTCTTTATAAGCGCTCAACCGAAACCCCCTTAATTTCCAGTCATTCACTTCACAATTAACACAGTGTTTTCAAGTGCTACATAACTTTTAACAGATGAAATGTTCATTCTAGACTACTGCACCGATATCTGTAGGTCTAAGTAGAAAAAAGAAAAAAAGAAATCCATCCTCTCTTGGACTACAGAGCAGGCTGCTTCCTGCAATGGCCTGATATTTCCTCGGCATTAACTGATTGGCATTGGTTGCCTTCTCATGCTTCAGTCTATCCGGCTCATTCACCAGCTGCTTGGGCCACCAACTGACGAATAACATCCAATAGTGTTCATGTAGGTGTAACATTTATAGCCTGGTGACTCTCATTGTTACTGTGAGATGTTCGCGCCATCACAGTCTGTTGCTGCTAACCTCCTCCGTATGCTCTAATCTTCTTGGTATGGTTAATTTAGCAAAAATGTTGCGTTCATGTATGTTTAATAAGGCTGGACTTGTTCCCAGCAGGCTCCTCATTGATGAGCTCCCTTTAAGTCTTTTCCGGAAAATCTGTTTAACCATTTCCTATAATCATGCATGTGACTGAACAGTCACAAACATGCGTCTAGCCGGCTGGTATAGCTATGAGCCATCATCATCATGATAAAGAAATTAGTGAAGCAAGTAGGCAAACAGTGGTTTGCTGTGCCAGTTTCCTATAATTAGCCCTACCCACAGCAATACCTTGGTCATAAAGGAAAATATCGGTTTAGACAGACTTCAGCTCTGAATCAAAACACGGCTCTGTTTTAAATACATCATTATTATTCCTCTGAATACCTGCAGAACTATGATACACATTTCCATAACCTGCAATTCAATGCTGTGACCCTAACCTTGGCCTAACCTCACTGTGGGAGTTAACAAACAAAATAGTTTATTAATGTAATTCAACACTCCCTGCATAGTTGCATACTTATTCCAGTTTCTTATTACGTGTTTTCTGTGGTGAGAGAAACACCAACAACTGGAAGGCAAACCGGCCAAACAGAGAGTCAAAGTGCAGCAGGCAGACAGGTAGACGGAGAGAGAAATTGACTCAGACAGAAGAGGAGGGCTGCAAAAAAAAAAAAAAAACGAGAGACAGACTCAGCAGAGATCACTGCAAGGTACCCTAATTGAAAAAGGCGAAAGGAGAAAATCATTAAACAAGCCCCACTGGTGTCTCCCTTATTAGATTCCCCTGCTGGTGTCATGGCGATTAAATTCCCCCTTGTTTCCCCTAACAAACTCTAAACTCTCAGACAATTTGTTAAGGAGAGGAATTACAGAGAATTGTACGAGGGCCGTGTACTTGTGTGTATTTATCTCTATGTTTTCTTGCTCTTACGACCCTTTTTAGTAGCAATTTGAAGACGCATATTGTGTCTGTGCAATAAATTTTAACATATTTTCAAGTGTTGTTGACACTAAGGCATTATTACTGCTCTGCTTTACAGCTGCTGTAATGAAAATCCCAGGGGAGAGGTGTCCCTAATATCTAACACTACAGTTCAGTGTGTTTTTGCACCTTGTGCTTATGTCAATTACTGTAGGAAAGCAAGACATTCAATTAAGGCTTGTTGACAGTGATGTGAAATACTGACTTATTGAGAAGTCTCTTGAAAACATCTAACTGGATGAGAAGGGACGGAAAGCTCTGTGCCGCTTCTATTGTGTTTACTAGTGAATTTCTCTTATTCATTCTCTTGTAGCCTGCATGTCTCACTGCCTTCCTTCTCCCTCATCATCAGCATCATAATATTTTCCATCTGCTCTGAGAGAGGGAGACATAAACGAAGCCTGAGCCAGCATGAACAGCTGCAGGCATCTATTCCCATATATTAAAGTACGCCTAACCCCCACATATTCCCTTTATGTCGAGCCCATCACCGAGTACACTAGACCCCATTACTCTCATTAGCTTTTACGGCACTTGGCTGGTACAACATTTGCATTTGCGGGGAGTCAAGAGGACGGATACAGTTTTAGCAAAACAGTCTATATGACATTTGAAATGCACTCAAAATAATGTTTGTTTATTCATGTAGTTTATAGAGACGTATGATGTGTATCTCGCAGTACTAGGACAAACTGTAATGCTGTGTTGGCAGCTGATTTCCCTGAGGTCTGACACATAGATCACCTATCATGTCTGAAATCAACAAAACAATCAAAACAAATAAAGGAGCTTGCTGTGAGGTAATTTCTCTGCCTTAAAGTAAACCTGATGGAAACATTAGCATTAACATCAAAGGGATGTACCAGCCAAATCTGCTCCCAGTGCCTTAATACATTTTGACTTCAAATGTCTTGAAATGAGCTTAATTCAGACAGCTTCCCTACAGGCTGTAATGATGCCACGTGTTTTAATGAAAGGCACCGACTTCTTCTCCACAACACAAGTGACAGAATCAGCGAGGTGGATGGTGCAATTTCACTCCACTTCAATGCAGACAAACTTGTTCCACCCTATTTCAAAGAGCGCACTGACAATAGTCACCACAGGTACATTATTATGGACCAACTGTCTCTCAAGTACAAAACCACCAGGCTGAGTTGTAAGGCGGAGGCATCAAATAAAATTAAGTCTCCTGCTAGCCTCAATATGTCTGAAACCTGCTGAGGTAGTGTAACGATTTCACCGCTTTCGCTGTGCAGTTACAGCCGTTCAGACCAATCAAGACATGCTGTAATTTCCCTACGTTGCCCACTGCATATGCTGACGAGTCAATACCCATTGCTGTGACACTTGTCACAAAAGAACATGGCACAGTAAAGCTCTACAGCATAGAGCTTTACTTCACTTTATATCTGACCATCACATCATTTCTCTGTGCATTTTAATTAGCTGCTGCTGGAGTACCTTATCCCACCCCAAATATGTCTGCAATGTGCTGATGTATTACAAATTCAGCACTTTGATTTTGCATAAAGCCCCTATCTTTGAACTGAGCTTAATGTGTAGCACATTTTGCATTCCTGTAAGTGCAGCGAGTCTGTGTGTGTGTATGAGTGTGTATTGCACACATCTCCCCACAGCTCTCTGAGATACATTTATAGCAGGTAGTAAGCTGTCTTAAGTACCACAGAGGACTGTCTGTACTACAGTAATGGGCAGAGTTTGGGCTACAGTGCATACGCGTTTATTGGTCTTTCCTAAATTAATAAACAGTGTCCACACCACCCTCTGCTCGTATGTGTGTGTGGGTGTGTGTGTGTGAGTGAGTGTGCATGTGGCTGTGTGCATGCACGCACTGCAGGCTGAAGTCCCAGACCAGCTCAACAAGCTTAATACTATTATCAAGATTTACAGCGATGCTCATATGGGACTTACATCAAAATGGTTTGTGCACAGCACAGACAGAACCCATGTCCCAATTAGAGAGCCCGAGGAATGGCGGTACACACACAAACACACACACACAATCCCTTTCTCACACAATCTCCGTGCCTCACTATCTTTCTCTCTCAGACCCTTCTGCATATTCACAATCTCTTGAACTTTCTCTCCCTCACACATACATAAACACACACACATAAACACACACCACTCCCCCTGGGGACACTGCCTCTGGCCTTTGCGGCTGGAGGAGAGAAAAAGCGCTGAAACGGTAAAAAAAGAAAGAAAGAAAGTGAGAACAAGACAGGGAATGAGCAAGTGAGGGAGAAAGAGGCTGGAGCGGCATCCCAAACAGCTCAGGATGAACCCGTCGCAGCTTCAAGCCACAAAATGCTCCAAAAAAGTCAGCCCTGGCTGCAGTCTGTTGCATGGAAACCACTTATTTCCATTTAACACACAACATTTGACTCCATATTCTCAATCCAAAATTCATGAGAAATGAAGGCAACTCAGTCATTTTTCAGCAGGCAGCCTCCTACACCCTGCATGTATATGTTTCTGCATCTGTGCCTGTGTAAGCAGCATACATTAATGCATATGCCTGTCCTAAGTGTGCATGCACACGTGTGGCCATGCATGTGTGTTTCCAGAAAACGAGGAAGAGCTTTAATGATAGACAAGAAAGTGCAGACCAAGCATCTCCCTCCACGGGTCCCAGAGACCAAACGCAACTGCTGAGCCAGACATGTGGGGAGTGTTGAAATGTCTGAGGTGCTTTGGAGTCTCTGTTCATTAGAATAAAACATACCTAATATTAGATGCTCTCAGTGTCAATTCGAAACATCTTGATGATTCATTATTGGGTGCCAAAGCATTCTGTAATTCTCCTTTCACAGAGCTTTGGCATAGAAACAAATGACCACTTTCAATATTAAACTATCATGAATTATTCATGGGTGCTTGTAGGGCATTAGGCATGGAAATTTTAGACGGCATAACCTTGTGTAATATCAAAACAGCTTGTGATGAATGGAAATGCAGAGAGTTCCAAGAATTATTTTGAATTCTACAAGGTAGCACTTCAAAAGTTAATAACATGACGAGACCAAACTATAAGTTTCATTCACTTGCACTTGAAGACTTGAAATGAAGAGTTACTCATCCCACGCTTTGGCATGTAGTATATACAGCTTTTCCAACATATGGCACAGAATCAACTAGACTCGACTCTTCTTGCTTTAAGTACAAGGTACTACTTCCTTTTCTGCCGTAACTGCAGTGACAGTGCACACACACTTACAACAATGGAGAGGATACTGAAGGGATAACAAACACAGAAGTGTGTGCAGCACCTTAACCAACCATAGCATTGCTTTGTATCCTGCAGTTGTATAATATAATGACTAACATGCATATTAACACATTACAATGACCGGTGCACCCTCGCTTGGCTGTTGTCAGAATGTCCTGTCTTGCACAATGATGACACAGTCGTGTTGATTCTGTCAGACTGACAACAGTGAACAGAGTTTCCTGCCACCTTTTGGCATCACCTCAGCTCACTTGTGAATTCAACAGACATGATACCAAAAAATACCAGGCACTGAGTGCTGTCCACAATTTTTCCCTTGACGGCAAAAACAAAAAGAGGCGAGTAGAATGGAGCTGGTACCATGAATTGAAAAAGGGCTAACAGTGTTTTCTCAACTCATGTCACACCGGTGAAACATTATAAATTCTACATGAAAGCCTCAAACCTTAGGTCCTCATGGCAACTTTTACTTTCATCTTTAAAAAGATTTGTCGCCAAGTTGATCTTTGAAAAACTAAAAAAAAGAAACATTTATTCAGTAAACGGCCAGTTCAAGTGAGTTTGATGTTTCTGATGGCTCCGGACTAATGAGTTGTTAAATAAGTAGATCAGTGCCAAAACCACCCTGATGTGCGAGGCATTCCTCTGACTCAAGCTGTACCTCTAGAATGTAAAACAGCTCTATTTTCAGAATCAGACATGTGAGAGATGCTGATTTATGTGAGTCGTGCAAATATGAAATATGACTGAAGCTGACTCGTGAAGTTGACGGAAGCCTTGAAGTGCAACAGCTCTCCCTCTCCTCTCCCGAGTTTCCCTCAATTTCCATCTACTCTTCTCATCCTCTTTTAGCATCCTGGCCCTTGTTCTTATTCTCTCTTACCTTTTGTCTCTGACTATGTTCTGCACAGAGCCAGTGTTGTCTAACACCTCAGTGACTATTTACTTTTTCCACAAATTCTTTTCTTTGCCCTCGTCTGTACTCTTTCCTCTCACTATAATTTCTGAGCTTTGACTGAGCATTCACCCTGTGAGCTAACAAGAAAAGAAGAGAAATCAGAGAAAGAAGTCTTTCCTGATTTCAGCAGTTCCTCCTTCTCTTTCTCAAGGCCAGCAACAAACACACACCTTAACACCCACAACTGCATTTGCTCACAAAAGGCACAGTCTCATACATCCACACAGACACAAATGCATTCTCAAAGCAGAAGACAACAATCAATGCCGGCCAGTCACAGTTCAATAAGCAGACTAAACAATGTTGCTCCATTATTACTGTCTTGTTTAACCAACAGCACAAGAACAACACTGAGAATCAATGCACTGCCACGCGACAGAGTGTGTGTAAATACGTGTGTGTGTGCGTGTCACGGCGGAACAGTATGTGTGTGTCTGACCCACTCAGAGGAGCAGCCAGCGAGAAAAGGTCCTTGATGATTAAATGTCCACTTAAGCAGACCTCCGAGACATCTGTATGTGTTTATGTGTATGTGTATGTGTGTGGTAACCTATTCTATGTATCTGACATGGGGGAAACAGTAAATCTGCACTGATTGATTTTCTACAGGCAAATTGGTTGCAACACTTGGTCTACAATAGCTGAATACGATCGGTTTTGTTTCCACAGATTAGAGGGCCTTGTTTATAGTATCGACTGGAGATAAAGCAGGGGAACCCTTACCTGAAATAGCACTTTAAAGCTGAAAGTCTTTTGAATTTCAGTCTTTTTTCGGTGGCTATTTTGTTTTTCATCACCCCTCCTACCAACCAGATACCAGATACCATTATTGGCCATTTTCTTGAAGTAAAGCTTCATATGTTACAACTCTGCAACTACTTTGCTACTAAATGTTGCAAGACTTGTACTGTAAATAGAATAATTAAAAGTACAAGTAGAATTTACGTGTTTTACTCACATTACAACGACTATTAAACGCCACCAATAAACACAACTCCCTTTAACTCTTTTAAAGATTGCCCTAAAAAACAAGGTTATTGGTCGTCTGCACACGCAGCTTATTGGCTGCAGCTGTTGGCGTAGCCATTACATGTATTTACCATCCTTGGCAACTCTACACCCTGGGTATTGGCAATAACCTCAACCGTAATCCTTCCAAGTAGTTAGTGTGCCTAAATCTAACAAAAGTGTAACTTGACATTTTTAGTATTGTTACCAAGGTCAAGTATGAAGGTCCAATAGGCCTGTTTGTGGTACTGTAAGCGCCTACAGTTCATACCAACAAGTGACAAGGAGGGCTTGTTTTTAAAGGTTGAGTAATTAAAAAAAAATGTTATATTAGAAAATAAATAAGATATTCTAGTCATTCAAATAACTTTAATTTTTAGTTCCCAGACTTTCAGATATGCCTCTGTGACATCACCTTTAGGTTTCAGAAGAGCAGTTTTTGAGTGGACTGTTACGATCGTGCCATCTTGACACCACCGAACACCTGGCTACAAAAACGCACAAAGGGGGAGCGGTGTTGTGTCGAGCCAAGACTTTGGTACATGCTGGCTTGTGGCAGGCACTCACCCCCTGTCACTCAAAGTGGCATGCCTTATTATGCAGAACAGCAGAGCCTTCAGCCTGGGAGCCAGCCTCAAGTGGTCATTTAAAGAAGTGCTTTCTGGTGCTTCTGCAATGGGCTTCAATTTTCAGCCTAGAGGGCTACAGTTTGGGTCTCGCTTGAAGTGCTTGAGTATTGGAAAATTAAGTTTGGAAAACAAAAGATTGACAGTTGTATCTTGTTCAACACAATGTCCCCATTACCCAAGATAACCCACAATCCCTAGTGTGTACAAGACAATTTCCAGTGTGAGTGGCTGTCTGTATGACAGGATACCACAAGAAAAATGTTTGTTTTGTTAAGTTTTAATTATTATCATTATTATTATTTCAATTAAGAAACCCTTTCAAATATCATTTTGGGTACTATTTTGCACTAGGACTTGAGCTCTCTAACATTCAGGTCACTAAAAAGTCTGTATAACCCTGATGGCACCAGCCTGTCTGAAACTCTGGAGCATTTTGTTATCTTAACTCTCTGCTCTGTAAATAATTCATCGGACACACCTCCCCTTCTCAGCTCTGAAGACCAAAAGTGATGGAACTAAAAGCTTAAAGGACTTAAACTAAACTCTAAAACAGCACAGTGAGGAGGAAACTATTCTGGGAAGGTGAGAGCTGCTCTTTTCCCTGGAATCCTGCAACACAGGTGTCTCTCAGCTCAGGATCAATGAGGGGTGGCACAACATTTGTTCTCAAACTTAACTGTTCTGTGCTCCCAATTCCCAGTTTCTGCCAGTTAAAGAAAATAAATATCAGTAATCAAATTTCTAAAACATGACCTTTTACAAAAGGGAACTATTTTCATCAGTTTAAGTTAATATCTTAAAAGCAGGGATCTCTTCTCAACCGTCTACCACAGGTTTTCTTTTTTCCTTAGCTCAACATCATCTCCGAATGAAAGTTACCAGCAGCCTGTTGATCAGGTGCTGTTTCTGCTTCTGCAGCAGTGAGCGATGCTCTCCCTCCTGGAGCTCAACATTTTGGAATAAATACACAACAAAGAAAAAACAAATGTCAACTTGGACCTGACAAGATTGTCATTAGCTGCGAGATCAGTTCATTTTCAAACCAAAAATAAACTTTTGTGAGTTGTGAGTTGACCTGAGGCCAAAATGGCAGCCCTGCCCTCATTTTCTGACAAGACCTCAGCACAGAGCGGAGATAAACCAAAACCCTGGAGGGGCCCAGAGGAAGAAGCAACACAAATAACCACAACAACAATACAAGGATTTGGAGGAGCTAGAGGGAGCCATGGGCATTGTCTGGCTTTATTCAGCTACTTTCTGCTTCTTTTGAAACTGTTCCTTGGGTGTAGATGACATTTCTCAGAACAGAGAAGTAGGGAAAAAAACACTTCAAATGTTTCTGCAAAGTTTTCCTCCATGTGCCTTTTGTTCAAAGTTTAAATCTCCCTTTCCCGCAGGAGGGAAAGAAGAAAGGGGAGAAGGGGAAGACACTTGGACGAAAACGGAGAAAGACGAGGGGGGGTGAAGAAGGGACGGACACAGGACAGAGAAGGATACACAGTGAGGAGAAAACGGAGAGGGAAGATCACAGATGCTTATTACATGTTCTTTTGATGTGGTGAATCAACCCTGCTGTAACAGTATGACATATGCCTCACTCTATGTTCACAGGAAAAAGTAACCCCACACACACATGACGTCATTGGCAGAAATACAAATCATATAGCTTACAGATGGCTCCTTGCCACACAGTACGGACCACAAAGCAGATTTCAACAAGTAGGCAACAATGTCATGATTGTGTGCAGCTGGTACAGTTGCAACCAATCTATCTGAGGTAGATGTCCAGGCATGATGCGGCACTCTCTGGTATGCTGCTGAAAAGCCAAGACTGATAATGTAACCCTTGAAAGGATGGAGGAGATGCTTAAACACGCAGAACATCTTATTAGCAGCTAGTATTACCCCTGATAGCATAGCAGCCGGGTCACTCTAAGTTCCATGTAAAAGTAAAAATCATCAATAATTTGATTAAAGATGATACATCCCGTCTCCTGGCAACTTTGAAACCCAAGAAATTACATAACAGTTTGGATGAATTTGGTGCAAACACAATTAGGTTGAGAAATGTGCAGGAAACTTTGAGTATAATGAATCACTACAACTGTACAGGTGGCTCTTCCCGCCTTTCTGAAACTCCAACTGCTAAACTATCAGACTGTTCCAAAAGAGCGACAGGATATACCAAAGCAGCCAAGAGCACAACAGCTACTGCATAAGGAGACACAGTGTCTATCCCCACATGTACTTTAACTGCCAAACTAACCATTCAGTGCCATTATATACTTGTGTATGTGTGTGTGTGTGTGTGTGTGTGTGTGTGTTGGCTGCTGTCTGGAAACCCCCTTGTATATCTGTGTTCAACAGGGCAGAGACTTGTCCCTTATGTGCTGTGTCTATGCAGTGTGAGAGTGTGCGTGCGAGTGTGTGCGTTCCCAGTATTGGCGGGCTGATTGAGCCACATGTCATTGGACAGTGAGCCAGTTTGTGTTCTGAAAACCGTTACCGCACCACTACACCAGCTGTGCCTCGGGGAGATGATGGTGATGATGATGTTGGCAATGGAAGAAAAAAAAAAAGAAAAGAAAGGGAAGCACAAAAAAGCAGAAAAAGCTCTTAAATGTGTTGGATCGCAGCTTCAGATGTGAAACACCTGTGTGTCATTGTGATCTATTGATGCATTTTGAGAAAACATGGCCTTTATAGTTGTGTAAAATGCCCTTCATCACTGACGAGATCAGAGCGAGATATTTTCTCTTGTTTGTGTGCCCTTTGTTCAGAGCTGAGAATGCAACTCAAACGCCAAAGTGCAGAACTTGCGCTGACACTCAAGAGTTCTTCAATCCAAAATGTCCAAATAGAAAACAGGCTGTTTGTCAGTTTGACAAGTAAAACACTGCAACACAATAAAATTTAATTTCTCTGTTGATTTTATAAAGGAAAACAAAGAAAATTTAATTTTCATCTAAGTCTTTCTCAGTGACTTTAATTTCACTTTAACCACCTGCAGTGAGTATTCATTCACTCATTTCTAAAGATGCACACTTTAGATCAGCAAGTGAGAGAATGAGATGAATGAGGCTGTAACAAAGCTAAAATGAAATAAAATGCATTCGTTTGCGTTAAATGATGCTGGGAAAACACCAATATGCCCACACAGTCCTGATTAAAAGCAGCGCTGCTCCAATAAAAGTGTTCCTCATTACTGACTAAGTTGTTTACAACATCAAAGTAGCTATGTAAATTCCTAGGGAATAAACTCTGTAAGACCAGAACGTGGTTCCAGTTGTTACATTTTTTTCTCCAGTCTTTGGCCATGTTCCTCGCTGAAGGACAACGGATAATAACACAAACAAATATCATTTGGACGAAAGGTGTGTTTCTCACATTATGCGGTGCCCCCTTTGTCTGATGAACTTATTCATGCTGTAACTTTCCTCGGTTGAGGCATCTGTGTGTGCTTGCGACTTCCATGTAATGTTACATCTAGATTTCATCATCTGTCAGATCACAGCAGGGAGCTCCAATCTCCTCATCCTCCGAAAAACACAGATAATGATGCGATACTTCAACATTTCATGAGCAATGTGTCACATGCCATCCATCTTTGATTAAAACAAGTGCTGATCCTTGTGTGCAAGTGCGTGTAATGATGGAGCCAAAGTTTGGAGCGGAGGTGTTTTAAAACCCTGCTTGAATCAATGAGACATTAAATGAGCTTTAAATGCTGTGTTTGATTTGATGGATTTGCCACAGTGTGTTTAGTTTAGTTTGGTTTAAATATTTTGGGCACAGGAAAATAGTTCATTATTAGTCATTTAAGTAAAGTACAATAGTTTCTTTCATGTCATAGCTGTATATATATTTCACATTATATCATTAGAATATTAAACCTACTGCTTCTGTCCTTGACGCAGAAATTGTCAACAAAATATTTGCTGAAAAGTGGCACCTCACAGTGAGAAGGACTGTACTGACTCCATCTGACCTCATGCAAGAAACCTCATAATGAGCTACGATGAACTTCATTTAAGCAGCACAGCAGCAACAAGCAGTGAAATTCAAGACTAGCACTGTACATACTTTGACCCCCGAGCCTTCCAGAAATCCTTAGGGGATGGAAAACACAAAACACCACAAGCAGGAAGAGTAAGAACTGAAGAGCGTGATTCGTCGGGTCAATCGCTTTTTTTCTTCTAATAAACGTCAATAAATGTTGTAAGACAATACAGCCCAGAGAGCCAGAGGAGCACAGCACACACACATGTGCGCGGGCGCATGCACAGTCTGTGTGGGAGAGAATCAATGAATACAAAGCATAGTTGAAACATGCTATAAACAACAGCACAATACAAGTCTGTGGGCCTGTACTTTTATAGCTGCACTGCTGAGTCACAGTGTTGAGCACCCTATAGTAAAAACTGACTTTCACTCCAAGGCTGCTGAGACATTGCAGGGGAGAAGATCTTAAATCTCTCAATCATTCAAAACAACTTTAAAGCTTTCATCTGCTGACCTCATCACCACCCCGTTTAATGTAAGCCTCTTTGAAAACTGTCTTTCCAAAAAGTTAAATCTGATCATCTCCACCAGGATCTGGCTCATTGCTTATTAAAGCTGGACCTCAGATTATTTTAAGTCACTGAATAAAGGCGCTCTAAGTCCTTTAACTAACTTTAACTTACCATCTGAAATTATTTAACATAATCAAAGTTGAAATATACATTTTATCCTTGATTGGATTTTAATCTGACTGTAAAATACAAAATGAAAATGAATAAATAAATATGAATTAAGTCATTTACCACTAGTCACTGAATAATGCATTTGTTTTATATACTTCATGTTTTTATTAATTCTGCCTACCCAGATGGTCAGCTTTTATGGATTCTTTAAAAAATATGCTGTGCACATGAAGTGGGATTGTTCCTCAAAAGTGTAGTGTCCAAAGTTTGTTTACATGTCCCTCCTGACCCAACATGTTTTTATTCATATTGCTCCTTTCTCGTTTCACTCAATATTAAATGATTTCCCTATAGGAAACCCTGCATAACAATCTCTGCACACCAAACAAAAGGCAGAGACATTTTTAAAAAATATATATATGCAATAAAGCACAAGGTATGAAACGCAAGCAGTCATAATGTAGAGGCATAGCCTGCAGGAAAACAATGCCCAATCTGTTCTGTGCAGTCTGACAAGGCAACAAGTGATGAATAAATTCAGTTTACATTTTCACACTGAAACTTTTGGCCACAAAAGGCAAACGCTCTCGCAGTCAACAACCTCATTCATTTTACATCAGGCAAAGAAGAAAAAAAAACCTGCTGCTAACTTTGACTCTGTGTAGCATTGACCAACTGTCTTCACAGACAACTAAACAAACATACTTTTCAATGTGTTTTCGTGTCACACCAGCTGACTCCATCTTTAGTTTGGAAGTAGGAGCAGAATGAACCTATACATTACACTGTCAACTGTCAGTTTTTACACACAGCCTTGGCAAATGTAGCTACAGGTCGTCCTTTGGTGTAAGAATATACACAAAAGGAGAGGGCTTCTGTAAGTCTTCTTCAATCACAAACACACAAGACCAGAAATCAGTGTTACAGCTCAACACACAGCTCCTGTGTCTTCCTGCACTTCTGTATTTTCTGTGTCTTTGATGTTTGATTGAAAAAACGGCCCTGTTCAGTGTCAAAAACTCTGGTCTGAGTTTCACAGCACTGACACTTTTCTTTTATCCTCATTATCTGACAAATAGCCACTTACACTTTGCTCTCCTGAAAACAATCTGCTAATTTAGATTAAGTGAGTATAGACCTCATTCCTGACCTCTAGAGGCTCAAGTGAAACTATAAACCTGCCCATAACTCTTGCCAAAACCTGACAACTAGCCAGTTTTAAAGTGAGGGTGATGCAAACAGCAGAGCTTCTGCGTGACTGTAAATTCAAGTGGGGTGAAATTATTCAGTCATCCCTTTTTCACGGTTTTCTTCATCAAATCTCTTCCCTCTCTCTGAGAACTGTGATTAATTACTCACCCCGCAGTCTTCTCCTATCTCTCGTGCTTGATGTCCCTATATCCAAGTCACTATATCTTCCTCCCTCCCACCCGTTCAGCACTGCTCTGCCTGGCTTTTCTGAATCCCTACCTCTTTCACCCCTGTATGATCACTTCTTTTCCTGAGGAACAAAAGATTTTTACAGTGAAGACTCATTATTCTCGCTCCGTTCTCTCTTCTCTCCACCTACATTACCTTCCTACAACCTGTTCTCCTCTGGGGGGGAAGAAAAAAATGCTGTGTGCATGGATAATTCTGGAAAATAGGTATGTGATATTTCATCCCCACACACACACACACACGCGAGCACACACAATGGACACACAAAACATGCCTCCTCAGCAAAGTACTGCCCATATTCATTAGCCACTTAGAATGCTGTGTTCAAATGAATCAAAGCAAACTGCTTACACGTAATCTTGTCACCCGCAGAGTAAAATATATCGGGTTCCCTTATTACAGTTGGTGTGAAGCCAAAATAAGTGAATGGACCATATGTATGTCTATTGTACATTGTGTGTGTGTGTGTGTGTGTGTGTGTGTGTGTGTCTTTGCGGTGATCAAACACAATAAACTAACTGAATTCTACAAGGATTCTGTGATTTTTATACATTTTTGCCTGCCATTGTGTGACTGTGTGTGTAGGAGAGTGTGTGTGCGTTTCATGCCCTTGTTTTTCCTAAGCCTACACAGGGTACAGTAAATTACATCATGTCTACAGCAGGAAAACAGGCAACCAAAAACCTTTTTACAACACATGCTAAATCCCCTTTTTCACGGCATCCTACAGAATTACAATGTACTCTTTCAAAGCAGGCATAACTCTCGTGTATTTCCGTGTGTGTGCACGCGCACATGTGCAAAGTGCAGACGTAAGCCTGAGGGGTAAAAAGTTACAGTGGCGATTATAGTAATTATGGTTTCAGGTTTTTGCATATTCCTTGAGATGGACCACTAGATTACCAGACAGTTTGGCACAGTGAGGGAGAGAGTGGGGGAAAAGAAAAGAGTTACTGTTGGGGTGGGGGGAAGGAGGGAGGGAGCAAGGAAGAGTAAACGAGAGAGGAAACCAGCAGAAAAGGGGGATGTGAAAAGGGGAGCAAGAGAGGAGAGAACAAGAGTTACAAAGGAAGAGAAAATAGAGGCGACAGACACGAAGAGGAGAAAGACTAATCCTTCGAGCGGCTTCCCAGTGCCGCTGAGCCCGCTTGCTCGCACCCTCCTTCTCCTCGTCCTCAATCCTCTCTCCACAACACGAGTTGTATGGCCTTTTACAGTGCGGCTTTGTTTCGTATCAAAAAGGACCATGAATGTCAAGTTCTCCAAAAAAGAAAAACTGCACCTTTTCCTTTCTTCTTCTTTGCTCTCTCTTTGCTCTCCATTTTTTTTTGTTTCCCCATCTTTCTATTCCCAACCCTGTCCCTCAGTCCTTTTTTTCTCCTTCCCTCTCACTGTCTCAATACAGGACAATGCACATAACAAGCTTTGCACGGAAACAAAAAAGGGCCCGGGTCCCAGCCTCGTGGACCCCCTGTCGCAGCACGTCGTCTTTTCTCAATGGCAGCTTAATTACATATTCATGGTGACACAAATAAGACTCGCTTGCTCCAGCACACAAACACGCCACTCAGCCAAAACACCCAGCACCCATCTGCTGGTCGTGTGTCTGCCCTCAAGGAATTGTTCTTTTAAAATGGAGCACATGTACAAATGTGTTGTTTTTGTGTGTCCTTGCGTGTGTGTGTCTGTGTGTGTGTGTGTGTTAAAGGAGTGACACCTGTGCAATGCTGTGGCTTATAAGGTTTAACACTGCAGAACTATGAACTAATACTGTAAAAACAATACATGCATCCTCAAATCTGCAACCTGCCACTAATATGAGTGCCATGAGCAAAAAATCTGGAGACACAGCAGATTGGTGCTTTGGCATGAATCCAAACAAAGTGTCAGAGGCAGACACAAGAAGGGACAGGGGATTAAGCTGAAGAAGCAGAAGTTGGTTCTTTATATACACACACATACACAGAGGCAAACACACATACACACAGAGGAAAAAAGTGTGACCGGTAATCGCTTGTCTCCAACAGGCGCAGTGTGCTGCTTGTTGTTTTTGAAGCAAATAAACCAGTGCTGGCTATTTACTGGAGGTTTTACGGTATCAAATAAAAAGAATATATAGACCATGAAAATCCTAAGCTGCTGGCTGTGGATAGAGGCAAGGCCTTAAAACAAAGAGATCCAGGGTGAGATTTCAATGGAGAGCAGCTGGCATGGTGAGGAGCTCCATTTCTCTACCTGTCTCTTTTCTTCTATGCTTCTTTTTAGTCCCATCTCTCTGTATTTGATCCATACGTGCATCAATGTGTGTGTTTGTGTGAGTGTGTGTGTGTGTGTGTCAATGTGTAGGTAAACACTCTCCCTCCCTCTGGCTGACTGATGAGTTTCCATGACCGCACACACATACACACATACACACACAATGTCCTGCTGCTTGTGGGCTCCGTTCAGAAACACAACAATATGTCCACTGTTTGGGCCACAGTCTAATTAAACAGTGTAAATCTAACTAGAGAAAGAGACAGAGTGGTGAGAGACAGCAGCAGAGGAGGAGAATAATAGACGAGAGCAAAAAGTGTGTGTGTGAGAGAGAGAGAGAGAGAGAGACGAAACAGAATGTCAGAGGTAGCAGATGGGAAAGACGAAAACAGGACAGAGAAAATGAGAGATAGAGTCAGAGAGAGGAGTGGGAACAAATGACAGCAGAGAGGAATTGAAACGATGGACAACAGTACAGAAATCTGTGGCCTGGCACTCAGTGGCCCCGGTCCACGGAGTCCAACTGTTTATTGTGGGAATCAAAGACACCCAGTTTCTCTTCACAATCGCTGCAAAAAATAGCAAAATAATTTATCATAGATGCAGCTTTAAAGACTAATTTAACTATAGTTGCATGGGCAACGAGTAACATTTAGTTGTTCTGATTTAAAATTAAATATTTACTTCAAATTACTTACTAGAATAATCTATAGGGTTTACATAGTGTTAGATGTGTTTTACTCTTCAGTGCAGCAAAACAATCTGACTTTACAGATAATGAACTAAGTGTGTGTCTGTGTCTGTGACAACATTGAAATAGGCTTATCATTTTTATTTATTTATTTATTTTTTTGCAGCGCAGGACTGCATGGGACCAGTGGGAACTATATAGTAGGCCATTGATTGGGAACAAACGGCTTTCTCTCAGAACACCCACCCCACTAGCACACAGACACGCACACACAACTAAGTAAAACAAAAAGCCTGGAAATGAGAGCCCCAAATGAGGCCTTAGGTTTCGCAGGCCATGAAAAATTCATAATTCCAGATCTTTACATGAAACTCTAGAAGGAATTAGGCCTAACAGCAGGAGACGCTGGGAATCAGTTTCAGAACATTTAGCTTCTCCTTTCTCTTTTTCCTCTTTTTCTCTTGCTCTGGCTGTCTGTAAACATGCACGCTCACAGCCGCGAATGCACACCCAAACAGGCTCAGTTGGACACACTCATACACAGGGACGCATTCTTATGTTCCATCCTGGGTTTTCCCCTGCGGAGAGTGAGAGATAGTAAATGGTGCAAGCGGAGTGACGCAGTTTGTCGACACAGCCTTTTGAAAACCACGCTTGCTCAAAAAGCAGACTTCGTCTCTGCCTTTTTTCAAAGAAGAAAACATGCCAGCAAAGTTGTCAAGTGCTATACAAACAGCCCCCATTCAGCCTCTTGATTCTTGCAATAAGCTGAGCTGTAATTGCTATGCATTGCAATCCGCCATACCTAAAATGCACAGAGCTGTAGGTGGACAAGACAAGGTCGAGCATTTTCACAACCCAACATAAAATCTATTGAGTGAACATATGAACCTGCAAGCTGATGGGAAGGAGAGAAAAAACTCGCCAAGACCCATTCAGCAGCTAACATGGAACATACGACAGAACGATAGATAGAAATGATAGGAAACGGTGAGCAGAAAAATGTCTCATCGCTGGCCACACTTCGAGAAAGAGTCTATGAAATGTATGGATGAGTAAGCAAGGACAAAAAAGAAGGCAGAGAGGGCAAGGGGGATCTGCCATCACTATGCTGCCGCTAGCAGCAGGAGGGTCTTCTACACAAAACAACCCCAGACACATTCAAAGACTCCCTTTCACACACACCCGTGAACGCCTGTCCAAGCGCACACACACACACACACACACACACACACACACACACACACACACACACATTAGTACGCTCACATACGCACACACAGAGAATGCAGACAGAATGCAGCATTGTTTGACCGAAGAAATATCTTGCTGTGTGTGTGTATGTGTGTGTGCGTGTGTGGCAGTCAGTCAGCTTGTCAAGTCCTAGTGGAGTGATCAAAGCTGGTACAAACCACCCAGAGAGATCTCTCCCTTCCTCATCCATTCATCCGTTCGCTCTCTCGCTCTGATACAGAAAAAGCATCAAATTTACCACATAAAACCTGCACAGCCAATCAGATTGTGTTGGCTGGAGTAGTACAGCCAATCAAGTTGGCCTATTTATTTTGCAATAATTCCCAGCTGTCCCCCTACAAGCACTGAACCCTGGATGGCTGCAGTGCACCATGGGACAGGATCAGAGCATAATGGGAGACAGCATGGGAGCACTGACAATATCATAATGCCAAGCGTGTGCACGCACATTCACACACATGCAACGTGAGCTCTGCTGGAACACTGTAACAATGCCAAGTTCACACACATGTACGAAATCACACCATCACCCACCCACCCAAAGTGCTAGTGCACTCACGCACACACACGCACACATACACCACAGGAGTTCTCTGAGAACATCCCAAAGCTGCCAAGATTTTGAACGCACACATACACACACCTCACAGCAGCACTTTGAGTACATCTTTACACCTCTGCACCATCAGGTTCACAAATATACACCTACACACCAACACCTACCTGCATAGACACACAAGCTTCAACACAAGCGGATACACACCCCCGCATTTCTTTCAAAAGGTGCTGTTTTAAATCAGCTGTGAAGCTCAAGGTATATATTTTCAGTTAAAACAGATCCCAGAATAGAGGAGTGTGTTAAATTTACAGAATCAGGAACTATGCAGCTAAAATATAACATACCACAGAAATACTGTATGAAGGTCTGTAACCAGATCCAGGAACACAACAAATGTCTGACAGTATACACTATAGCAGCTGAACAGTAGGACCTGGATACAGCGCAGCTTAGCCTTCATTATGAACAAGGGGACTTTTCTTACTGTGTCGAACCATCTCGACACCCATTTGTTTCAGATCAAATGTAAGGACGGTTAGCAAATGGCTTTTTAATAGGCCCAAAGGCTTGAGGGTGGGACTTAGCGGGAAGGCTGACACATGTACTCGAGCTGGCATGAGAGGATCTCAACTAACACTCACCTCTTATTGTATGTGCACATGTCAGTGAGTGCATGAGTGTGCGTCTGTGCAAAAGACTCTTGTATCACAGTTTCTATAGCTCTGTGAAGTCAGCAGGAAGATATCTAGGATATCTACATGGCCAGATTAAATGACTTAGAGCTAAGAAAAAAAAATAGAGAGAGTTCATTATAAAATGCTTAGAAGGCCCCTGGATGTAAAGCAGAACGACTTGGATTGAATCCATCCTGTGTGTACTCAAAGTGGATTAAAAATATATGGCGGTCCTCATTAATTATCATTATTAGGTTTCAATCTTCGGCAGCAACCGCATCATTTCCACCAACACCATCATCCAGAACGTCATTAGTCACGACCTCAGGAACACACTCTGCTGCTAAACTTAACCAAACCACATATTCCACAGCGGAGTTAAACTGCAGGCAACAAGACACTCAATCATGCATGAGCAGAACTAAACAGCAGAATAATGTGGTTAAAAACAATTCTTTGTATTTCCCATTCAAAGACACAAAAGAAGCCCACAGAAACAGAGTTTGTAACGTGCAGGAAGTTCTCTGCCTGAGACAATAGGGAATTGAATCCAGCACTGATGCACAGAGAGGATCAGCTATGTACACAAAGAACCCCACTCCCCCCACGGTTAGGTCGACGTGTTTGTGTGTTCTGTCCTATTCAACAGAACAACTAATGGAGTGACTCCCCGCACACAAAGAAACGACTTCAGACACATGAGTCAAGTTGTTTGGAGCAAAGGAATAACAGACACAAACATGACAGTGCGGGGGGGCAGGAAGAGGAGAGCCACAGGAACGTAAACCTTTAAAGAAGGGGAGGGTCTGAGTTTCATCTGTCAGAAAAGCATCAACTTGTTTGTTTTGCAATTATCAGATTTCTCCACACAAGTCAAATTGAGTCGCATGTCAGTGGCGAGGTGCGATTTATCAGAGTTGGGGTGAAAGCCTGCTCAAATCGTGTTCCTAAATTGCAATGTATTGATTTAACAGTAAACCAATAGAGAACAGTCATAATGAATATTGGTGGGAGTTGCTGAAAATCTGTTCCCCAAGGCAACAAGAGAAAAAGGTGGCTGCGACATCATGTCCAATTACTGGATATATTCAGCACACAAAAAAACCCGGGTCAGTCAGTGAAGTTGATACCAATTTGCTGACTACATTCTGGGGTAGCCTAAGTTCCAAATGCTTTCAGAGGCTTTCAAGTGGAATATTAGTTGAATAATGGAGCGTATATTATGGAGGCAGCCATAACACTGAATCCTGATAGGACGTTAGAATATTATACTTAATAAGGGATGAAATCCACAATAAGTTGCTATGATAAGGTCAAGCTTAGGTTGCTGAGGCTATACAGAGGGAAGTGTGGTGAATTAATCAGCTTGGTGAAACAACAGAGAGGTTGGCCACTAATGCTTTTAGATGAACATTAACAAGGCACGAGCTCTCTCTCCCAGAAGGTCACAGAGAGTGTGAGAGCGAGAAGTATGACCGTCTCTTCCCTTCAGCATTTTCTCAGGAGCAGCTTATTCTTGCACTGTGAATCTCTCAGACCTCGATGCCCTGTAACATAGAAACGTCTTCATGGTGGAAAGTTAGGCTGCTTACTTTGGGGCTTCACTGAGTCTGTGACCCTGCGATATCCTCCAGTAACATCAGCCGTTGGTGTGGCTGCGCAGTCTCTCTTTAGAAATATCACTTTAATATTGCTCTTCTGCTTCACTCGGGGCGTGTGGTGAGAATACACAACAGCTTATCATCTGAACAGCGTGGTGCTAATACAGCTTAGTCATGTGTGTGCGCATAGCTCTTTGGACGCTATCACAGGATAATGATGATGGTGATCTGATGGCACTTTGTCTTCGGGTCTGCGGGTATATTCCTTCTGCAGGCTCCTACTGTTGTTGTGAAATGTGTGTGCGTGCGTGCGTGAGCGCGCGCGCGTGCGAGCGCGGTACTTCTGGCGGCTCCGAGTGTTTGTGACTTTCTGATCAATTTTCCAATCGGAGCAGTGAAGCGTCGCCTCTATTTAGCTAAGTGCTCTGCGATCAGACACCAGTCGCCTGGTCGTGGACTCCCAAGTCCTCCCCTTTAGTTTTCACCTTGATTTAACTGCAGCCTCGCTGTTGATTTGTCCATCTATTTTAACGACAAAGCCTCTGGATTATCGAATTCGGACATGGAGCTAAAAGTCCTCCTCCTCCTCCTCCTCCTCCTCTGTGTGGCTCGGGAGTTTCCACTGCCACATTCGCAGCCCATTTATTTACTGCTATTTATTTATTTACCCTCCTTCCTCCAACACACACACATGCATATTACCCCTCTCCCTAACTGAATTCACCGCGAGCCAGTTTTCATGAATTAACCACTCTGTGAGTGGTTTGTAGTGGGGGGGGGGGGGACGTGCACTGCGAGTTGTGCCTTTCAGTTTGTATGCGCAGATACAGCGGGTTCCCACCTGAAGACGCCGGCCGTGAGGCACCATCAGCACCAGCTCCGTTTACATGGAAATACAGCAAAGGAGAGAGAAAAGTAAGCGGTCGGGTCGGAGCTGCCTCTGCCTCTCCGCCTACATGCCGCTGCTGTCATCTGAGCGATGAAGGAGCAGCTCCGCCGCTTTCAAACAATTAAGGTGTTTCCAAAAAAAAAAAAAAAAAAAAGAACAGAGGTCTGAGAGGAGACGCGCTCTCCCGCCTTACCTTGGCCGACTCCTGGCTGTGCGAGCACCAGGAGAACCAGGATCCCGGCGTGGCGCACATCCTCACCAAGCTGCAACCCCCGAGTCCTATTCCACTTCTCTGTCCACTTTTCCCCATTACCTGCAACGCGTAAAACACATAAACACGCAAAAACTCCTCGGTCCACGGTGGAGAGATTAAATGAGGAGAAAAAAAACCCACCCCCTCCACCGGCACAGGATCTGCTGATTAATCAAACGAGTCCAAAGCCAAAAGGTGGGTAGGTGTGTACAGGCTATGTAGTCCCGATGTTTTAAGTCCCGTCTCACACGGCGCAGGTTGAGCTGTGAGAAAGAGGGAGAGCTGGTGGGAACAACCACGGGGTCCTCTGACTCGTGCCTTGCCACTACGCTCTGCTTCTCTCTCCGTGCGCTCTCTCCTTCTCCAGTCTCTCCGTTTACGCAGAGAGAGAGAAATGCCACCGCCCTCTGGCTACCACACTAGACTCTCTCTTTCTCCCTCTCTCCTTCACTCTGCCTCCCTCTCTCCCCCCTGGCTTCTCCTCCAGTACTTTAATGACACAAAAATCAGGAAGGGAAATAATATCTCACTCAAACAAACACCTGAATGCATCACAGCTGCTTGTCTGACTTTATTGCTGGCACTTTTAAAGGATGAGGAGCAGGCTGTCGCTCCCTCGCTCCTGCTACTATCTTGAAGGCTCTAAATAACCACATCATACTTTTTTGGATCCAGACTTCACACACACAAACATTATTTCATTTCTACTTTATTGTATTTCTTTTTTTATCTCGAGATATATTATTCTGACTTTTTTGAGACTGTCTCTAATCCATGCTATCAGCCTACTGCCTGCGCGCCTGTGCGCCTGTAATTGCTGCCGGTGTGGAGCAAACCGGAGCCACGCTTCTCCGACAGCTCACCAACTGATGTCTGCCCCCTGACGGCCACGTCCGCTCCACCCGCACCAGGCGCCACAGTGAATCTCTGTAGAAGAGTCCATCGAGTTTATTACAGGCAGTGTAGCACTGAAACCAAAATGCTTTAGCTTTGGTTAACTGCATAGGGTTATATAAGCAATATGGCACCATTTTACAATAGTTGTGTTGTTATTATGGTATGTGTGTGCAGCAAGCATTTCAGTTTGGAAGTCACTCACTCACACAGCTACTGTATTTACTACAGTAGCAAATATGAAAGAGTGCACGTTCATTTCGCTTCACAAGATTTTTTTTTCACTGTCAACACAACATCAAATATCGAAATGAGAATCATGCTACTTGAAATGACCCTAGGCTTGTTTTACATTTCTACATTCCCACTCCTATTTTTATCAACACATTCATGTGGCAGTGCATCTAAATCTCTGTGTGTGTCATCTCTGCAAAAAAAAAAACAGATATGTATTACATCAGGCTACATTTGGCGACCTATAACCAGTGTCACCTTCAAATGTCTGACTGCTCATGACAAACATTAACATTTAAGTTGTGTCAACTCAAAACAAGCTCCGTTCATGTGTCTATGTGTGTATGTGTGTTGGCGGCACGCAGTCACACACTCCTCCAGCTAACATAACTCTCAACGGTATCGCTGCACAGTCATTTGAGCAGCACAGCCTGGATCATGCATTGTAAATGGCAATAGTAAAATATGTGCTTGGTGCCATTTGTCACCACTGCAGCCCCACAGCTCAGTGACTACCACTGGAAGTAGCTGCTACCCGCAGGGACCTGTAAAAGCCTTTTTATTCTGCCACTTTATTGGGAATAGGAAAGCAATAAGTAACACAAGAAACATATGGCACACTTGGATATGGATCAGCACTTGCACTAGCAACAGTCAATTGGAATGGGATTTTCACAGTTCCATGTGGTAGTGCAACATATATACTTTGTATGCAGTGCCAATGTGATATTTAAAGGGATAGTTCAAGTTGTTTGATGTGGGGTTATGTGAGGTGGTCATGCATAATCAGTGCATTACTGGTGGTAGATTTGGATCAGTGCTGCCAGTTAGGAGAGGAAGCATGGAACACCAGCAGAGTTAAGTGCTACAGAAAAGGAACAATACTGAAACAACCCACTGTCCCTTTAAATGTACACTTCATGTACGATATTTTCAGCCACACAGTTATCTTCCTATCAAAAGAGTACTTTACTTTTCTTTTTCTCAAATGCCAAACTAACTACCCCATTCTACCTTCCAGGTGTCTCTATGAACTACAGTGTAATCAGAGGATTATCAAAAGAAAAAAAAACAAACAGGGAGTGATATAGACTGATACAGATAATCATGATCCCCAGAGGATGAACCTTACTAACAGATTATCACTACAGTTTTCATCTAGCGCCATTTTGATTCATAAACAGCCATCAATCTCAGCTGCATGTCATGTTTGGTCCTAACTCTCAAAAGTTAGCATGCTAACAATCATCATCAACAAGCTCATGTAACTGGTGAGAATTTGAGCATTTAGGTCAAAGCATCACTGGGCTCATGTTCAACTTCACAGAGGTGCTAGCATGACCACATGATACTTGATTGGTCATTAATAGAATCAGCCTACACATTGTACACTGCATAACGTCTACTTATCTTTTACCCTGTTGCACCATTCAAAATTGATTTTAACAGGCTTTTGAAGAACTGCAAGTCCCATTGCTTTTCCACTGTTTTGCTAACCCTCCTCCCAGCCATGTGCATTTGTTTTCAATGAAGCCAGCGAGAAAGCAATCAAAAGAGTGGTGGATGACGTTATCATATATGATATTATGACGTGTATATATGTGTAGTCTTATCCGCAATAAACAAGAGATTACGGGTTACTGGGTGTGTTTGTGTTGTGGTGCCACCGAGATGAGAGCTGGGACACCGGGGCAGAGGCACTGATCTTGCAAAGTTGGTTTTCAGCCAAGAGACTCTAGGTCAGGCATGGGCAAACTATTCCACAAAGGGCCGGTGTGGCTGCAGGTTTTCGTTCCAACCAAGCAGCAGCACACCAGACTTGAGTCATTCAATCAACTGATCTCAGTCTTCAGACAGCTGATTGGTCAAACCGTGTGCTCTTGGTTGGCTGGAACAAAAACCTGCAGCCACACGGCCCTTTGAGGAATAGTTTGCCCATGCCTGCTCTAGGTGGAAGACAGAGAGCCTCCATTCTCCCTTGTAACATGTCACAAATCATATAGAACCATCACAATTACTCTGAAACTGTTTAATTAAGGTACAAATGTGGCATAGTTAAGCTAAAAATCCTGCATGTTCCTCTTTAACACACTTTCAGACCAAGTCTTCACTCTAGATACAACCTCATACTCTTGGAAAAGCAGACAGACCACTATAGAAGTTATTTTAAATGTTGAATGTGAACCTGCTAACTCCTCCTCATTTTTCACAGTTTGGATTGTTTTTTTTACCCACTACTGTGAATGGGAGATGCACATACTGAATAACTCCTCCACTTAAGCTGAAAGAATAAAGATTGTGGTGTGCTACCCTGTCTGCCCTAGAGCCCACAAGATCTACTTTAACTAAGCTCCCTGAGGACTTTGTCACACTGTCTCCATCTCCCCTTTTCTTTGACTGTGAGGATCATCAAAGACAACCCAGCATCACTTTATTCATGTTTATCATCATTACAGAGATAGATATACAGTGTGAAGAAAGTTGAACATATTTTCCCATCGGTTGCTTGTGCCTGTAACCCATAGCATCAAAGACACAGCGATAATGAGAGGGAGATACCGAAGACAGCGTAGAAGGAGATATTAGAGGATATCACCACCTTGATAATGCAGATCACTGGGTGAAAGACAGGTAGGCTACTTTATTTTATGCAACCCTAATTTGGCGAAAAGTGATCCTTGTTCTGTTTTGCTATCAATAGTGTATTATATTACAGACAGTGTGCAACCTAATCACTAATGGCATACAGCCATTTAAGTATAGACCATGGAACAGTTACATATTTTACAGTCTATACTCAAGCACTTCCCTTCAGAGACTTACATGAGCAGTTCAAAACCACCTTTATGTCTGGCTGGGTGCAGTGACTCCTTTATAGTTACTTGTTGTCACTGTTGCCAGGGAACCAGTGGTGACTGGGGACAGTCCACCATAAAAATCAAAAGTTGTGGTTTTAATATTTCTGTGCAGATTTAATAAACAACTCACCACATGTTAATTTGTGAACATTAAAGACTTTAACCCTTGGAGAGAGGCAGGTAAAAAAATCCAAGCCCAGTCTCAGTGCTAAGCTATGTTATCACAAAGGACTTACTTGAAAGTGTCCCATTATCCCGAGCCCAATTTCAAAGATTTCTAAAAACCTTAGCCTTTAATTGTGTTGTGTTGTATATTTTCAAAGACGACATTCAGCACAGCTAACACCTGTAACCTACTACTACTTCTATACTATACTATTCTATTCTGCAGACAGGGGAATTATCACTTTTGTTGTTGCCTGATGCTTGTTGGCAAGCATTGTGCAGCTTAAGGACCTGCGTGCGTATCCCTGTTGGATAAATATTCACTAGCTACATCTGTCTGGCACCTTTAGTGGCATATGCTGAAGCAGTTATTCTCTATACTAAGATACTTTACAGTTACTAAATGTTTACTCTATTTTGACAGAGAAGAATAAACTGATACTATATATCCTGAAGCTTTCCAGTATGATCAGATGTTTCTCATGTTGTTGGTTTTAGACATGAAAGAAAATGCTACAGGGCCTGAGCAGGGTTCTGCTCATTTGATTATGTTTATAAAAAAAAGAAAAAAAGAAAAAAATCAATACTCGGTGCCTAGCAGCACCTGTAGAGGGTTCACAGCCAGCACCCAGCAACCAGCATGATGTTTATGAATGTTTCAGTGTGAGTGATAACACTGACTATTAACTTTAATCACTCAACCAGTCCAGTTTGGCTTGGGTGGAGCATGGTTGCTTTCTATCACAAGAGCAACAGAACATGAGCTACAGGCTTCCCTGTCATTACACTTTCTTGCCTCTAAGCACATTTAAGTCTTACTATATGTTTAAGATTGTTCACCTGCTTTGTTGGGGTTTGTATTGTGGTTATGCTAATGACTGAAACATGATCAATCTAACAAACCACTCTTTCACATGTGCAGGGGAGGGAGAGTGGTGTTTCGTGCACATCGCTCTATAAAGCAGGAGCCACTCACTTTCCGTTTCCAGCTCACTAATAGAAGATATTGAAAGAGACACTCGGTTACTTGGAAAGTTACACACGCGACAAGCTCACATTATCAGGCTCACTTCTCTTGGCATTAGTCCTTTGTCATTCTTCTGCTCCTCTATCTTGCTACCTGCAGAGCTATAACTAACATGCAGTCATGTGTGCCTTCACTTGCACTATCTATTGCATGTTACAACAGAGAGAGGCCCCCACAGGGGTGACTAGGTTTAATCTTTTTAAGCAGTTACATAATGGCCCCCAGTTCATGTTTTAATCAGCGAATAGATGGCTGTGCCCAGGGACGAATAATCACATCTATAACTTTCTAATCTAATATCCAGCTACATTCAAGTGGATTAGAGAGGAGTGGCAAGGGAAAGGAGGGGCACAGGTGGTACACCTAGATGTGAGTGTTTGTAGGAGGATTTATTTGTGTGTTATTTTGAGATAGAAAAAAAGAGTTACAGATCGTGTGCTTCTGTTCGTTTGCACGTGTCTGCGCAGGCACACTCGCGGGTGTTCATGTTTGTGTGTGTGGGGGTGTATCCGCTAACTGTCTTCTGCAAGAGACACTGTCCACAGTATCAATCCTTTCAGATCACTTTTGATTTTAGTCGTTTGGCAGCTTGTTTGGTGATGAGTACTGACAATCTCATTCCCTAGATGGCTCTGTGTGACCTGCGCTGTCTGCCGAGCACTGGGTGCAACATCACCGTGGGAACAAAAGTGAATCAAGAAATTTATCCAGACGGACAGATGAACAGACAGACAGACAGACAAGGAGAGAATGTATCATCAAATTGAATTGTTTCCACACACAGACACAGACACACACACATACCACACACTCACCACACACACAGAGGCGCACATAAGTACTGACTCATATCGTAGGATTTAGCAAGAAAAACAAAATGCGGTGTCTACAATAAATTAAATTGAAAATCCCAGTCAGTATGTGACCTCATAGGCAGTAAAGTCTGTATTATACAATGATCTTAAAAATGATGTTGTTTGTAGTTGTATTTGTTTACATAAGTACAATCTGCGTAATGGTCTTTAAGACACAAACATTACAGAACAAAGCATGAAGAAATCAATGCAATGTTCATTTCTTGATTAGAAGCCAGACTCTTCATCTTCATCGTGCAGTGACATAGCTCAATGCCTCTTATTTCTTTAGTAATAATTAAACATGAAAGCCAATAAAACTCCACCATCTTAAGGGTCAAACCGCATTAAGGGGATATTTTATGGATAAGATAAAGGAAATGCTGTATGGAAAAACAGTTTCACTGACAAAGGAAAAAAATGAAAAGAAATTAACAAATCAAGGGCACAGTGAGAGGACTGACAAACAAACAGCACAAGAAACAAATTGGACAAATAAGATCATATACAGCAGTGATGGAAAAAGAGAAACACTTGCAAGCAACAAAGCTGCCTTTATGAAAGGAGTCTATCTCTCGCTAGTCAAGAGCATCATGGCAGTGATTGTTGGAATTCAAGCTGAACACGTCAAGTGACCCTCTGGAGAAAAGACAAGTATCTTTACTGAACTGCTTGAAGTCTGTATGTTATTCTTTGAAAGGATACTTGTGAGGTAGTTTGGTATATTGTTGATGTTCATGCAGGTGTATGTGTGAGTTTCCTCATCTGGCATCTCCATGTTTTAATCGTCTCTTTTGTTTTAGATGTCTCTTGCAGTTTTTCTCCAGCATAGAGGAATGTTTCTGAGAGTGGGTTGTGTTTAGTATAAACTTGCATGTTCACATGTTTTCAATCATGTGGCAAAGGCAATGCATATTCCTGCCCCAGGTTTCGCAGTTATTCGGCCCATTGAGAGCTGTTGGCATGAACATGTAAAGAAACACAATAATGCACCATTGGAAGTCATTTTTATGTATATAGCACCAAATCGCAAGAGACGTTTTCTGAAAGCACATTAAAGCCCAGGAAGAATAAATCTGGAAACTCACAAACATGGATGAAAACAAGGCATGATTTAAAAATATTCCAAAAAGTGGCCTTGCAAGTGTTTCATGAGAGGAAAATGCACTCAACATATTTATCAGGCTCCTAAGTACTCACGCTGTGCATTGTGGTGACGGACACTGAATATAAACAAAGTGTAGATGGGAAAACTCTACAGGGCATGATTAAAGTTTTGCTGCATTGGCTGTTATAGTTAAGTGATATTGCACTTAAGCGTTCATTGAATTAGCACGCACTGGGGAGAGGAGGGAAACCTTTATGGTTGCCAATTAACATCTTTTATTTTTAATTAAAAAAAGGCAAAGCAACAGCCACCTTTCCTCGACTGCTCGGTTGGGAGGCGAGTCATACAGGGACAGGGATGAGACCACAACAGATTTTTTTCTGCGGACCTTCTGCCAGCTACGACACCAAGAGTTTTCCTTTTCGGTTTGGATCCAAGAATGTGTTGTTAAATACATGCCTCTGCCAAAAAATACTGTGTGCAGGCTACGCTGTCTGATGTGGAATACACCATCTCTAATAGTGGTGATGGAGAATTTACTGCCATCTTCAGGGAAATCCTGAGGCACAGTCAAATCTCCTTCACCCAAAATGAATACAGAAGCACACTACCATCACATACCATCTCCACCACCTCCTGAATCTCTGCAGTGGGGATAAGTGATCAGTGACACTCCAGTGTAGCCTGGGTCTCAACTATTCTCTTTCAGATTAAGCCATACGGTTTCTAATCGGTACTTACAAAAGTTATTAATAAAGGTTTTGCTTGATACTAAATGCCTAAAAGCCTTAAAACATAAAATGGTTTAAAACAAAACACGTTTAAAAGCACAAACATGATCTTAGTAATTCTTTCATCAGTGGTAACATATTAAAAGTCAAGAGCACAGTCACTGAGAGACTCATAAGAGATGTGGAGCAGAAAGCAACTATTTCCCAGCAGGTCTTGAGCTAGAAGCTGGCATGTCTGTGAAAATGCTTCCCTTGCCTCATGCCTGTTGTTGCACATGCTGAACAGACGGCTGGTCATGTTGAAAGCTATTATTTACGGACTGCGTTTTCTCATCATCAACACAAGTTCCAAAATACTGAGAGGAAATAACAAACAAACATGGCTATCTGTTTGAAAAAATAATTTTCTAGGACAGCTCTGGCACAGTTAGGGATTTGGAATCCTGTACGCCAGGAGACCAAAATCAGAGGAGGGGACACAGGAGGATTCAGGGCATCCCACAGAGAAACTGAGGCTGAACAGCCCAACATGGGTTTCGCTTTCAATGTTCCTGCGCTGGTAACACCATCAAGTTAATCTTGTTCGTTTGTATTCGTCTGCCCAGATATATTAATTTAAATCCAAAGGAAAGGATCCAATTTGTACCGGAAATCTCATAAGAAGGCACTGCTGAGTCATGGCCAAATAGGATTCTCTGTTACCGCAGTCATTTGACAGATCCAGCTCTGTCATGCAACAGGAGGCTGGACACCAACCATCTGTCTCTACTGCCCATCAGAATATGCTACCCTGTCATAGGTCAGTGGGTGGTCCCCATCTCTTTGCAGCACCCACACTATAATGAGTTTATTTATTCAATCAGAAAGTTTAGACAGATTATAAGTAGTTCAATGGAAAAAAACAAACTTTTTATGATGCTGTGATATAGTAATGTTGTTAAAAATACATGTGAGTTTATTAAACCAGTATTTCAGCAAATGTTATTTGTTGTTACTTTCCACTCTCCAAAGAGCTGCTTTGTTTCGTTTTGTGAGTGTTAATCTGGCCACAAAGGTTTGTTTCCATTTCCTTCCAAAATCCATTGTTTTCTGCCTTGCAGAACTTGCTGTTCTAACTTGAGCTTTTAACTTTACTTTTTTTAATTTAAGGTCAGTTGAAATTGAATGAACTGTGGTCCTGAGAGCTCAAAGCACTGCAAATCAAGAGAACACATTCAAATAGACAAATATGCTGCTCATCCAGAAAACATCTGGTCCAACAACAAATGAGCTGGAAATTCACATAGCACAATTTAAGTGTTTCTAGGGGACACTAAAAAGTGATGAACGTGGGTTCTTCTTGTTGTTCAATGCTGTTATGATATTTGATGTTAAACACATTGAATTACAAGTACATCCAAGTAGGTTAATCATGTTTTTCCTTTTAATGTTGTTTTAATTTTGTTAATAATTTCTGAGAAAGGATAATAAGACACAAGAGACCTTGGGCTGAACTCAAACTCCAGCCATTACTCTATGTCTTCACTGTGCCCCAGCCCTCACATTTGTCTATTTGCATGTGTTGCAATTTTTCCACTCATGTTTTTTTTCTTTTTAATAATGATGGATTCAGAATTAGTGTATTTGTCTATTTGCGTGTTTTTTCTTAACCTGCAGTGCATTGACCTCTCAAGGCCACTATATCAATGACATATAGAGAAAAAAAAACTTTGCAGGCATTACAGCTGTATGTACAGAACATCTCTGCATGCTGCAGCATGTATCACAGTCTCCACAGTGGTCACACTCTTCACTCTGACTCTCTTGATGTCTCATGTCTTGCTTCTACTGAGTGACTTGTGGACACAAATGAAATGATCCATGAGTACAGTGTACAGATTCAGGGCAACAAATGATTAAAACAACCCTGTCTAATCAACACAAAATTACACAATGAAGTGGTCATTTCAAATGTAGTACGGAGCAGTGAAGAAGCAAAAAACAGCTCAAATATAATTCCTACTTGTGGTACAGTTGAATCATGGAAGGGGTTGATGTTCTCACCTGCAATAGGACATAAACATGGTCTCACGTGCTTAAAGAGGCTGGTTGTGGAGACAAAATGGCATTTGAGAGAAATGTCATACTATCCCTTTCTGGAGACCTCTCCCACCAAATTTCCCCAGAGAAATACTCTTGTACCTTTACAAATGACACTTCAATGTAAGTGCCTGGCGTGTCCGACTAAAACTTTCAACAAACTGATTCCCATCTTGCTGCTTTTTCTATAAATTTGGATTTGTGCAATCTCCAAGTGACATGAGCCTCTCATCACATTAACTTTCAAAAATGTGTTAATTATAGGATCTCGAGTAAAAACAATAAACCACTGGAGCTCTGACAGATGCAGATGTGCTCCATGAGCCAGAAACAGACAACACTTAATTCCCTTTCTCTTTCTAGGTGTTAATGTCCTGGCAATCAGCCCAAGTGCTTTTTGATTAGCTCATTATTAATTCATGCACACCCCCAGAACCTCAAATCACACTTAATTACAACTGTGATTCCTGCAGTGACCAATATTGATGTAATAAAAATAATTAGGAGTATGCTGCTGCAGCATCCTCTTTTTGACTGCAAGGGACACAGAGTAAATTATGTGTCGAGAATATAAATGAAAAAAAGCTAACTGAGCTGATGATAAGAGGCAAGATCAAGAGAGAGGGGGGAGACAGGGTGAGTTATTATATTTGTGCATACGTGTAAAAATGCTTTTGCCACCCATGTGTGAGGAGAATATCTTAACAGAGATTAGTGTAAATGAAGAACACCAGATGATGCTCTTCAATGATCGATTGAGAGCACACTTGAGAACAAACACACATTACAACTGCTGACAGTCTGTTTATGTTGTCTGGTCTGGACAGAGTACTGATAAGCAGCATAGGATGGTGACTTCTTTAATGAATTAATAAGAGGTAATACAAAGTTTATTGAAAAGCACTTGCTAATATAATGATTAGATCTGATTAGACCAAGACATTAATTCTTTCCAAATTAATTTGGTTTTACTGGCCTGCACAACTGACACTCCACCCATAAACAAACTGAAAGCAGTGAAGTTATCAATATAGCATAATATCATTCCTGCTACCAAGTAAGTTTTGGGAATGTACTCATTTTTTCACCTAGCTATTTCAAACATGCTATATGCTACTAAACATTAAGCTTCTCTTCCAGCTCTACAAAACTTGATGGTGATGCACAGAACCAAGCTGAGTCATGACCCTATGTAGCTACACTACATCAGCATTTTCAGCAACATGCTATTTTGTTTTTTGTATGAATAAGGAAAATGAAAGAGGACCCAAGCAGCTTCCCTGTGAAACGCCACAGGATCATTTCTTGAGCTCTGCTAGTGAAAAATGTGTGCCACTTACTGCCAAAGATGTAATTTTTCACCCCGTGAAGGGATTATTTTTTCTTAAATCTATTCTTTTTCATGTAGTTTGTATTCTTTTTCTCACACAAGGTCAGTCACAGGGTACCATAACCAATAGTTTATCTCTGGCCTTGTGAATGTGCAGCTGCACCACCTGAGGTTGCTGTAGTAACCAAGGTGAGCAGGCCTTTTGTTGATATAAACATGTGAGGGAAAGCATGAGGTGTCTAGGAATGGCAGGGACAGAAATGCACAGAGTTAGGGTTAATTATGTAATGCATAATATTGTGTCCAGGTTTAAAGAGAAACTATGGAAGATTTTTTACTTTTCTTTTTTTTTTCTTTTTTTAAAATGCTACATTTTTACCTTAATTAAACAGCTTCGGAGTAATTGTGATGGTTAAATAAATGACTTGTAACATTTTACGAGGGAGAATTATGGATTGCTTTCTTGCCGGCTTCATTGAAAACAAATGCACATGGCAGGGAGGAGGGTTAGCAAAACAGTGGAAAAGCAACAGGACTTGCAAAGTGACGGTAATGCTCAGGCTTGTGCTAGCTTTTTGTTTGTGTCTCCACATACAATCATATGTCAACTGCAGATGCTCTTTGTGTTCATGATATTTTAACCTGTGTGGAATCAGCAATACAACATGAAATTTATAGTTTATTTATGTTTCAGTCCAGGATTGACGTGACCACTGATGAGCTGCTGTGGCCACAGATCCAAAGATACCTGTAAACAATATATATATATATATATACATATATTGTTTAGAGCTGTATATGTATATGTATATATATATATATATATATATATATATATACATATACAGTATATGTGTGTGTGTGTGTGCATGTGTTTATCTGTATATATAATACTTTTAGACTGTGGTATGTATAATGTTTTCTTTTTAATAGTTGATACACCGGAACTCTTCCTCTGCTCCCGCATTATTTTACTATGGCAGTGTGTGTACCTTTGCAAATTAAGCTTATATTTTATTATCATTTAGTATATTTACATAAGATAATACATTGAACATTGAGCTGGTAACTAATACACTTAATGTTTTCATTAAAGGACTAGGCCAGCCACTGTTTTCTACAGTCAATTTACTTTTTTGTGTGTTTGCTTAATTTGATTTTAATTGTTTTTCTATCATATTGTTTCCTGGTAATGTTCTCTGCTCTCCTTGAGGCATATGAGCTCTGGTACTGTAGGCTAGGCAATGGTGTACGCTTGAGGCATTTATTGTCCACCTTTTACACTGATGTGATGTATATTATTTCTTTGGATGGTGATTCCATACTTGTGGTGTTAGACTTGCTGTCCCCCTCTTTTGTCTCCCACGGCTGATATTGTTTTTTGGTTGATCCGCACAGCAGACCCTCCAAGCCGACCTTCCTAGCATGAGGAGATATAACTGATTTCTACCATCGAGTTTTTTTTGCCCCATGCCTATATTCTGCTGGGGTTTATACATATATTGTAATAAGCCAACTTAGCTTTGCACAAGATATGCCTCTGGTAAATAGTTTCTGAGTGGGTCACACAATACATTGATGAAGATATTATAGGCTTATGGGTTTCTCCTGCCAATTAGCAGGAGGTGGTGTTGTCAGACACTTTTAAGAGCAAGTCTTATTCCCAGGTACTACATAAAGTATTGTACTTAACCCAGTGAGTATATGAATTGGTTTACATATTTATTGGTTTTAACTTTTTCTTCTGTTATGGACAATGTCCCACTTAGTAGACAACTATTAGAAAATGTGACATACTGATCTGGCAAGCTACCTAACTGCAAATCCATTCAGGTGTGTCTTCAGGAGGTGTGTGAGAGAGTAGTAGTAGAGTTGAAGCTGTCTATGCTGAGGTCATTAGCTACATCACACAACCTGGCAATGATCTGCCCTGCACCATTTTGAAGTTTTTCTAACTTTTGACAGTTAACCTCATTTTTTCTCATAATCTACAGAACTTCAAATGTACAGCTTTGCATATTTTTTTCTTAACTTGGTAACCACATTTCTCAGCTCACAACAGAAAATACCTATCTGTAGAGCCCCCTGTTTTGTAACCCAGCCACCTTGGCTGTTTCCCTTTGAAGCATAAAGATCGAAACTCATCATGAGTCTGTGGTGCCTATTCCGTGCTTTACAATCTTTTTTTCTGAGAGAAGCATGCTCATCCACCAACCTCAGTGAAATTTGTCAAAACAAAGATTACATTATTCCACTCACAAACACCCGGCTACTGTTGAATCAGCATTAAATACTGTATTTTAAATGACCAAAGTTATATTAGTCCCAACTCCAGACTAGAGCATTTTTCATGTTAAAGTAGTCAAACTATGGCCACTGCATCTCACTGGCACTCATCCTGCCTCAGCTCAAGTGTAGTGAAAATATGATCAATAAAGGTGAATTATTAACACTCATTCTTGTAAGGTTGAGAAACAACCTAGGTAAGATTGTAACCACTCACCATAAAGATCAACCTGATGGTTATTTTTTTTGAAAACCAATCGATATTCATGTCACTAAGAAAGAATGTAACCTTACTTGCCTATGTCAATATCAACGACAATGAGCTTCCAGGATAGAAACTGACTCTGTAGTCATATTACTTCCATGTCTGCACTTGTTATATCTGTCTGTTGCAACCCCACCACCATATTTGTCCCCCGTCTATTCTATTATATCTTATCCATACTTTGACAACCAGCTCAGAATCATTGAATGTAGTGTCTCGGCAACAATGCTAAAACATGAGCAGTGTTTGAGGAGCAGATACCAAATACCTTTATTCCTGGGGCTGCAGATATTTGAGTGAGCCAGTGTTAATCCCTTGCTGTTAACAAGCTTTATAACAAAGATGTCACTTTCTTAGTTTGATACATGAAACAAACAAAAACAATATAAAACATTCAACATAAGAAGATCCTTGAAACATTTTAAGCCAGTGATCACATTTTTTCTGCCTCTGGGCCTGATGACTAACTTATCAAACTTGTTATCACCCCTTTCTCAAACAGCTTTCTTCTTAGGCAGAAGCTCTTTCGGTTTCAGTACAGCTTCTTAACAACTTTAATTTATATAGATTTTTGTGCCCTTTAATTTCTTGGCAAAAGAGATGATGATCTGACTGTCTTTAAAATGTAAAAGTTTTACAACAGTTTTCCTGGCCAGTTTTGCTAGGCATGCTGGATATCCGTATTATATATATTTATGCCATGCCTGGTCCCAGGCCGTTTGAGACTCATCCAACATTCTTCTCTGATTCACACCAGCTCACATCTTTCTCATCTGTAATCACATCAGTTGAATAATTTTGTCCTCTCGCGCTGATTTTCAGCACAGTCCAGCTTTGTAAGGATTCCATCAATTTC
Source organism: Caranx ignobilis (assembly GCA_021432705.1). NCBI lineage: Eukaryota > Metazoa > Chordata > Actinopteri > Carangiformes > Carangidae > Caranx > Caranx ignobilis. The sequence continues at coordinate 42,952,526 of MU270014.1, read as the reverse complement.
CTGCTTAGAGTTCAATCTCTTATTTTAAAATTACATCATCTTTGTTTTAGTGACAGTGACTGTCTCTTCTTGAAATTCAAGACATCAGCTCTCTCTCATACCAGCATCAAGTCTTTTGTAGCCTCCATCCACAATCAGCTGAATAAAGCACTTAAAGTTATCATATAGGTGAAGCAACATCACAAGCCTGCTCTGTTGCTCTGACAACAGGGATAACTGTGCACTAATTGTAACCACTGAATCACCCCGGGATGTTGTAGCATGTTTAGGAGACATGCTCTGTCTTTCTAGGATGAACGAGGTGTTGATGATACACGAATGAGATGTTGATATCCAGCCAGGCCTGTTTGTCAGAGGTTTAGTGGGCTCAGAAGCCCACCAACCTGAACTACAGTCACAGACTCAAACATTGATGTAGTGTTATTCACAACGTTGAGAGAAAATACATCAAAACCAAACCTCAGTTCAGTGAAGAGCTGCATTTAAAAACTCCACAAAGGATTAGATTCTGACTAGATTTAGACAAGTAAGATTCTCAGAGACCTTGCCTTAAGATTTTGTGAGACAAACTTCATTTTTTGATATTATTCCCATGGTTTATTTGATGTCAAAGTTCATATTGGTTTGAATAATCTAAAATAAATAAATAATCTACTGCTGTCCATCTGAAAACAAGGGAGTTCCTGAAAACCTGGATTTTTGGAGATAAGAGTTGCTCATGTGATGGCTGTCTGGTTGCCTGATGATTGCCATCCCCACACTCCTATCTCCTCATCTACTCCCCTGAAGATGAAAGAAAACAGTTTGCAGCTACTTACTGGGACCCTGTAATACATTAGTGACTACTGCCACGGCCTTCAAAGACTGCCTATCTGACTGCCTGTCTGTGTGTGCGTCTGAGAGAGAGAGAGAAAGAGAGAGAGAGAGAGAGAGAGAGAGAGAGAGAGAGAGAGAGAGACAGGGAGCTTCTCTGTGTGTGTGTGTGTACACGCATACATGTGTATTTAGGAGTTACTGGGCCCAGTATGTCTGTGTGGGTTAGCATGTGCACATGTGTGTGCCTGCTGACATTCTAAAGAGGTGTAAGGTCAGGGTTCATGTCAGCTCGACTCAGCTGTCACCCCCTGAGCTCTTTATAAAATCCCTCACAGCTCTTTCAGCTGCTGTTTGAACATCATCAATCTGGCATAGGCTGTAAACCTCAAGGCTGTGAAGGGTTCCGCACACACTACCGTATGTTTATTTGACCAAAAACGTCTCTTTATCTGTGACTTGAACACTTGGAAAAGCTAATCAAAACATTTACATGATTAATAAATTCAAGGATAAAGACATCAACAAAATCCAAATGACACGGTCCAGCCAGTGTGGGATCGTTCAGCTGAACTCTGCAGTGCCATCATTTTTTTTTTTTTTTTTTTTTGCAAATGCATTGCATTTTAGGAGAGTTGTTGTTGAGGTTATATAATTATAAATGTTTGATTTCTTTGATCCAGGGCAAGACTTAAAAACTCTGATGTGATGCACAAATGAGCTTGACAGGTTACTGGGTAAGAAACTGAAGCAGTGAATTCAGTTGTGTCTTGGCAAAGATATGACTGTTTATGATGTTTGGAACAAAGTGAGGAAAAATGAGAGGAGAATTATACCAAGTGAATCAGCTGGAAACTTTCTGTGGATGGTTGAGGTCTTTTTTTATTTTACCAGTGTGAATCTGGGTCACAAGTGGAGGCCACTGTGACTTTTCCTGTGAACTCAAATTGACTGCCCTTTGTGGAGAAGCAAGCAATAAACTATTAAAGTCACCTTTTCTGTCTAGAGCTTAACAGTTTGTTGAGTGCTGGTCACAAAAGATTTTGAGTGAAGAGGAAGAGGAAGCATTTCTTTCTTTGAAGCCCAATGACGGACTATTGATGGGGAGCAAATGATTAGTATTAGTTTTAAAAGGTGAGAGGTGTTGATCCATGTTTGTGCCTAATCAGAGACATCAGAGACTTCAGAGACACTTACCTAAACTATCTTAAATGGATGTTTTGAGATGTTCCACTTTGATGGTGATCTTATAGTCAATTATTATCAGGTTTGTGGAGTTACTGTAATGCCCCTGTATCTGCCTGACAGAGAAAACCAGTGTCTGTAAGGATTTGGCCTTGTGGGGAGACTCTTAAGACTTTATTATAAGAGAGTTACTCCTGAATGAAATGTTAACCTGACAGTGTCACAGGGTGTTCTCACAGTTTATGGTGTGCCTGTGTGTGTGCTGAACTTCCATCAGAGGAACTGAAAAATACTGGAGGGATGATCTATTCTATTATGGTGCCAGTGGAACTGTTAAGGTGCATGTTTTGATTAAATCTGCTGGAGGGGTCAAGAAATGTCTCTTTGTGCAAAGAGGGAAAGAAAAAAAGAGACATGGAATGACTGAATATAGTTGAAGAAAGACAAAAGAATAAAAAGAAAACTACATGACATGGTTCTATGCCTTTGGTGCATATATGAGTGTTTACCCCTGGATAGTTACCGTAAGCATTTTTCTGGGATGTGACACAGGGAGACAAAGTGAAAGACTGGATTAGAATCAGAGGTGGCCTCCTCAGATTTGGGGGAAATGAAACACTGGGGCTCAGTTGTTTCTCCCCACTGACATGGCTTACAAAGATCACACAAGCCATATGCATTAAGTATTTAGGAAGATGAGTACTAATGTCAAATGTCAAAAATTGCAGCAAAATTCTATCTGGTCTCATGACCTGTTGGGTAATCTGAAATCATTACCCTTAATGTAATGATGTTATTATGACAGTTAATACATAAATCACAGATGAAACAGCACATGACACAAATATGTGAAGATGTATAGCAACACTGTGTAAACCAAAGAGGTGATTCCTTTAATTCAATGTGTGTCAATGAACTGTTCCACCCACCTTTGCCATAATTGAACAAATGCCATTTAAACTTATTCAACTGCACAACAGAAGTGGAACAAGTCGAACAGAGTTAATGGTTTTAGTAGGAGCAGAAAAACTTATTTTCAGACTAAACACATCAGAATGTTTTTTTTTGTGTGTCACCAATCTGTGTGGAAAATAGCTGTAGTTTCCCTAAAGTTACTGAATCCTATTTGCCACAGTTGGAGTTGTTTCTGTTCTGCATTTGGTAATGATAGGAAGGGATTACTTTGATGTAACAATGTTGTTGTTACTCTGTGGTAGTTAGCTTTAAGAAGCTTTTTGTAACTCTTTTAGCTTTCTCTAGTTAATCACCTCCTTAGGAAATGCAGTGTATGGTGCCTCTTCTTCATTTGTACAGTTGAGGTGTAATGCTTCAGTGTGGTGGACAGATGATGGCGTGTCACGGTTTGGTTTATTTGAGTCTGTTGATATTGATCATTCCCTTAAATCGAGATCACCAGTCTGTATTATCAGTGCTTTGTGCCCCTTTGAAGTTTACTTCCTCCATCCTAGATGTAATTGTCTCTTATTTATACTGTGGGTTTATTTGGCTGGCTTTTATTCACTGAGTTGTGTTTTTGTGTTTTCTCCTATAGTGCCCTATAACCCCGCTCCCTCCAGAACCTTTTCACTGAGAACTTTACCTGTTTTCTGCTAATCAACAATATCCATTTACAGCCGATTCAGCATTAATAAATGTGTCTAAACCACATGGACAGGACTGTGGATGCAAACCTTGGTCTTTGGTGTGACAGACATAGCCTCTGAACATTATTCATACTGCGATTAAATTCCCACCACTACTTATTTGGGAAAGCAGATTGGCTGTATAGAAATATAATTTCCAGGAGACAGGGTTGGTTTCATCCAGACTGAATGAATGAGCACACTTTGAAAAGAGAGCAGAAAACAGGAGCTGGCACAGAGGGAAGAAAACACTGAAAATGGGCTGGCCAACACTGCGATGCACCAGCCCAAAGGGCAAAAAGACAAGAGCAAATCTAGCTGTATTGCGGTAATTGAAATGAAGTGTCGTGCCATGCTTGTAATTCTCTCTTTTGCTCAGTTGGAGGAAGCTGTGCCTGCAGTGGCCTACCTGACAGTGTGTGGTCTGCAGAGCCAACTTTTTCATCAAGAGGCAACCCTGACATGACCAGTGTTAAAACATGCCTCTGGCTACAGGAGTCCAGGAACAAGGAACCACAGACCGTATAGGGGATTCCCAGTTGAGAGATGTCACCTGCCCAAGCAAGGACACATGCTGTCTGTGGAGAGATAACTGCCTATCATAAAACTATCTTTGAAAAGGAACTCCACAGTTTTTTAGTGCCATAATTGGCTTTTTGTTGCATATAAATAAAGTTTTAAGAGCTGGACTGCTTTTGTGCTTTGGGACAGGCACTCTCAGTTTTAATCCAAGCTAAATGAAGTTATTTTTAGTCCACTCATTGTAGCCATTATAGGTGCTAGTCCATGCAGTAGAAAAAAGTCAGGATGGATTTTGCATGAAGCAACATCTTTCAGAAGTCAAGAGCATCCAATGTTGGGCATTAACTGCAGCCCAGTGGCTCTGGGTAGTTATTCCTCATGCAAACAGGTTAGTGTGCTGTTTTCTGACACACACTCAGCTCGACAGTGATGAATGGAAGCCCATCATGCTACACAGACACCACCACATCAGTCCTGTGGTGTTATACAATAGGAACACCAGAGCTGCCTGTCATCACAAAGGGTTGAGCGTACAGGATCCTGGCTCGTGGATGTGTAACAGAAGAACCACCTGCACAAACCTGCTGTTCATAGGAGGCTCACTGGATCAAACAAACACAGACAGCCTACATAAAGCGCCACTCCCTCCTCGGCCTTCTCAGTCCAATAACACAATACAAGTGAAGCACATGCCAGCACTAAGAACAGGGCTTAACTCTTCTTTTGTGTGCCCACATGATCAATGAGACAATGGACACCACAGAACATGTGTTCACCTTCCACTGAGATCTTCAACACCTCAAAAAAAAAAATTCCTTGATTCTAAATCATGCATGTGATTCAGTATGAAGTCAGATCACAGCACTTTTTCATTAAATTGTCTGCACAGCAGCCTGAACCTCAGCTATGCTCAAAGTAACACTCCTTGTCTCTGCCTTCACTGATCCATACTCATCTCTCATACTTGCACCTGCAATGCTACTTGCCCAAGGTCAGCTCGTCCCCCTCATGGCAGACAGAAAAACAAGCCTTTTGAACAGGAAAGTGATGGAGAAGTTTTGGCACAGACCAGCTCTGGTGTTGTCGGAGACATGAGACCACCTCCTTACACTTGAATTCTATCTCAAGTGGAAGAAAACTCAATGTGACATCCGCCGAGGAGATCTCGTTCAGTGTGGCGACATACAAGCGGGAGGATAATGAGTGGCCTGTGGCATTCATCACAGTGGCATTCAATACTTCTGATGGGAAGGTTTGTAAAAGTGTGAATCAATGTGACAAAAGGATTGTGCAACAGTTACATAAGGTCTAGCAGGCTACTTCTCTCCTGTCTAGAAAAGATAAGGGATTCGATACAGATATGACACATGACTAACAAGTTAATTTTGCAGCTACTTTGGTAATTTGAAAATCATATGAACTGTACATGGAAATAAGACATTTCATGTCCAACAACACTGCATGCTGATCCTGAGCTGCATTCACTTCACGACTGTCCTATTACATTAATTTTCTGGATAGTGAGAAAGAAATAAAGTGCTTGGGAATTAAGATAAATACTAATGTAAATTAAAGAAGGCCACAGTAGTATATTATCTATAGAAATGCGCAATATTGCTCATTTGCACACTGGGATCATTATGAGATTCTTTTCGGTTTCACACTGAACTGTTGAGAATCTTTTTACAGACGGTGATGAGTCGTGACTTCACGTAATTTGTTGGATGAGCTTTAGCATGCTGTTAAATTGCGTTGCCACAGCACAAGAATAGTATAATGACTTTGCTTCTATAAATACAGGGAGTGTTCCAGGTTGGCCTAACATCCACAGTAAAAGCAGTGGAGCGTTAAATGCAGTCACACTTATTTCTAGTGTTGATTCCTTCTTTTTACTGCTACATTTTAAAGAAGCTCTGGAGCATGGTGTGATTGCTGTGACCGCAGATTGCAGCGCTCCGTCTGCAGAAGGAGACAAGCTGCTAGTCGCAATTATGATGGTACCTATAAACTCTCCCATACCAACAGCTCCTCGCTTGCTAGAGGGGCCGAAAATGCTCCATTAGCTTGTTCGTGCATACCACTAAAACAGACACCCAGCACTTCCGTATCTCAGTATCGAGGAGTTGAGATTGAAATGACGAGTCACTTTAGCGTGCCAAAGCGAATGCCAGGTGTCTACTGATGGGCTGAGGGCACTTAATTTGCACTGCCGTTTTTTTTTAAAGCCTTAATTATCCCTGAAAATACTGAAATGGACAAAAATACATCAATTTTAATTAGATCAACACAATCAGCTCCAGATATAACTAAAAAAAAAAACAAAAAAAACAATGGCCTTCAGCTATGTGGTGATTTTTTAACATCAATGAGCACAGAAAAAAAACAGTGAGGTTATCAACAAAAGGAACTTTATATGTAGCATGAACAGTTGATGCTACATGCTACAACTATGAGGATTGACTTAACCAACACAATTAAGGACTCATCTGTGCAGCTGCATTTGATGCACAAGTGACGATGGGAAAAATAATCCTGGTTCTTATAAATACACATGGGTGCATGCAGCGTGTGTTCAGCTGCTTGTGTGAACACACGCTGATAATGAAACCAGCTGTTTCGCTTTAAAGTAAAAAGAGTACAGTGAACATCAAACCACCCACACAAGGCTATCAGCACTTTCTTATATGGCTCAACCCCCCCCCCCCCCCCCCACCTGCCCCCCCACTCCACACACACACACACACACACACACACGTTCCAAAGAAACCTATCAGTCAAAACTGAGATAAAGTCGGTAATAACTGTCTAACAAGCATGTAGGTCAAGAGGATGGATACATCAGATGCATGGATGCGTGTGTGGGGGGGACTTAAAGGAATAAAGGCAATAAAGGCCGGGGGGAGGCAGGAAGAGACTGAAAAGGAATGAGGTAAATAATCAAAAAAGGAGGGATGACAATAAAGAAAGGACAGGAGCTGGAGAAAACAGTGATCCTGACTGAGCAACACACCCAAGGAAAAACTGGTGCCAGAAATCTTCCCCTTTGCTGTCCTCCATTAAAAAAGACCCACAGCACTCTGGCCCTCATCTCTGTCCCTTTTTCCTCATCGTCTAATATGGGTCTTAAAAGTAATTTACAGCAACATATGTGGCAAGGCATCAAAAGTGCATTTAGCAGATAAAGATGCCACTGCTGACAGAAATGTGGTGCCTGGAGCAAGGCGACAGCTCTGTACTCTGCTCCCTCTCAGACAGTTTTTTCACTCCACCAGCTCCACACTCTCTCTCTCTCTCTTCCTCCTCCTCCCCTCTTTCTCCAGTCTTTTCTCCTGTGTCTTTTCTTATCTTTCCACCTCCAACTCCTTCTCTCCCTCCTTTCCTCTTCTTCTCCTATCTCTGCTTACTTCCGCCCCCACATATCTCCATCCCAATTTCCCCCCTTGCCACCTCCTACTCAACTCCCTCCTTCCTCCGTCATCCTGATTTCATGGCCATTTAAAGGAAAACCATTCAACATGACTCCTGTGTAATGTTTTCCAAAATATATGGCTTATTCAAACCATGTTGCGTCATGAGCCAAGATTTTATGTCCTGCTTCTGTGGTGAGAAGCAGCTTTGGTCCTGCTGCGGCCCTCTGGACAAGACACCAGTGTCTCACAGAGGCTTAGCTCTCCTTTAACACTTCGTTTAACATCGTGTGGCAACCCACAAGTCACAGTTTTTAAGACTCTAAAATGACTCCTCAGGGGATCAAATCCCAAACCTCTTACAACCAGTCCACTGATCTGTAGCTTTTCACTAAAATTTAAGCATCTGCCGTGTATGTCCACATCAACCTTTCCTTCTTGTCCTCTTTAGTGCTCTTCTCTGCCCTGCCCTCTCTCTCTCTCTCTCTCTGTGTAGCTCCCTAAACCTCCTTGACTACACAGTTTTCCCTCCCTCCAGATTTACAGTATTGCCTTTCGGCTTCCTCCCCGTAAATACTTCCCACCAGCCCTCCACCTTCTCCCTCTCCCACCCTCGTCCAGACAGTGTGATGCGGGTAATGTGTTGTTAAGTTAATGGGTTCATTTTTCAGCATTTTTCTCCCTCTGTCTTTGTGTCTGAGAAGAGAGGAAAGTCTTTACTTCATTGTATGGAGGTATGATGAAATTATAGTTTTCAGACGTTACCTCAACATGAATAATCCACCGTTAAATCAATGCCATTTGGGTTTTCCAGCTCCGTAAGTAATCAGCTAATTCTTAAAGAAATAGTTTGGCATTTTGGGAAATATTCCAATGCATTTTCTCACTGAGAGTCGGATGTTTGTCTCTAAACTGCACCCAACATGAGGTTAGCTTAGCAAAATAGGGTTGCAAATAGTTGATCTCCCCTGTTTCCAGATATTAGATATTAGATATGGTTTGTTAACCAGCTGCTGCCTTAAGCCTCAGACACGTGGGTGGTATTGATTTTTGATCTTCCTCACCTAAAGACAAGCAAGTTTCCCAAATGTAAAGCTATTTCTTTAAGACCAAAGGAATATTGTAGTATCCAGCAAAGATAATTAAGTACAATTATATCCACAGCTCTTCATTTATGTGATGAATGCATATGTCACTGCTTTTAGGCTGACTAGGTCATTTTACTCACTGCTGTTACATGCCCTCACACCATAAATCTCCACCCTAGCAGCTCCTTGATCCCACATTCAGGAAACAACTTAATGTTTCTTAAGTGACCCTGAAACAAAGACCCCCGCTCCCTGTCTCTCTAGTCTCCATCTCTCTCCTCACACATTTTTTTCTCCGGTGCACGATACTTGTCGGGTCTACACACCACCCCACACCCACCTCCGACCCCAAACACACTGCTGTTTCTCATACTGTTCGAAAGGCACCCCACTGGCAGAAAAGGGATTTAGAGAAAGAGGAAAACAGATCGATCCAAAAAGAATCAACAGAGAAGAAGACAGGACAAGTCTTGCTGGTGGTTTATAAAGCCTTTTGACAACAATCACTACGGGAAAACTATAAGATGTCTGTAAATGAAAACAAAAACGCTGCGCATCGCAAATACTTGGAACTGTCTCTCTCAATGTGTTTTTGTTATATACATAATATGTCAGGGAGCATCAGAGCTGCGCAGGAGCAGTTTCTTCTCAATGAGAAGAAAATGGGGTGCACAAATAGAGAAGATGAAACATTCCGCTGGAAGATGCTTCATCTGAAGTGAGAGAAAGGGATGAGGCTGGCGCAGGGGGGGATAAAAGGAAAATGCAAGACAGGCAGCTTTATGCTGGCGTCAACATCATTTGGAGAAGTGATAGAAATCAACCCTGCTTCACCTACTTATCTCGGTGGTGTGAGATGTGTCTACTTCTGACAGCGCTGAAAATGCCTCTGCCTCTGGATGTGTGTTTATGTGGTGGATGTATTTACATGCACATTTGTGTGCCCATGACACCCCCAAAAGAATATGTGCAAGCGTGTTGGTGTTTATTTGTGTGTGCATATACATACAAACAGATAAAGCTTTGAGCATCTGAGATATTTCAGAAAACTAATGCAGACTTGATGCCCTTGTGTGATCAAAGAATACGGGGCTTCTTTCATTACCTTTGACGGAGGAACACATTTGGATGTTTGCCTGCCTCTCTCTCTCTCTTTCTGACTCTGCCTGAAGGGAGCGCAGAGTGTTGGTTATCAGAGAAGTGCTGTGCATTGGAGAACCCTTTTAACAAGGTGGAAAAGCAGCTCTGCTTTGGAATTCAGGAATCATGAAGACTGGGTAGCTGCACTGCTGATTCACGCTAAATTAGGGAGAAGCGTGAATTCACCTTATAGGCTGTTTCTCGGGAAACTAGGTTACTTATGTGCTTTCACTTGGAATATACCACAACAAATCATTCACACATTGCAGAACATGTTCACTGTTGTGTGTGTGTGTGTGTGTGTGTGGTATATGAATCAAAGCTGCATGATGCATCTTAAGGACAGCAGTAAATAGAGAGCCTGACCTTCAACCACAGAGCCTAGTATCCACCAGGCTGAAATCTCTAACAGGCTTCAGGGGAGCTGCTCCAACTGACCCTCTGATTTGGCCTCTCTGCAGAGGACGGAAAACGAAAAGAGAATAGTAAATTATTACATTCCAAGTATTTATAAAGAAGACTGGTGTAGCCGTGACACGGGTCTTTAACATCTAAGCTTGTTGCACTGTGTCATGTGGAGGAGGAGCTTTATACTGTTAATTTCTCCTATCATATACATGCTCTTATCTTTAAAGAGAAAGAAGCTTGATATATTCGTTATGCCTATTCATTATGGTTCACATTTCAAAAATGGCATCTTGGGAGACTCTGATGTCGGCCTTTGATGTGCATGCATCATTTTACAACAAAAATACACTTGATATGCATTATTCAGAACCATATTAAGAACAAGCTTTGCTAATCTAGTAACTAATGAATATGAACAAATTTGTACCAACAAAGAAAGAAAATGCAGATTTAAGGCAGTAATCTACAGTAAAAGCCACTGTGCCTTTGTTATCACATCCTGATCCTGATGTTTCATTTTTAGTCTGCATCTATTGTGATGACCCTGTGCCTATGAAAACAAAAGCAAATATCTATATGGCCACTTTCTGTAAGATCTCTTGGTAAAAAGAAATGTCTCTGAAAAATCTGAAAGGGATCTTTCAGCCATGAAGGTGGCTATGAAGTTCACAGTTCATAAATCATGTAGCAATTTAAGGCACAATTCTATTCAACTCTTATAAATATATTAATTATAAACCAAATACTGTACTTCAAGAGTGTGTCTTGAGAGAGAGGGAGAAAAGGAAAAGAAAGGATTGAAGGAAAATGAGGTGCAGGAAGTGGAAATTTAGTGGACTGTAGCAACGGGTAAGAGAAACTGACGATGGTGAAGTTAGTGCAGCTCTCTGCCAAGACTGGGAACAACGGTGGTTATTTCAGGATGGATTATACAACATGCAGCTCAGCAAACAAAGTACCAACATACAAATCATCATTTGAAGCGATGTGGCCAAAAACCAGCTGTAATCACCAATCCTCAACCTTCAATTATTATCCCCCAGATCATTTCCACATAAATCACATGTCTTTTCATCATAAAAGATTTTTTTTTTCCAGGCAGCATGGCAAGTTGACATAGTGACAAAAAAACAGGAAACAATACAAAGTACACAGCAGAATTTGCATGGACACCAAGAACTTGCTTTGTAATTAATGCAACACTTTGGCAATAGCCCCTCAGGCTGTACTGCCTTGAAGCACTGAAGCTGTGATGCAACTGACAAGTTTTTTGGGTAATGTGACGGCATATTTTCCCTGTGAAAATAAATTGAAATGGGAACAGATTGAAATAACACCAAAAAAGTTTCCAGGACAATAAAATATATATATTTAAAGCATTCAGTGCTGTGACTCCCCTGGCAACAGTGCTACCCAGGATATTCTTCAGGAGTGTTTTTGATTGGAGGTTACAGATGGGCAGCAGTGCTGTGAGTGAAGGTGGAAGAATGTTGAGGCTCCAACAGATGCACATTATTACGCTGGATCAAAGTAAATTAAGACAAACCATGTTAAGATAAAGGTGGTATTTGCATATTAAACAAAATCTTTCTTCTTCTTCCTTCCCTCCAAACATGATTGTGTACATATACATATACATCTTACAAGGAATGGGATGATACAGTTTTAACATCAGTGCTGCTATTAATCAGCCAATAATTCTGATGACCATCTGCTTATTTTATGACCCCTGCCAGCCTGATGCAAGCCATGTTTTAAAAATGGGAAGGACCGCATTGGCGTTGGCATGTTGCTGCAGGTTCTGATGACAAGATGAAATACACAGTGGGAATGCCAGCTCGGAGGCTTATTGGATGCCAAGAAACTGAAGTAATCAGGGCAGCAACACATTGATCTGTCTCCATCTCTGTCAAAATAAAGTTAAATTAACACAATGTGGTGCAGTTCTGGGTGATGCTGACCTGTGCTGCAGCAAAAGTTGAGCCAGGATTAACATCTTTGCTGGAACACTCTGTTGTTGTTGGTTTTTCTTTCTGTCTTTCTTTCTTTATTTCTTTCTTTCATTCATTCTTTCTTTCTTTCACAGTGTTATTGTTGGTCTAGATGTGGTCATGCATTAAATGCAGATGATAAACCTACGTTTTGTCCAAGTAAATGTGTGTGTGCTGAACTTGTGCTGCACTGGGATCCAGTCCTATTCTACATGCTGCATTGCAAGCACATGTTACTCATTCACTCACATTGTTTTCTCTCAGACACATGCGATAACATGGTACGGAGATACTAGACCTGCAGGACTGCTCTTGTCGGGGTTACTGCTTGTTTTATGGGGGTACTTGGGAACAATATCTTCATAAAGTGAAGTAAAGTCGTTTTCAAGGTAAATGGCCATCTTGAGAGTGGACAACTACGTCAGCAGCTCCTACACAGGAAGCATGAACCAGCCACAGAGGTGAGTGCTTTGCGGAGTAAGAGGTATTCCACACACGATCCCTGTGGGACTGGGGATGAATTATTGCGCTCACCTCCACTGGCAAGGAGGGAGGGAGGCAGAGGAGAGGCTGTGGATTTGTACCTGGGTTCTTTGGAGGGGATCATGTTGGGTTGTCTGAAGTGGCAGATGAGACTTTTCCCAGGGGGACTCCGCTCATCTCTCTCTCCTCTGCTCCTCTCTGCTGTCTGTCAGTCTCTCACATTTTCCACTTTTTACTCTTTTTAACTCAACTTATCTGCCCAAATCCTCCTCTCATTCTCTCTCTGCTTGCCTACATGGAGCACATGCATACATGCAAATGTGAGATAATGACTACCTGTTACATAAACACTTTTACTGAACTGTTTTACTTACACCAGGAGAGTGCAGAACCAGAACATCATTATACTCATCTGATTGTGTCTTAACAGGATACAGCAGCTGTAGCATCTTTACTATTACTTGAGATTAAAGTCCTGAATTTTTTTTTGGTCTCAAATCATTTAAAGAGGAACTATGCAGGTCCGGTCGCTTTTCCACTGTTTTGCAAACCTTCCTCCCGGCCATGTGCATTTGTTTTCAATGAAGCAGGTGAGAAAGCAATCAATAGAGTGGTGGATAATGATATTTATCATATAAAATGTTACAAATGTGTATATTTGTGTGGTCTTATCTGTCATAAACAAGAGATTATGGGTTATGGGGCGTGTTTGTGTCGCGGTGCTGCAGAGACGAGAGCCAGGTCCGGGTCGGAGGCACTGATCTTGCAGGGGTGGTTTTTGGCCAAGAGACACTAGGTGGAAGGCAGAGAGCCTCCATTCTCCCTGTAACAAGTTACGAGTAATTTATCTAACTATCACAATTACTCTCAAGCTGTTTCATTAAGGTAAAAATGTAGCATAGTTAAGCTAAAAATCCTGCATACTGTAGTTCCTCTAACCCTAACCCTAACCCTAGTTCATCCATATTTAAAGTTGTTTGTCTTACTTTTGGCTCCAGATGGGAATCACCAAAGGCTCCATGACACAATATTATCATAATATTAAGTCACAAAATCTTATCATTGCAATTCTGATAAAGTGCAACTACATATTGCGACATTGCGACAATATTTGCAACAATTGCAAATCATGTCATGGAAGGACAACTTTGTCAACATCTGCTTCATCTAATGAGATTAGGTTTGCGGTCCGTCCATCTTGCCTGAAATTATATTACTGCAAATTTTCAAGCAGAAAATTACACCAATGTATAGGCTAATAAAAGATCAATACTTTCTGTATGTGTATGTGTATCAATACAATATTGACACATAAAATATTGTGATACTATGCTGTATCGATCTTGGCCCCCTGTATGTACATAGCAGTTCCCATACACAAATACAGAACTTTATAAGAATCATGGCAGATGCCCAAATACAGTCAGTGAGGTTAAAGTTTAACTGTGTATTGTCACTAACCACTGCTGCCTGCCTTGTGGAGATGCATTCTTAAAAGTGCATACACTGACCAGGGGCTGCATGTGTTGACAACCTGTCCAAGGTCCTCATACAGAGCATGCAAGGACGGATTCCTGCCATAACCATGATGATGAAATGTGGGTGAAGGAGATGGATGCCTGGATGAACAATGTGGCATGTATAAGGTAATATAACAGTATACGTGTAGAAAAAAAAGAGTGTTAGGTGAAATGTCACAGCTTTACAAATATGTGAACCCTTTGAGGCTTTCTTTGTCATATTATCAGCTTTCAGGGTTTTCCTTGTTGCCATTTAGAATGTGACTTGTGAGCAAAGAGACTTAATGTGTGAAGGAGCTGTTGAAGTGGTGAGCAGTCCTTGGTTTTATGGAAAACAACACTTTTAAAACACTCCTTCTTTTCTCCATTTCCTGCCTCTGTTACATTATCACCCTCCATCATTAGCCATTCCTTGATAAAAATTCTTCTTTCACCTCAACTTGCCAGCTTTGTCCCTCCAATCGTCTTCATCTTTCTGCATCACTCCGTCTTTTCTTTCTGATCCAACACATTTTTCTGCCTCCATCCCTCTCCATCTCTCCCCGTCTTTCTCACCGCACATCTTTGCTCCTGCATCACAGAAGCTACTTTAAACATTCTGCTGCTCCTGTTTTATGTAAGAAGGTGTGCACGCACATGCACACACACACACACATACACACAGGCTAATGAATGTGTACAGTTCTCTCTGACAGGGGCAGATGCAAAACACACTTTTAAAAGTATGCATATTATTTGTCATTTGTTTTGACTTTTGCTCTATCCTTTGCTACATCTCCACTGCTTTCGCACACATGAAGGCAACACAAAAATACACACATGGACAGAAGTGCACGCACACACACACATACACACTTGCTCCCTGCTCCAGAGGCCCCAGAGCAAATGTTGTTATCAGCACTCCACAGGAACAGACCAGTGACTCAGCCTGTCTGACTGAGTGTGTATGTGTGTGTCTGTCTCTGTGTGTATGTGCATGCACAATGTCTCAACAGTCTAAAAACTCACAGTTTCAGTCAGATGTCCCCAGCTCTCTCGGCTCTCAGAGTCAGAAGGACACACTCACACACCTGGTGTACACTCAGCAGGCTATTTCTCACTTTTCTGCTGGTGGACAGCAAAAACAGCACACACATCTGCCCCCATTAAGACTTTTGCTTTTTTGAAAAGAACCTGAACTTTGTTTCTGAGGCCGTGTGACATTTACCGGCAGCACAAATGTTTAGCTGCAACCAAAGCTTGCAGCACGTGCAGTGCTTTTGTATGTGGGTCTTGTCTCAGGCCTAGTCCACATGTACCCGGGTTCTCTTCCCTCCTCCATTTAAAATAATTTAAAAAAAAATCACATTCACACCAGCATGTTTAAGAAAAATCACTGTCCATATGTAAATGTGAAAAACACAATAGAAATGCTGCATGCCACAACAGCAGGTGATCAAGCAGCGAGCAGCAGGTCACTCCCCCGGTCCAGCCCCCTGTGCAACCAAAAACTCCACATATAAACGCCAAAATGGTACATTGAAAAGTCTGCTGCCCAGAAGGACTTTTTGTATTTTTTCTATTTTTAAGGACCAAAAACGCTGCTTAGGTGTGGATGAAAGGCCCGAGCCCAGTTGGGACCATTTGCGTTTACATGTGGACATGGTCTCAGTGCATTCATTAAGTAGAATCCTGCATCCCAGGATATGCAGAAAACTTTCACTCAACCTAATACATTTTTAGTTTGCACCGACACATTGTTCATGTTCTTTTTTTGCCTTTATATGTGAAGTCAGGTGGACAACAATCTCCTGGCTCTCAAACCTTAATTGTGCGAACTGCTCCCTGAGCCACAGCTGCCTCTCTTCTGCGGGTGCTATTGCTGCTATTTGGAAATTCACCACTAGACACAGGAACTACATTCACAGAAGCTCCCAGAATATTTGGTTCAGTTAAGGCCAAGACTATAAAGGGAAATAAACATGAACACTACACTGGTTCTATAGGGTACATTTATGATCCAGTTATTTAAGCATTTCCCCTCTGAGGTAGGTGGTAGGGACCAGTCTGTGCAGCTGGTGAAGGTACAGAAAGACAGGAAAAAGAAAGAGGAGCACGCCAGGACTTTGGAAGAGAGCAATACGTAAAGACTTGATCTTTCCATATAGGCCATGTTTAATAATAGGTGCTATATCATGACGCACCTCTGTCTGCCTTTAAAAGCCACCTTGCAGATAATACATTTAAGTTCCCACTCAGACTGAAAGTGTGACTGGGCTGAGATATGACGAAGAAATGTCATATATACAGAGAGGGATCCAGCACTACAGAAATAGTAGTGAGCCAATATATGATGACAGATATATGTAACGATTAACTTCACATCCCATTGTTTTCATATTGTGACTTATGAACCGCTGAATGAGGATGATGTCACAATACTCAGCCTGTGGTGAGAAGCATAAGAGAATGGCTGCATGTGTCAGCACAGCACGGGGTGCCAGAACAAAGTGAGAAAAAATAAACAAACCAGCAAACAAGGATGACTCAAGAGTGGGAGGATGATAAAAGAAAAAAGACAAAATTAAAAAACAAACACACAAGAACAATATCAACCAACTGACTCTCTCTCAGAAGGTACCGCCGACTGTTTTTATTATGGTCTGAAAGAATGCTGTATATAAGTTATCATATGCATCATAAAATAACACACACAAACACACACACACACAAAAACCAGCGCTCATTTTGATCTCAAATATGTCAGTATGTGTTGTTGATCAATTAGATTTTAGTTTTTTAAAAAGGCTTTGTCTTGCCCTTGTTGTTTGTCTGACTGCCTCCAATCCCTAAAATACAAAATATGAACACGTAATCAACAAACCACCATTTGACAAGATTAGTAAATAGTTTGACACACAAACACTTTCATGTATTTAAGACAAGTTCATATATAGTTTCCAAAAGTGTTAGAAAATCAATGCCAACGATTTTCTGATTCAAATGACTAACTCTTCTTCACAGATAAAGACGTTCGTTCTTACACGGATGCTGACACAAAACAGTCAAGGACAAAACTGTTGCAATTGACACCAACTTTCTCCATTCACTCACTGTGTTTTCCAGACACTGAACAAACCCATTGTTTCCAAGCCATAATTACGTTTATTGCTTTTTCTATGCTGCAAGTGTTGCTGGAATTTGACCTCTTTTGACAATGTCCCTTCTTTTCTTGGCTTTAGCCCTAAAATCCCAATCTGAGACTGTCCTGACTCTCAACCCCCTAAACACAGAAGATCTAACAACCACAGTGCTATGTCCTACGAGGGTTTACATGATATACTACATACTACAAATAATGGCACCGTTTTAAATGGATAGACTGTTAGAATTCTAGCACTGAAGTGCCATTCATCCATTGCTGTAATATGTAGTGTCATGTCGTATAGTAATGTGGTATTTTTGATTTGTGTTAACAGGAGTGTTGTTATATATTATCAAAAACATTTATTATATGTAATTTCACTTTTCACCATACCTGTGTGTTGTATAAGTCAGTTAATCAGAGCAAGAAACGAGTAAGTAACAAACAAAATGTTGTGAATCAGAGTGCTGATGGAGTTATTCTGCTCTCGAGTGTGTAGCTTGTATAACAACCCATTACTTTTTATTACTCTGTTTTGTCCATGGTAATTTAATTTGGGAGGCTGGATGGGTGATATAGTCAGGTCTGTTCTGGTGTGTCCTAGCCTTGGGGGACTCAGGGGAGGGCATGTCATTGTGAGAAGAGCAACAAGAGATGGAGTGAGAAAGGGAAAGGGGAGAAGAGAGAGAGCAGCAGAGGAGGAGGAGGAGGGGAAAAATGCTGGAAATCAAATAGACGGCTTAAGGAATTGATGTAAAATCGAAAGCAAGAATGCAGCAGAAAGAGATTATAGCGTGAATCCAGAGGCAGAGACAAAGCTGATGGGTGTTGATGCGAAACAGACTGCTGGCCACCCTCCTTGACTTCTGACCTCCTCTGTCACTCTGACAGGAAGTGCGCCCCTCTCCTGACAGGAAATAGACTTATAACCTCTAGATTTATGGGAGTCAGTCATATCTTTGTCTAATTACAATGTCTGGATTTATAGGAGTCTGTGTTAATTTCCCTGGAGAGAGAAAAAACCCTCAGGATATCGTTGACATTTTAGTTGTGATGGGTAACTGAATGACTTTGTTGTAATTGTGACGCTTATTTGCCACTGCAGATAGACACAGATGTAATCCACCTCTTTCATCTCACAAGCCACTCTTTATATGATAAACATTTAAAAAACATGACATTTGGAGAAAAGTGTGTAAAAACCACAGTGAAGTGACAGTTTGTGAGCATGAGGCTGGAGCATATTTATGTAAAACTGGGTTGTAGTGTTTGGAGCTTGACCTTCTACTGAAAAGTCCCAACTTTTCTTTAACAGAGCTGGCTAAGAGAGCAGAGAGTGCGATAAAGCAAAGTGATCTTTTACTTTTTTTTTCTTTGTTTATCCTTCTCAGTAATAACTATTGACTCACTCCACTTTATAATTGCAGCCCAGAACTTTTCAAGAGGGAACAAGTTAACTTTTTGTTTCCATTTTACAAATATTTGCCAGGCTTTTTCCCTTTCCCCCTTTTTTTTTTTTTTGATTAGAGTGGTCTGCAAAAGGTTTGGACAGCGTTTACTGGCGACTTTGTAGTTTTACAAAGAAAACCGTCTGGCAGCAGGGAAAGGAGTCACAGAATAGAGGACAAGAGGGATGGCGAGAGAAAGGGAGAGATGACACATACACATGCGCACAGACAGTCAGCTCGGCAATAAACAGTAAAGTGGACCGCCTCATGGAGACAAAACACAATGCCGTTCAATTAGATTTCAGCCGCATTTGCCTCAGACCCAATACAGAGGCAAAGGACCCTTGCTGATTGCAATCAGTCAGAGTGGCAGACAAATTGGATTACTATTATACATAAAAAACTATTGAGCATGTTTCCTTTCTTTCCTCCTGTTGCTCCTTTTCCATTATTTTATCATCTTATTGGCTGTCAAAGGGTAAAATGTACGTATATAAAATATTACACTCAATTCAGGATGATGGTAATGATATTTTGTGACTTTCTTGACTCCTGGAGGATGGGGCAGTTGTTTCTAGGAGACAGGATTTGATTACTATGGGGAAGTGCATATTGTTGTTTTGAAGCAGACTATGCGTCTTTGTTCTTTCCTGACTGCAGTTAAACTAAGTTATTGTTTGTGTTTGAAAGGCAAAGATCCCTCAATCATCTAAAAAGGCCTGTTATTTCTATTCCTACAAATACAACGACGTGAAAGAGGGAGAAAAAAGAGATTTCTCATAAGGTATGAAATCAGTGACATGTTCACAGCCAGCAATTTTTCATGGAGACCTAACCATACTCTTTACTATGGATACCATTCAAAGTTGCGGCCACTATAATATCAGTTAATTATATATCTGAGGCTACATTGATACTATCTGTAACCTAGTATTATCTAATGTTAGGCACTTCAGTAACTCTCTATATGCTCAGTGACTCGTAGGGAGCCATGGGGACTGCTGTGGCTGAACCTCTCCACAACTGACAAATATGTGACAGAGATCCCTGTGGTTTCATTACTTCATTTTCTGCATTGAACATTTCTGTAAATAGTACAGCATATTCTATAATTTTATTTATATAGTCTTAAATGTCTTAAAATGCAAATACTGTGAAGTGGACTAACCAATCATGCAAGAAAAGTCTTGTCATTTTTTTTCCTAAACTGATCGTTAACCAGTATCGTCTGTAACAAAACCTAATATATACAGTAGCTTCTTCCTCTGCGTCCTAATGAACTATGCTGTTCCTGGCATGTTCCTTCATTACCATCAACAGGGGACTGTAGTTCATCTTCCCACATACAGCCTCCTGCTGCGGTAAACACCCACTATCTGTGGCTGAAAACAGTCCCTGGCAAAAGTATAACACTTTTGAAAGATGCCTCATTTGTTCACAGCCTGAGCAAAGTTGCTGCTTGAGAAGCTCAACTTACAGCAAAGAAGTCCACTGTTGTTCAAGTGGCAACGGCAGTGCATTTGTAATTTGGATGAACTGTCTGTTTTATACAATCAAGGACAACTCAAGGAGAGCACCTGCTTGTCTGACACATGAAGGAAAGTGACGCTAACCATCTAGAGCATCTTGTCTGTTAGATTCGTCTGTACTGTACACCACAGCACCATTGATCTGGGCTGCTGGCTGTCTCAAAGGACTCCATGTCTCTCTCCAGTAAGCTGCTCTTACTGAACGTTCCCACATTGAGTCACAGCTGCAAGATACACAGCAGTAAAGCCCTAAAGCATTTGACTACAATACTATTATAATGGTGCCGAAGCCTGAAAACATATTTTCCTCAATCTGCCTCTTACAACAAGCAATGAGATGCTATATAAACACAAACATTTCTGGTATTGTTATTTCACATAACAGATTTGTGTTTGTGTTGTCGTTGCTCTGCTCTCCAGTTTGTGGTGGAGGGAAATCAGTTGGAAAAGGTGATGTCACATACTTGGGCGCACCAATTAGGATTTAACAAATTTCAATCATGGCAATGTTGCTTGTTTGTGTCGGTAGCACTGCCCACACACAGATTCACTGAGTTTGAAACTCTGAATAAGTACCAGCTGAAGACACAATTTTTTGCTAACTGCAACTTGGGTTGTTGCATATTTCATCATGAATATTTAGTGTTATGGAGAATCAAGTGCTCGAGGGCTGTTAAAGTGTCCCGCACAGGCCAAAACAAGCACAATAAAATTAGACACAAACAGAAAATGGGAGTTAAATACTTCTCTCTTATTCCCTTCCTTGTGGTCACTAACTTCTCTACCTCCCACGCTTTGATGGGAGCGTAACCACTGGTCTCACATTGTGTATTTAACCTTGAGAAACTCATTTCTCATTTCCACAATCAGTTTCCCTTCACCGCAGAGAGGGGAGCTATTTGTATGGGCAGATAATGAGTGACTCTTCAGAAGACTTGCCTGCAAGATTTATGATGCAACTGCCAGGTCAGGTAGTTAGTAGTGATTGACGGCACACAGTGATGAGTGTTGCAACACATGGGCATTTGGGTCAATGGTGTCTGATAATAAACATCAGTTTTTTTTGTGATTGCCATCGTGGAAAAAAACTCCGCAATGGTCAAAATGACATGTAATGTTGCATCATTAAAGTCAGGGTGGTATTTGGACATGGTGTGTAACATGCTGGTGTTTCTGTGGAATGTGGTTGAATGTGACACAAACAGCTTCTTAACAGTAGCAAATAGGTTCAGTGTCGACTGCTGAGTCACGTGATTGTCATGTTGTTTCTGCTTGTGTTTAGATATGCCCAGACGGATGAGCTCAGTGTTAAATGCTTGTGTTGGTTTAAGGTTTGACTCTGTACCTTTAGACTTTTCCTCTTGCTGTTGTTCTCTTAGTTTCATTTGGTTACAACTATATTGATTTATGTGATCAGTATAAATTGTGTTTACACCTCATTGCTCTTCACACAAGGCTTGCTTCTTTTAGGTTATGTGTCATGACAAGCGGCTGTTTCCTGGAACCTCCATGGTTTACTACGTGACAGGTTGTATTAAACTGTGGCCATTTTTTTTTTATGCGAGGAAGCAAACTGAGTGTCTTCCAGTTTGTTTAGAAATGCTGCTAAGCCCTGGAGTTGAAGGGAGCCAGGATTCACTGTTTTCAAAGCAAATTTAAGAGGAGTGTCATGCCAGTCTCAAAAAGTGACAGTGTGGTGGCACTTTGGGTTTCTTTTCAAACACTGTTTTTGTCACGTGAAAAGTGCTGAATAGGGAAAACGTGCATTGTTTAGAATTCACACTGTAGCTGTGTAGCAGGTTGGACTATTTTGATAAACAATAAAATTACAAATATGTATATAGCATACACTCCATCATAGCAATAATTTCACTAAAATCAACCTCTCCTTTCTTTGCATAACCTGAAGAAGTTTTTGTCAGTAAAATATTACACAACTAAATAATAAGGTGTTGCACCCTGTTCTACACAGCTTTAATTCAGCATAAATGCATTAAATCAACATAAACATCTTGTGTAACACTGCTGTGAATGTCTCAACTGTGTCACAGTAAATGGTGACAGACTGCCACCTGTTGTGACAAATACACCGCCCTTTAAGCCAATCTGGACCACAGTGATGGATAAATGCTATGAATAAATGGATAAATTAAAGCAGATACACAGAGAGGTGAATAGGGTCTTTGTGTGTGTGTGTGTGTGTGTGTGTGTGTGTGTGTGTGTGAATGAGGGGAAAGCTGGAGAAGTAATTATGAGCGAAACAAATAAGAAGATATGACAAGGTCGAACAACCACACGGCACTGAAGGGAGGACACGTGGAGCAATAAGAGAGGATGGAGAAGACCTCGATAGCGTGATGAAAAGAAAAAAAAACACAGATAGGAAGGCAGAGGCAGGGTGTCCCCACTGAGACGGACATGTCACACACCAGTGAGCCTGACACACAGAGAGGGAATATCACACTTCTCTCACTTTCTCTCCCTCTATCTCCCTTTTACATGATATCTATTTCTCCTTCTCCATCTTAGTCATCGGTTTTATTCTCCATTTCAGATGAAAGCAACATACAGTAACTGACACTCAAAGAAATCTTTTTGGGTCCTTTTGAATAGCATTCCTCCACCTTTGAAATGCTACTGTTCAATAATGCATGACCTCATGCATAACTTAACTCTCGATTTGCTTGTCACTACGTGCATTTCAGCTCTATTATACCATGCACATTTACATTATTGCTTATTGTAGGGCCTTTGTATTCACCCACACACATGTGCTCAGGCTTGCACACAGGTGCACACAAACACATATGCATACAGGCGAACTGAGCGTTTGGCTCGTGCTGGGAATTACCTGTTTACCTAATTAACAGCACTTGGCTGGAGGCTAAAGATATGCAAACCAGGAAGGGAAAAATAAACAACAGAAATAAAATATCTCCCTCCCGACCTCCTCTGGAGAAAAAGCATTTCCCTGTGACTGCTGAAGCAAAGGAGAGGGGAGGAGAAAAAGGTTAGCCATTTTAAAGTATTTTGTTTAAAACATTGATCTCATATGCCTTTATTCAGAGTAATTCTCTACATGGAATGAGATTAAAATTAACGCTATAGGAGAGGTTTGACTTTGATATTTCTTGCTCTTTTTGTTGCTCTGAAGCCACATGAGGTAGTGCAGCATCTCTTCTGACAAGCTGTTTTTCTTCTCCATAATCTGAGGAACCAGTCCTTTCTTCTCACTATTTTATTTTTGCTTCATGTTTCGGAGTTTCTGTATAAAAGAAATTAGAAGGCTTGTGAAAAGTCCTTATAAAATGCATTGGGTTGTCTAATATTAGTTCAGAGGAATGTAGTCAGACTGTGTGTGTGTGTGTGTGTGTGTGTGAAACTGTATAGCTCCCTATATCAGTCTCTCCTTCCGGTGAAACCAGTACCACCCTTGAGACTGATAACTTTCCTGTTTATACTGCCCTAATCAATGTGTGTGTGTCCGTGTGTGTTAGAGAGAGAGAGATAGTATGTGAGAGATAGAGAGAGAGGGAGAGAGAGTACAGACATGTGTTCAGCACAGGTCTGCCTCCATATCACCACTTTTATCTGTTTTTGATTAACACTGGGGATATTAACCAGACCATGGAAACCCCCAAATTACACACACAAATCACTGCGCTATCGTGCACATGCACTAAAGCCTCAAAACACACACCCACGCACACTAGAAAAAGTCTACACAAACACGCACTCGAGCGAAACCTCTCACATCCACCCACGCCGCTGCAGACACCCCAAGTGAAATGTATTGATGAAAAGACCATGAAACTGGCTTAACATGACTAATTCATTCATACTAACTCTTTCACACAATATAATAAGCTCTTTCACTCTCTAATACAAGGCAAAGGAATTAAACACGACCATATGTGCCGCTAAAACAAAAGAAGCCAGCTGAGGGTTTTGTTTCAGTCCTGTTGCAGATGCCACCTATGTGCCACCCCATTACACACGGATACAAGGACACATGTAGCCCACACATACATACACAATCTTAGATGTCTTCAACAATTGCAAGTAATTTGCATAATGACATTCAGACACACAACCACACCCAGATACTGAAAATGTCACTGTGAAAAATGACAAAAAGGCCACTGGTCAGACTCACATTCATGTCCAATGTGAACTAAACTCAACTACACAATGCATACTAATGGAAGTCTAATGCACCCATTGTTAGCTCATTACAACTGATCTATTCATCTATCCATCCGTCTAAAAAGAAAAAGGGAAATGCAAAAGTAGTCAGTCTGAACTCCAGCACATGATTCGATGTTTCTGCTTACTAACCAGCACAAGAGACATAATATGCAGCAGCTATAAGCCTGAAAGCCTTGGTTTCTAAACTTGGTTTCGTAAGTAATGTAACATTCAACATCTGTGACAGAATAAGCAAAAATCAAAGTAAAAAAAAAAAAAAAAAACATCCTTAGCTGCTACTTGTTAACTCAAATTTTCTCCTATGCTACCAGCTCAGGAGTGTGTAGCCGTGGGGTTATCAGATTTGAGTGGAGGTATCCTGGCATCATACAGTAAACAAACAAACAAACCCACAACCATCGTCACATTTTAATTCAAATACGTCTAAATTCTGATCGTTCAAGCTTCTCCCAACTGAAATAAGAAATTTAAGGACAAAGCTACACATACAGAAAACTCTCACATGAAGTAAAGTAAAGCATTTGACAGAAAATCTTCCTGAGTTCATGTGGGAGTCTGACACTCACTGAGAAGCTGATTGAGAAAACTGGTATCATGCCCTTTAAGGCTGTGGAGGTCAGGAAGGAGATGGACAAATAACACTTTGACTTTAATGCCAGTATTCCAGGTTCGTTCTCTCTGTGAAACTAAAAGTCAGTATTTGACATTTTTATCACGACTGTGATCCGTCTCCATCCTCAACCAAATAATTTGCTCTGATACAAGTAAACTGTTCAATTTTAATTGAAGCACAGGTTGGATAGAGTGGTAGATACCAAAATACCAACATATGACACATATTAATCTCCACTCATTGATTTCAAGTCACTGCAAACATTTTAAAAACTATCTTTAGACTCATTAAGTTGCCTCTGCCGATAATCTGCCACTGCTTTCAATACAGTATGTTTTCCACTGCTGGGCTGGTGAGAAATTATTTTCCATCCCAAGTATTTAGGTTGCTCAAAAGCCACTGTGATGACTTACATTTGGATTGGGTCATTCTGTGCAATCAAATACACTTTAGTTTTCTCTGATGATGACTTTAAGACCTAGATTTCTCCTGGTGAACACAGTTCTTATGTATAAGGGACAGACTTGCATGCATTTGTCTATGTTGCATTTACCTATGTTATACCATCACCCCCAGTAAAGGCTATCAAAGGTGAAGTCATAACCCTCCATAAGAGGAACATGTTACACAATATTTTGTTGTGGTTGGCTATTAGCTGGCCTAATGAGGAGACCCTTGTCTTGTCATGAAGTCTGTCCCGTCCCAAGTCCCCCAGCTGGTTTTTGCAGTTCGTGTGCACTGACAAGCTTTGTAACTTGACCAACCAGCCACTCTACTGATTTGTGAGGAAAAACTGTTTTAGTCTCTCAAAGGATGGTGTGGCCTCAAGTGGTGAGAGAGATACAGAGATACAGAATGTGTGCTCTTCTGTTACTTGCAGAACAGATCACTGTAATAACCTTCACACTCTTCCTCATAGGCAAATAAGGCAGTTACAGTTTATCAATGTAACTAAATGAAGAAGAGTATGGAACAAGAACTAGTCTGTACAACTGTTTCAATCAAATCACTTCACTGATTTCAAGTAAAGATTCTTAAAGATTCTTTCACTTGTGTATAAAGCACTGAATGGATTCATCTTTATAACTGCAAGAAGCAATGTGGGGGTCAGCCGGTCTAGAAGACCAGTGTTGCCATGGAAATATGATGACTTCATGTCAAGGGCATGGTTACAAGCAGGCACAGCAACTCTCATGCTAGATGATTAAAGATTGGCTGATATATGACTTCTATGATTTCTTGTTTGGCACCTTGGCACCTTTGCTGCCTGTTTCAATTGACTCAAAAGGATGAATGCTTTTGCAAATCAAAAAGCCAACAAAAAAGTTTTTTTTTTTTTTTTGGTTTTTTTTTTGGTTTGAAGAACATCTGTGTCAGATTTGAGGGAAACCAAATGCAAGAATTTTGACCTTAAAGCAAATGCTCAGTTACAAAGTAAAATGCTATTTTTCTTCTGAAGCATAAGGTCAAAGGTTTCTTGCCCAACCTGATTTTGGATGCCTTAGAACAATCTTCTTCTGATGAAACAGTTGTGTCTTTGTTTTTGTGCGATTGCTGGGTCACTTGAAAATGAATGCATGAATAAAATTGATTTAATGTGAATAAAATGGGTTTAATGTGGCATTTAATGTGTAGTATTTAAGTTACGCAGATGTGATGTTCATAAACATGCAATGAGCTCTCCCAAGTCAAGAGACAATTCATGCATGATTGCCAAGCCTCCACTTTCTTGCTGCTCAGTATGCTGTTGGAATCAGCCATCCAGAGATTGTGTCTCTCTAAGATGGCAATGTGCCAGCAACCTTATGGGCACTTAAACAAGTGCGTCTGTTCACTTTTAAGGACAATGCCAATTGATCGACAGATATTTATGCACAATAGACCAGGCTTAGCCCTAAAACCTCCACATTTGCTGTCCCTCAGCAGCAGTAAAACACAACTCATATAACTCATGCAGCCTCTGCCAAACTGCAGGTGAACTGAACTGCAAATGTAGCTCTGAGCACAGGAAAATGACTTTAACCATGTCACTTTACCAATCTGTGAGTTATCTGACTTTGAAGACACCAAGTAGCATACAGTTACAGTGTGTGTATAGCTACGCTTGCACAAATCAATACGCTTGCCAAAACATATGCATGGAATATAGAATAAGAATGTTTTGAATTCTGAATTATTCTTTCTGCATAAATAATAGACATGGGAAACATGGGAAATGAAGTGAAAGTAATAAGGCATCTGCTGTCTTTGCATTATGTTGTAAACTGTCCAAAATTTTAACAACAACAAAACCCAGACCCTGGTTGTATAAATGACTTAGTTTGCCCCATGATTTCAAAGTTGTTTTCTACACAGGAAAATTGCTATTGAAATTGGGTATAAAGTGGCTTTGATGCACAATCACTGTTGGAGTGAAGGAAGATAACCACATACTGAGATAGTGAAAGTGTAATCTGTAACAGCAGTCATCCTGGCACCAGCCTGAAAACACTGTAGCAACCTACAATGATAGTTGGTGGAGCTAGTGATTTTTTTTTTTTTTTACCCCTCCTCATATGAAAGTGCAAGTTAAAGTGTGTGCGCATGTTTGCAACCACGTGAATGTGTGTGGACCAAAGGTGCTCCACAGCTCGCTGCTAACTTTACAGCAAAACACCTCCTTTTTAAAGACTTTTAAGATGTTTGCAGCCTCAAGTCTTTTCTAGCCTGAAACTGAAATGGGCCAGGAGCCTAATGGATGCCAGAAAAAAAAGAGAGTATCTCTGCCTTGTTTCTTTGATCACAAGAGTAATAGTTTTTTAACTTATCTGTTTTCTGGGCACAATTTAAATTTAAATTTCTCCCCAAAAAAGAGCAGAAAGTATGGAGTGCTAGAAAAAAGAAGAAAGATCAGTATTTACCACAGCTCTCACATACACTGCATTGCCAGTTTATACGGAATGTATCGAATGGGTTTTTGATGCCTGAAATAACGTGGTTATTATTTTAGCCTATAGCATTTCCATGTTTTACTCCATAGTGTAAAGTGTGCCACTAAACCAGTAGAGAATTTTGAAGCTTTTACAGTATGTGTCTTGAAAAAGACGGCTGCTTATAAGTGACTAAGTGACATCACAGCGGTTGTTGAGGACATTAAACATCATATACTATACAAAAGTGGCTACACAAAAGTATTTATTTAAAGCAACACTTACCTTCCTGGAAATTTTACACTTTTCTTTGTTTAAATTAAAATGCTATTAATAATCTGATGGCACACTAAAATGTAAGAGAAATCCACCATGGATAGAAACTCAGCATTATTCCATTCTCATGTGGTTCTGAGAAAAGTATGACCAATCGTACCATTCAGTCCGAATGACTGGACAAGTGACCTGAACGTACCTGGGTAACTGCTCATGCACTCATCTTCCCCAACCAGGAAGAATGTTTTTTTTTTTTTTGTTTGTTTTTTATCTTTATCAACACCAATGATTTTGAACAGTAACAGGACACAAAGAGCAGGGGAGTCCAGGGCACAAGTCAACATAAATAAAGAAGAAGAAAGTTTCTGGAAGTAAAGTGTTTTGTAAAACAGACCAACAAATACAGGCCACTGCTTCCACCTCCAGTCGCTCACACAGAGAAATCAGTCGGCAAAAGGAAGACTATTTTTGAAAAAGCCACCACCAAGAGAGAACTTGATGCAGCAACATTGGCTGTGCTTTCAAGCGATGCTGGAGACTGATGCAGCTTCATCCTGAGCTAAAAAGGGAAGATTTGGTTGCGAAGTTTCTGTTGTTGTGATATATACATATATCTAGTGCACAGCGTGGAGTGATATGTAAACAGAGGAAGCTGGCGTGATTATTGTCCACTCTAATAATACTTTGTATATATTTGTATATATTTTCGGCCTGAACCAGCATATCTGGTCGTATAAAACTCATCACTCATTACTGACCCTGTTTTAAATCTAAAAACTCTGAGTTTGAGTTTGAATATGTTGATTGTATAGTAACCTCTGAATCAGAATCAGGATTGTCTCATTCTCATTTCACTTGCTTTCCTCTTTTGTTTACCGTTGCCTTGCCAACGCATGCAAGAGGAGTGCGTGGAGGTAAGGCAGGAGGAAAAGGTGGGTGGGAATTTGGAGGGAGGTGGAGTAGCTGATGTGCTCTGTGAAATGCCAGAAGGTAAGAGTTGCTTTAATGTTCTGGTCAAGGTCTTGGAGTTGGAGTCTCTGATTTAAACTGACCTCAATGATGAATGTAGATTAGATGGACAAACTTTCAATACCTCTCAGAAAATAAGATGGAGTGAACATACTTTATTCATGATTAGATACGTGCTTCATCACTTCATCCATGGTCAGAAACTGAATATGTTCTAAAAATCTGCCACAAAACAAAGGTTACACGAGAGAATAAAATGAGATGAAATTCGAATGAAAGAGAGTGAATGTTCATGTCCTTCATGTCCTTGCCATGCTTTGACATGAATGAAAAACCCCATGTTGAAAAATGACACATTTTAAAACCCAGCAAGCCTCTGTTCCACTGTACAGGATAGATATTAATGGCCATTTTATTGTCTCAGAGATTCTTTCCTGTATCCTACAGGCAGGAGGCAATTATCAGCACTTTTGACTGCTTTTACCTGAGAGCTAAATACCAAATTGAAAACTGAATGATAGAACAAACAACGTTGCTGAGCCGAACCACCCTCGATCCATTAGTCTTCACTTGTGTGCAAGTGTAACTATTTTCAGTTGAAGTCAAGGCTGGTTCAACTAATCAGGGTTCAAATTTGGAGACAAAAAGCATTTATTTCTGTGAAGTATAAAATGTTCCTAGAGGCCAGCAGTACACAACACACAGAGCAACATCAGACCCAAACATACACAAAAAAACACACACACACACTTACACAGAGTGAAGTGCCAAGGACGTATCTCTGCAAATGTTTCAGGCCTTGCTCCAGTTTACAGTTTGTTATTCTCTCTCAGCTGTGGACCTACATCTTG
The DNA here is from genome assembly GCA_021432705.1 of Caranx ignobilis. NCBI lineage: Eukaryota > Metazoa > Chordata > Actinopteri > Carangiformes > Carangidae > Caranx > Caranx ignobilis. The sequence goes on along the minus strand of MU270014.1, from coordinate 42,922,398 downwards.
TGTCAGCACCAAAACTGTATCGACAAATATAATGACAACCTTGATCATTTCTAAGCCTCCAGGAGCTGTTACCTGATCTGCGTTTGGAACTTTTGTCTGTATTCATACGCATGCACACAAACACAGGCACAAGCATTCCCACAAAAACTCATTGCCTTGGCACGCACGTCTCACTAACACACATTTGAATCCTGGTGTTTTGCCAAATAAGGCCTTGGGGTTATTCGGATTTCAGTTCCCCTGAAATGAGAACTATCAGCCCGAAAATTCTGACAGAATGAGAAACACTGAGAGCCATTAAACAAAGACAAGTTGTGAACATATGCCGTGGAAGCGAAGCGAAGCCATTTCTGCAGGTTGCAGCACTGCTTTCTTCGGTCTTGCTGTTTTTTGTACTGTTGGAGACTAATGTAAAAGAGATGTGCATTTGAATTGCCGCAGGGCACTTGGATAGGATATGATAATGTATTTCCACATATGATACATACTACACAGAACACAGCTTCATCTATAGTCACATGGCAAGTTTTCCCAAGCTGAACTTTACAGGGAGGACTTAAAAGGATTTTGAATCTCAGTATCTTAACAGAATCCACCAGTGTCTGTATCCAGGCAACAGTGACGATGTAATTTCCATGCAACTGAGCTGCTTCATCTTGGATATATACTGTACTGTACATGCAAAAAGTAGATATTTTCTTACTGCCAATATTCTAATATACTTTCACGCTGAAGCTGATAAATGTCCCTGATTGAAAGCCAAAATCTGAAGCCGTCTGATCTCACTGATGCATGAATGATTCATGAAACTTGTATTAGCCTGTGGATGAAGCTGCATCGAAGCATCAGTGTGAGCTGGGCTGTTAAAGAAGCAGTGAGATGTTGATGTGATTCTGAAAACCTTGATAATCACAAAACCTTGTACTGTATTCAGTCAGAAACAGTCTTGTTTAGGAGGTGAGGGCTGGACTGTCTTGTCTCTTTCACATGAGGAAAAATAAACATGAGCGCAAGTTATCAAAACCTTTCAAAACAATTTTTCACAACTTGCTAGGCACAAAGCAGGGAAATAGTGGAGAAGGGAGGAAAACAGACACACAATACACTGATATACAAAAAGACATGAAATGCTCAATCTGCTCCAGTATGAAAGTATGACACAAATAAAGAGCATGTCAGTGAAAATGAACCGGTTTAGGATGATAATGAATATGCTGAAAAGATTTTTAGACTGCATTATGTTTAGTTGTTTATAAGCTGACAATGGATTGTTACTCATTTACTCATCCATCAGACATACTGCAACACTAACAGTCATTTTAAATTATAGTTCTTGAGAGCTGACTAATGTTGAATCCAATGGGGTGAGACTTGTCTATTGGTTCCTCACTACTGGCAACAACTATGGCCCCGGAGGTAAAGTGGGACGCCACTAACCGGAAGGTCAGAAGTTGGATTCCCAGCTCCAGCTCCAGTCAAATTTTAAATTGTCCTCAGACAAGATACTGAACCCCAGATTATCTGTGATGCATCAATAGTGTATGAATGTGTGTATGGCATAAAAGTGCTCTACGGGCCTGATCTAATAAGAGCCCAGATAAAGAGTGCTAAATTGTGTGCTCGTGGTAAAATGTTGCGTGTTTGTTTAGTGTATGTTTTGTCAGCAATCTACTAACAGTGGCCGCATAAATACTGTAACAGCACGTGCAAACCACAGTATTGAAATGATGATTTTGCGTGTTGTAGCCTTATCATTTCTGCCATGGAGAGTTTGGACGGAAAGCTGGATGGCTGCAAAATGAAATTTGATCCGCCTGATTTATAGAGAGGGACAAATAAACATATTGTTGATCTACAGTAAAGAAGAAACATGGGAGATTATCTGAGAGAAAGTAAATGCAGTTGGTCAAACTGTCTGCGATGAGCTGGTAACTGGGATACCAGCTGTCATTCGAGGTGCGGAGACACACTCAGATCTAAAAACCCTGGCGAGAGTGATCAAAGATGGGGTGAAGCCAGTGGCGAGGTCTCTCGGTTCCGGTCCCAGAGCTGAGCAGCCAGGTACTGGAGCGGGAGGAGAGGAGTATACTGGAGGAGACGCACGGCCTGCCTAACGTCACTTAAAGGACTTTTTATAACACACTAGAAAAACTGCTACAGTTCACTGAAATGACGCAGACGCGAGGGAGTACAGAGATGAAACTTTTGCCATGGCAGGTATTAACTAACTCATTCATGTGAGTGGCTCCAAATACACCTTTGGTTCATCCAACAGCTCCAAAATGACCTTGTTGATAGATGATATCTCTGTATGATCTTTAATCCCCAAAATGTAACTTATTTTCTATATGTACTCTCAAATTGTACCTATATATCCTTCTCGTTGCAAACAACAGCCACTGTGCGTAATGCTAGGATGATTAGCACCTCCTTTTCAAACATATTAAATTCAGACACAGTCACAGTCACTGCAATTCACTTCCAGTCGTAGTAAATCTCAGTGCATGTGCAAAGTCAAGCTATCTGCATTTTCTCCTCCCAGTATTTTGCGTAGGGCAGAAACGCCTTGATATTCATCAAGGTCACGAAATGGACAGCGCATGCGTTTCACTCATATAAAAGGTAGATCAGGCCCTATGTGTCAGGAAAAGTGCTGTATGTCTGTGTGAATGTGGCTTTCACTGAAAAGCACTTTGACTGGCAGATAAGATTTGAAAAAGCAGTGCATAAATGCAGTCCATTTGCCAACAATTCACATTCAACACCTTTCACACTAGTCACGCGATTCGTTATTAGTATTCATGCAGCTTTGAGTTACACTCAGGCCATGAGGGTTAACGCTCTTGGATTTGAAGACGACCATGTGTTTGTTTGTTTGACTAATTAGTTAGGCTGACAGTTAATTAGTGTATTCGTATGATATTTTGGTCAGTATAGAAGCGTCCGAGTTTGCACAGTGGAAGTCTTGTGAAAAGGAATTATCACAGGTTATGAAAGGAGAGAAATGCATTTACTTGGGTAAATACTGTGGGGAAAAAAAGGCAAACATGAAAAGACAAACAAGTCTGGCATGTATGATAAAAGGCATACTGCCGAGTTAGAACTGATATGCAAGCGAATTTGTGTGTTCCTGGTGGAAATGCAAAGAAAGAAGAACACACACTAAACTTGCTGCTCAGTAAGTCAGCAAATCGTTTATCACTGTGTGTGTATGTGTGTGTGTGTGTGCATGAAAGAAGATGTGCACCTCCGAGTTATTTGTGAATACGTACTGCATTTAGTGTATCATACAGCATGTGTGTGCTAGCGAGTGAGTGTGTTCATTTTGAAGTGACAGGTCTTCATCCTTCTGGCATCCTCTGAACTGTGTGAAGGTCAGCAAGGCCTGAGAGACATGACACAGATACAGGCGCGGCTTAAGGAGGAGAACACCCGACTCCCTCTCTCTCTCTCTCTCTCTCTCAGCTTCTCAGCTGCGGTTGGACATCCATGTGTGGTTTTTAGGTTTAGAGAGAGTGGGTGGAGGATGAGGAGACAAACGAAGACAAAGACGCAGTAAATTAGGCAGGAGAGGCACGACTTCGCGGAGGAGGAGGTGACAACAGGAGAAGCAAAGGTAAGGAGTGAAAAGGGTGGGAAAAAAACATAAACCTGGGAGACGAGCAGTGGAGGCTGCCTGGTTTCAGCATGAACTTATGGAATCCAACCCATGAAAAGATATCTTTTTCAAGTCAAATTGCACGGAGAGGATGGTGCAGCAGGAAGTGCAAACACTTCTTTTCCTCTTTAGGCATTTATGTATTATTGATGCAAACTTGTTCTCTACAAACATTTATTACAGTATATGCCAACATTCTGGCCAATTGGTGAAATCAATATGTAATGCTTTTATCATGAAAACTGTATTTAATAAGCACTTATTTAGTTTTACAAGGCTCTGTAAGATTATGACAACTAATGGATTAAAAGGAGGATTTTTAGAAAAGATGGCCACATTGGAAACTTGAAAGCGAAGGGAGGTGGAAGAATTAGCAGTTGGAGTCAGAGTTGATGACTGAGGAAGTTTTACAGGAAAAAATAAAAAATTTTGACATGAAAGCCAAAAGCCAAAAGTCCTGACGCTGTGTCACAGGGGTCAGATATTGACAGGCCTGACTGACTGAAGTGTTAATCATTGATTTTACAAGGACGCACGCCACCCCAGGGCGGCTAGACACATAAATCAATACAAGTGCCCACATACTGATGGAGAATAATTTCAACTCTGCAATTCCAAATTTTACTTCAGGCATTAAATGAGTTTTCCACAACTAAGCTGATTGACTAAGACGAAGGAGACGGGCAGAGAGAGAAAAAGAGCAGACTGGACATGGAGTTAAAAGAGACACAAATAAAGACAGGCAGAATGAGACAGACCTGAGAAGACGCGCAAATACGTAGCGGCGACAGGCCATGCCATAGGTGACAGCACACTGATCAAGTGATGTCTGCTGATCACACGCCACACTCTCCCAGCTGACTCACGCTGATGCCAGCAGCTGATAGTTCTCTGTCAAATCAAGACGGCCTAATTAAATGCTCTTCTAACATAGCGGGCTGCCACTTTTGCACTGACACATAATGTACATCACAATCCACCCACTCAGCATACAATACTACTGTAATACTTTCACTATCGTCTTATGCGTCATCGAACAGCAACACCTCCAAATCAAACTACCTTGATAAATTATAGCTTGTGATCACAAACCTTTTTTGTTATATAATGTCCAATTACTTGTACTTGCACAGTTATTTATACGCACAAGTGATGTCATTCATCATATGTCACTTAGAGGCTACCGTTTCTGTAGCGTTGTCTATTGGTTTTGCCCTGATGCTGTTTGACATCATGTCACAGTCATTATTTTACAGAGGAACTAACTATGCAGGATTTTTAGCTGAACTATGCTACATTTTTATCTTAATTAAACCAACACTAAGTAACTTTTCAATCTTCATATAAAATTTTCACAACTTTTGTGATGGTACATCGACTTCCAACAGGTTGAATGACACCTCTGTCATGGCCTGAGATGGTCTATATCGGCGGCATACGTCACTTTTGTTGTGTGTGTGGCTTTAAATTGCACCATGGAGACAAATAAAAGTTCAATGATGTTACATTAAATTTAATGGAACTGGCTATTGAATCTTTTTGATTTTGTCCACTTTTAGTTGGGAGTGTGAACAGAACATGCGGGAAAAATGTTAACGTTCAATTTGCAGTTTACACAGTTTACCGATTGCACACCCACCACCCCATACAGCCCCACACCCAGAACCCCCATCAGACAATAATCATGAAGGGAATACTAATTCAGCAGTGATGGCCCTGAGCGCTCAGACATCAAAGCAAAAACATGGAGAGAAAAAGGGGAAAGAGAGGTAAGAGGTTAGAGAGCGATGGAAGGGAAAACAAAGGGAAAGACGCAGATTGTATTTCACACCCGCAGAAAGTGTAATCCAAACTGGTAAATCAGGACATCTTGCAAAATAAACGATCTTTTCACTCCTGATGGGATCTCCAGGGCTTCATATTGAGACGCCAGAAGTCTGAACGATAGCAGTGAGACGTTTAACTGTGTAGGATTTTTACTGTGAAGAACTTGATGTTGCTGTCTGCCCGTCTCTCTGCCTTCCTGCTTGTTTGTCTGTATCCATCTCTTCATCTGTCTGTCAGTGTCTTTCCATGATTCTCCTATATTTTTCTGTTCTTTTCCATTTTTATTCACGTTTGTTCTTCTCGCCATCTCTTTCTTTCTTTGCCTGCAATCTGTTCACATCACAAATAAAGTTAACTCAAATTTTCCCGCCAAATAAGTCATAATAATGAGTTTTTCTGGCTGCCAGAGGGGAAAAAACAAACAAGGGTTGTGTGTTTATAGTTAGTGGGTGAAAGGAAAAACAGCTTGGCTGAAAAAGTCTCTGCTCCTTGTGAGTAAAGGCCTGATTTTTGTGCCCAGATGAAAGACAATTCCCCACAGACTGAGAGTTTAGGATCTATAATTTAATCAGTTGTTAAGTTATAACAATCTTATTTCTTTACTAAAACATTTGCTCAGTCTATAATAATAATATAATAAATGTGAAAAAAAAAAAAAAGTTTATGGTTTTCTGATCTATTCTGTCATGTTGTTGGACATGACCATGAGATGCTCAGGATCAATACATCTCATCTCAACATCTTTCCACAATGAAAGAAAAATTCACTTCATGTTTGCCATGTACCTCTTACAGTACAAAATGCTGAACCTTGCACGCTGACAAAACATGATGTAAACCTCCTGTTTGTACAAAAATGGTTCATGTAATTTGAAAGAAAAAAAAAGGAGACAGACCCTGGCCCGGATCTACTCAGAGCAGATGAGGAAGGTATGATTGGTGAATCCTTTCTTGAAATAATTGCAGACAAGTGCTGAGTGCCTCAGACACTGAGTTACTGGTGATAATTTACTGCACACTGCATGCAAAGCAGATGCCCTCACCATCTCCTACACATATTCAAATTACCGCCTAACTGCCCATTGCTCATTGGCGCCTACTGTCATAATCAAGCAAACTGGAAAAAAGCTAAAAATGGCAAGTTGTTACTGAAAATGCCAAACTGTAAAAGAGAGCTGGTCTGTCCAAAATCTTTCCAAGTGCAGTGCTGATTCAACATGTGTGAATAAATATGTGTGACCAAATACAACAAGGAGCGATAATGCCCATGCATTTGTTAAAATACTTTTGCCCCCCATGCAAACACCAAGATGGAAGCCAACAGTAAAACCAGAACCACATTCTGAATGATTATAGTGAAATTATAGAGGAACATCCAAATCATTCGTTTTTTTTCATCTACAGTGGAGAAGTAATCAGGAGCAACAATACCAACATAATTTAAACAAAGATCTGTGAAAAACATTGATTAGGTGTTTAACGATCAATGATTCACAACAAGTGTTCAAATTCAAAGTCATTTACTGCACAACTGAGTTTCAATGTGACTTGATTTGAGAAGAGCTGGCCAATGCCCTCTGGCCCTGCCAGCATTTCTCCCTCAGCATGTGTCATCTGCATATGACTGAAGTCCCTGATACATATCTGTCAACTGTGTATTTCCCTAGAAAGCTCTCAGTGAAAAAGCCTGTGGAGGATACCCAAGAATGAATATAGCTGTCAACTGGTCCCAGAGGAAAACCTTCAAGCATCTTCCCTTCACTGCCAATCTCTCGTCTGGAAACCTTATGGAAAAAATATTCTTATTTTTAATCAGACAGCAGGCTTGGAAAGCATCTGTGTGCAGGGACGACTGGTATGAATGGGCTAACAGGGCTGAACCTTTTCCCATCTTTTACAGTAAATATGAAAATATTGTCATTAGAAGAACAGATTGTTTCATATTTCGATTCAGCTCAGAGTTGCAATGGCACCAAACATTCACAAGAAAATACTTTATATATTTAAATGAACATATGTTTTACTACTTTGTTTTTTCATCCAACCCACAGGTCACTGACTTCTGACCAATGTGAGCGGGTGTGCAGATGGTACTTACACAGTGAGGTGCTATTTGTGTGAGAGTGGGAAGGGAGAAGTCAGCAACTGGTACTTGTAGGCATTAGCATGAATGAGGTGAATTATCTACTTTCTAATCCATTTTCTCTTATGCTTTTGGTGGAAAAATTGGAGGCGACAGTGGGGACACATTCAAACAACAATGACAATAACATAAAAAGAAAAATCATCCAGTGTTATTTGGTTTTAATAAAATGACTGGATAGAAAGAAAGGATGCTAAGGATGCACTTCTTTGTTTCCTGCGCTTGCCTTTTGGAGAGGCTACTGGCCCCACATGGACTTGTGAATGTTAAATATTTATCCACTGAAGCACGAGTCACATTAGATTTATCAGTGTTGGGTTAACTGGCCTATCAATTTGATGAGTGACTGATGTTTGACAGAATGTGCTGCAAAACAGTTGCAGTAAAAATAGTTGCAGTATCTGCTGCCAGCTGTTACAGTAAACAGTGTTTCATGGTGCACCCCTGGAGGGTCCTCATCTCACACTGTAGACTATGTGACAAAGCTTTATCATCTGCCATCCTTGCATATTTTGTTTTTGTTACAAACGGCACTTGAAAAATAGTGTGGGTATGTGTGAGTCTATTCTTGAAGGTACTGCAGGGTCGTTGCTGTAGCTTGTATCATGGATGTGATATGCTGATGCTGTCACTGCAGCATGAAGCATTGATAGGTGCTGTATAATGCATTTGTGAGCCCACCCACCCAATATCATATCACCACGAGCCACCACCGCCATATGTGTGGCTCAGTGGACTTGAGCACACTCACTGTGTTATGAGGATAAAGTTAATGACTGTTTCCCCCAGCTTGTTCTTTTATGAGATGAGGACGAGATAAGAAACAATAACGGCACATACCGATACAAACACACTCACTGATCGTCAGCACAAAACCTCTGACAATTCTCTTTCTTTTTTCTTTTGTACACATACTGAAGTGTATGCTGCATATGCTGGAACATTAGGTTGGTTTATTAGGCATTTCCAGAGAGCATATCTGTTTTATTTTGGACTAATGAGAAGATCAGAAGTTTTCTATAAAGCAGTAAAATGTCTAAGTTCTTGTCAAACACATGGAATGAAATGCAAAAGAAGGCTTCCTGCACTACAGAGAACAGACTTGGTGCTATATAAATATTTTATAGGAATATTTTCTTCATTTTTGACTCAAAAATGAAGTAGTATTACATTTATCAATAATTATTTACAGTGATTGGATCATTTTGTCGTTGTTGTTATGGTCTTGACATGGTTCAGCAATGACTTACTAATATGGATTTAGTAAATACATATAATATAGAAAATCATTGTGTCTTACATTTAGCCTTTGAGTTTCAGTGGGTTTTTCATTTCAGTGACTCCTAACACCAGCTCAATACTGACATGGACAGATATTTAGTTAGTCCTACCTCTATGCTGGGACTGTTAGTGAGGGTCTTGGTCATTCAGGGTCATCTCTTAGGGTTCAGTACTTACTTCCTACATGCATTTCAAAGAGTTTTCTTTCTTAAAATGTTAAAGCACATTTTCAAGTGTCTGTAAATGTTCAATATAGAGACAATGTAAATAGTAATTTTGGAAGCCAAACTCAATGTGCACATGGCCATCTGGCCTTTGTGCTTGCAAGTGTGATAAGATATGAGCAAGTGTAATTGTAAAGGGTGTGGCTCTGTGTGCACATTATGGTGACGTTCCTTCAAATCCAGGTGCACTTGATAAACGAGCCTGCCATCAAACCAACTAGACACAGCAGCTCACAAACACAACCTCAGCTGTTAGTGTTCTACTTCATTTCACACAAATATCCTGCCTAAGACAATAACCAAACCAAGAGACTGTTTTATTTACAAGGCCACGCACTTGTTTACTTTAGTATTTAAAAAAAAAAAAAAAAAAAATCTGGATTTAAAAGGTTGATGCTGACCCTGGATACACAACTCTTGCCTGGCTGGTTTTCAATGGAAAAGCATCCTTGGAGGCTACCCAATAGGTGCGTAACATTTCCCATTGTTCACCAGACTGTTGTTGCATTTCATTCTTAATATCTAAAAGAAAAAGTTGCTTTGTGGAAATGTTGATTTTTTTTAAATGTCAGTGACTTAAATTATTATAATTTTTATTTGCACAACATCTCTCAATTAAAAATGTTATCATTTGTGAAGAATAGATGTACAGAGAAATGGACTTGGATATTGGACATGAGACTGTACGTGCAGATACATTCTACACATGTGCATGTGGTGCACTAAAGCCTGTACAATCTGGGTAGTTTTACATTTTGGCCATCTGGACCTTTATGCAACAATTTGGGTCACAATCATTGTACAGTTAAATCTAGGCAAATACAAGCACCTGCTTAGGGATAGACCATGTATCATTGTATCAGCTCCTGCACCACCATGGTTCAAGTCTGAGGCCAAGCCACAGTAAATGTTTTTATGCCGTACAAAGATATTCAGAAAAGAAGGTGTTCAGATCCACTGCCAGCTGTTTTCACACCTCTGCCAGGTTAGAATAAACCTGTTTATACTGTTGCTGTTCTCCCTGAGATGAGTTATCAGGCTGAAATGTCAAGAAGTGTGTACCATACACCCAAATCAAAGATGACAAGGTTTGGAAAAGCATAAAGGTGAATCAGGCTGGAAGTCAAACAGTTTACTATAACAAGGAGTCTGGATAAAAACTATCTGCAGTTTCTTTTTGTTCTGATTTTTCATTGATTATTTGTTTATATATATATATATCTGTCTCTGTCTTTTGGCCTGTGGATCTACACAATCTTATTTTCTTTCTTTTTTTTGCTCACATCTCCCACCAGCTCATGTTTTGCCATCCCTTTATTTTCAGCCTTTCATCTCACCCTCCTTCCCTATGGAGCCATTCTGAGGATTGTAGTGTTTGCCAGGAAGATTTGATAAACACCATACGCCGACATGTCTGCTCTTTGGTATTAATGAGATCAATCACAGGCATGTTCATCATGCTCCTCTCTCCTTCCAGTCCGCAGGCACCAGAAAGAAGAGTAACAAACACACATAATCAGACGCATGGACATACACGGCATTAACCCACACCTGGGTAGATTTATAGAGTGTGTGTGTGTACGTGTCTACTGATGTGTGAAGTGTGTATAATGTCCCAAGTTTAAGCACAATGTTTGGGATATGTGTGTGTGTGTGTGTGTGTGTGTGTGTGTCAGAGAGAGAGAGTGGGAGAATGAGTATGTATTGTGTCTCAGTTGTGATTTTGCATGTGCGTGTGCATGTGTGTGTGTGTGTGTGTGATGCAGCAGATTGAAGAGTGCGGGGGAGAGTGGGTTTTGCCTGCACACTAACAGATGGTGAGAGAGAGGGGGTTTAAGTTTCTTTTCTGGCTTCTTAAAGAGCAACCAGTTAATGGCTTGTGTGTGTGTGTGTGTGTTTTGTGTGTCTGTAAGACTGCATGCCGATGGTTTTTGTGAGGGAGAGAAGCAGAGCTCTATCTCTCATTCTGGAAGGCATATTCACTTAACTAAATTTCTTCAGTATAAGCAAGCTCGCTCTTCAGCCGAGGTACACACACCAAACACAGTGTCACACAGATGCAAAACACATGAGCAGCGAACAAGCTGACACACATTGGAAGGTGTTGCCACCACTTCAGGGTTCTCTCCTAAGAAGAGAGGAAAGTGTCCTCTGCTTTCCAGCACTTCAGGGTGTTAAATGCAGAGGGGGTAGGAAAGGAGGAGACAAGGGATGTGGGAGAGGTGAGAGGGCGTCATAAAGGGGCAAAAAGAAACTTCTAGGGGGAGAAGAGAAAGGTGATGAGATCAAGAATAGGAACAAATGACTGAGAGAAAACTCCCTGCAGAATATTGCAGGGAATGACACAGTGTGGCTGGTATTGTTTTCACCTTGCGAGTGTGTGTTGTGATCTGTTCAAGCGTCAACAGCCAGTGATGAAGAGCCAGATACACTTGCAATACACTCACATGCTGCAGAGCTAGCAGCAGAGAGAGCGCTTCTTCTTTGTGGGCCTACTCCTCATGTTGCCATAATTTTTTGGTGGTCAAACCTCACTGGTCCTCCTGCAGCAACACTGTGCTGGCATCTACATGTAGCTTGAAGGGATGCATAGAGTCAGAAGGCACCAGGACAGACGTGCTGCAGGGAATAGCTTTGGCAGAATCAAAGGTGTTTTAACAACCAGATGACCAAACAAATGGGTCAGTGACACTCGTCAACCTGTTGAGGGGAATTTCTGCAGAGCACACGGTAAGAGCCAAGCAGTCTATATGAAATGGTGAGGCTCATGTCTGGTTTGTAGCGGGGCAAATCTAAGATGGACTGACCTCTGTGCCAAATATTTATGGTGAGCAGACACACCTGAACCTGACCCCTCTAAATCATAAAGTCACATTTGACCAGGTTCTAAATGAATGAAGCCTTTCTTAACCTCTGAAAAAGTACGCTTAGGATTTTAACCTGCTCAGACCACATACCTCTTATGAAGGCCAGAATGTCATCATACATCACCAGCCAAGATTATGAGCATGAGGTGTTGGTACATGGCATGGCAACATGTGCTATTTACAATTAGTGCATTAATCTGTTTCCACAAACTGGGCACTAAACACTAGACACTGGGTCGAACAAAATCTCAACGAATTTTTTCATAGGAGGCAAATAAAAAAAATATCACAAAATGGGTTTGGAGACGGAGGAGAGTACCGAGACGCTGCTGTCACTCTCTGTCACCAGAGTACATGAAACTGCTTTTTGAATGGCAGCCTGTTAAGGATGATCCAACCAGCAGCCAACACTTCCAAAGTAAAACTGACAAATCAAGCCAGTCAGTAGGAACCCAAAAGGTGGACATTCAAAGCTCCTCACAGGCACAGAGCACACGCTAAACTAAAACTATCACTATTGTGATGATTTCCTGAGAGAGAGTTGCTCGAGTAGAAATTGTGAAACTAAGATGTGTGCGTCAGCAATGGCTAACTGTGCATCATTGTGCTGATGATGAATGACACTAATTGTATATAGAGTATATTAAGTCTGCAAACAATTAATCATTACATATTACTCATCAAAGAGCAAACAATTCTTTATTAAAATCTCTGCAAATGAGATTTCAAACAATACCACAGTAGCAGAAAAGTTAATAAAGCGAAGAACAAAGTCCGACCCGCTCTGTAAGTGTTGTAATCAGCCTCCAGCAGAGCACAGGTGGACTGACCATGAGGACTGCTGGCTCACATCCTGCTCCACCGGTGGATTGTTAAAACATCCATTTTTATCCCCCAGACATTTTATTGACTCTGCCAGTGTCATTAGTGCAGCCGGTCCCAGTTGGAAAGTCAAAGGATGAATTTTTTCCCCATCTCATAGGAGACAATACTGCTCTGACTTTATAAAGATGGAGAGTCCCAGCAGCTGCTAAAGAGCTCCAGCTTGACTCTTAACTAGGGTTGCAAAGCAGCAGAAATTTTCCAAAGTTTCTGGAAATTTACCAGGAATTTTGAAAATTTACCATGAATTTTGGAAATTTTCCATAAACTTTCCGAAATTTTCTGGAAATTTGGAAAATTTCATGTCTTTAGTAACCACTTTGACTGGGCTTCATAACACCTTGATAACTGACTGAAGGCCCGTTCAACAATGTCTACATGAAATCAATTCCCTTCCGAAATCTGAGAATCACACAGAGATAGGCTGTATGAGCTCCTTTCCAGATGAGGAGAGCACCAGGCAAGTTACCAGGCAATGAAACTAAATAATATATGAACAGCACAACAGGTGGCTGTTTCAGAAAAAGCTGCACTCCTGAGAAAAAGGAGGTAGAGGAGAGATAAAGAGAGCTTATGACTGGCTGATTTTTTTAGCAGGAAGCACAACATCATAAGCTACGTGTATAGGACACTATCTTGACTGCAATGCTTTGAGAGAGCAGGTTTAGTGGAGTGATCTGAGCTACAGATATATCCATGAGGGAGTCACCACCGTTATAAACATCACAACCATCATTTGTTTGCGCCTAAGTGCAAACAGTCTTGTTGCAAGTTTACGAATATGATATTCAATACTGAGGTTGGCAGTGGACAGACTGTGAAGTTAAAGCCAGCCACCACATCAAACATTCTTCTCACCACTGTATGTAACTTTCGGTATCAACCAACAGGTATTTTCATTGCTGTAAACTAAGGCAAAATACTGTATGAGAAATCAGCAGATTAAAAACATCTTTCATTTAGGAGCTAAAATTCAGTCTTGAACTGTTTTCAGCTCGTACTAAAAGTCTTCTTGTTGCTAAGGAATTTTACTGAGCAATTCCCAAAATGTTGACCATGCTACATCTTGGCTTTTACCTTTATTGGCTTTCTATCCATGTCAGCGCAGACTTTAAATTCCTTCTAATGACATACAAAATCCTGAATGGATGTGTCATCCACACCTGTCTGATCTCCTAAAACCTTTTATTCCATCCCTGCTCTTTGCTCTCTGCTGTCTGTCCGCAGAGTTAAAAAGAAATCAGCAGGCTGCAGGGCCTTTCTCTCTCGCTCCGCCCTCTCGTATAACCTTCTTGCTGACTTCAAACTCTCTGACTCTACTGAGGAGATTAAACACAGACTTAAAATACATCTTTATTCCTTAATTTTCACTTAATGTCCTATTTTCTGATTACTTCGGGCCTGGTACCTGTTTGCCTCCTCCTGCCAGCGGACCACTCTCAGTGGCAGTTAATCCATTAAACCCTGTGCTACAGTTGTCTGTGTTGTTTCTGCCAATGAGATTACTGTAAACTTTCTGATAATCACTGCACCACTCTGACCCTCTGTTTGTTTATTCTCTAAAGTACATGGGCCTCCAGGCAGCGTGCCTATCTCTCTTTCTCTCTCTGTCCATCCACTGCCGCTCCCCTTCTTGTCCTCTCTTTTCAGTCCAGCTCTCTGTGCTGGACCATCGGCCGTCCTGGGACCTCTCTCCTCCTCCAGGCTGGATCAACATCCACCAGAAGAGGATGTCTGAATGATGCCCTTGGTTTGGTCTGTGTGGTCTATCCATCTATTTGACTAATGTTTATAATGTATATTATCATCATCCTGATTGTTTATATTGTCAGTGTACTTTGCTGTTCTTTTGTCTATCGTTCTTCCTGAAGTTTCTTCTTCTTTTTCTCCATTAAAGGATGGTCAGCGGTATGTTTTTCCTGGTCCAGTTTGTAATGCTAAACAGACAGGCAGTTATGCCCCTGAGGTCTTTTTTTTTTTTTTTTGTATTTGTGAAACTGGGCAATATAAATAAGTGAAACTCTGACTTGAAATAGTAAAAGTGGCATCATTCATGAATTCAAAATATCTCTAAGAAAAAAGACAGACATGTTTACACACACAAATGCGTGCAGATACCTTTCTCTGTCCCTGATGATCTTCCCCGGTGAACACAAAATGCATTTTTCACAAGAAAATTTCAATCTAACCGCATACCCCCACGGCCACTGGCTTCCACTCAGTGATGCACAAGAACAAACGCACACAAACACGTGCATGTCCACAAAGACGCTGTCTCCTCAAATTCTGTGTGATCAGTGGGAAAAAAAATCGACGTGTTTCTGCAGTTTGTTTTTCACTGCAGTTAAACTGTACTCTTCACCACAAAGCTGCTTAGCTTTCCACTGCAACAGTACACTATTTAATAAAGCTAATTATTTTTGTTTTAGTCAAGCAGTCTGAAATCATAATCTCTTTTTTGTGTGGCTAATGTAATCCCAGAAACGAAATATTCAGCACTTAGAAGTAGTTATAATGGAGGATTAGACAGGCAGAGTGAATATTTGTTTACTGTTTTTAGTGAAATTACAATTTGAATGTGGAGAGCTTGTTCAAACTTTACTCCAGACTTGTGCTTGATGATTGTGCTCCTATACCTGCTACTGTGCACTGCATGTAGGCTACACTGAGTGGGGACAAATAATGTGACCCCACTGTGTGGCAATATATTTACAAAATGCCATCTAGCATATTGCCAAACCATGTCAGAGAGTACTTACATTCTGCCTATAGTGTCAACCAGCAGTTTATCCCTTTGCTTCTTTCCTACTCTGTGCTCACATTAACAGCATCTTAATAAAGAATACCTCCCAGTGAAGCAGTTCTCTGCAGCAGGACAAGGGGCAAGTTTGAAAGTACTGTTCTGTGTTCAACATCCTATCACAGGAGCATGTCATCTGTCCACAGCAAGGCCAAAGTTCAATGACAAGAGAGTGAGTTTGGAAAACTTTGTGTTCACGAGGCACAGGCTAAATGAACCACAGTCCAGACACAGCGTTACATTTTTTATGATTTCCACCTCTTAATTTTGAAAGAGCAATGGCCAGCACAGAAACTACAAGCCAGTCATGTGGCATCTGACTCACCAATTGTGCAATTATGATCACTCAGTCAATCACCCAGTGACATTTACCATTATAAGGTATACCACACTGTTTGGTCCCACCACTAAATAAATAATAGTAATAAATGTGAGGAAATATAATGAAGCTGGCTGATGTGGTCTAACATATGCTGCACCTGACAGAGAGGAAGGGGAGCTAAAAAGAAAGCCATGCCAAGTTCATTTTTTCCTTGAAACCCCCCACAGGTTAATCCGGCTGTAGTGCTGCAAAATGTACCTTTGCCTTTGTATCACAAAGCTTTGAGTGGTGTGCATGGCAGGAAGATATTCTCTTCAATCTCACACACTGATACCCTACCACGGGCACTTTCTCCTGATTGGCAGACTGTAGTCTTCAGTAACCTATAGCCATCAATTTGGTTGACCAGGTGACCTCCCTGTAATTTGACTATTATTAAACTAAAAACAATGAACCACTGGTTCAAGTGCCAAAGTCGTGAGGTGTTTATATATGCAACTATGTTTATAAATGAAAGTAATTATGTTTTTTAATTGAGTTTTTTTCTTCTCCACTGTGACTGCTAAGGTTCCTCTTCTGTTGATGTGTGTCATAAAAGCTTAATTATTTTAGTTCAAGTGGGGTGAATCCTTTTTGTAGGCAGAGTAGAGGTATAAAACATTTAAAAATGCATTAAAAGACTACTCTGCCATCAAAGCAAAAAGTGCATCCAAACTATGTGCATAGCTACAAGGAGGGAGAGTAGGTTATGAGCAAAAGAGTGCTGGTCTTTGCATGTGTGTCCTCAGGGAGAGTACACAACTGTCAGTGTGTGACCAACTTAGCCCTGCAATGTTACACTGTGTCACTTCTAAAAGACATGAAAGCACACACATACACAAAAGCCAACCACCAGCACCAGCACACATGACACACGGATGAAGGAATGGAGACACCAGCAAGTACACACATGCTGCACACAGGCACATACAACAGGGGCAGAGGAGGACTCAGGCTGGTGACAGTCCCTGTCCCTGTGTCAGTGTCACTCTCTCCTGAGGAATGAGGCAGAGTGACACAGAGTGCCCAGTGGTGACACACAGCCTGTCACCACAAAGTGACATAAATGACCCACTTTCCTTTCCAGTAAGCCCTTCCCCATGATCAGCGCTTCATCCTCCAAGTTCATATATCTGGTTTTAACTTCATCTAATTCAGTATTGGTCTCCATCTCTGTGTTGTTCCTTTTTGGAGTAAACTCTGTATTCAAACAAGCAATATAAGCAGCGAGGAGACATTTCCTTTGACATGTGAGGTCACTTCAGTATATGGTCTGGCTACACTGCTCCTGTCCTCAAATGGAGGTAGGCTTTGCTCAAAATCGCAACATATGCAACTGTAGCCCTTGTTTATCTTTGTTGTTGTCTTCTTTTTCTTCTAAAACTTAAAAGTAAATATACATTACACGAGAGTTTAGCACACACACTCTCCTTTCCTCTCCAAAATGTGCCAGAGCTGAATGAATGAGGAAAGAAAAAAAGATGGTTTGATTTTTTTATTTCGTAGAAAAAGTGAAGGATGAGCAAAACTGGGTCAAAAGTATCATCTGGGCTAGAAAAAGGGTGTCAAGATAGCAAGTTCAAGTTCTGTGACGCCATACAGATGGAAGGAAATGGAGTGATGGATTGCACTAAATGTTTAGACAGGCAACTGAAGTGATGAAAACACAGTATGGTTATATAGATGAATAGTCAAAAATGGTGACAGGTTGACAGACAGACAACTACATGTTCAGACAGGTGGATATATACAGAGACACACTTTTGACAGCCAGGTCTTACTAATCATCTTGTCATTCCTCTACTCTGCAAATTATGTGCACATGCAACCATTGTGCATTTGCTTAAACCATGTTTTAGGGAGAGCCGCTCGGATCTCTTAGGAAATAAGTAACAAAGCAGTGGTGAATGGTTTCAGAACGAAAAAATGTTAGCAAACAAATTCAAGGCCACATCTCAATGTATCAGAGGAAGATAAAGACTACTTCATGAGAAAAACTGAGGCCAAGCCTTTTTACATTATTCCACGAAATCCCATGCTGAAAAAAAGAAAGCAAGAAAGAACACGAAGTGAGGGAGTGGACCATCGATATTGGCCCCTAGTTTACATCCCACATCAAGGTTTCGAATTCAGAAATCTTATCAACTGGCCAAAACTTAACCTCAGCTGTCACAAAAAAACAAGTGTATAAAGTTAAAGTGTATAAATCACCTGATTAGAGTTAACAGTTTAAAATATTGGGTTGAATCTAAATCATAAAAGGGACACGTTCAGTAAATGATGTTGTCATCACACTTTACAGCTTAATGAAAATATTGTCTTGCAGCAGCTCGGGGATGTACTGACATCTTTCTGGTGAAGCAAATGCTCCCTGGCAGGCTTTCTCAGTATAATGAATTTGGAAGTGATTAAGTAAGCAAACTTTTCCCCCATCACCATTATGCTGAAAATGCCAAGATGTGCTGTTTTCCAGGTGCGACTGAGAAGAAATCGAAAAAAGGAAGAAAAAAAAATCCCTGACAATAGTGAAGCACAGAGGCACAGCATTAACGTTTTGAACAGAAACCAACATTTTGGTCAACATCTTGAATATTCTGAATTCAACGATGATTTGATTTTTTCGATTTTGCTGACACTTATTTGTACGCACAGATTAATGAGAAAGATTTAAGTAAGTTAGTGAGATGTTAGCCTGCACTGAATGTCACAAGAGCTTCAGCTCTTCTTGGCACAGACTGAAAATCTGCTGGCGGGATGGAACCACCAGAGCATATGGATGACAGTCAGTTAGCGCCGTATTAAATCATCTGCATTCATTACAATCCTCCACTCACTTATTCAGGGTTTTGCTTGAACTCTCTGGGCTAATTTTATGTAACATCAAACCAATTTGAAAGACAAAAACAGAAATGTAAAACGTTATGCATTTGAATAACTATTTCATAGACAGAAACTCACTTGACACCATATTAAATATTTGGGCATATTGGTTTTTACAAGTGGTCTTAAAGTAATGGTTGGTAATCATGTTCAGAAACACTTTTCGTTTTACTGGGTGAAATGGTCCTTCTATCCTGAGAGCAGTCGATACATTATGTATTCAGAAAAAGGAGCGTAAATCATCAGACCTCTGTGGCAGCTGCAGGACTGACAAAACTCTGACCAATCCATGCTTTATGCTCCGAAAAGCACAAACCAATCAGATGCCTTCACGTCTAGTTCTGCCTACGCCCAATCAAGCTGCCCTCTCTCTCCCTCCTCTGGCATGCGCGATCAGTGTCTTCACCCACGTCCACAGAAAAGCCACCCTCCAGTCTGGTGGGTGGCGATGTAGTTCTGGCTGGTGGCGTGGCTTCAGAGAGAAGTCTGAGGAAAGGGGCTGGGACTTTTGACTTGTGTGTTTTCAAAATGTGGCCTGCTAGAACCGTTTTTCCAGGATCTCCAACCCGACCTTTAACTGAAACCTACAAAAAGAACCTGTACAAAGTGACGATGAATCTGTGGATATAAACATTTCATAGATAAGGTCCCAAAGCATTAAAATACAACCTTTATCTCTCACTTTCTCTCTGTTGCTCTTCAAAGCATCACTGCCAATTACTACTCCTTGTTTAACACAGGCATATTCTTTCTAAGCAATGCCTTCATGTGTTTTGTAAGCAGTGTATGCTCTGTTTAAATCACACATTCACGAGTGCATGACACCTGTTTCCTTTGATTTTACTCGCCACGTGTGTTATATATTCTACATGTGCTGACATGCACACAAAAACCTTCACCCACACACACACACACACACACACACACACAGGATGAGCAATTTTTAGCATTGACACTGAAAATTCCCTTTGATCTCCATGTTAGCAAAAGTCTGAGCTGTTTACTAATCAGCAAGTGAGAACAGGAGGGAAAAAAAGAAATTCATGCGCAGTATCTCGGTTATACACATACAGATTAGTGAGAGGGTACAAAGAAATGTTAGTAGGCTACATGAAAATCACCGTCACACTATTCACTGTCACGCTGAATCCGTTCTGAAAACCCTGCAACGTCAAATGACTACAGTCATTAACAGGACTTAAACGCTTAACTTCTGGATCCCAGTTTCACAAAGAGCAGGAGAAAATTACTTCTGTGGGTGTGGTGGAGATTTCAGGACAGAGGATACAGGCAGAGAGAAAAGATGAGAAAGAAAGAAAGAAAGAAAGAAAGAAGAGAAAGAAAGAAAGAAAGAAAGAAAGAAAGAAAGAAAGAAAGAAAGAAAGAAAGAAAGAAAGAAAGAAAGAAAGAAAGAAAGAAAGAAAGGGGAATTATGCTCCACCAGTTATTTGCTGCTGCTGTCCTCTGATCCAGTTGGAGCTGCTATTTTTGGTCCTATTATTTTAGGAGCCAAAACATGATTTTCTTGTTATACAAGCATACACTTTGTTGTTACTTCTTCTGTGGCCATAAACGCCCCAAATAGTTTATTTGCTACTTGCGCATTGTAGAACCCAACAGTTGTAAGTTTTAGATGATGGATGAGGATGAATAAATCATGTTGTGGCTGTGTCTCCTCGATCTCCGTTATCTACTTTCTCTTTCAGATTTCCTCCCAGATGGACTTCCTGTGTTGCCTTGGAGACCATTCATCACCATGACAACCATGTACACCACATGCAGTTATTGCTTGAGTCTGTTATTGTAAGGAGAAGTGCAGTTCAATGTAGCCTACAGTGCCCAGTTAAATGCATATCAGTTGTGTGCAGGTTTGTATATGTGTGAGTGAGAAGGATACAAGGTGAGAGACATGAGGAGCATGGGACTGCCAAAGCAAACTGTACCTTCATCTTCAAATCAAATGTGTGTATGAACTAGACCTGTGCATCCTCTTGTATAGGCTATTCAGTTTTTTAAATTCCATGTTTGTCCCAGAGATTCACCCCATGGCGCCAAGCAGAGCACTTTATATCACTTTAGCTTACTTTACTGCTGCGTTAAACAGAGGACAGAGCAGTAATGAAAAAGAACTATCCTGATTGAAAATGCCAGCCTTGTTACTGCTGGTTGACTTGCACTGAGCATTCAAAAAAATCCTAACACAAAACACAATTACAGCATTAGACGGGCTCAGAGGGGACAGTGGTGTTTGCCACCGTGGCAGAAAAATGCAGTCACACATGCGCACACAGGTGTTAAGCAATAAATATGCACAAGAAACACATGTAGACATATTCACACACTCACACGCTGCTCAGTTTTATTCATTAAAAGCAGTTTCCATGGCATTCAGAGCAGTGACTTCAGACATGTTAATGAAAAATCAGGCAATTAGACCAACAAGATGTTGCAAAATATCTGGAAATTACACTACAGAAAAAGAATCCAAAATGAAACACTTGAAAATGGCAGCTTTAATGTATTCGGATATTCACCACTCGTGACAGCAGAAAGGCTTCTATTGTTTTCACCGTGACTGTCTTTTGAGTATTTTGACTTTTGAATATTTCAACATGCAAAACTGTTTGTCACTGTTTGTCACCATGATGGCATCATAACAATTTAAAACAGAGCCACACAACTTTGGTGGACCTAACAACAGAAATATAGGAATGAGCAGGGTTGCATATCACTATATCACAATTTCAATCCTTCCTGTATTTGCCAGTGAATATTTCGCATCAAAACCGCAAATATGCGACAGACACGACAATTACAGTATAAACCAAAGTTTTGCTTTGTGTCAGGTGGTTCTTTGCTTCCACGTTGTGCCTTAAAACCATACACCTACTCATTGATTATCCCTCACATATAGCCAAATCTGCTATGCCAGTGTCGTGTTGTTACCTACTCTACTACCTCAAACACAGCAGCTCACTATTTGATCACTATCCTGATAGCCAGTTGTTCAGTGATGCTTCACTACACATTGTGCTTCACTTCATTGTCTTTTGTTGCCTCCTTTCGACACAACATGATTGTTTGGCGCGTTTAGTCGCAGGGGAATGCTCAGAAGAATCAACCTAACTCCGAAAAAGAAATGTTGATCCCATGATCCGTAGTGTTACCTAATGTTATAAACTTTATATTCACTTTACAGGTTGACCAGTTTGGCCAACTGATAACACATGTGAATGAATGACTGGCAGGCATTGGCAGGAGGTACCACAGAGTCCTTCATATGCCTGTGGACACACTGTCATAGCCAACAAACAGTCATGAAGCTAGTTAAGATCATGATCAAGACCGGGATTAAAGATGGGTGTGTTCCCACCCATGAGTACTGAGTACCCATGTAATAACTTTACCCATAGGTCAGAACATCAACATGTGTAACCCCACTGTTGGACAGTGTTTAGACTTCATTATATAAGAAATAATTATTGATTTGCAAAGATGAAGTGCTTGAATCTCTCCAAGCAAATTGGCTTATGAAACTTTAATGATCACCATTGGGAATTTGACATCACTGATGCAAACAGCCCCACAATAAATAACATACTGCAGTTTACAGTAGGGACTGAGCTCCACAGTAGATAGGGCCAGTGGTCCATGGATGTATCAGCATGAATATGACTAATTTTATTTCCCCAGTGACACAACAGTAGTTCAACAGATGTAAAATCATAAGTAATAAGTACAACTACAATGTTTTGCCCACTTAGAGCAAATGATCATGTTACTGTGTATGGTGGAGTTAGTTATGATCTACCTTGTAATATATTCACAAACATCATTATCCTCTTACTGGAGAGACATGCCCTTCATTATATCATGTTGTGACAGAGAAAGGGAGATCATTAAAGTTGAGTTGTACCCACTGGGATTAAAACATTAAAAATTCTGACACAGTGGGTGACAACTCTAATTAAGACTTTCACAGTGGAAAAAAAAAAAAAAAAAAAAAGCCACGTGTGAATTAAAACTTCTGTTCGGTATAAGCAAAAATAAAAGTTCATAGATGAGACGCATATAAAAGATGGATCAGAGTACATAAGTCATTTTCTCTCATGTTATTTGAAAGAAAGAAACATGAATAGTGACTGTGAAGCATAAATCTTAAATATGACTTGGGACTTTTCTCAGTACAAAAAAGTGTCAGGAACTTCTCAGCACGAGAGCTCATTATTTCCAGACTCGAAAAGTTTACTTCAGAGAGTTTTTTCCTCCATTTTCCCCACACAGCTGTTTTCACCAGTTATTGAAAAAAAAGAAAAGAAAGAAACAAAGAAACTGTATAGCCAAAGAAAACTAGCAACAGCACACTTCCAGATGTAATAGTTCCTTAGCACACTGATACGATATGGCAAGCATGTAACTGCAGAGCAAATGCTAATATGATCTTAATGACTTAATATTAGAAGGGCCGTTTAATTAAATGATCGTGTCTCTTGGAAAAGTTTCACTTTAAAAATTCATGAAGTTTTAAGATGGTAATTGTCTTTCATGGACTGACATGCTCCTGCATTAAAACAAATTAGGTTTATTCGAGCCATGACCTGCAGTATAAAAACCTTGGCACCGAGCATCCTCAGAGCATCATCAAAAGCAGATGTTGCGTGTCTGGTGTAACATGCAGCACTGTGGATGCAGCTGCATTTCAGAGTTTGCATTTGGGGATAAAGACTGTGCAGAGTGCTCTGATGGCAGCGTTTATACATAATTTCCCTTTTTTTTACCTCCATCATCCTGGAGGAGGCAGAGGTTGAAGAGGAAGTATATACTTGCTATCCAAAGACCACTAAAAACAGTGCATTTATTCCATGTGGTTATGCAGAGCAGCAGTGAGCACAGCAATCACACATGTGCCTCATCTTTAGAGCAAGAGGGGGCTCTTATCTTCAAAATCAGTTTGTACAGTCTCAAATGGACACTAAATAGCACCTCACTGTGCCTTGGATATAGAGTGGCAATGAAGCAGTGAGTCTTGATTGAGACAACTAACTATCCATCTGGCTGAGAGAGATCTCAGTTTACTTGATCAGCCTCCAAGCCTTATATGTATGGCCATGTAGTGCAGGTACAAAAACCAACGAACAGGGCCGAGGATTGAGACTGGAAATATATCTCTGCATAATCTATGTCCCTCAGCCCAGAAAGCTCAGTAATCTCAGAACAAGTCCACAGGCTCCTCCACAGCCAGCTGAGATAGCTTGGGCAATTTGTCATGAGCCCCCCCCCCGGGACTTTCTATGTAGGTGTACTGGACACATACCGCTGGGAGGAGCCCCTGGCAGACCAAGAACGTGCTAGAGTGAATACACGATTGGAACACCTGGCAGCCTCACAGGAGCAAGCTGCTGTTCACCCAGTTATTCAACACATTGACTACATGGAACCTGCAACTCACTCCTTGCATGTTGGCGAAATCCATATTTGAAAACTCATTTTGTAAGATATGAAAATTTACAGTGAATATCGGCTCGGCAAGTCGGAGGAGCCAAGTCTTTATGTCTAAGTGTTTGGATAAATGGTTATAATTTTATGTTGTGTATAATAGCCAAGGGCTAATTATGGTGATGACTTAACAATATAAACATGAGGACATATTTTCTGACATTAAACCATATAATCGTGTACAAATAAGTTGATGTAGATCTATATAAAGAGCAAGTTCCCTTCCACATCAGCAGACATGTGGCTATAATACTTATTATAACCCTGACTGCACAAAAGGCCTGACTTTTGTGTGTGTGTGAGTGTGTTTACATTGGCATAGTTAATCAAAGTTACAGACAGAGAACAAGAGCTATCTATCCAGTTGTTAATAAGATATTCTCCATTCCTATGGTGGTTACACTGAAACAGCCAGGCGACCTGTTTCCTCTAACTACCAATTAGAAGTGCAGTTTTCTCACTTCGCACCCACACACTGCTCTGTAAGGTGCCCCCAGATGCCTGACTAACCAATCTAAAGTGGAGGAAGAATATAATTGCAATTTGTAACATCTGTCTAGCTAAAGACTTAAGGAGCAGACACTCCAGAGACCATCACACTGAGAAATGCTACTATTACTCCTTCTCCACTGTTTATTACTTCAAAATAAAGAGGAAGGATAAGAAGAAAAATAAGGGGAGTTTGGGGTTTTAAAACTTGCAAATTTAATTCCAGTTGTATTTGTCAGTTTTTGATGATGAGCCTTCATTCAGTCCAGACAGAGATTTTACAGAAGCTGCCAAAATAATGCAGAAGGCTGAGCAGACACGTTGAAGGGATGATGAAAACACACACACATACAGTTTATTGCAAACACATTTAGTCTTAAAGCACTTAATAGTCAGTGATTACAGCGTAAGAAATGTAAAGGGTTACTTTTGCTCTGCATCATCTACTGTAATAAGACATTTTTGCCAGTAGCGACCTGTAAAATGTAAAATTTTAATTACAGTTAAAGGAGGTGAACTTTTTAACAGTTTTCAGTGTCTTGTTTGTTTTAAAGCCCCGATTCACATAAATTAAACTGAGTTGGCTTACAACTTTGAAATCCATATTTATTGTCTCCCCTGATAACTTGGACATAGCTGTAATAATGTTTGACGCTGCACTGATGACCAGTCAATACATTTGAGATTATAGTAATAGAAGCTTTCAGATCTGTGTTTTGATTTTCGGTGGTGAGGCTCCTGCTGCCTTTATTTTGCCTTCAATTATTTGTAGTTCATTTTATTATTATGTGCTCATTGGGATTGGCATTTCTTTTGTAGTACAGTATGAGCCGCTGTCTTCTATGGATTATGAGTCAAACCCTTAGTCGATCATTCTCATTTTTCTCCTCTGGAAGGAAGTGACTGACAAGCCTGTTATTACACCACGGGGGGAAGAGAGAAAGAGAGAGAGAAAGAGAGGGGCAGAAAACAGACTGACAGAAACTGTGAAGGACAGAAAAAAAGGAAGAAATGGCAGAAAAGAGACAGATGGATACTTCCCACACAGTGTATGCTCAGGAAATGTAATGTGTGACTGTCTCTCACAAGTACCTAACCTTTGCTCAACTTCACCAGATGAGAAGAGGCAAATAGAGGGTGAGAGATACGCTTACAAGAGCCGATTACAGAGCGAGAAACACCTTCACTTGATCCCTTATATTCTTTACACCAATCACGGAAATGAGTCATATGATATAGATGCACTGTGTTGCTTGGCTGGCTGATGATGAGCACATTGATTCATTAGTTTATGTGTAGAAAACGCCAAGCCACTCAGGCTTACGCATTCTAAACTCACAGGTATTTAGTACCAGGAAGAAAAGCAGCGTGTCTTTGTTCTCTCTGCACCAACATGGGTTTGGCTTAGTGTGGTCACAAGTGTGTGATTCACACATCAAGGCATGCAGACACACTTCATGGTCATGCTACAAGATGAGCTACAGATGTGAAGCAGTCACAGCAGATCTCTCCTTCCTCTGCTGCTGTTTTGATAGCATCACACCCTCTCAAATGGAAACACCTGCCTCAGGAAATGGAGCCACCAGAGATGCACCAATTAGCATGGCCACTTAAGGCTGATTCCAAAAGGGAGATGATTGGATTTTTGAGGTTAAACTCTTTTCCCATTTTTGGATTAGCCCACTCTGAGAATCCCTCTTCTAAAACCAATGAGTGACACTGCAAAGCCAACATCCATTTTGCATTCTAGGCATCCTCCAAAATAAATGATTAAATTTATTGTCAGTACCTCACAAAATTAACCATGTTGGCTGTTTTTGGTCAGACAGCATCCACAGGCAGGATGGTGTCACTGGCCTTCTGCTCTAGGTTTAGGCACAAAATCTATTTGGCTAAGATTCGGGGACAATCAGGGAAAAAGTGTGGTGGTTACAATTATAATGTTGGTTGCAGAAGCACTTAATATAGCCAATCATTGGCATTGTGAAACATTAAACAACTGCCACCTTTGTTTCTGAAAGCCAACAGTTTCATGACTATTCAGACATGAACATTGGGCATTTTAGGTAATTTAACTAATGACAAATGTTTCCCTAACAGCTTCCATTTTTCGCACTAAGTGAGCAGTAAATCCACAAGGAATATATAATCTTTCTCCTGCTCCATCACCGTTTCCTTCCTGCTGTGTCACATTACGTTGTTATTGAGTATCACTATCTGAGACTCCTCTCCAGGAGGGAGGCCACCACTTTTTCACAGCCTGATCAACTTGCCAGACTCGTCACTGTGTGTTTCAAGAAACTAATCTCTGCTCCCTTTCACTTCTCTTAATTAACCAAAGACAGGGAAGAAGTAAAAAGAAATAATTTGCAACATTTCAGTTTTTGATGATTTCTTGTCTGCCATGAAACAGAGTCTGAGAGAAACCCAATGCCCAAAATGCACTGAACCCACAAAGGAAGAAGAACAAGTTTTTAAAGTAAATTTAATAAAGTTCAAAGAGAGCAAGCACCTGACACTCAAAAATAGATTTTATTTCAAGCACCACTCCACTCCATGTCCTTCTACCCACCATGTGGCTGCTCTGAACCATACCCAGGGGCCTTCACAATGTAATGACACATCACCTGGAAAGTAACCATCTTCTATCACATGATCTACAGATAAGAAAGAATAAAACTCCTTCAAATAGCCTGTACTAAATAATAAACAATAATAATGTATACTCATTGCTTATAAAAGTTCTAACTGGCCACAAATACACTTTCTGATGGCGAAAGCATTCAAGCTCTGCAGCTAAATTTCTCACATGCCAACAACAGTCTTTTATGTTGCACTTTGGTAGGTAGCTTTTTCAGGCATGACAAATTAAGAGAGTATGCTTCAGAGACAGATGAAACACAAATTCATGAAAAGGAAATTAATCTAAAGAGAGACAGGGATGACTTGTTGGGCTACATTTGTTTGTTACAGCCCCTGGCTAACTGACTCATCTACTTTTGTCAACACCTGTTCTACAATTTTACTTCATTTCACTGTTTCAGCACCCAGGAAAGCTTAGTGTACTGTACAAAGTCTCAGAGCATCGGGGAATGGACCTCCATTAATGTTTCAGCCCATGGGGAAAAAAACCTCAGCTGTTTTCTGTGTTTGCTCATTTTGTAGAGAAATGGCAAAGACTTGGCATGGTCCATTTCTCCCACACCCCTAATCTAAAAATATACTAATTTTATCATGGGACACTCAACCCACAGGGCAAACTTTCTTTTCTCATTTGCAAATGTGCATTTGTTTTCAACGAAGCCCATGAGAAGGCAACCCATGGAGCGGTGGATAATGTAATATATCATATACGTTTTACAATGTGTATATTTGTGTAGTTTTATCCTTACACCATAAACAAGAGATTACGGGGCGTGTTTGTGTCGTGGTGCCGCTGATCTGGGACACAGAGTCGAAGGCACTGATCTTGCAAGTTTGGTTTTCGGCGCTGGGTGGAGTCATTTAACCATCACAGTTACTGTGAAGGTGTTTAATTTAGGTAAAACAAAGTCATGCATATAGTTCCTCTTTAAATGGCCTATATGAGGGACAAACAACCTGCATCACTAGTCAGGTTTGAGGACTTGTTGCATTCAATGTGCATTTGTTCCAAACCACTACAAATGGTTCTTACAAACCAGCTGTATCCACTTCAACAATGAGTATCCAAAAGCTACTCCCAGAGGAGTTCCTCCTGTGTTGACTTTGACCCTGAACTCTGAGAAATGGCTGAAATGGATTCTGGCTGCAGTCTGTTCCATCCAGATCAGTCAACACTTCAGATCATCGCCTTCAATAATGTTAAGTTCATGAACAGTCCTGTTCACATCAGTGTAAACTGTGCTTGATGTTATGTTAATTGCACAAGTTGTCATGACTGTGCATATCAGCTGTCTTTGTGATCTTTTGTACAAAGATTTTACTCTAAGGTTGCATCCAAACCGGGGTCATCTCATTTCAGCATCTTGCTCATGCATGCACAACTGCAGAGAGCAAATATTTAAATTTTTGTCTTCATCACTGTTGTAGCTAGGGACTGGCAATAGATGTCAGTGGTTTCAGCTGGATGCCAAACTGACTGCCTGTCAGCTGGTGGCCTTCAGTGGGAATATGCACTCCTGTCCTCACTCAATGACAGAAGATGCAAATATACCATAACACTGAGCCAAGCTAGAGACAACCCTAGAGACAGACACACACACCCGCAAGCTCAGTGTGTGTGGGACAGAGAGAGAGAGAGGAGCAAGAACAAGAGTGAAGTCTGGTAGAAAAGTTAAAAGCGAAAGACACAAAGACACAGTGGAGGTCAAGAGGTAGTAAAAAAAAAGAGGAGGAAAACAATGAAAAGAAAGAAAAATATATTCATAGATAATATGTTTTACACACAGATGAACTTTAACTTAAACTTATTCCTTGTCCCTTGCATCACACTCATAACAGGTTTTACATTGTTTTTATTGGCCTCTGTAGGTTTGCACTGTTGCCTCGCAGCAAGAAAGTTCTGGGTTCGATTCCCAAGCCAGCATGGAGCCCTCACTGTGCCTGCATGGCGTTCCTCCAGTTTCCCCCCACAGTCTAAAGACATCTCAGCTGGTGATCTGTCTAGGGTCTATATGTATTGGCTCTGGGCGGCTATACATCTTAACAAGTCAACTGATATCAGATAATCTGAGAAATGTTGGCTCTATTATAGTGCACACTGGTGTGCATTTATGCAGTTTAGCATGAAGAAAGTAAGTCCTGAAACAAAGCCTTAGGACATACTGACGCCTGGGCCTTTTTAAAAGCTGCATTTGTCAGCCTAATGAAAATCAAGGACTTCAAAGGATATTATGATTGTCTGGAGAAAAGGTTTTATTACATGTTTCACTCATTAAACTGTGCGCTTGTTAACATCACTCAGCCCCCTCGAAAGTATCACTTCACCATGTTTTTCTTCAGAAGATTCAACAAGATACATGTCTGTATTGTTTCTGGATCTGCACTGTCAGTTGCACAACCGCTGTCTTTTTAACAAAACCATTATTTTGTTGCTGCTCATCTGTCACACTGAAAAGAGGGACAATGACAGTCCTACAGGTAAAACAAAAACATAAAAGAAGAAGAAAGAAGTCAAATGAAAAATCATCTCATGGAGGAAGAACTGACAGCAGGAGATGCCAAGATTGAAATGAATTAATAGAAACGACAAAAATCAGTTGGTTGAATTGCAGAGCATCAATAAAAAATTAGAACAAATGAGATATTTAATATTTATTAGGAGGACTTTACCTCCTTCTCTCAATATAAACTGCCAATGTGCTGTTGCTGTATGTATTGAGGGTTTGGTAAACACAACTCCTCATTGACAGAAAAGTGTCAAAACTTGTTGAGCGGTCCGGAGACTTTCACTGGGGACGACCGCTTCTGTCTCACAGACTGTCTCTCAGCCCCTACTTGGCTGCATATGGTATAAAAATATTTTTTGCTAAGCTGATAAAGATCTGCTGCAAATTCATTTTGTTTAGAGGCGAAATTATTGGCACCGATTTTGATCCTCGCTCTCTCTGTCCTGTCCTCAAGCAATAATCAATAAACCAATAATTAATACAGTGATGGCTGGAGCTTTTCTCTGCACTTAAAAATGTTTCCTTTCATTATGTCGAATTTACTCGTGATAATTTACTTGAGAATTTATTTTGCTTCATGTTTACTGGCATATTGTGCCAGGTAATGTATCATCACCAAACATATTTACAAATTAAACAAGATGGGACCAAGGATGGATCTGTGGGGTGCTCCAGCAGGGGCTAGAAGGACAGATGAACAGTTACAGCCTAATAGAGACGCTGCTGGAGAGATCAGGTGCAGAAAGGATCCATTCAGTCTGCTGCATGTTTTATGGTCAGTAATATCAAGGCACCACTTAAATCTAAATCTAAACTTAAATCAGTAAGAATAGAGACGTGCCAGAAATTGTGTTAAATTGAGCGTTTGTAACATGAAGCAATAGTGTGAAGGTTACAGAAACCCAATTAAACTTGAAAACCATTTTCTGAGACAAAATGTGAGGTCTGGAGACAAGACACTAAATGCTGTCCAGATGTGAAGAAACTAAATGATTCCACTAAAAATGACTTCAAAAGTCTTTGTAGTATTTAATAATATGTTCAAACTGCTAATGAGAACAAGCAATGGATTTATATATTTATTTCTTTTAGTCCATGCAGTGTGTTGTACAGTATGAACCAGTGACTGATGACCACCTGAATGTAAACACCTGGTAAATACACTGCCTAGATGCATCACTAAACAAGGGACTGATCAATAAGGGATTTTAGGGTGCTGAGGGCAAAGGGTGCACAGACATGCAAAAGCAGACTAGTCTCTACAGAGGGTGGGATGAAAAAAAGGACAAGCAACAATCAAAGGGTAATGGAAGGACAGCAAATAATAGGTTGAGAAAAGAAAGACAGGAGGAGGACAAGAATGAGAATTGATGAGTGAGATGGAAAACTAATCAAAACTTACAGCATGTGGTTGATTAAATATTCAGTCTGTTTCTCCTAGCTCCAGTTCAACTTTTTTATTCATTCAATCATTCTTATTCTTATTCTTCCTATTACTGTTGATATGTACACTCAGCAAAACTGGAGCATAGCTGGGATCAAAACAAGAAGGAACCCAACTAAACCTAAAATGAACCACATTCATAGCTGAATTAAGACAGTGCCCTAACTCTGTTGTGTTCTTGTCTGACAGAGAAAGGATGTCAGATTTGAATCACAATGAAGTTGAGGTGGAAACTTTGATACTTTTATCAGGTCATTCAGGCTGTTGAGAAATAATTCTCCAATCCTTTTCTTTTGCCTCTTTGATTCATTTACTTTAGAAGATCAAAAGTGGCTTTTTTAACATGCATTTGGTTTATTTTATCCAAAACTAGTCTGAAAGAATCTGTAGGTTTCATGCACAGTTACACACCGACAGCCCCACACTTTAAACATAGAGAGTTTAAGGAGGATAGAGGACGTAATTATACACTGTGGTGTGCGAGTGTTGTAGGCAAAACATTGCACACGGGGTAATTTAATTGAAAAACAGTGCACAGCTTAAGGTTTGATTATTACGTAAGTTCTTATTACTCTAGACTTAAGCTCTTACTTTTGCAGTGCAGTGGCTGTACATAAGGTATACAAGCGCATGTTCTGCAAAGCAGCTCTCAACTGTAATTTGGCCTTGGTGGACACCAGCTTCAATAGCCATACAGTACCTCAGACAAGATGGCTAAATGATCATATATCTGGACACAGGGAGACTGCTGGACACAGGGATTAAGAATAGCCTCAGCTGTCCAATCATTAAGTCAGAACAAAGCAAGACTGTGTCTACAAAGAAAGCATGATGGCAGTGTATTTAATGGACAGGGTTCACCTGACTGTTAGAACAGGTTTTTACTGAAAATATCAATCCAGACTCACTGGGGATCAAAACGCACATCACCCCACCCATATGCTTTGGTATGTTTAGCTGGTAGTTGGTATGTTCACAGGCAGCTGTTGAGAAATATTTAATTTACTAATATGACATCGGGTTTGTCGATATGCACGGCATCTCCAATTAATTTTTTTTTACGGTACATGAGTAACAATATATTAATGAAAAACACCTCCATGAATGTGGAGTCAGGGTCGCTTGTCTTGTTTCTCCTTTTCAAGAAGACCAGAAGAATACTTAAACCATTAAATCTCTCACAGCTTTTTTCACAGACAGCATCTGAATCACAATGATGAAAGGTTACAGTTCTAACTAGAGCAAGATGTATAGATCGTTGTGTCAGAAACACAACAGTCAGACTGCTGCAGCTCCAGATTCTCTGCACATTCAGTGAAAATCATTTTTCTCCCTTAGCAAATTCACCCATTGCTATTCTACTAGTGTGAAAGCAAGCTGTATATGAAGGGCTCAAAAGGCAGTGCAACACTGGCAACCTACAAGTTCATCATTTGGCATTCACATTGTCAAGCAGATGTCCACACAGACTCACACAGACAAACGGTGCCTACAGTGTACAGAGGAACTGTATAAGTAATGCAGACACACATCATAGGAGGACATGTAATCACAAACGCACGTGTAACACACCACCACAACACCTCAGAGGTTATACACTGTGCATGACACACACAAGGTTATTCAACACAGCATTTGGGGCAACAGTTGGTGGTACAGCTCAAGTGCTCCAAAGTGCTAATCTGTTTTCACCTAAATACGGTCACTGTAAGCGTGTGTGTGTGTGTGTGTGTGTGTGTGTGCTTCCCTTTCTTTTTGTCCTCACTCCCCCTTGGTAAATGCCCTTTAATGTGTTGGTTTCTGTGGTTGGTTCTCTGCAAGTGGTCTTGACAGTAATCAACAAAGTGTAAAGCTTAGTGTGTGATCATGTGTGCGTGTGTGTGCGTGTGTGTGTATATTATATAGCCTTTGTTGGTACACTGCGTGAAGGGGGACTGATTATGACTGATTACTACACATGTTTGCCAAAGTTGCCAACTGCATCTTTCAATTTATTACATACTTATAATGAACTTATTCAGTTTGATAAATCACAAGTTCAAACATCTATTGATGGGCCAAGTGCACACACACACACACACACACACACACACACACACACTTACCCACACAAAAACTCTCTAAATATGATAACAGTGATCTTGTGACATCACTAAGAGCCATTAGTTAACAATACTCTGTTCTCTGCCAACAATAATTGTCGTCCTTGTTAACATCTTCATTAGACATTATATTAGAGGTGTCACTTCACACATGGAGATGCACACAAACAAGTACAGCTGAGCACACAGAGATGTACACTCACACATACATATTTTATCAGGTTCCAGTGTCATTCTCATTAACAACATTGTAATTAGTAGTGAGTAAATAAACACGGAAACACTCTCTTAAGTTCACACACATTTCAAAGGTTCACTTTAATTGCTCACACACACGCACACAATAACAAATGTTCCCTTTGCTAGCGTTTGCACACATCAAAGCGTGTGTGTGTTTTACTTGAGTCTCTACATGAATTTGTCGCATTCTTGTAGGGACACATTTCTCAAGATCACGCAGGCAAGTGTGTGCGCTCTGTCTTTTTCGGATGGGATTGCAATTTATCGCACTGAATCGCACGCCCCTCCAATGGTGTTCGACCTCAAGCAGAAAGAACAGAGAGAAAGGAGAGAGGCAGGCAGGCAGTTTGAGCCTCGTGGGCACCTCTCCGCGGGCAGTCCCCATGCCTGCACCCAGCCTGATAACGAGGGATGGAAAGAAAGGAGGGACTTGAGGAGAGGTGGGAGAGGGGGGCAAAGACAGAAAGAGAGAAACACGTGTGGTGGCGGCGAGGTGCAACACAACAACAACCAAAGCCATTTAGTTACTCACTCTTGCTGTCACTTCTTTATTTGCCAGCAGTAATTTCTTTATGTTTGCCACGTTTGCACACAGTTGGACAACTTACTTAATTCTCACTTCTCTTTTCACACTCTTTGATAAACTCTGCGGGATGATTTAGGACAGAAAATTACTCGCAACGTGATTTTATGAAAATGCTTGTCATCTGTCCATTATAGGTGAGGTGTTGTGTAAGCTCTGCACTGTTTACATTTTGGAGACACACTCGCTAACAGTTTTCAGGCTTTTAGGCATTTATCAATCACTTTGGGCCAACTGCATTTGCAGTGAAAGCTTATGATCCAATTTTAAGCATCATGCACAATGCCCATGTGCTTGATGCACCTCACATTTAATGCCAGTGCTTAGTGCCAGTGAAAGAATTAGTGAGCAGCATAGTGAGGAGAAAACGTGAGGATGCTGACATCAGACCAGTGGCTGAATGTCAAGCACATTTATGAAGACACTGAAGTTGGTGTTGCAGTACAGACATGCAAATAAAGTCTGTGTTTTAACCCATACAGAAATGTAATGAATGATATACATATCATATCAACATACTGACAGTTATGTCGCCATGTATCTCACCAATAAGATATATTATCACACACACACACACACACACACACATATATATATATATATATATATATATATATATATGTTCTCTGGATGTCCTTTCATCCATTGTGCAGGGTTGTGGGGGGACTGCTGACATAAGGTGAGGACAGGGTACACCCTGGACAAGTTGCCTGTCCATCAGAGGGCCAAATATACAGCCATACAATGCACACTCAAATTCACACACTACAGGCAATACAGAGCCACCAGTCAACCTAGTGTGCATTTGGACTGTGGGAGGAAGATAGAGAACCATGCAGCCACAGGGACAACATATGAGTCCAGCCAGAAACGCCACAGGTCCAAGAATTGAACCCCAAGCGTGCCAACCATCATGACTGCTGTAAGCATATATACAGTAGAACACTCAGTAAAATCTGTATCTCTACAGATACACTGTTACTGTAAGTATTTTGTCCTGTGTTTGCCCTACTATGAGTCTGGAAACAGTTTTAAGTCAATTAACAGAACACAAAGCTAGGAGGAACATTAGCTGGCTGCATGAAGTTTCATTTCATTTGTAGATAAGTTCCTCATTACTTCTATTTGATTGACTGAACACAGCTGCTGTAAGCAAAAGCGAGACGCCTCTCACTGCTAAGTTCATTAATGCCAATGGGATTGCAGCTGTAGAAGCAACAAAACATGGAGGTGCTGCTTTAAAAAAAAAATCCAGAGCCATGGCCACCTTCATCTGCCAGCTTCTAGTCTTTCACACTAACTGTGAGTTATGACTCAGTGCACTTCGCTTCTCTTTTTTTAATCATAAAATATCACTGTTTGCTGTTGTGACAAGCCAGTGCTCCTGGTGAAGGCAAATGCTTACTTCTACGTCCTTTTACTCGTTTTGACATTTTCGCGCACGCTGTCTCTTCCTGCACTTCAGTGAGTTCTGATTTCCTGCTATACATGAGATGAATCAGCTCGTCATCTTATTGAATTCCTTTCCTCACTTCTGGGGGTTTTTTTCTTCCTCACACTCTATCGCCTCTCACGCTGATTTAAAAAATGTGTGTCTTGTTGACACTGATTACATCAACAATGAAAAGCTGACCACCAAAGTATTAAAATGGTAATATACTGGTGTAAGCTTTACAATGTGATAACACCTGCACTCCTCCACAGCTTTCTGTAATGATGACACAGAGTGTCTTCACTGTAGGAATTTACAAACAGCTGACAACAGCTGAGCCCAATAAATCAGGTTCTCTCAACAGAGAACTGCCTTTGTTTTGATTGATAAGAGTTTAAATGTTACACTGTACATTGAGCTTTTGAGGAGTTTTGGGATCTGATGTGAAGTATGAAATTAAATATATAAGTCAACCGATTATCAGAACAAAGAAAGATATAAATATGACCCACTTTGAGAATATCTGGAATCATGCTTTTGAGAAAATGTATGTGTGTGTGCGAGCGTGTGTGCACATTCATGTGTGTTTGTGTCAGTGTGTCTACTTCATATTAGTCAGGTCAACAGGAAGGCATTACATATTCATGAAATTACCAAATTATGAAAATGGAACATGAGTCAATGCTGTGATGAAAGAAAGCCAGCCTTCTGTGGCTTCAAAGCTCCCATCTGAAACTAGTTATAATCTGAACGCATGGTGTGTGTGTGTGTGTGTGTGTGTGTGTGGCTGTCTATGGTCACACTGGGTGTGAGAATACAGAGCAGACAAGCAAACAGACAGAGAGAGAGAGAGAGAGAAAGAGAGGGGGAGAGAGAGAGAGAGAGAGAGAGAGAGATAAGGGCTGACCTTCAGTGAATCACTTCCCTCTCTGGACAGACTTGTGGAGAAGCATTGTGTTTGGCAACTGTTCTTACAGACGAAAAAGACAAAGGAGACAGAAAGAAAACAGCAGTAAAAAAAGGGAGAGTAGAGTCTTAGGTATAGTAGAGGCAGAGAACAAGAGGTACGGAGTTAGAGGAAGATAAAAGTAAAAGGACACAGAGTGTATTATATATAGAAATTGAGTAAAGACCAGATAAGATTGGGGTAGGGAGGGGACTCGGCTATCCAAGAACATCCCCAGAATTGGCAAAAACAACAAGAGTGGCTTGGCACAAACACGAGTGGTGGCAGTGGCACTCTAAAGTTGTCTATACAAAATTTCTGGCCTGTGAATCAACTTGATAACTCATCAAATAAGCATCATATGAGCTCTGACTCTACACACAAAAATTCTTCATTATCACCATTACTATAGCCAGTTAAACCGCCAACACTGTCAGCACCGTCTGCCTCAATGCACTCCTCACAAAAAGTTAGAGATATTTGACTTTCAGGTGAAATTTATGGAAGATGTCAGAAGTTCATGCTTCAGTGATATTATATCATGGAAGTAGACCAGTAGAAGTATGGAAGGGTCATTTCTTAATCTCAAACAATTTATTAAACAAAAGCCACAGTGGTGGGTATACCACAACACAAACTGACAATGTCTCAGTAAGTTGTCATGTGGCCAAAGGACGTCCAGTTCTCTGCCTTTCTGTGACTCTTCCGGTCTCTCTGTTCAACCTGCTGATGACTCTCTGTGACAGTCTGAGCTCAGTGGACACTTCCCTCTGACAACATCCCATCTGAAGCCTCGACATGGCCAGGTACCATTCATCAACTGTAAGGTGACGTCTTGGTCTCATGATGTCAAAATGTGAACAGTATGATGAAGAGGACTGTTTCAATACAATTTGAACCAGAACATTTAGTGGTCGATTCATTGATCAGACACTTTTAAGAGAACAGCATGTTATGTTATGTTCAAAAGTTTAGAGAAGGTCAAATTGAATTCACCTGTAAAGGTTATAGTGCATTTTAGGTGTATTCTGTAATTTAATCCCAAAGCCAAATATCCCTAACTTTTTGTGAGTAGCATATGTTAACACAAGTAAATCACTGTAGTTTGTCTTCCTTTGTCCTCTGTTTGGGGAAAATGACACAGACATGCCTTTAAAAGATGGGAGTTCCACTAACAGCCAGTAAGCTCTCAAATCCAACAGCTTTGATCATTGTGATGACAGATGAAAAAGGAAAAATGAAAAAGATGCAGAGACTTTACAAAACATATAGTTGCTGTGTGCACTCATGCAGTAAACTATGCCAAGAGGTGAGATGGTGTTTAACTTATAAATTTAGGATTGTTTGCACAGGGACCCTGTGAGACCCTGTGACTGTCTGTCTGTAATATGGCATCACTCACTGAACTGAGGTTGTGATATGTGATATGGCTCCGTCTGTATTTTTGTAAATGGTAAATAGACCTACTTTTACATGGCACTTTTCTAGTCTCTATGACAACTCAAGTCACATTCATCCATATTCCTGTGAACGACTCACACACACACACACACATTAGGGGCATTTCTACTGCAGGAACTTTGGGGTAATTTTACGGGACAGGGGCTATTGGTGCATGTCTCCATAGCGGGAACTTCCCCCAAAGGACCATCTCCTGGGACCTTTACAGGGGCTAAACAAGTCCCTGCCAGGGGAGGTACCCAGAGTAGGACCAAAAAACTCCTGGGTGGGGCTTGAGGTTTACTCTGCGCTGATTGTGTATACTCAGAGCGGGATGTGACGCTGACAGAAAGCGCAAAAATAAGTGAAATTTTTAAAACTCAACACAGGAAAAGCATTGGTAGAAAGCGTCTATACGGCTGGAAAAACAACAAGCGCAATAAAAAAAAAAGACAAGATATAAGTGACACCTTTGGCTGTTATTCAACGCTGTCACTCAGGGAGGTGAGGTTGGTGGAGGCATACAAACGCAAGGCGATAATTCTAGTTATCATACTTCTAAAAGGTTAAATTATTAATTAATCTGCAACCTATGCTGCAGGAATTAATCATGTCAGGTACAGTAGATGCTTTTGATTTTTAATTAATGAAGTTTCTGACTTCCTTTATAAAGGTTATGTTTACATGTTTCGACAGGGATGGAGATTTCAAATTAAGCTTCTCTCCACATTTTTCTGCAGTTTATTCTGTTCCATCTTCTTCCCCAGTCGAGAATGAAGCCGTTTCTGTCATTCAGAAGCGAATACCACCCCTATGTCACCTCGTTGCACCTCTATGGTTATAAATCAAACATGACGCTCTTTAAATAGGGAAATTAATTATTTACACTTCAAGCCAAAATACCTTGAAGAGGAAGGGAAAAATACTGACACATAATAAGTCATTTTAAGGCCTGAGAGGCTGGCCACTCTATTACCATAGTCTAGATTTATAATGCTCTCATAAGAGTACAGCCACCAATGGAGATACTTTGGTCAGGCACTGTTCTGCACCCTGTGCTAATGCCCCTTTCCTAAAAGGAAAAAAAGTGGCTGTCAGTTTCAGTGACTGAGAGAATTTGGCCACTTTATGCTGCTGGCCTTGTGCTGATAGCCGTCCTCTTGAACAGAAAATGTTGTAAATATGTAACACTTTTCTGTCCAACATCATGATGCTGAGATGTTGAACAACATTTCAGCTGGCAAGAAACTACATGTTACCTAGCAACGACGATGGAGGAGACCGGTGAAGAATACACTGCAGTGACTAAACTATTTCTACCAGTGGCATTTATAACAGTGTTTCACACCAAAGCTCGGTTTCTTTTCGGTGTGAAATCCACTGTCTTTATTGTTTTTTTTTCCAAATAAACGCTGATGCTTTGAAATAATCATTCAGTACTTAAGCTTTTTTTTATCACGTGTCACTGTGGGAGTAGCAGCCTTAGACAGGGGCAACAGTGCTGACTTTGCTTGAGTTTGGCTTTTTAGTCATGCTTCCCAGGTTCCTTGAGAGAAGTGTGTAGGTAATCAGGTGGAGAAAAGTATCCAGAGTAAAAAGAATAAACTTTCATGAAGTGCTACAATCAATAGCTCTAATGGTGCTAATTTGAGCTTGTCATGAGTTTACACACTGATTTGTGAATGCTGTGTGATGGTTCAACAGTCTTGGTCATTCGCAACTGTTCCACATCTTGTTCAGCTGTCCTGAGAGCCAACATGGTGTCCTCGTTCACAGTGGATCACCTGTTCATGCATACTACTGTACAAAGGGTGCAAGCAGCTGATCCTTTCATCCTGTTATCACTTACAGATGCTGTTCAGTGTGTTGCTCATCACGCTGCAACTTGACTGCAGTTGATACAAAAGCAGAAATGCCACAAGTTATAAAAAAAAAAAAAAAAAAAAACAGTTCACAACTGCTTGTCATCAGATCTGTTGGACACATTTTTTTGATGTGATGATTGACAGACAGCGGTAACATGCTGAATCACTCCACCCATGACAGCTCATGCAAACAGCTGAGTAACTGGTATTTACTAAAGGCCTCTCAAGCATTGTCATGTGACCTCAAATCCATCTGACTGTGAAAAGGATGCACACTGTGAGACAACTACTCTGCAGAGCTTTCCTTCAGCAGCACTCTCTACATTCATGGCTTATACACCCCTCTTGTGTCAATTTAAGATACGTTCAACTTTGATTATATATTTTTTTCATAATAACCAGGCCAAGGTTATAAAGCTGTCAATACAATTTTTAAGCCATTTCGAGATAACAGATGGAAACGTGTGTTACAAGGCACTTGCTTTTCGTGCAGTTTTCACGGACAAACCTCTGACTTGTTCCTCTCTTTATTTTCTTCGATGCCTTCACTTGGTCCGGCAGGTTTGGTGTTCGTCCCTGTGCACAGACAGTCTCAATCAATTTGACATTATTTACACCTTGTCCTGAAATTACAATTAGGATCCTGTAATACTATCTGAGTTTTTTTTTTGTTGCCACTTGTTAGCAAACCATGGCTTTGCGTACAAATCCAGAAGTAACTTTAGCATCAGGGCTTCTGTGATTGGTTGCCTTAATCATTGATGTTGCTGCTGAAAATGCTTCACCATCAATATTTTTAAGTGATACATTGTTTCCCATAAAGAGGGATTTTTCTTTCTAGTGGCCAGGCACAAATAAATCAGCACTGACCACCACCTATTTATTTTCAGTTTTATCATGCACTGTTTTTTGCACTGTGCCTGGAGCGGAGCTGCATACTCAGTACAAGTAGTACACAGAGCAACCCAGACACAGACCCAGGAAGTAAAGATAAATTAAAGATTACTTGAGTTGACAATCTGTTAATGTTATGTCACTGAAACTGAAATGGAAAGTAAAAGGCCAGTGAGCGTTTTATCCAGCCACCTGTTCCCCAAGCATGAAGAAAAGAGATATCTTCATTGTTGTGGTCCACATGTTTTAGATGTTGCAGGGAGGACAGAGGACAGAAGGAAGGACTGATACTGAATGATGTCTGTGTGAGTCTGTCTGAACTTCACTCAGATTTTTGATGTTAGATATATTATTTATTTCACTGACATTCTTGACTTGTATTTTGCAGTCAGATATTGAGTTTAAAGTGTAGTTTGGTGCTGTGAACATACTTTTCCTGTTCTAGAAACAGCATTTAGCTGTGTTGAAAATATAACTCAATACTAATCCTTTTCAGAAATCATTTTTCAAGACATTCGTTTAAGAATGAAAAGCAGGATATTCTGCCCTTGTTAGTTGTTGTGAAGGTGCCTTCTAACTTGGCAGATAGCTAACAGGGTTCTTCAATAAACACCGAGTCAGCAGGTAAGTTTTCAGGATGTTTACTGTTGAGTCACTGTGAAACTACAATATAAAAATGCAAAATAAATGTTACAAGTTGTCTGACTTTGTTCCACAACGAATAATCAGAGATTAGCTTAATGGCCTTTTTCAAATCCCTTCAATTCTAACTAATTAGGTTTAAGTAATTAGTCTATGTTATTCCTCGTTTTTTCACGGCACACAGATGACACACATCACTCACAAAAATGTGAAGAACTACTTCAATCATAAATGTTTGTGACCATGAGGCACATATTAATATATAGTCCAATATTCACCATCTGTAGCCCTGCTTTGGTCTCCACCAAGCAGCTGCACAGCTCCACAATTGTTTTCACATATTCATTTGAATATCGATCATAGCTGCTTTAAATCAACCATAATCATACAATAATGTTAATAAAATCTCCAACTAAATGTCCAATTGGATAATATAAAGATGCACTGTCAGCACAGCACAGATTGAGAATATGCTGAAAACCCACTGATCATCAAACAGAACCTGTTTTTTCATTACAATGTGACCAATGGCTTTAAAAATCCCACCTAAATCTGACAGCGGTAAATCATGAAGATGCAAAGTATCATGAAGTTACTCACTTCTATAAAACACAGTCTCGAGTGTACTCATGACATGAGACCTAAGCATGAGATTGCTGTTTCTATGGTAGCATTAAGGAGCGTCATCATCCCAGCATGAAGACAGTCTAAAGAGAACATGTGACTAATTTTTGTTCTGCAGTATTAAGACTATGTATGATAATGAAGGAAGCAGAATCATTAGCTATTTTATAGTAAACAGAAACAGACACACTGCTTAAAACTAAGCAGGAACCACAACTGGCAAGCGAGCAAAAAACAAAAAGCTTAAAACAGCGGCATTTCTAAAACAAAATCACACACAGGCACACCACACAAAACATGCAACATTTTGCCCATGCACACAACTGCTGTTTTGTCCCCTCCAACCACAATGTTGGCAACATACATGAAAGGAATCCTTTGCAAATGTGTGGTCTTCACTCACAGATGTGACGTATTCACCAAGTCAAATGTACACATCCATACCACAATAAGCCATCTCACTTTCACAAGCAGATTTTGTAAAATAAATAAATAAATAAATATGACACTAGAATAAAGGAGGATGAATTTGGCATTTCATTCTGTAGAAATGAGGTTAGTTATGTTTCAAGTTATTTGTGCAGGGAGAGAGTGCGGAAAGAGATTAGACATGTGAGTCACTAGCTCAGAAAGATCAAAACGCTTGTTGACAGCAGGGAGCAACCGCCTGAAGAAGATAAGTCCCTCTTCTAAAATTACATTTTCTTGGCAGGTTTAGGCATCAGGTTACAATATTCCACATTTGCACCATGTTTCAGTGTTCCTCATCCTTGTTATTGGTGTAAGAGGAAGTTCAAACCATTAGTGAACAGCAGTTATTTCCATTAATAACCATGTTAGCTCCACAATACTGCACCAAACTCACACATCAAACCGGAGAGGAGCTGAGACATGAACATGAGCAGCACAGGAATCCTGTCTCACACTGCGAGTGTCCGCGGCAGCGCTGACTGCGAAGTCTGAAAGATCTCCTGTGGCCTCAGCAGGTGTTCCACACTTTCAAATAAGAAACCTCCATCCTACTGCAATGCTCTCTCTTTGACCGTAACTATAAATGTATGTAGGTCATATAGTGCTTAGTATTATTACTTAATGTTACTATTATACAGTATACCAGTACACTGGACAGATCGCCAGTCCATCACATGACACACAGAGACAAACAAGCTCATACCCACACTCGTGCCTACACATTCACCCATGTCTCTGGGCAGTGTGAGGAAGCTGGAGAAGGGAGAACAAATGCAAACACTCAGAAAGGCCCCTAGCCTGGGAATTGAACCCCAAACCTCCTCGTTGTGAAGCTAACCGCTGTGCAAACCCGATGCAGTATAATAATTATTATTGGATAGAGAGAACTGATGTGGAATGTGTGTCATGATTTAAAACCTTCAACATTTGTACTGCGGAGAGGAAAGTTTTTAATCGAAGGGAATGTGAAGCTTCAAAAGAATTTTTTATGACAAAAGAATGTTTGTTCGTTTTTAACATACCTTTTAAAATTGTGTTTCTGATGGAAAAATGAATGTGTTTACCTTGTGAAGTCTTACCATGCTGAACCTTCAAAACACACAGACACACACACACACACACACACACACCCATCACATCATATCACATCACATCCTATAAGACACAAGGAAATCCTTCAACTACTTCAAAATACATTTTGTGAAATAGTATTGTTTTAGCTGTAACACTGTTATTGCATCAAAGCCCCTTTTATGCCTTCTGAAACTATAAACACATCACAGTCTCATGCAGCGATTTGACTTTACATTTGGTTTGACATTTAATAGATCTATGAAGCATTCATCGCTATTGCCAGAGGAAATATCTTCTCTGTTCTTCTTTGTATTCTAAAGTCTTTGTCAAAATATTAAAGTCCATGTAAGGTGAAAACAGATTTGTTTTCTGAGTTAGTCACATCACAGACATATGTCTTATTAACCATCCTGCCAAATTTGAATGTTAGAAAATTTCGTTTAGTAGGTGAAATTAGGTTTTAGGATCATGACAAAATCAAGCAGTTCTCTCAGCTCTGCAAGCTGGGGGTGTGTCTGCTGCAGGCACTTTAGCCCCGCCCACTTGCGAAGCTTCGTCAAATTTTAACTGTCAATCAAATACAGTGCTACCCAACAACAGAATGCTAACTGTCACATCGTACCTGACCAGCTATGGGTTTGAGTCTCAGAGTCTGAGTCCAGCTCTCATTCTGAATGTTCCAGATACACACACTAAGCAGCTGGAGTCGAGGCATTGGGGCGGGGTCATAGCTGGCTGGGAGCTCAATTACGTCATTAGGCTTCCTCTTAGTCCCGTCCAAAAAAAACAGAGAAATCCATGTCCTCAAAAACATTTTTTCCCTCAAACTCTACAATTCAGTCGTGTATATTTACAATTTTTCTCAACTGTTTTCAGCAACCATATTCTACCTTATTTCACATGTTTCCCATCAAATCTCAGATTCCACTTGACACGGTATTAAAGTTCCCCTGGGTTTAACACAACTACTGACTCAGTGATAGTCAAAACAATGTCCTCGGTAGGATAATTTCACGTACTCTAACTTCTTCTCTCTTCTTAACCACATAAAAACAACA
The DNA here is from genome assembly GCA_021432705.1 of Caranx ignobilis. NCBI lineage: Eukaryota > Metazoa > Chordata > Actinopteri > Carangiformes > Carangidae > Caranx > Caranx ignobilis. Next base: position 42,877,526 of record MU270014.1, on the reverse strand, counting down.
CAAAAACAGTCCCTCTTTCAAAAAGACACTCTATATGCTGTCAAAACAACTGTAATGCACTTTGAACATCACATACCTGCATTTGCAACACCTCTTTTTGTTGCTTTTGTCCTTCTAATTTACCATGAAACACAAAAACCAACATATCTCACCATACCTAAAAAAAACTAACCTTGAATCTGGCTCCAGATGTAGCAAAATATTTTATCCCCAAGTAAAGTCAATCCACATTACATAAAGTTTTACATGCATGTCATCATTTGTTATTGGGCCTTTTCTCAAAGTGACTAGGCAGCCAAACTTGTATGTCATCCACTTTTGTTTGTTTTCTGAAACAAGCCAGTGTTTCTGTGCTTTCAGAATCAGACTAACATTAACCTGTAGGTGTAAGTTGTCAGTTCTTAGGCTTAATGCTGTTCCTTAATTCAAATGACTCTACTTTTCTGAAAGGCTAAAAGGACTTCTATTCCATTTTTGAATGGTTGCTACTAAAGGAAAAAACCTAGAGAAGAAGGCTGTCTCAGTACAGTTTCATATGAAATAGCAGGTACTGCTCAAACTGCAAGACAGCACATCAAAATTTATGACATGCAATCCATCCATCTTGTCTGCTCTGACAAACAGATTGTTGATTGTTCAGGCAAATAATCGAGTATTGTCGTATCTGTCAGACTGAATGTAAAATGATAGCCAATCTGGTGAAGGTTTAGTCTTTATTCTAACCTCGCTCACAGACAGCTAGTTCATGGATGAAAAGGGCCTTAATTCTTACAATGACTGTCTTCTATAGGGTTGTATCAATGCATATACAACTTGTGTAAGATTTTTCTTTGAAACAATTTTCTTTAATATGATTCAATGTGAACCAAAAAAAAAAAAGAAAAATCATGTTTGAAAACTGCTTTGCATAGCTGGAGCCAATCTTCAGACATCAAGAGAGACGACACCAAATCAAAGCAGATACTTGTAAACACAGAGAGCTTTAGAAACTTCCTAAGCTGCAATTTATTTCTGATGAAAATAATAATGAAAACAAGAAATAATCATGATATAAAAGGACTGCAGATGAAAATCTGTCAATCTTGGCAACTGGTCATTTTTGTTTTGTTGATCACTGTGTTCCAGTCTTCTTCTGAATAGACAAAGACAAAATACAAATACTAAATATTGTATGGGACTTTTTGCAATTTGCTTAATTAGATAAATCAATGTGAAATTGCGAAAGCCCCCTCAGTTTGGGTCCCCCATTGGATCTATGTAAATCGTTATTCACATTTACACGTAGGTTTTTGGCCTCTGAGTGTGATTGCCTGTGCAGCAAAGAGGCATTTGAATTGATAAGAAATGTAATTTGATATTGTACAAAATTCATCACGCTGCTAAGAGCCTTTATTCTGTCTCCTTAGACAGACTCATCTATTATGTAGAGATCCATAAGTCTAAAAGAGAGAGAGAGAGAGACAGACCGAGGGAGAGAAAGAGAGGAAGGCAAAGGGAGGAGGAGGAGGAGAAAGAAATTGAATGAGATAGATCAGGACGAAGATATTTTGTGATATCTGTGGTAATTAGATGGATTAATGAATCACAGACAATCCCAGAAATGGAGATTAATTCCTGTGACGTGGCCATCATGTTATGTATTTATCATTGTCAAGTAAGTATTTTATTAATAAGCCATAGATCTGGCCCCGTCCCTGTAGCTAATAAAGGGGTAATATGTCTAATTCACAAAGTAACAGATAATCTGGTAGAAGAAGCAATGGGATTTAATAGAGAAATAAAGTGTGAGAGAGGGGGTGGGGGTGTGTGTGTGTGTGTGTGTGTGTGTGTGTGGGGGGGGGGGTGTTAGAACGCAGTCGTTGGTCTTTGACAGGATTTAATTATAATCATCTTTAGCCAATGATTTATGCTATTATGACTTCACACATATGATTTACGATACTACTATGCTAATCTGTGTGTGTGTGTGTGTGTGTGTGCATATGTACTGTAGTCGCCTGCTATCAGGTGCAAGATCTTTTTTGTTCTCCCCACCGCTCACAGTTTTGACACACGCTCCAGCAGAAACTTCCACTTGAATGTTAAAATGCTTAAAACTCCAGGTGTGATCCAGTGAGCTTACAGTGGCTCTCAAACACAGATGTCATTTTGAAAATCAAAATAACCACACACAGTATGTTTTCAAGAGCTGTGGAGTCCATGTTCATTACAGAATGTAATTTCTAACAAAGGGTTTCAAAGGAGTTCAGTCAAAGTGGCTTCCACTACTGCGTAGGTATTCACATAGGAGGAGATTACAGTACAGGAAAAACTATAGTCTTGACAGGTATTTTTGTAAATAACCTCACTGCCAGTACTCGATTGTTTTTGATGGCTCTTAATGGATGGCCATGTGATGTCAATATCAGCAAGAAAAGATGAAAATGACACTTAGATTATCAGGCCGTGTTGAGATCAGCAAGTTGTGCTGAAGTAGTTTTATTAACTGAGCAGATGAAGAATGTTTACTGTATATACGCAGCTGCTGCTGACAACAAATGACTGCAGCCTGCGGTGAAACCCTCAAAGTACAGAATTAAGCATTTAGTGTGAATGCTGACTTAATGTGACCAGCTGTGGGGATTACTTGGCAGAGACCGGCTGTCGCAGGCTGGTCTGCAAAAAAAACGTTCAATGAAGCTGTTCTCACCTGCTCAAATCAGGTCTAGCCTGAGAAAAAAAAATTATACTCAAATATTAAATTTGTGACCTTAAGTGTCTTTGCTGCACTTTCTGTTACAAACTGCACGAGCTATACGTTTCTGTTGAGCATGCAGTACACGTGCTGCAGTGATGACTTACCACCTGTGACTGATGATGGTTATTATGTTTTTAACTCCCTAGGGAATCACTACATTTCCCATGACCCCCAAGTCCTGGAAATCCTAATAGTTGACCCTAGTCTGTGGGGAGTATTTGTGGGATATAGAGATGACAAGATGGGAAAGCACACATACACACAAACGAAGCGTTTGCTTCTTTTTCCTCGAACTGCAAACCACAAAATCCATTAGGGCAAACGTTTAAACTTCCCAGCAGTCTGAAGCATTCCCAGAAACCCATTACCGTTTTTCAAGAACAAAATACAAGAAAAATCTAAATGCCACTGCGCGTCCTTGAAGCCTTCCTCTGTTCTGCTCCTCTCTGCAGTCTGCCCTTCCATCAGTGCTAATTACTGTAAATGAGTTTTAATTGGGAATGCTGAGGCCTGCCTCATGTTGGAGATTTAGAGTCAGTAGGCATGTAATGGCACTCTGTCTTCGTCCGTCATTAATCAAGGTTATGTATGGAGCTGCAGACCGGAGGATCAGAAGAACATGTGTCAATTACCATCAAACAAGGGAGCGGGGTGTTGATGAGGTTTCACAGAGAACATTAGCAGTGCAGAGCAGAGCGGACACACACGTTCCGGCATTGATAGAAAAGATACAATCATCACAGCCTTTCTCTCCCATCTACATCTATAATGTTTTCAGATAACATACGTTTAACCTTTGCAGCTTGTTCAATAAGTCTCAGGGGGTTTTACCAGCAGACTCCAGCAGCTACACATTTCCTCTGTTGTTAAGGCAACATCAGATTAAGACAGCAGCACTCACAGAGATGAACACTCAACAGGACCGACAGCAATAGCGTAAGCAGTTTAATTTGGATTGGTCTTCTTTAAAGTTTTATGAAAATTCCCCTCTGAAACATAAACGTCTTATAGAAGGTTAATTTGATCTGCAGGGCGAATTGCAAAAGCGTTTTTTTCAAATGACGGAGTGGAAAGTTGCACTGCAAAGTCTAAGTCATTAGCTGAAGGTTTGTCATTTAACAACATCCATGCTCTCTGAAATTTCAGAAAATATCAGAATTTTTTCATAGCAATATTTAGACTGGAGAGTCTGACTGAAAATGAAGAGCGTGGTCATTCTCAGAAAAGCCTTGTTGATGTTTACTTGCACATATCCAAACTCAAAACCAACCCACCACATTCACACATTCTTCTTCTGTGAAAGGTGCAGTACACATTCAAAACAAATAGCAATCACAGTAAAAGGTCATATTCAGGAATATAAAAAGAACTTCTCACCTCCTGAAGTACTGCTCTAATACTAATGCTGCAGGCATGCAACAAACAGTGAAACATAGTTTATCATGTAATCAAGTACAATATTGTAATACTTACAGAGTTTTTGACTAATGGGGTCAATTATAGATATCATGGAAAGCATTCATCATCAGTGGACATCCTGATGGCCTTGGGGTTAAGGTACCAGCTTCCTCTCTGATAGAAAGAGATTTATCAACAGGAATTAGTGCTTTTAACTATTATTGAGGACAGAGAACACAGATGGTAGTGCTGCTGATCCCAGTGGAGACCAACACCCCGGTCTGTCCTGTGCAAAATCAACACATGAAAAACAAGAGGCAAACATCTTGTAAGTCAGAAAGTGCATTAATTATATCAGATCAATAGTTCCTGCTGCTTCAGTTATTTGTTTTAGATAAAGTAACAACTTGTTGCAGTGACTTTGCTTTGGTGTTTTTCTGCCCCTAAGGGTCAAACATTCCTTTAGACAACTTTTGTTGTTCATTTTGTTGTTGCCGAGCCTGTGTTGTCTGGTCTGTACCACAGCGTTGTTAGGTTAATATTGTAGAGTCAGCAAAACACTGATAGCAAACAATGGATACCTTATGTACCTAATTATCATTATTACAATTATGGTACCTAATTGTTAACTACTCAATTAATATGATATACATGTTACTTAAGCAGCCGTGTGCAGTAACTGGACAGGAGACAGTTTGCTCTGACACAGAGTTACATTTTAATCTCCTTTAAGTCTGGCCTTCTAATTTACACTGTCTATTACTACGCCACTAACGACTCTGACCTTCTCCAGTGTTAAACACCAAACCAGCAGAGGAAAAGGAGGTAGAGAGGAGGGCTGGGGGTGTGGATGACATGATGGGGGAGTGAAACTCTCCTGAAAAAAGGGAGGGAGAGAGAAGGACAGGATGACAAAGAGAAGAAGGAGACAAGACTTTTAGAGCTCTGGCATTCACTAAAGTCATAAATCTGTGGTTTATGGTGAAATGATGGCAGATAATGTAAGTAAAGGTCAGTGCAGCATGTCAGCCAACAATAGATCAAGGGGACTGATGATTGTGGTCACACACTCCTTGAGTTTAATGCTGTACACTCTTTCATACACCTTGTGCCTTCCTTTGCTTGCATTTCTGCTCTTTTTTGTCTCCATCTGTGATAAATTTTTGAGGTTCCAAATCTCATGTTTTGGATTACAATGACAGCCACCTGTGAAGTACACTACAGTGATACCGACTGGATAAAGTGTTATTGATAGCCACTAGACACAATGTGTCAACATTGTGTTTCACAGTCAATATCATATCGCCTCTGTGGGAGCCAGGGCATGAAAACTCATAAATTTCTTTTTCAATTGGCTTTTTATTCCTGTAAAGAAAAGTAATGATTGGATAACAATTCAGTAATTACAGGTCCTGACTTGACATGTTCATATTTCATCTGCTCTGCCAGACAATGCAAATTGTCACAGCATAAATTGATTCATGCACTTTTCTGTGACTTTAAAAACACAACACTATTTTATCTGCATAACCTTCAGATGTCACCCCATAATAAAGGCGGCGTGGTGCATCCCCAAAAGCTCTCCTTTGCTCTGTTTATATAAAAATAAACACTGTTCAAGAATGTTGCTCTGCAATATGCAGCATACTGACGAATTCTGCAAACTGGACATAGGAAATCCTTATTTCTTATTGATCTTCTACACCATCACACAGACTAACACACTCGTATACATATTTATAAAGTCGGACTTATGTTCGTGTTTGATGGAAGGAGTGAGAACACGATGAGGCATTTTATAGTACAGCCAAAAAATGCAAATCTATGCTTTGTTATATATATATATGTATATCTGAACTTATGTACATGTAATGGTTGAGGGAGAACAGGAAAATGCCAGAGGCCAGTTTCCCATATACCAGTCTTCAAACAGATGTCCAAGTTCATTGGTTGCACCCCTGTATCTCATTATGAAATTTCTAAGGTGTTTGTTGATAATGTTATCTGGTGCAGGTCGACATACACGAAGCAATGACAGGTAACAATTCTCCGTTCCCCGCTCTGCTATATTTTGGTTTGGAAACCACAAAGTAGCACAAATTTGTCTGCACTCTGTGACATACTGAATATTTTCAGTCAGTCAGTATCTGTGGAGGTAAAATATTGGATACATGATTTACAAACCTTTTTTTCACAATACCTTTGCTTTGGAACAGCACTTTACAAAATTAACTATCAGATGAGTCTTTTTGAAAAGGTTTTCTCTTATATACTGTTATTCGAATAAGGTCTTTATTCTTCAAACTCTATGTCTTTTTAAAGTGACATATAAAATATATTCATCAATGAAGAAATGTAAATTCCAGATTTGTGCAGTGTCTCTATCAGTCACATAGACAGTTCCCTGTCTGACTGTTGGAAACAAATCAATTTCTTTTTCCTTTGGCAGGTAGTGTTTCTCTAGATGAGCTTATTATCATGACATTATGTGACACTGGTAATTCTTGGCAGTTTGACAGATGATTCGGTGAAACTTCAAGATGTCACGAGACGACTCATTTTCACAGCAGACAAATGATGTTGTATTTCCTCCAGGGCCATAAACTACATCAAACAAGCCTTCAGAAACTCCTATGCTTAACGTGGCTTAACTTAACACTTGCCTGGATGGCTTACCTTAAAAGACACAAGGCCTGATTTACTAAGATCCCAGATAAGGAGCGCTAAATTGCATGCTCCTATAGTAAAATTTTGCGTGTTTGGTTAGTGCACAGAAAATAGGTGATCTACTATAACTGTACTAAGAGTAACCCACTAAATGACAACATGCGCAAACCACAGTATATAAATGAGGGTTTTGCACGAGGTAATCGTTTCCGCCATGGAGAGTGTGGACAGAGAGCTGGACGGTCGCAAACGCAGAATGAAGTTTGATCCGATGGATTAATAGAGACGGGCAAATAAACATTTTGTTGGGCTGCAGCAGAAGAAACATGGGAGATTACTTTACAATGCTGTTACTGTTACTGACAATAAAATGCGAGGTTAACTTGACTCACGAAGTCCCATCAGTTTTCAGAAAAGCCGTTTATGTGGGACTAACCAACTCACTCAGTGTTTCTCAACACAGGCAGGCTCCGCAACATGCTGTATCACTCCACCAATCAGCGTGTGGAAAAGGCCGACCCTAACCCTTAGTGTGAAGAAGTTTAGCCTAGCCTTCTCTCCATAGAAGCTGGAGATGCAATTATACTCTCTGCATTCAAAGAAATGTGAATACATAATTCTCTATGAACCACTTTTTTCAAATGTTACAAAAAAAGCAATATTGTTTTATAACAAGTGCCACTTTGATGAGATAATATGAAAACAAAGTAAATATGCTTGTCCAGAGGTCCCCTGTAGACTGAAGAGGATATTTTTAAAATTAAGACTACTAGGAGGACCCCTCGGGCCTCTAAACAGAGTTTATTTAATAGTGGTTCTCTAGTTTGATATAAAACTGCTTTTTCACCCTCCTCTGGAGCCCCATATGGTTCTGTATTGATCCACAGTTATGCGCCTTTTCTTCCTTGGTAGCAGAGGTCCTAACAGAGAGCACAGTGAGGTGGAGATTGACTGCAGATTTACTATTTGACTGAACATTACCTTATAACACTGGCATAAATCAGGATTAGTAGAGTCAAATGAGAATTTTAGCCCAAGCACATGCAGTCCAAGCAATTCAATATTACCTGAGCAAAGTGCAAGGGGGTAAAACTTCTCTCATTATCCATTGACAGCCCTGTCTTATCATGTATAACCAGACAAACTGCTTGTTGACTCAACCTTGCCTTCCTCAGAGGCAACATTTTAAAGGGAAAATTATCATTTTGATGGGAATGATGTCCCGGTATGCTGCTAAAGCCACTCTGTCGTCTCCAGCTGATAAAAAAAAAGAAAAAAGAAAAAAAAACCTTTAGAACAGTCAAAAGCCATCTCTCCTGAGATCGAATTGGGATGCGCTGATAAAAAAAAAAAAAAAAAAAAGTGAAAAAGGTTCGTATTTATGTGTTCAGTTGTTTCGCTTTTTTCAGCAAAGTGCTGATAGAAATTATGGATTTGACTTTAAACTTCAACATCCTTGTTAAAAGGGAAATATTGGTCCTTTGAGAAACTCTCACTGTCTTTACTCAAAAGTTTTGTTTGCCCATGAACGTTGGTGTGTGTCTGTGTGCGCCTCACAATTTGAGCGTATTACTACTGAGCTATGAAATTAACAATCATCTCCCAAACACAGGAGACTTAAATCAATGACTGCTAATGACCTTGTGCATATGTCAAAGACCTTCTCTTACTACTAACTCATCTGAAGTGTTATAGAAAAGCTTGTAATCATTATTTTCATTCTTCATTCCACCACCTGCGTGTCTTATAGTCAGAGCGTCGTTGCCATGGCACCGTGGGTTTTCATTAGTTTTGTTTTTAAAAAGTTGCTTAAACAAACTTCTCCAACAGCAGTTAGTGTCAAGTGTACCATAATGATATTTCTAATGTTTGAAATTGTGCTGACATTTCTAAAAACCTGGGAAAGCTAATTAGCGATCATTTCCTCTAATAATGGGCACACAGAATGTTATTGATTAGACTCAAAAGACAGACAGTATATTGATTTTGTTATCTACTGATGGTAAGTGCTTACAATGTTATTTTCTTCTGTCGCCACCAACATGAACATTAGAGACTATCCATTACTTCTCCTCCTCCTTCCTCTCTGCTTTTCTTTATGTCATTCTTTCCATTCTTTTCTTACCCCTCGCTTTTCTTTCTTTCCTATTGTTCCACTTTGAATATCTCATCCGTTACTGAGCTGGTGGACTGAGATGGAACAAGCTCATATCTCACTGAGTCTTTCTCATACCCTCTGGGTTTCCCTCAGCCTCGCCTGTCTTATTGTGCTGCTCTGGTTACTTCAGCCTTATATGAGGGTTTCGTCTATGTGTGCACATCTGCGCATACTTCACATACTACTAGCCAATACACCGCATGTTCATGCACTATGTAGGTGTCATTCCTGTGTCCCATTGTGTGAGCATGTGAATTCTTTATGTGTGTGTCCGTCCATGGACTTTTCTTTCTTATCATGTGCATATGAGCGTGTGATATGGCCTGTGTGTGTTGGCACATACCTGCTGGGTATGTACAGTCCTTCTACGTCTTTGTGCCTGGATGCATGCATACATACTTTCATGTGTGTGTGTGTGTGCGTGCATGTGTGTGTGTAGTATGTGTGTACACTATCAGGCATCAACCTCTGTGTTGGAATCTCCCAGAGAGTATCTTTCCCCAGGTGTCATGATAAATGGGCTCGGCACCACTGAGACAACCACAATACCCCACAGCAATATATTTCCATAACTCCTCACTGCTTTGAAGAAATATATGCCATTTCTTGATAACATGGGGGCACCATTAGAACACATTATGGGATGGACCTTTGGCTCCAAAGACTTATAAAACTGCTTGACTAAGTTTGAAACTGCCTTCTGATGTAATAAACAGCCGCTGCTTTGTGCAGAGTTACCAAAGAAAAGGACATAAAAATGGCTACTTGGAATGTGTTGCTAAAAATGTATTTTGCATTAAGCTCAGAGCATTTACTCACATGAGTCAGACTTGTGTCCGGAAGAAAAGCATCATTAATTACAAATGAATGTAATCAGATTTGTTCACAACTGGTGCGAAGCTCTGTATTTCAAATTGTAGGGGCACTGGCTGCAGAACAATCTGTGCCCTGGCTGCCAAATCACTCAGCTAAATGTGTCCACCAAGACAATCCACCAGATCTCAGACATCTTGCTTGAAGCCAAATGAAAGAATCATTAAAGAAAGGTGCAATATTAATGTGGTACTACATCTTGGGCTCTTTTTCTTTATGCACGGTCTGTGTCAAATCCCATGGAAAACAGGTGAAAACGTAGTTTACTTTTACTATTTTACTTCAAACTATTATTTGTCAGGTACAACAGCAAGTGTTTTGTCATTAAATACATGTTCAGTGTCAGATCACAGGGTGTCTTCAGCTGGATTACCACACAACACAACACGACACGACACAACACAACAACTCTGGCAAAATGAAACCACTGTGTTGTGAAGGAATACCAAGTTTCAGGTTTCTGCTAGTTTATTTCATACTGCACTCAGATGATTGGAAACCAATTCTTGTTTATGTCTGTGGGTGTATCCTTCTGCCACAGTGAACAATTTGAATCTTCCTGGTAACCTTCACAAACAAAAACAACGCCTCTGTTGGATCACATTTTGTTTGTGTCAGCATCTTGGTAATGTGAAACATTTACAAACACTCTCCTTGAATGTCATTTGCATGTAATTCACGGTGCACTGTTTTTCGCCGTCCCTCGCTTGCGTTCAGCTCCATGTGTGTGCAGTGGCCTACAGTAATGTTCATTTGAAAGTTCCAGCATCAGCAAAGTGTTGATAAAGGTTCTGTAACATACTGCGCCTGATGAAGAAAAGGATGACACGGTCAATTCATCGTGTGCTATAAGAATCTTTTCAAAAGAGAAAGACCGAGTCCTTTGAATACTCCATATTTCTTTATCGTGTCTACATAAGTAAAGCAGCAGCAGCTGTAATCAATTGGCTGGTTGAAGAAAACGTATAATGAGGGCACCGAGAGAGATGCTTCGCTGATGCAACCTCATTACCTCACAGCTTATGTTGATCTGCCAAGGCAGACCTGCCAAGTTTGCTGGAATTTTTTCAAGCCTTTATCTAGGGAAGGTTGACTAATCTGACTTTTTCACACTCTTCATCTGTACATGAAACAAAATCATTAAGATGTGCACATTCAGGCCTGAAAGCTGAGTACTTTTCTTTTAGCCAGTGAAGAGCTCCTAACTGTGCTTTGTCAGCTGTGGTTGATCGATTCATTTTTAAGGCCTCAACAGACTATCAGCAGCATACAGCCACAAATATAGCAAATACATGTTTGTATGTTGAACGTGTATATTAATTAACTGCAAAATGCCAAAAGTGCTGTAACACAAAAAACCCGGTATCCAGAAACAAGAAATTGGGCTTATCAGCAGCGTGTCAGGGAAACACTGTGAGAAATAGTGACCTGTCATCAGTCACCGCATATCAACATATTGATTTATGAGTGAATGCCAGAAAGGTCAAACATCAGCAGGAGTTTTAAGGTGTAAGCAGAATGCGCCAATTTTCGTTAAGGTTGACAATAAAAGGTAACCACATCTACACCTCGGTCAGAAGCATAACGGTCTTTCAGACATTTCAACTTTGCTTCAACACACTCATCTTCCACATAGTGATCAGTGTTGGTACCAATCAATTCTGATGACTTTTTTTCTTCCTTCCTTTGCACACAATCAATAGAAAATAGACAGCACATTAAATCCTGCTCCAGTTTATCCATAACTGACATGGTGTGCATTTATTCAAGCAAAATAACACTCCGCCCCCATATTAATATCGAACAAGATGATTAATCTGCTTCAAATGGGCTTTACAATATCTCAATCAATGAGAGACTGATGGTCTGAGAAGTTACAATATTGCTCAAGCACTTATGGCATGAACTTGATAGGTGAACAGATTTTTGTGCAGTCAGTGAAATTCAGGTTCAGTTTTGTCAAAGCAACATGGAGACACTTATATCACTGTATTGCATGAGTCCTCTTTCAGCACAGACTGAAACAATATGGCTGAATGAAATTACAGGAAACAAAAGGGAAAAATTCAAACAATGCAAACAGTGCAAATAAAGTATGTAATTACCTTTTCAGTGAATAAATCTATAGGGAAAGTGTGTTCGAGTTTAAACATTTTGTATTTCATGGCACGAATTCTATATCTCCTGCCTCATATAAAATGAACAGGTTTTTCTAAAAGGCTTTTTCACGATAAGTCTGATTATGCAAAAAGCTATGACGAATTATCATAGTAATGAAAAACTGTGAAAATAAAGTGGATGTTCTCTCACATAAATGTGTTCACGAGAACAAACTGAACAGATCAAACTCCAGAGTAGGATCACAAGACACTTCACAACCCAGCATTCTCCAAACCCAGACACTGTCCTTATTCTGACTTTCCTCAGTTTTGAGGTAATTGTGCTTCACTTCAGTTATCTTTACTGCTCATACACATTATTTAGCTCAAATCTATACTTGCCAGTTACTTTCACAAAACGCATGATTAATTACCAGGACGTACTGTTATAGATCGAACAACCCAAATGTCAGTAAAACACTTAATATCAGCTTCAAATTGACCAACCACAACATTAAGGCTTGGTTTACTTCAGCAGGCATCAATAATAATGATTTGATAATGAAATGGTGTAGAACTGACAATGGTCAATCTGTATAAATAGCACATTTACTCTTGTCAATTTAAGTGGATTTTGTTGCAAATGCTTCTGATACTTTGTATCATTCTTTTCTATTGAAACAAGAGTTTGACAGCTTAAAGCAACGACAAAGAACTTTTAATATGCAAAAGTCTCTGGTTTCTGCTGATGTCTCTGTGTGACCTACAACAGCAAATGAGGCCATCGTGGGAAGATAAGCTATTTCTAAACTGTGTAACTCTCTACCTTCAGGAAGCAGTGGATGGGTCGGTTCACTGGACGAAACGATTTACGGCACTCAACCGGAGGAGCAACACACCTGACAAGGCTATATATTAGCATCAAGTTGTTTCTATGCTAGCCAGTAAAAACCAAACTCAATTTCATTGCTATTTTTACATCACCACTGATACTAGGACAGGATCTGCACAGAGAATCCTACCTCAAATCAAAGTTTTTGTAGTTGCTTTAAATAGACCTAAGTTGCTTAAATGAGTAAGAAAAGTAAATTATGAAGATACGTCTTCCACTGGTGCTGTAGACATAGGTAAAAGATATCATTTGACCGGAGGTGGTGGTTGTGTAATTGCCCAAAATCAAATGATAGCATCAACAAAAGCAGAGTAAATATGTCAAGTAATGTGTGTGTATGTTTAAAAAGCATGGACACCAGGATTTCTGTCGATGTGTGTAAGAGTCAGCTGAAAGTTTGACTTCATGGCAGCATGTGTTGTCTTCTCAAATATTCTCATCAAATTTGCCCATTTATGTTAGAATAAACTGATGGAAGCCAAACAAAAACATTCATGGAGATGATGAGGGTTACAGCAAAGTGTATCATCCAGTTAATCTGACTAACTTAACTTTCTATTCCAGGTAACAGACTTGGAAATCTAAGCACCAACTCTACCCTAACACCACTCCATGTCTTGGTCAGCTGAAAGTGAGAAGGATTATTTTCATAGTTCCATCAGGAAAACTTTCTTTTCCACCAGTGCCGGCTGACCTGAACAGCTGTCACAGCTCTCTGTGATTCCCTGTCACTTGAAGAGCTGCTGCTCTAATGACATATCAGCCTCAGAACCATGAATACACAGACTGTAAAATTTAAGAGAGTGTCGTCACATTTATTTCCCCAGGTATCTTCTTCAGGCTTCAAGCGTCTGCGTCCCCCTGTGGTTAATTGCAGTTCTAAGCCGATGCGATGCCCTCCCTGTCTATTACGTCGCGCCTGGCTATGTCTGAATTGTCTGTGTTGATGTGAGTCACTCTAGGAGAGAAATTCAATTACCTCCCCTCTCTACCCAGTCATGGCCCTGCCCAACCAAGAAGAAGTATGACTGATATCTGAAGGAGAGAAGAGTAGAGGCAGAGAGAGAGAGAGAGAGAGAGAGAGAGAGAGAGAGATGAAGGTGTGTGTGTTTGAGGGAAAAGAGAGAGAGAGACATAAAGATGCAAAGTAGAGAAGGACTGATAAACAGAGACAGTGTGATGGTGAGACAGTTTGAATGAGTCACAGACAACCACAGATGAACACAGAGAATCGGAAGATGGAGAATATAGAGATGCATTACCATGAAAACATAATCTGACATTCACCATCCAAACAACTGGTTCTTGATAGAGGTCTGAGGGATATGGGCATCACATCCCGGAAACACGATTATTGGAGGCCGTTTGATTTTATGAGACATCAAATAAAATTCCAAACAAACGGCTGAGCTTGTTGTGCTCTGGGCTCCGGCCGACGAAAGGCATATCATCTCTTAGCATGTAAATCCTTTTATTTATCCTATTTTACATAGTATTTTAATAGCAGTCTCAATATCAACATGACATTATGACTGTCCTCATGATTCAAAACAGACACGAACTGATGGTTGACTGTAAATCCCCCCCCCCCCCCCGAGCACAGATAGTCCTCAGTAATCTGGCACACTGGGCCTCATGTAAGAGCAGTTTCTTGTTATTAAGGTTGCTGTCTTTTTTCTGTAAAGTTTGTTTGTACAAGTTGAATTCAGCAAACTCTCTTATATTCACAAATTTGCATAAAAGCGCTTGTTTCATGAAAACAACTCCTTATGAGAAAATGCACCTTCACAGAGATCTGGTCACTAACATAATGAACACCCATTAAACTACCATATAAGGTCACCTGTTGTGGGAAATTTTCCATTCAGAAAAATGTATACAAGAGTGAAAAGAGGAATTTCACACAGTGGAGTCTCAGGTCTGCTGGCAGGAAGCAGAAAAGACAAATATAGCAGAGTCAATAGTTGCATTAGAGAGCACAAAAAGAACTGGAGATGTTCATAATACACCTGTCAGTGGCGTGTCATCATCCTCTGCTGTACTGTAAAAGGGAATGGTTTGGCCTACATGACTTTACATTTAAAATAAACTCTCACTCAAGCAATGTGAGACAATCCAGGGAGGGACAGTCACTGACACATTAAGACTAGAGAATATTATTCAACATTATCCATAAGACGGTGATTGTGAACAGAGGACTGCACCAAAACCCTGCCGCAGCTGACAAGAGTATTTTCCTACTGAAACAACTGCTGAAATGAAAAACAATGAAATGCTGTGATAAAATGAATAGCATAACAAAAGACAAAGTGAAAAAATGTAAGTTGCTCTGCCTCTTTGATGACTCGACATTCATTACTTCTGTTTTATAAAGTAACAGCCATGAAATGTGCTCCACTCATTTAATAAAATACCTTCTGATAATACTGAAATAGAAAATAACAGTTAGTTGAAATGACAGAGTCATCAGAGTAGATATACAAAAAGGTGCTGTAAACGCCAGTACCTCCACTTCTCCATTTTCCAACTGTATAAAATTATGACTCACTGACCAAAGGGTGCTGACCTCATTTCTTTATAAATAAGTTCAAGAGGAACAAGAGAATATTAAAGAAGAGGGAGAAGAGATAAGTGAGGATACAGTTTATGAAGAGCACCACCCAGAGCTTACTGAGTCATCTTCAGATAATACAGACATCAGACAGTGAAGATCAACTCCTGAAAAGGAGACATTTTTGTCCAGATATGAAAAGATAACTTGGTCATCTTTACCGTATGGCAATATGGCAGCCGGATGACAGCACATGGTAAAACTCAAGATAACCCCAGGGCTCAATATTCGGGCAGTTTCCCTATGGTCAGCATATCGACAGCCTGAGTTTTTCATTTTTTCAGTGCAGCAGTGTGGGGGCCAGGCCCACTCAAGTTATGAGAGCAGAATGCTGATCCACCTCCACACAACCTCATAGTGGACTGATGGCATCACCTTTTATCTGACCGGATACTCTACCCCCACACTCTGGCTGTAACCAGACCAATGATCCTCATCATATCCTGAATGAGACCAGTACAACATCCTTTGATCTTCCAACCTCCTAAACCGACAATTCAGGACATTTCCCCTGCAATGAAATGGCTCTCTAATGGAAGTCAATACTCACACTAACAAGCTAACATGCTGGTTCCCCAAAACAGCCATTGTGCCCTCACCAAAAACAGTCAATATCATATCATTCTTTTCTTCTTCACCCTCTGCCCCTGCCTATACCTCGTATGAAGAGAAGACTTGCAGTCATCTGCCCACTCACACTGGCAGAAAGGGGGAGAGGACCCACGAGAGGCAAAATCTGGCCACAGGCAACAAACAGTGCAGCGAGGAACTGCTGAGTCAACCATTCGTAAAGACATAAGGGTTTTTAATGTGCAGCAGTGAGCATTAGATGAAGGAAACTTTATGTCTAGCACTCTTATGTCGAGCCCTTTACATGTTTTTTTGATGTACACAAATGCAGCACAGTGTTATTTCTGCAAAATGCCTTTGTTACTGAAGCACAGAGTCAAAACAAAGTAGAAAAAAATGGACAAATGTGTTGAGGATCAGAAAATCAAATTAAGCAGTAGCTCACTTCTAAAGTTCGCCTGGAACTCATGAAATTTTAATTTTAGTGTGAGGGACCAGTGCCTGTTGTGAAGGAAAGTTATCTGGAGAGCTCAAATTGACCCGTAGTGTCTCATTGCAACAGTTTCTGCTCCGGTCTGGACTAAAGACAAAGAAAACTATCCAAAAGCAGACTACATAAGGAAAATGGGAAGTGACCTCAAGGGAGGTAATTCAAAGTGCTGTTTAAAGTGCCAATTTTCAGCTCTAAGAGTGGGTGGATGAGCAATGTCTCGTACCTGCTTTTATATATAGCCACAGATAAATAGCAGAATATTCTTGGTCCCTCTTGTTTTTCCAGTTTTGACTAAATTGGGAGCAAAGGAAACTGACAGCTCAGTGAGAGGTGAACTTGTCTAATCAGGTGTAGTGTGGGAAGGATTTGTCTTGATGAGTCAGTGAAGGGTGATGTGACATGACATCCACAGTACTCAAGATGACGGTTTCTACCAGGCACACGCTGGCAGCCCACAACAAGTGAAAACAGGCTGTTTGCAACCCAGTCTGAGCCCTCTTCATGGATAGAGCTACGAGCAATGCCGCACACTCTGGTAAGGTGCTAATCTATATATCTCGAGTTAAAAAACCACAACTTGACACACACTTTGGTGATAAAGTTTAGATAAGGTCATATTGACAGGAAGGAGAAAAGTCATTACTGGTCAAATACACAACAGTTACATCTCCTGTGCCTGCCAAAGGGGTGTCGCTTGATAGTTTTCCTCATATTTCATAGGTCTTTAGCGATGAATTTAGATAATCAAAATGGCACACTGCCAGCTTGTCAAAAGCTTGTCTTGGAGCAGCCTGCCTCTTACTTTGGCATTTTTATTCATAAGCATTCTCACTAAGTGCTTTTTGTTGTATGACAAGGCTAAGCTGAGGCCCATTTTCGCCCTGCTGGGTGAGCAGTTACTGGAATCAAAGCTAGATCACAGTTGTCACAATGCCATTTCACTGTGTATTACCATAGCATGTCACCAGCAGCAGCAATCACTGCTCTGCCAATGAGAAGCAGGCAACAGAAGGATCAGAATCGACACAATGAAACGATCCATTAATTCAAGTGGGATGATGGAAAACACAGCCAGGTATGTTTTTATTTCCCCCAGATTTTCTGACTCATCCGTTACATAAAAGGAAATAATGCATTGTGTGTAAATATGTGAGATGTCTGGTGGGATGTGATGCTTCCACCTTTTACCCCATTCAAATCAACTATCTGATGTGTTGCAGCCAAAGCCTTTCACTCAATAGTCTACAAGCGTCTATCCATTCTATCCGTAACACATTTCATTATCATGGAAAATCCACTAGGGATACGAGTCTATATTATCACAAGCAAGCTGTGCACATCAGATTGTTTTTGCCATTATGACTGTGCAAAGAATCCAATCATTCCTGATATGTTCGCTGTTTGTTGTAATAAAAAAAAACAGACAAATATCACTTTGAATACAACCTCACATTCTGGATGTGGCTGTTGTAACCTGCGCTTCATTAGCTGTTGAATACAACACAGACTAAACGTTGTAGTCTATGTAGATCCTGCCCCACCCATGTATTGTCACCATTATGAAAATAAAATTGAGTGCTTGTCTCTTGTGCAGTCGAGTGAGTTGCGACACAGCAATAAGCCTGAGAGAACATGTCTTGCTGGATTATTAAAGTCTGGTTCTGTCTATATTGATTGGTCCTGATGCCCTTGAGGGAGTCAGGCTGTTTAGTGGTGTGACGGGCACACTGAGTCATAAACACAGCGACAGGATGTCAATGAGCCATAAACACTTCTATAAAAACTATCTCTGCCTGATGCTGCCGAAATTTGTTTCACATCACATAAATATAGAGGTGAAATGACAATGTGTTTCTGTGCATGTATTTTTTCCATCACTTCATTTGACTCATATAACAACTCTACTGTAAGAACAGAATAGAACAGGAAAACAGAACAGACTTTTTCAGTGTCAATATAAATAAAAATTGAACAGCAACAGCCGTCTAACTTCACACTATTTCAGATTAAGGAAATATGTTTACAGATAAAATGTACTATAACAGGGACTGGATACTACACTGCATGTCTAAACTGAGTTAGCGAGGCAAAGCCAAAAAGGGGCAAATTGAAAATGGGTTCTCGTGGCACAAGGTCTACAGCTGTGAACTAGTAAGGCCAGATGCCACCTGAGGGCAAAATTAGAGACTGAGACAAGAACACAGTGTAAGAAACTACTGTCCAGGTCAAGCAGGAATCGGTCCCAGCAGAGCCAGCACCTCACAGGGCTTTCGCCTCCAACATTTCAATGTCCTGATTTTGGAAAAAGCAAACCAACCAAACCAAGCACATTCACAGAGTCACCTGGTTGATTTGTAGAGTGAAATGACGTCATCTGAGCATTAAGATTGGTAGTAAAAAGTATAAAAGGCTTGTTAAGGCAGGAGCTGCATGTTATTTCCCCTTCCTTGACTTTAATGCTGCCAGGCATCAATGGACTCACTACACTCCAATATACTCCGACTGCCGGTGCTGAGATACCTCAGATCCTATTTTCGTCCTACCGCTCTTTCATTGTTTCAGGTTGATTTTCTTACTCGAGTCTCTCTGAACAATGTTCTCTTAATGTGTAGCTCACACCACAGGCCTGGTAAGAGAAGAGCTGATAAAAGCAGCTGACATGTTCATTTGAGTCACTTTACTGTGCGGTCAAAGCAATGAGCTTAACTCGAAGTGTGGTAAGTGCCTTGGTGCTTTGTGGACTTACTTGGTCCAGGCCTTTGCCTTTCAGGTTACATACAAGCTGCAGTGTGAAAGGAACAGCTGCACACACTACACAGGCCTGAAAAGGCGTACTGACAGTGGCAGTTTGGGGGGTTATACCTAGAGATTTAAATAAAATGTTTTATATTTGGCATACAAGCACATTTTTTAAATTTAAATCTATACACTTCTATGTGTGTGTGTATACATGTGGGTATGTGTGTTGCTGCCCCACCTCCCAGCACCACCACAGAGGGCTTTTAAGTAGAGTGGAAATGCAGACACAAAGAAGAATTAACTGTGTTAACACAGACAACATTTTCAAAGGCAAACCAGACAACAACACGGACATGAGCAAGGAGAACATAACAAACGCTGTGTCTTCATTTGTAATCAGTGTGGAGTCAGAAGTGGTGCCAAGCCTCACGCTGTGGGAGCTCCCATAAGGAGAAGGTCTTGGCAGACACAATACACTGGCAGAAGGCATCCCAGACCTCTGTCTCCTCTCCCGTGCCCCCCACCCCCCACCCCCCCGTCTCGACCTCTCCCCCCACCTTTTTTCCGTCTTTGAAACAAACAGACAAGAGACGAAAGACAATGTGTAATCTGTTCAGCAGTGCATACACCTACGGGTGTATCATGAATGTTCATTGTGTGGGTGAAGATGGATTTTATTTGAATTAGGAGGGGGTTAGACTCACAGACAGAAGAGGTTGATTAAAATTCTGTAGAAAGGTGATAGGGCATGGCTTTGTTTTATTAAAAACATAATTAATGTCACTTCTTGAAATAACACAGTTTTAATTTGAAAATGCAATTACTCGCAAAAGTGTGCATGTTAGTGTGTATGTTTGTCAGAGTGAAAGGTTAATTGTTATCATGGCTACCCTACCATACCTGAATTAAAGCTCCACTGTGTAAATCTGCATGTTGTCTATTAACAAAGATTGATTATTTCATTCAGAAAGATGTGTTTCATTCATTCAATTAGTAATTAGCCCCATCAGCTAACAGAAGTGCTCTGGTAAGCTTTGAATTTGCCATTCATATACAGTATACATAGAGCTGGCAAGCTCAATGCATGGCTGCCATGTTGTGCCACAATGTAGTGGCAGTGTGACCGCAAGAAAGCCACAGAAACACTGACTCACAGAGAGAAAGTGATGTCTATTTGAAAACCATCACCGAGGTGTAGTGTGAGAAAGGATGGAGGACGTCAAACCGGATGCCATTTTAGTGGACGAGAGAAGGCCAGGAAAAACATGGGTGAGGTCAACCACTTGTTTGTTTATCCCATTTAGTGCAGCGGTTGTTGTCCATCTGCCCAATTCCACGTGAATGCAGCATAAAGAATACTATTCAGTTGGAACCTAAGTGCTAGATGGGAGACATTTTCACACAATATGTCTTGAAATAAAAAATACTCCATCCAACCTGAGCTGATCTTAGCTTGGTAAGCACCACTGCGCTGGTCTGCACAAAACAGAAAAGCAAAAAGATCCTCTGAGAAAGAAAAGGAAAAGTGTGCCAAGCAGCGAGCTCCCCTGTCCCCATGAGGGCTCGGACAACACTGAATCACACACTGACAGAGACACACAAACAGAACAAAGCAGACAGGGAACATGATGGGGCAAAAAGGTGGGACTTCAGCCAGAGCACCTGTGTCCATGGCTGGGTGTAATCACTGCATATGACAGTGTCTAAAGGAGAGGACAAACAAGCAGACAATCCCTAATTGTAATGATGCCACAACACAGTGAAAGCCCAATCCAGCTGGTTTGCTATATGAACACTGCTTTAACATCCAGCTACAAACATTAGAACTTCCATGAGACATATTCATTTAATTCCTCAGAGAGTTGGACAGCTGAGGTTTGGTATCTCATCCTGCGTCTGCAAGATTTAACAGAAAGGTTAATAAGCAACTTTCCTGCCTCCAAGTGAAAATGGCCAATAACACATGGACCATAATGCTGAAACTCAACACCTATTTATTTATTCGCCTGTTGTGGCTGCAAGGGGTTTAAATCTATTTATTTTTTCTACTATGTCTAACTGTAGAGGTGACTTTTGTGAACTAAAACTTGAAAATATACTGCACTTATTGCTGCTGCTGGGTTATTACTGAGTCTGTGATGCTGCCTTGTAATATATTAGATGCATTATTATGAGAAGGTTCACAGTGGGAACAGAGGGGGATTATAACTTTCTACTGGGACAAAAAACAAACAAACAAACAAAAACACACTGGTGTCTTTTGTCCCATTGAGCTCGCTGTATTTGTTTCGGTAATTGCTCACATAATTTCCACAGACATCCTATATGTGGTAATGAGATTACATGCATTTGATGGAATTAAAATGCTTTGCACTTGCATCAGGTAACAGCTAACGTATCAGCGAAATGCTGCTAAGCCTTTAATTATCTCATTGTGTAAATGAAAGTAAATGAAGCCGTTTTGCAGCACTCACACAGGTAAGTTTGTTCAAGGAAATAAATGACGACGATCCTGTAGAAATGACTGAATGTGTGGTCACAGGTGGGGAAAGTAGATACTGGATGAGTGGACAGATCCTCAGATAAACTGTCATGGTGCGTGTATGTGTGTGTGTTGTAGACCCTGCGTTCCTTACTCTGAGTAAGACCAATACAGTATGTGTACAAGAATTACTATGACACATTCATGTGGTGGGAGAAATTTGTTTTTCCCCATGCGAGCATTTCACTTGCCCTGAGTGGAGGGAAAACAATTCCTCTTTAATGGATCCCTATAATGTTCCAGTCACAGTCATTAGGGACTCCGATAGGCACCATATTTAAACCTTTGAGTAATTAAAGGAACTGTTTGCCATTGTGAGAAGGAGGCTGGCTTTAATGGGGAGTTCTATTAGTCTGTCATGGTGAAGCGTAATGGCTGACCACCATATCATTAGAAACTGTGTCTGTTTGTGTTTGCGTGAGTGTGTGCGCGCGCCCTAATCGTATAATTATATGGACTATCATTCATCACAGACAAGTAATGAGAATACAAATCTTTTCTTCTCACTTCTCCTCATTATCTATCTCTGTCCTTTTGTGTGTGTTTTTTTAATTTCAGCCGAGCATGACTTCTGTCTCTATTTGATTTACACACTGACTGTCACTCTCTAAAGCTCGCTGGTGCTCACCGCCGCACTGTTGTTCCTCATTTCTCCATCCATCCGTCCCCATTTTAGTCTCTGATTCCTTGTTTCCCTCACCCTTCTTTCATTCTGTCACTTTGCATTTCTCTCTCTCTCCTCTCTTGTCCCTTCTTCTATCCTCCCTCTATGGTTATCCTAATGCTTTCATCTTCCCCTCTCTGCCTACATTCATTCAATTTGTCTTTCTCTCCAGTGCTGTCAGCATTTTCTCTTTTCCCCATCACTCCAACTCCCCTCGCCCCCTCTGCTTTTTCTGCCCCCCCCCCCCCCCCATTATTATCTCACAGCGATTCTCCTCCTTGTATTTGCCAAGCATAGTGTTTTCATATGAAGAGTTCATTTTTAGCATATGGTGAACTATCTTTACCATATAGATGTCATCAGTATTTGCATCGGCCCGTCAATCCCGTAAGATCTAAGCAGATGGTTTCTTACAGTGAACTGCTGATGAAGGTGTTCTTGACCAAACTATGGGCATGTTGATGAGCAGCATTTTATTTTTAACTACAGGTTTGAGAAGTTTTTCCTCAGGTGGGTGTTGCATATAAATTCACAACCACACCGCGCACACAATATGTTTATATTCTACTAATTAGCTTTGCCAACTATGTTTGGGAGGAAAACTAATTGCTGCCTGGATTCTATTCATTGGCGTGTCTTTTTTTAATTCCATGATGTGTCACATCCCCAAACTGCACCCAAGTTGTGGGTGGGTAAGAAGCAGAGGGGAAGATTGTGCTTTTGGTTGACAAAGTTAACACATCCTGCTGTTTTTAAACTTTAACCATGATCACAGGCTCCTTCTTCTTCTTTCAACAAAGTGCCCTCAGTGACCTAAACATTACCACAAAATTACTGTGCGTGAGTCTTTAGGGGCTGTGACTGCAGATTAAAGAGAAAACCTTAACAGAGTATGTTTTATACAGTGGATGCATTCAGTAACTAAGGAAAAGTAGTTTACTTCAGAAATATGAGCAAAATCACACTGTCAGTGTCAAGTAAATGCTGTTGAATAGAAAAAGACATTCGAGGGGCCCGTATAGCTAAAAAAATATATTTTTTTAAAAATATCAGTAAAAAAGAAAAAGACATTAGAGCGAGGCATCCTGAAACTTGCTTGAAATTCCACAGCTCAGGCTTTGGTTCCTATAACACATTTTTATTAGTAAAAGTTAGAAAACCATTTGGACCACATTTTTCAGATCCACGGTTTTAATGCGATCCCGTCAGTGTGGTCCCCCCAGAGTGTTCGGTATCGTCCCACAGCCATCTTGTAAGATCTGTCTGAGCAGATGGCTTCTCCTCATGAAACTCTGTTGACAGCACAGTAATCTGACTCCACAGACAAAAGGCTGTCAGATTAACAGCTAACTCCATTCAAGTGGAATACCAACACAGGTGCTCAGCGCTGGGCTGGAATGCCCTGTTCATGTCACTCCCTGCGTAAAATATAGGATTGTCTCAAGCCTCTCTCTGTTCTGTTTAAAAGACACAGTTAGGATCCCATCTTCACACTCCACTTCACATTAGCTTTGATGCAAACCACAACACCATTCTCTGACGAAGAGTTAACACTGAAGAAGTTTGAAATGGTCTTAGTGACCAAGAACAATGAAGTCAGCATATGCAGACATGGTCACTGGGCGACAACGGCCGGCTGGTTGGCCAGCAGACAAATTGGTTGCCATGGCTGTTATGAGAACCCTGGGCAGAGGTGACTGGGTCGCAGTATCCGTAGCGACAGTGGTCGAGAGTTACACGGAGGGGCCAGATGGGGCAGCAGTGGGGGGTGAGAGCTGCCACCCTCGGTACTTCATCACCGCAAAAACCAGAACAGAGAGATGACGCTGGTGTGAAAATGATGAGCAAACTGAGACAGTTTTTCAAGAAAATACAACATGACATGTACAGTAGGTAGGCACAGTAGGTAGAAGCCAATTCTAAACAGAACAGGATAGATGTGATGTGCAGAGTGTGGACACAAACAAATATCACTTTGCATCATAGTCGTCAGATTTTTCTGATATTTTACCATCAACTATCCCAAACAACATCATGTATTGTGGGATTCTTGTCACTGATGTGAGAGGAGACTCAGATATATATGCTTCTTGGGGCAACATGAGACATTTAAAAATGAGGCTGTGAAAAGTTGTGTTGTTAGGCCATTATTCTTATATTTTTAAAGTAGCATTTATGGCATGAAGCAATTTTCTTGTCAATGGCCAAGAAATGTTCAAGTAAATTATTGATGTTCTGTGCTCCTCTAAAACTGGCTGTTGAAAAGCAGTTTATCATCTGCTCCTGTGAAGATGCTCACATGCCAACAATACACTTCAATGTACAGGGACGTGCATGAATGTCTGGAGTTCTGCCGTAACACACGAATGCTTTGTCTTGCTTTTGGAGGAAGAACACAACAACAACAACATGCAAGCTATTCTACACAAAAGCTACACAACAATGCCAACAATAACATGCAAGCTATTCCGCAAAGTTCCACCACTCAACCTGCACAAGCCTCAGCCATCCGGGAACTGCAAAAAATGCAGCGACAAGTTTGCAAAACATCACTGACCTCCCATTGTGCAAACACAGAAAACTGCCCTCACTGAGGTGCTAAACAAACTCGGAGTGCAGCGCTTCCAGGGACTGAACTGTGAGTGTCTTTAATGGTGGGCGACATCCACACTTTGCCGCCTGCCTAATGTGTTGAATCTTTCTGAGTACATACTGAAAAGGCATCTTCAATTTCAAATGTACAAGGACAAAGAAATAATGCACTTGATATTTTGTCCATTTCATAATTGGAACCTTGACAATGAGCAGCGGGCTCTTTGTCACTATGGCAGCAAGATATTTTCATTAGCACTGTATACCAACAAGTCTGAAGAAACTCTTGATCAATAGCAGCGATTTGAGCTTTTCCAAATGTCATGAGTAATGAGATTTTCTCTATTTTTTTCTTTTTTTGCTCACAACACACACCAGAGAAGGCTCTTAGGCAGACAAATTAAGCATCCCTATAACTAATGAATACAGTGAACTGTAATTACACAGCATATGTCTGAAGAAGCGTGTAGAATCTTTGGTAGCTGTATGTGTGGGTGTGTACGCATGAGCGGGTGTGCACATGTGAGACTGGTGCTGCATCGGCCCAGTATGCCCTCAGTAGGCCTGTCAGTCCCAGTCATTTTTACCTGAATGATGCCACCATGTCTCCATCTGTCACCAGAAAGCCAAGCCAGGAGTTGAGAAGTGAAAAAAAGATGGAGAGACCAAAGAGAGAGCGACATAGAGAAAACAGAGGTGTGATGATAGAGAAGGTAAAAGCAAAATAGCTATGAGGGGGGTAAATGAGCAGGACACACAAAGAAATAAAAGCTGTAAACATTCAGAAATAGATGGATGTATTGAAAAAATAAGGGGAGGATAGGAACATGATTTATGAAACTGAAGACATATTAAAGGAAAGGAGAAGAGAAGAGAAGAGAAGAGAAGAGAAGAGAAGAGAATTGCAAACACAACCCAGTCCTAGTCATACAGAGAGAAATATTACATTTTCCTGCAGCAGCATCCATAGGTATGAGTTGTTTATTGGCGGATGCCTATAAAGAGTCTTTGAACCCCATCTATTCCAAAGGGGACGGACAGATTTCAAAAGATTTCATTTCTGATATCAAATCAGCTGTGAGCAAAGATCTCTGAATGTATTTGTGGAAAGAAAACGCTTTTGAAATCTTCGCATTGCTCCATGTTCTGACCTCTCTCTTTGTGTTCACACTAGTGAAGAACACAAGCTCTTTGAAACAGGACAGCCTCAAAATCTGAAGTTGCATTCATGCAGGAGAATGTCATTAAGTAACTGAGGTGATTATTGATTTCCCTGAATATCCTTAGCCACTGACTGATAGTACTTGAGCCAGTTTGGGCAGTTTTCCTCAACAGGGATAGGAACTGAGCGGCGTGATGAGACCACTGAAGATGAAATATTATCCTGGAAAAAGTCGAATTTGTCATCACTTTGTAAAATTGCTCCACTGTGTTGCTTCAAAGTATCTCAAGTTCACATGGTAATGTGACCTACTAGTGATCCTGAGTGAGTCCTTCAGTTCTTAGAAGCTTTGCACACACAAGCCCAGATTTTCTGTGCTGTCTAAATCCTGCCCGTCTCAGACAGAATCTCAAGGATCTGGCTGTGAAGCTCAAAAGCTGAGCTTACTGGTGTGAATCAGCACCATCTGGATCATGCGGGTCACAGCATTTTTCAGACACAATGTTTCTCTATTCAGCCGATACAGTCAGGCCAAATCTGACTGTGTCAAGTGTCAGCGGCGGACTGTGAATGAAAGATACACGATGCCTGTGCGTGATCCACATTAAAACACAAACACCATATTTCCCCTCCTGTCATGGATACGATGCTTTAGCACAGCTGACCACACTTACTCACTCAGTCGTAGTCGCTCTCAAACATGCACATATTACTTAGGATGTAATTCACTCACTAATGTAGCCACCTTTGTGAAAGTAGCAGTCATGGTTGTTACTCGCAGCCTTTTTGGGAGCACAGGAGGGTGAAATTGATTTGGCTGGGTTAATGACAACAGGAGCTGAGAGGTCATTTAACCTCAACAGCTCTTTCTCTCATTCTCAGCAACGACACCAATCCCCAATAACAGTGGAGAAGATACTATAGCTGACAATATTACTTACTCTGAATAATAATGACATTCCAGTAAACCAGTGGTCATATGGACACTGTTCCCTTGTGGGAGGAAAACTGGTGTGTTGCTATCAGCTAAGCTGAAAAATTAGCAACAAACCAGTTTAATAATGATTTCTAGACACAGTCAACATCATTGTAAAGCCATTCAAACACTAGCCTACTCTCTGTCACTGTCTTTTTGTATTCAGCCCCATCAAATGATTTGAGGTGGCAAAAATACAGAAACTATAAAACCAAGTAAAACGTACACAAACAGTCCATGAACGAGTGGATCTGTGTCTGTGACAAGAGGAAGGACGTTCATCCCCTACTGTCTTCACTCCTGCAGTCTACCTCCACTCTGGTGCTAAAGTAGAAGAAAGAAAAAACAACAAGGACAAAACCTCAGCTGAAGTGGAACTCTGTCAATCACTGACCGATTGACTCCGTAAGAATAGTTACAGGGTCATATAAAAATGACAACAATTATGAGAAACAAGGGATAATTAGCAGAGCAATTGTGTCAATCATTGTTCTGAGCCTCTCTTGCTCCATCTCTGAGCGGTAAATGGTGCCATTTTCCTGATAACACCACTTAAAGGGAGAGAGAAAAGAAAGGTCAATGCTATTTTCCATTTCTCTTTCATCTGTTCTTTTCTGTTTTTTTGTCTCTTATAAACAAGCTGCAAATCTAACAAAAAGGAAAAACTCAAGTATAGAATGAAGGTACACAAGTACAAGTACACACTCATCAGCCACAAATGGGCCAGTGTTTTGAATTAAATTAACTCTTTGCGACTAGACAGCAGTTTATTCATGTCGCTGATGTACACAAACAAAAACATGAAAGAAAGAAATTTAGAAGTGCATTAAGGCTGTGTAATAGCTTAAACCACCGACTCACAAGACATTCAAAAGACAAACCATAATTATACAAAATCACCAATACATAACTTATGAGTCTGTATTAGGCCACTGACTTCCTCTCTTTGTTGATGCAACTCCAAATGAAAGAAAACACACACATGTTCCTGAAGGACATGAGGCATAAAAGAATCAAAACAGTTGATGACAAATAAAATAAAGTTAAAAAAATGACAAGGTAAAATCTATAAAACTGAAATACTTTTTTTCTGTCAAACAGATTCCACACAATTGTTGCTGCACAAAACCATTCATGACTGCGGGCCAATATCCTGCATGGCTTGAACAGGTTTGTGTGTGTGTGTGTGTGTGTGCGTGTGTGATGAATGAGACACACATACTGTACAGTATCTGACAGACTGCTTTGTTGTCATTTCATTTAATAGTGTTCTATATTGTTATTGTGCTCAGTGTTGATGTTTTTCAAAAGACATAAAAAAAAAAACACTAAAAGACACGTTTGTTGTTTTAACCACTAATTAACAAATTAAAGAATTCAAAGATGTCAACCCAGTAACTGAGGAACATATCACACTGTTCAGTTTGTACATAGTTAATTGGAAATCATGAGTCACGTTTGTATTTTTGATGTCATTATTATCTCTGCTGTAACACAGTTTGTGCTGAAATGAACAGTCAATTAAAAAAAGAAATGTTTGTGAAACACACATTTGAGTTTTGGGCTGTTGAAACAAGCCGAGGGTGGCGCCCAAACTATCCATCAAGAATATAGTCATTAGTCGCCACTCTAAAAACAAAGCAATTTGATCTTAATCAGGATGTCATGTATCTACTTTCAACATACATGAGTCTCATGTTCTGAGCTCCCCTCAACTCTCTCTCTCTGTCTCACTTCCTCCTTCCCTCTCTCATTGCTACTGTATAGATCACAATAATGTTAGTGGTGACACTCCCTTCCATGGTCATTCATCTGAAACAGAATTACATAAGCCATTTACCACCCGGTCTCCATGATGGATGGCAGGGCCCCCAGCCAAAGCACCCGGGCCTGATCGCTCCGCTTTTCTCAGTGACAAATGTCACCAGAAAGACGTACGGCAACTTCCGATTCCCTGCACTTTTAAATGAGAATATGTTTGTGATAGGAGAAGTGAGACAAAAAATATGTAAAGGGCTCTGTCATACACAGAATTTCAAACCACTGTGCAGATTTATCTTAAATATTACAATGGCTTCTTGATTTATGCTGAAACATTTTCCCCTCCCCAAGTGGTCCAGGTGACGGTCACATTATGACTGATTGATTTATGTGTTGAAGGAGATTATGCTCATGCTGTGACTCTGTGTGTGTACGTGTGTGTCAGAGAGAAAGAGGCACTCAATTTGTGAATCAAGGTGGAACACACATACTGCATAATGTACAGTGTACAGCAGGTGTGACTGTGACATGTATACATGATGGGATTAGGAGAATCATCATATGTTACTGTTTAATGTATAATAGTACATTATCAGTGGTTGTGTTGGAGACTGGTAACATTCATGGCTCATCATTGTAGCATGCCAAGAATTCTGTACAGCAAGTAGTGTAGTATAACGTAAAGATGCAAAGAGCCAACTTCAACACAACCCCGTCGGGGTGTGCGGATTCAAAAGGGTAAACAACGCAGTCTGGATACATCATGATGTCTCTGTTCAATCTAATGTCTGGATAACAAAGGTAAGATCTACCATATCTGTGTGAATTCTCATTGTCCAGGTCAAAGGCATCTCTAGGTAATTGAATCAGGTCAACTCCCAGTCTAGTGTAGACTAGCCAGTTGGATTAGGGGCGAAACATCTTCAAAGACAAACACCAAGTCCAGTTGACTTGATTCAATTGCCTAGAGACTGATCTATCATAAGTTCTATGAGTCATCAATAAGAATTTCTGACATAATAAACACTAATAATTCTTAATGATAATGTTTGTATTACCTTCCTATGGTCTAATGTTCAGGGCTACACAACTATGAAATTTAACCAACCATCATAACTACACTGTGTGGCTGATTCAGATTTTCAGTTTTTTTTAATACGGCTGCAGATCTGCCTCTATCACAATTAAAAAAAGGGATGCTTGAGGCGACGCAGGGAGAATTGGTCAGAAGAAGTCGTCCTCGGGGGTTTTAAAGAGGAGAGAAAAGTTTTAATTACATTGGTAGAATTAAGTGAACTGTTTGCCCAGTGTATCCTCGGGATGTCAGCATCTCAGCACTCCTTATGATTTTCTCTCTACAAACTGGAAGCTTGGGTAGAATACCAAATTATTGCCGAGCAGTTTGATGTGCAAGTGTTGGGCAAAAGTTTACATGGTTATTTTCCTACAGTCTGGTATTGGCCATCCAAGGATTACTGCTATTATCAAAATGTAGTTACGGTATTTTCTGCCATGCAATTGAATGCGTCTACTAGTTGAAGAATAGCAGTAATAGCAGCAGCAAATGTCAAAAGCAATGTGAGTCTTTGCTGCAGGTGAAAAGAAGTGTGATAAACAGTGGAAATTTGGACTGTGGTTTTGTCCAATACAAAGGAATATTCTGATTTGAAAACATGATGGATTTGTGTGATTTTTGTGGAGGACTATGTAGATGTGCCCTGAACAATTAAAAAGAAATTGTTTAGAGCACACGCTGTGCATGTCCTCCTGCTGCAGTGCAGTAGGCAAATGCGGCAAGTCGCCAAAGTGCTGAACAGACGCAGGTGAGGGGAAGGACACAAAAAAATAAAAACGTACCCCTCCTCCCCCGGAAAACACCTCAACAGTGCAGCTTTGTCCCTGCTTGAAAATGCAGCCCAGAGTTTATGGGTTTATGAGAGAAAATTTGTCAGTGTAGTAGGTCTGCTATCAGACAGATTCATCCCGAAATATGAATATGTGTGTGTGTGTGTGTGTGTTTCTGTGTGCCCGTGTGCCATGGGGACAGATTTGACTGCATGTATGGCTGGCAGATAGAATTTAGACCAGTCTGACAAATGATTTATAGGTGCAATTTTACCCAGCTGTCATTGCACTTTATTCAGCTTGACGTGGTGCTTGTGTGGGTGCACAAATGTGTATGTGCGTGCTGTGGTGTTCATGCGCCTGTGCTCATCATATGAATGCATGTAGCTGTACAGGGTGTGTGCGTGTGTGTGTACCCCAGCCAGCTGGAAGTAATGAGCAGAAGGACAAACTGATCACTGCTTTACTTTAATAGACCGAAATGACTCGTGTCATGTACAGTAGATCTCTATTACCAAAGATGTATCGCTCTTCATCCACATTTTTCCATCTTTACTCAGTAACTCATTCTTATTACCAGGGAAATTTCATTCACCTCATTTAATGTGATGCTGTTATGTGCAATTTCCCTCCTCATCACTTATTATGGCTTCCACAAGTAATCAGCAATGTTACACAAAAGTCCTCCAGTGGAATAAATATGTAGGAAAGAATCAAAACAACAGCTTGCAGCCTGGGAAGCGATGACAATCACTGAAATACACCACAGAACTGGAAGGGAAGCAGTGTTGGTGGATTCAAAGAAAGCAGCTGATAATTGAAAATGGAATAGGAACTACCAACGTCCTTGAAATATACACACCGTTTTACTTATTCAAAAAGACACGATGACTAATGGGTACATGGGAATCTCGATTACACTGATGTCTCTGCTGGATTGTGTATTCACCATTAACAGACAAATGTAAATATTTAGTGACTGCAGCAAGGTTCCAGTCTTTTCTACTTGAGCAGTTTCCTGTTTTCCTCCATTTTTTTTTTTTGAGATGTTCCACCTCAGTGTTATCCACTGTAAGTCATACCGAAGTGCCATCTGCTGTATGTTTCTGCCTGCAGTCTCTCTCAAATCAGGCTATGCAAGACAGAACCGTCTCTCTCACACCCCTTAAACAGTTTGAACAGTGATTTTACTTTGCTGTGCCACTGCTGCAGCACTCTTGGCTTTTAGTCACAGGTTAGAGCATTAATCAGCAGAGCAGCTAATAGCCTAAGCTGTGGTAATGTAATGCAGTTTGAGAAAACCCAAGTGCTCTCTCACTAGCTGTGCGCCGATTAACTGAGAGCCGTTTGCCTGACTGCCTCACTTCTTCTGCTCTTCATCCACCTCTTTAGGGCTGCTCTCTGCCGTTCTCTCTCCAGTTTTCCTGCTCTCTTGGCTCTTAGCTTTTCCCCGCTGACCCAGTTACTTCATTTGTTTGCCTGGTGTTGTTGTGTAAAACATTAAAAACAAATGTTTAAAGGGATTCATTTTGCCTAATTACACACTTGCACAAGCATATGGATGCTATTTTTATGTCTCTGCATGCAGCTTAAAGTTGCTGCATATTCAACATTTAGATAAGCTAGTTAGTGGATGTCTGAAACTTACTTCAGCGGTTGAGGTCAGCTAGGGCTGCAACTGACAAGCTATTTACATCATTAATTAATCTGCCTTCTTGAACTCCTGTAAAATACAAAGCTATGTTCAGCTGAGTATGTCCGGTCTATCAGAGAAAGTTCAAACATGCAAAACGGTGAGGTTGAACAATGTTTCTTGGTGCATATTTTCCCCAGGAGCCAGTGGACCACATAAGAAAACTGGGATAAATAACTACTGCACCTAAATTAGTCAGGTGGCCAATAACACACCTCCAATGGGGGATGACCATATTGCCTTACTTCTCCTTAATGTGCAAGTAAGCAATTACTTGCAAAAGCTAATTGATGCAATGAATAAATCAGTACACCTTTAAGGGTGAGAAGTACACGGTGGTGCACTCATCATGCACAAACAAAATCATCAGTACCTTGAGGAAAGGCCGGAGCAGACTGTTCCTATAAAGGAAATAGCTCCTTCAGCGAATGCAACAGGCTGCTGGAGATTTTCCGTCAGCCTGTGGAGGCCAATAAACTATTCTTTGCTACAGTGAGACATTAGAGCATAAAACAAAGCAACATTTCAGTGTGTGTTTACAGTGTGTTTGAGTTGACCATGAGTACACCTGGAGGCAGAGGGAAAGAAAACAATTTCAGAATTTCAGAAGAGTCATTTCTGTGCTGTTGCTACAGTACCAGATGGTCAGTGTTTATCCAAAGATTTTGTGAAGCTGTAACACAGCTGGACTTCTCTGGTGGCTGAATGGTTACAGAGCATGCCACATAACAGCAAAATCCAAAGTTTGAGTCAGACTGTGAACCCTCATTTCACATCCTACCTGCCCCTCTCTCGTCCTGTTGGTTGTAGGTTTGACGTAGCTATAGCAAAGATTCAGGGCAGAAGTCCTCACAAAGGGTTTGAGATCCTTGAAAACAGGTCTTTGTTTACTTGACTGGTTCGTGGCTTCTGCCTCTTTCTATAAACAGACACACATACAGGCGCACACAGAGACACACACACAATGCGCATTTCTATGGGACTTTCATCTCTGTGAACCTCAGCTGGTGAAATTGATATGGCTGTAGGCAAGGACATAAACACAAGGCTAGCAAATGGAAGAGGGCATGAGGTCCCCAATGTATGTGTGCACTTGCTTGCAAGTTTCCTAAGTCTGTATGTAGATTGTGTACATTTCCATGTTACTTCCTGCACATAGTGTTAGCATCTGTATCAGGTACTTTTATTAAAGCATAAATGTTCAAAATTTTATGATCATCTTCCACATTTTTGGTTCAGAATACATCAATGAAAGAGACTACAGACATGTGTGTGTGTGCGCGCGCTGAGTTGCCACACATTTATGCTAAACGAGAAGTTTAACACAAAAGGTTTCACAACTTTCATTTAAATTATACAGAGAAATTGAGAAAGTTATATTAAATCGCTGGAAGGCAGATGACTCAGAGTGGCTACGGGACCACACACAGGACAAAAAACTAACTTTCCTGCTTTCAATATCAAATACTACTGAATTCTGCAGGTAAATGTATTTTCTCAGCATTCACTGCATGTGTGTGTGTGTGTGTGTGCGCATGCGTGATAACTTGCAAATAGTGACAGATTATTGCAATACATGCACCAGTGAAACATTAATACGGTACAGGATCATAAAATGTATTAGATCTACATGTGAAAGACAAATGTGGGCAGAAAAGATAAAACACACAGACCAAGAAAGGTGTGTGTCTGAACTTCATCTTTTAGATAAACAAAGCCACTGTATAACAATCCATTATTAATCATTTAGGGACTGTACATCTATTTTACTGAAGTGAAATGACAACATTAGATTTCATAATGAATGAATGTGGGAACTGTAGCTTTAATATTAGCTGATTAGATCTGAAAACATTCACCCACAAAAAGAATGGCTCAGGTATCAGTCATACATTTGAATGACACTTTTCACTAAAATGGGTCTCCAGCAGCTGCTGTTTTCTGCTAGCGTGTTTTAATCAAATGCACCAGCCTGTCAGTCTTTGTCTTAAGTGTTGCAGGCAAAATTAGGCAGCCAAATCCATGTGCCCATACACAACTGCACCCGTCCTGTGTATGTGTGTGTGCGTCTATGGAACCGTTGTTTCATGACTGTATGTCTGTCCATGTGCGAGAATAGATCTGGCCTTTGTGCTCAGCTCTGCTGGTTGAGTGGACAGTGTCTAGGATGATGAATTGAAAGTTCAAAAAATATCTGTTCGAATTTGAAAGCCATGGAAGGAGAAAATTGGCAACGTTGTCTAAGGCAGAATCCTTCACACCCTCCATTTATCATCTGGAGATAAAAGGTTAGATGGCTAGCTATAGCATGTGTGCATGCATGTGTGTGGGCATGGCTGGTCACCCTGGGAATGCATGGATATTTGCTTTTTAATTATTGATCACATGTGTGTGTGTGTATATTTGTGTACAGCAGGATGTGTGTTAGTTGCTCTGTGTGCATGTGTGCTTGTGCCCAATGTTTCTGAGGTCTTCAAATTCTCAGAGTCTAATTTGTAGGAAAATGGTGTGTGCATGTGTGTGTGTGTGTGTGTGTGTCTGTGTGCATGCGTGCATGTGCCTGTGCGTGTCAGAGAGACTGGGTTTGTGTATGGGTACACACAATGAGTGTGCAGCATTTCTGGTGCACTTCATAAACATTGGGCGACACAGTCTCACAGCAGGTGGTTCATTACACGGCCTGTAATTAGGCTGACTTGACTTTCTTCTGCTCCTGATTACAGATACATATTGGTTTAAGTGGAGCATGGGAAAATTACATTTTTTAAAGTATTTTTATTTCAAAAATTATTTGGGTCATGGCATAACAAAACGAGACGGTCCAATTTGTCACCATTGTATCTTGGATTATTCTAATGCCATTCTCCCTAACTTGCAAAGTCCTACTGTATAAGTTATGTCAATGCAGCTCTTGGTCTGTGACATAATATATCTGCTGTGTTTGTTCACTGTGTTTTGTTTTAGTCTGCTGTGTTTGCCGTTCACTGGGGCGGTGGTGTGTCAAAATAGAATTTCAAAGAATTTTTGTTTTTCTGCTAATACCAGCAACAAGCAGGGTATGTCTTTCTCTACTGGTATCACTATGTAAAAGACTAAAATTACACAGTTTTAGAAGCCCTCGTGCTGTTATTCAGTCTGTCACAAAATGAGAAATTTTAAACACAAAATGTCGACTCACCTAAACACTAAATTGTAACATGTGCTCAAAAGTTTGAAACAAAAGTTATAAACAGGGGGGAAAAAAATTCAACAAAGGTTCAACAAAACAAGTTTTAGACATTTTGAAAACACAAGCACACACACACACACAGTTGAAAACTGCCACTGACAAGAACAGTGTCAATCAGGTCAGGGCACAGCATCTGTTTTAATTGGTTCGTGGCAATCATCGCTGTGGGAATACAAGAGTTTTTCTGTTTTTTTTCCAGGGCCAGTGGGACTTCATAGCATCAACATGATTGCAGTAACTGGAAGGACTGGTAGAGGCGATCAGAGGGGTCCTGCTTGACCGGGTGTACAGTTCAGATAAGAGAATCTGGGGTGAACCAATTAATTTGTTGGCCTGGTTGGTTAGTGCAGCAGAGAATTTAGTATTGTGTTTGGTGGGGATGGCACTGTACCAAGATGAATTGATGACAAAAATGACAACATTGATGACAAAATTACCAAACGATGATGATGTCTGTACTACTCAGGTTACATGCAAGTATGCAATTTTTAATACATGCAATGTGCATTTTCCAGTATAAAGTATTTCCAGGATAAAGTGCAATCTTGAGGGAGCTCTGTGCTGGATTTAACATCCATTCACAATCACCTGATGTGGCCTGTCCTGTCAAAAACTTAAAATACATGAAACCGGTGTTGGCTTGACATGAAGCTACACCTCAGATGTTTGTGTGTATACAGTGATGCACATTCGCCTCTCTGCATTTGTCTTATTGGCCAACAGTATGGTTTTGTATTATGTTTTCTTTAAACTTTAACATTAACATGATGCATATGCTGTGCATTACAAGCCCCAGAACATTATGTGTTTTGATGTCGGCCAGAAAATGTTGGCAACTGAAAGTAATTTGGCAACAGGCAGAGCAAATAAGGCAACAAAAGGCTCTCCCCTGTTTTCTAGCATTGCTGTGGCAAAAAGTAAGACCAGCAACAGTGAACTTGGCCTGACTATCACGTGAATCAGGGTTACATGGATGCCATGCATGCAGGAGGATCAGGTGTGCCTCTAACTCACTGGAAAAGCCAACTGGCTCTTGACTTTTTCGAGAGAAGTTAATATTTGCCTTCCTCCCATCGGCTCTGATATTTCCATGTGATGAGTTGAGGAAATTGAGGATGGTGATCAGCAAACCTTTCTCCTCTGGCAATCACACTCATGAGGAGACTCACTAAGTGCCACCTGACCTAGATACAGCTGCAGGTAAGAGCAGCTGGCACTGGGGTGGTGAGGCAGGTTGAAGGCCTCTGTCAGGGCTCTGCTGTACAAATAGACTGAACTGAAGTGTGTATTTTATTCTGGCATCAAATGTGTTGAGTAACAGCTGAAGATGATGTGATTCAAATAACTAATGTTGAACAGTACAAAATATCATAAAAATAAAAACATTTAGATGTGACCAGATCAAACAGGACCATGCATTTCATTTCCATCAATCAGCAGTGAAAATGAAAGAAAAGCTTTTTGCCAGTAGCACACAGGGCCAGTGTCATTTCCCAATGTCTATACCACACCACCAAAGGTTCAGCACCTTGGACAGCGACAGCCATCACCAGCTGTGTTGAAGCAAATTCAGCATCAAGTCCAACAACTGACAATCCCCTCCACCTCTGGACTCGGAGCGCAGCTGGTGACCTGAGTGAGGGGAACAGACAAAGATACAAAACGCACAGCTCGCACTTTCCCCTGCTCACATGCTGACACGGTTTCCCCTCTCTAAAGACATCTATGACCACCAGGACAACTGCAATGCTTCCTCTTATCCTCCTGTGACCCCTGACTCAGACTGGATCACCTTACCTGCCCCTTCAACAACACACCGCATACTCCAAATACGCTATACTGTGGCTTCCTCCCATTACTTTCTTTCACACTTCACCAGTCTGATAAGCTCTTTTGTTTGTACTTTCTCTAGCCCCATCATCCTGAAGTCAGCATGAGCAATTTTTCCCTTTCCCGCGTCTCCCCAAGCCACATAATAATACAATTGTGGTGAGCACATTCAGTTCAGGAAGTTGAAGACTATGGTTTTACTATCACCCAGAACTAGAGCTTGGAGCTCCTCCAAAATCTAGCTCAATTGCAGGCTAAAGCAAATGGTTCTTGGCCTGTGGCTTGAACACAATGAGCATATGGGTGATGTGTAAGAATTTAGTTGCCTAATAGTGGATGGAAAAGCTGCAGTTATTCCTTGAAGACCTCTGATGGGACCATATATCAGTTTGAGTGTCTAGGAGCTGTCAAAACACAAAGAGTTATGTGTCAATTTGGCTTCAATCACTTTCACTGACAATAGGCTCACAGCCTTGAGACAGAGTAGATTAAGCAAATGAGAGTTGTTAAGTGGTAACTCGATTTTTATAATTCAACACAAAAGACTGCTTGGGCACCAAAGATCTAACATGCCATCAAATGAGAGAGGAAAGCCTGTCACATCAAGTCTTAAAGCTAAAGGATTGTTAAAACTATGATGAAACATGACATGGCAGCACGGCAATTCATTTTTCTTTATTAGGGCTGTTGCATAACTTCCCATGTTCCTTGAAGATTACAGGTAATGGTGTATTTCAGATGTAACTAGTCATCCAAGTTTATATGTAAAAGATGCAAACATTTTAAAAATCATTACATTGCCACTATTCAAAAATGATTACATTAATATTAATTACTGACCTCATTCTACTGCTTAGCCTCACTAGTTTTTTGATACTACTGACATCTATGGCATTAGGCACAAAAGGCACTTGCTGATTATGTGCTTGCTGCATTTTGCTTAAACCGTGGTCTTTAATGATTTCGTTTCCTCTTACCGGTCGATGAAGCTCAGAAGCAACAGACGTATTGTGGCTCAGTGACTAGACAGACAGAGGGAAAAGGAGACGAGGAGAGAAATTGAGAAAACTGAGAGAGAGAGGGAGAGAGAGAGACAAGAAGGAGTCAGAAGAAGTGTGTTCAGGAATTTAATGATGCCAGATAATACATGAGTCGAGATATTCCCGGAACTGCATCACAGATACCCATGAGCAAAATCCACATTATGATAGTAAGAGGGGAGGGAGTATGATTCAGCTCCTCTAGTGCAACTATTGAGACCAAACCCTAATCCTTTCTGAAACACTGTATAGTTTTTTTGTTGACATTTGTGTAAATAATAACTGCTGATACTCATCCAATAAATGTGGTGAAACTCCTACTACATTATATTTCACTATGAATAGTGTTACATCAGCTGCAAACAACTGCATTGTTGGAAAGCAATACATTTTGTAACTGGTATCACATTAAGAATGGGCATACGATACTGACAGAGAGATAAGATTTCTCTTTCAGTCAAAATCTTGACTTTAAACTCATTATGGAGTTTAAATGTTTTGAAAATAATCACATTCACTTTCTATTTGCCTTTCCAACAGCATCCTAGCTTTCTGACAGTGAGGACAACAGGGTTATAGGTTAGATGTACAGTACCTCTGTCTTGAGTGGTCATGACGACTGAAGCTCGGAGGATATGCTTTGATGGTGCTCTAACTGAGGCAATACTGTGTTTGTCATTGTGTAAGCTGAAAGCATGTTTCACTGGGATGTAGTCTAATTTTGTTGCTAAATAAGTTTTGTCAGATTCAAGCATTTTTTCACTGACAAAAACAAGGCAATGGGCAAAAACTAGTATGTGATGACAGCAACTGATGAAATCTACTTACATGTCGAATGATGATGAGACAGAAATGTTAAGTGGAAATGATGAATGAATCTCAAACTGTACAGAAATGTCAATGTCTGGGAGAAAGAACAAGAGGCATTCGATCAATTTCACATTTGATGTCAAGGAAAACAAGACATCGAGTGTTAGTCCTCAGTGAAATCACAGTGAATATGAAGAGGTATTTGCAAACAAATCATTCCAAATGAATGCAATTTTTTTTTTTTTATTAACATTATGTTATTAGCCATCCAAGCTGGTTCCAAAGCAAGACAGAAGAAATCACTGCTGCTCTGTGTGGATCATTAAGACCATAAAACTTAAAGAAATGTACAAGTATGAGATAGATGGTGGGAGAAGGGGCGGATATGTAGTATAGAGACAAACTGCTTGTGCACCTGTGGATGACTGAGAGACAAGAGTCAGTGTGAGTAAAATTAAAACTAGATCTTTTCTTTATTCAACCTCACAGATTCAGAAGACTGATAACAAAAATGACCACTGAGTGTACATTAAAATGCAATCCAGCAGAATATTTGTGGCACCACTTGAAAGTGCAGAAGTGGAAAGAGGGTCGGTACAAACTAGTTCGATTAGTAGTGACAACAACAGGGGCCGAGGACTCTGCTCTTCTGATGAAGACAGTAAATTGGACACCGATTGCTCTGAAGACAATTGAAGACTTGATTGACAAGCATTGTCAGGACAAAAGACAGAGATTCAACAGACTGGCGGCTCCCCAGCAAGCATCTATTGGCACTGACTTGAGGACAGAAAAACAGACTGACAGCTTCATTCCAATAATTAACAGTGAACTATTGATAGAATTTCTATAGGAATAAGAAATAAGCACAACTCATTGGGACTTGTATCCTGTCTCATGTCTTATGGTATGAAGAATTGGAGACCATGTAATTGCTCTTGATTCACATTTTTATGCACTAAGGGCATTTCTGCCTCCACATTTCATTACTTCGCCCGTACTATCTGTGGAATAGAGCACAACAGAGGATCTTTGACTTTTCTATATTCAGGTATTATGTGCTATGGAATCACAGGCAATACAGTTTTAATATTTGAGAGTTGCAATTGTGTCTGAAAGAACAACTTCATATGCAAGTTGTTACAAGTAATGCATCTCAAATTATTATTCTTTTGTGAAAGATCAAGACCATATTCTTGTTTCTTTATGAGATCTTTGTATTATATTTGCATTTCATTTTACACTGAATGAACACACTGCATATCACAGTGGTTAAATATGTATCGCCACATAACATTCAAACTTCAAAAAGTAGTCCATACTGTCAGGTTACTTTATATTTCTATCAACAGTAAATAATACGATTGGAAATTCTGGAGAAATGTTTGATTAATGCATTAAACTTTCACTAAACTTATTACATGAGTGACTGTAGGCCAAAACTAAAACACTTTAGATGACAAAAAAAAATCAGTAAAAGTAAATCAAAATTTTGTTTAATCAAAAATAATTCTGCTTGAATCATTGCAAAAGAGGTTTTTTGTTATTGTGTTTACAACCAAGGCTGCAATTTTAAGACCCTGTTCAGTGTTTGAGGTTTGTACTCTCTCTGTTTTTCTCTCTCTGGTTAATGCATACTCTCTCTCACACACACACACACACACAATAACACCTCAGGATGTGAATAACCTTCTTTCTGAAGGTGAGGACATGCAAATTTAACCCCCAAATTTAATGAGAAGGAAAGGAGTTGAGGCAAGACAGATAGCTACATTTCAGAACAGCATGCAGGTGTGGTGACACACAAATGTGGACGCATGTGCACGTACACACTTGGAGGAGGCTGAGAAAAGCAGAGTGAGAGCTACTATAAATGTGTCTCGCAGCACATAATGCCACTAAACACAACGGGCCGTGTCTAGATGAGCAGAGCCAAAGGTTCTCCTCCACTGAATGCAAAATGTACTGTGCATTCAAAGCATGAAATGACACTCTTCACACCGAGCATACGGGAACAATATCACTTAAGTTATCAAGACTTGTAGCACAATATGAAGTCCATACATCAGTGCACCCCGTTAAGCTGTCATAGGCATGACATAAGTTATAACAGTGCTGTACACATGACAGAAGTCATAAAGCTGTCCACTAGTTTGACTCCATCATAAACCGCACGATCCACTTTGGCTTGGCTGCTTTGATAGTAACATATGTCAGTGGAGCTGCAGCACAGAGTGTGAAGGCAGTGTGGGTAATGACCTCCAAGACAGTATAAAGCTGGAATACTACAGAATTTAAGCTTTGAAAAATGTCAGCCTCCATTGGGCACAAAGTGGTACACGTCTGATTGAAGTCTTAGCTCTCTGTAAAAGCTCAGATTCAGATTCAACGTCAAACATCGTGTGAAATGATTTGATTGATTTTATTGCTAACCGAACCCACAGGAGTGCTGAAGGTCATACTGTCTGTTTAAAACTGTCACACCTGTCTGTCTGCATTATTGTGTGTTTTAAGATTAAAAAAGCTCCAGAAGAAAATGGTTGTCCGTTCCCATGTCATGTTTTCTGTCTGCTGCCTACATAGTTTGCCACCGGGACCAATAAAACGGACCACTGCTGTAACACCAGATCCCACATTGTTGTAGGTTTTAATTGAATGACTCAACAGATGTCCCTCTGTAGGAGCAACCCACTTGGTTGAGCTTTTGAATATACATTATGAGAGGGCAGCTTGACAAAGTAAGGAATAAAACTTATCAAGACAAATACAAACCATTGCTTTTCAATCAGGCTTGTTGGCAAAATAAATAAATAAATCCATTTCTGCATATTCATCTAAATCTAAATCACACGTTAGATCAGTGACTGAAATATAAATTATAGGAAAAAGGAGTCATGTCTTTCCAGGCTGAACAGAAAGCATGGTACTGGCTTTGGATGAGGATGGCCTTTAATCATCTCATCGACTGATCATCACCAAAATGTATTCATTATCATCTTAACAACTTTATTTGGCTCAAATTTACTGAATATGGCTTAAAAAGTACAATTTGTGCATTTATGGCATAATTGCAGGTTATTGTGAGAAACAATATATATTTGTACCCTTCAAGCT
Source organism: Caranx ignobilis (assembly GCA_021432705.1). Classification (NCBI taxonomy): domain Eukaryota; kingdom Metazoa; phylum Chordata; class Actinopteri; order Carangiformes; family Carangidae; genus Caranx; species Caranx ignobilis. The sequence continues at coordinate 42,835,031 of MU270014.1, read as the reverse complement.
GTGTGTTGTCATTGTAAAGATTTCAGATGATGCTGTGTAAACTGGAGGAGCTGTTCACCTTTTGGCACGACCATGGCCTCAGGACAAGTCTCTGACTGTGACTGAGAGACCCAAGCCACACTTTAACCCCAGAGTACATCTGTGGAGAGCCCTGCAGATGGCAGCTTGCAGACGCTTCCCATTCCAATCTGACGGAGCTTGAGAGGATCTGTCAGGAAGTACAGTACGGGATACACTGACCAAATCCAGCTCGAAGAGACTTACCCCTGAAGACTGGGCTGCCAGAAGCTGCCAAAGTGGCTTTTAGGGGACTGAGTAAAGGTGTGAGTGGGAGATTTCAGTTTTCAACGTTCTGTACGGAAAACGAGTTTGCATCAAAATTTTTAAAAATATGCCATTACATCTAAGTTTTTATTGCAATTTTTGAATGAAATGAAGTCGCAAAGACAATCTGTATTTTTACAGTCGATGACAGTAGCATTGTTGTAGAAGTTACCTGAACACACTTGATTTCTGAGTTGAATTTCTTTGAGTACAGTTGTTTAAAACCACTTGACATTAACGCATCAAAGTGCTTCTTTTGTGCAAAAATGTGACGACAGTTCAATCTGTTCTCTGGACCGTCAGGGAAGATGAAGTGTGTTATGTAATCGAATAATGTTTAGAAACATTTGAACTTCAGCTGTTACATCACTTTCTCAGCCTTTCTGTCATTAACAACTGCAGATGAAAACAACTGGTGATTATTGTATTCCAGCTGTTGCTAAGACGCCGTCCAAAGGCTGCAGAATTATGGTCTGTCTGCTCACCATTAACAGAGACATCCATATGCCTTCTCCAGCTGCCCGGTGTCTCCGTTTCCCGCTCATTATCTGCTCGCTGTTTATGATCTGGCAGAGTGGAAACCACCTCCTTCTGAGTGAAGCTGAGAACATCTGACATGTCCATTTAGTTTTGTGCATTGTCTGCTCATCACAAACACTTCAATATCACATATATATCTGTTTTGCAAAGAGGGGGCAAAACTATTTGTTTTCTCTTTTCTCCATGTATTTCCACATGTGGGATGTTGGAGAGAAATCATGCATCAGAAAATGAAAAAAAAAAAAATCTGAGAAAATCAGTGGAGAAACACACGTTTGAGTTTATAGATTTCTGACATCAGAGTTCAAACATGAACTACTGATGATGTATATGGGACAGTCAGGAGGCAAGACAGCTAGGTTCCTGCTGGTGAACCATCTGTGCCATCTGATGTACCTTCACACAAATCTATACAAACAGATAAACATACACAATAACAGAAAAAAGTGGGAGTCATCATCAGTAGTCCTTGTAAAGGGGTGAGAATCATCTCCAGCCGGGATGAATCCACCTTATTTACTCGAGATGAAAAGCTTGTTGGTTGGTGTAATTAGGTGCTGATCTGCTGTGCAGAGTGGCAGGGACATGCTTTAATAAGGAAGGCTGGCACACACGCTCACACACACAAGTACAGACGGTGTCACCTCAAGGACAAATCAAGATATTCACTTTGAAAGTTGGATAGATGTGTGTGTGGGAGTGGTGGTGGTAATATATCTGTGCGTGTGTGTGTGTGTGTATATATGGGGGGGGGGGGGGTTTGACTCATACCACATTCATATTGCATGATAACATTTTTTCAGATAATTAAAACAGCAGTGGCCTCAATGATTGAACATGGCTTCTAAATAATAAAGCAATGTTTTGTTCAATTGTTAATAAACAAAATGTTTTGTTCGACTTCCAGCGTGGAAACAGCTGACATCTTCATCTGCTACAGTTGTTCTTGATATAAAGGTGGTTGCTTAAAAACACCACATACCTGCTCTGTGGGTGACTTTAAACGCCTTCACAACCTAAAACCTGGGGAATATTTTTACTTTAAACACCACTGAATACACTAAACAACTTGAAAAGCTATGATTCATCATGCTGCTAGTTTACAGTGACCTCTAATTTTCAAATATTTCTCAAACAACAGAAAAAAACATTCCAATAGCTAATTAAACTTTGATGCTTGGTAGAAACAAAACAAAAGCCTTGTGTCTTACAATAAAGTGATGACATTTTCACATGAATACTTTTATCTCCCACACACCTCCCTCGTAAATGTTACACTGATTGCCACAATTTGGCCTGTTTTTCATTATGGCTCCATTTTTCCCTTATCAAATAAAAAGCCTCCTGTGTGCAAAGACCATCATCAGTCCCTTGCTTTTAAAGAACATGTGACCGATAACAGTACTGCGTTCAATTAAAAAGCCTCTTTGTCAGAGGAAGGCTGATAACTTTGACCCTGCTGTGAGAGAAATTAAAGGCCAGGGCTGGTGCCGGGGGATGCAAAACACCCACTTCCTTCCCACTGCCTTGCTGCTTCTTTCCTCGCGGCCTTTGTCCTTGCATCCTATTTGACAAAAGATGCTCCTCTCCCACTCTTCGACAGTCTGTCACATCCTTATTTGCCTCTATTCTTTTTTAGTTTTGCCTTCAGCAACGCTTCTTCTGCTGTTTTCTGTTTCCTATCAGTCACTTTCTTCATCTACTTCATCTATCCCCCTCTTTGTTTTGTTTCTTCCACTGCATCTTGTTTTGCTTTGCCTTTGAAATTGTGCTTTACAGTGTGATAATAAGCTGTCAGTCTAGGCGTGCGATGGTACCCAACAGCCACTTTCAGTGCACATTTGAGCGTTTGTGGAAGTGCGAGTGTGCGCATGTGAGACGGAGAGCGACAGCTGAGCGTTAGTATGAGAGCGACACTCTCTCTGCCTGTGTGTGTCTGCGCTAGTGTAGACATGCAGTTGTGCGAAAATGTGTGATGTGCGCGCATGTGAGGGAAAATGACAGTGACAATGTGTGTGTTTGCATCACAGCCCTGAGTTTCTCCCAAACTGTGAAGGCGACCCACAGAGCAGGAAGCAGGGATAAGGCGCCACACCCCCCGCTGGTAAAAGAGAGAATGAGCAGGGCAGATAATGCCCACTTATCTCACCCCCACCCCCCCCACCCCCCCCTTTTTTCTCCCCTCTAACCCGCCTACTCTGACTCCCCAAACTCACACGCACACACACACTCCCCCTTCCAACGTTCTCTCTGCAGGGGGTAAAAGCTTTAAGTTGGATTTGCTGGTGGTGGTGGAGGAGAGTGTTTCTCACATTGCAAGATGCCATCCACATAACTCTCACAAACAAATACCCTTTTAGTCAATCAGCACGAAAAACAAACATGAGTAGATGCACACACATGCACATACACACTATCTCTCTGTTTCACTTGCGGCAGAAATGCCTGTAGGAATTTTCACGGTTGCTTTAAGTAAGCAACTCGATTAAGTTTAAAATCTGTATTTACAATAATTGGCCTGGCAAAAGACTTGATGTGTACATGTGTATGCAGTCACCAGCAACAGAATCTGAGCAATGCAAAGACATTTAGAAAGTATACAGCATATTGAAAGTATAATCTTGCAAACATTGGAGATTTCTATGATAAAAAACAAACTGTGATCTAGTTCCTCTGTAAAGTGACGTCTAACGGCCTCAGTGATTATGTTCGTCCACATGAGGATCATAAAAAGCAGGACTTTATCCATGACTGTTTCACAATCTAAACAGCATGTTTATTCTTGTTACCTTGACAACAGAGATCTGGTATGCTGGCCACTGATATGCTGCTATAAGTGGTAGGGACAAGACACGTCCGTGGACACTTAGTCTGACCTGGTCATAGGTTTTATAGTTGGAGTGGCTCCATCACATATTTTTTGCCACAAATACCAATCATCTGCGGGTCAGATCAGCCAATATAGATCATTTTCGGCATGCACTGCATATTACAAACATTATCAGTCTCACCCACACACACGCTCTGATTATTAGTAGTATCAATATTAGGAAACAAGAAGAAAATATTTTAAGAGGTTACGGATATATAACAGAGTATTTTGATTTGTAATTCCTTAGCTAAAGAGTAGGATTAGAAGTAATAGAGGGCTAACAATACACAGAGAACTCAGGGGTACTTACTGAAGCAGAAACCTATAGAAAAAACTGCAGATCTTACTCTCTGGACAAGAATTTAGCTCTCTCTGCTTTAGACTATACACATCTCCTTTTAACACTCCTTTTAACACTTAACATTTTCATATGTGCAAAATCTGCATCTCAAGCAAAGTCTTCTCTGTTTGAGCATTTATTGGTCTAATTTGGTTTATCTTCATGGTTCTCAAGACTTCGAGAAAAATGTAAATAACAGTAAAAAAAATAAAGAACTCTGATTCTGATTTAGATACTGAGTTTAGTTCCTGGAGCTATTTGGTCAAAAAAGCCATAATACACACTTTAATACATGTTGGTTTGTAGTTCATGTTGGGTTACCATCATCCTTGGTTGCATACAAAACGACAAAGTCTTTTAATAATATATCAGACTTATATCAGGCTTAATGCAATCTCTCAAATCAGCCCCACACAATGGAATTGTACGGTATCAAATCAGGCAATCTTTAGATAAAATTAATCACTTCAAGTCTGGTGACGCTAATAATCTCCTGATTGTATTATCTTCACAAGCCTGCAGTGGGAATCTGATGTGTATTATAATAGTCATTATTATGTTTATATCTGTGGTTGGCAGTGAGGGGCAAGTTGGTTTTTTGAGACTGTGTGTGAGTATGTCCGTGTGTGTCTGTGTGCTGGCATGTGTATCCCATTATCTTTGTCATTAACGACAATAATGGCACTCATTGTGGACACCTCAGGCTATGTTTTCAAGATCTCTTACATGGACACGTGCACACACGCCTGTGCGCACGCACACACACACACCCACACACACACACACACACACACAAAGCCATCTTCTGGCCTGCAACTCTGCCTAATTGGGAAGGGAATAGTGGTGGTGTGGGCGATCACACCAAAGCCCCTGGCTCATTGACACAAGGTTAAAGACCCATTAACTTGACCAGTAGAAAAATTGAGGAGAAGACAAACGGGTAAAAGAGGAAGAGAGCAACACAGAGAGAAACACAAAGGCAGGCAACTGCAGCCTCTAATGTCAGAACCTCCATGCCCACCAAGAACTTAAAAAATATATATTATAATGTACCTGAAATATGGCTTTCTCACACACAAGGAAGAACAACAACCTTTTCTCCCTGCCCCACTATTTATACTAAAATGTATAGCAACACAGTGAGCCATTTTATGTGGCCAGTGCAAAGTAACATGTGACCATGAATACCATGTTTGTCAGATAAACATGACAATGACCTTTCCCTGACCTTTGACACTTTAGGGCAGGTGAAATACAAGTACTTGTATTAAATGCAAAAACACAATGCCTTTTTTCTTGACAATGTTTGTTTTTGCATAATCATTCAGTTCAACAATTTGCCCATGTAAAATTACTACATACCATCTTGTAAATCACTGGGTTGCCACATAGCCAAGTCATACGTCTACCTCTGTATTAATATGTAAAACAAGTAAAATATCAGCTCTGATTTAAACGCATGAAGTTATATGTTTGCCCATCAGTACACATGAGTGTTAGGGATGTAACGATTACCGGAATTACGGTTAATCTCAGTAGAAGTTTCAGGAGGTAGTACCTACTGTCTATGTGTAAATTAATCACATTATCAGCCTATTAACAGCCTCACCCAAGTCTCCCCATGCAGGCACAGAGCGTATGTAGCTTGTAACGTAGGAATCTAGATAAAAGTGCGGCAGAAAGAAAAAAGAAAAATCCTTAGTATATGGGCATATTTTGGATTGGACAAGACCGCTGAGGGACAGATGGCTGAAGACACTGCATCCTGTCTGCAGAGCATGCAGAAAGAGAGCTGCTGCCGCGCAGCGTTTTCTGTTTCGCTTCAAGACACTTAGCAGCTTTTTTTTTAAATCAAAGCTTCGTTTAATTATTTTCGTTTGCCTTATACGGCTTGTGTTTCATATTTTGACCTTTATTACTGACACGCAGCGTCGTCAGAATTCAGTGGAGCGATCAGAGGAGAGAGAGAGCAAAGCCAGGGAAAGACAGAAAAAAAGGAGACCATGTCAGAGGTGTGGGACCATTTCAAGTGGCATCCACTGTAAAACTCACACACACTAAAAGCTTCACACCATAAGCACCCTGTTGTTGCAGGTCCACTGAGCAGAGCCGACACAATGTAAGGCAACGTGACATAATGTAAACATGTTCATGATCGCTGATCGAGATGAACACTTCAAAGACTGTACAGTGATTATGGTTATTTATAATGATGAGCTAAGAACATGAGTCCATGTCAATGGCTGTCTGCATCTTTAGCTCAAGAAGTTGTATTTGTAATGTTTTATTGTGATGTTTTCAATTAGTTTTAAAGGTAGTTAATTTAAACTTGCACTGAAGGAACGTTTCCTGATAAATAAGCTTTAAGAATATCGCGATTATATCGATAACCGTGATAATTTGGTCACTATAATCAATATATCATATTTTCGTTACATTCCTGGAGTGTGTACACTCACTCTGATCTCCACATTTGATCTAAATTTGATATTCAGTCCACACCCCACAAAATAGGCTCATCCTTTGCCCCCGATTGTCAAGAGAGGAACATTTCAGTCAGCACCCTCTGCAGAGGAGGATCCCTTTTCCTTTTTTAATCGTTGTGTAACACTGTGCTGAAAGCAAAGTGGTTGAGCCCTGCAGGGTGCAGGCTGGGTAAATAAATTCTTTTTGAGCTCAACTTTTGTGCGTTGTCTAATAAAGATGCATGTTTTGGTTGTGAAATCAAATGAGAAGGCTTATCAAAGGAATATTCATGTAAAAGAGAATAATTAAGAAGGAGAAGTAATTTCCTAAGAGAATCTTAACATGGTCCTAATAAGTCCTGATTTTTATCATACTGAGCTACAGATGCCTCCTGCAATCTGACAAGTAAAACTGTCAACCTAAACTCATTTCTTAGTCAACTTCTGGTTTGCTTTCTACATTTTATCTCACAACTCTCATTGTTTTACGCTCTTCTCTTGAGCCCTTGTCTCTTTTTGCATATCTAAAAGAGAGCTGGGCAATGTAAAATGATAATAATATACACTTCCATTTTGACAGCATCAAAAAAATAAATAAATAGAAGTAGCACAATCCCACATCATGTGTTTCTATCCAGTGTACATATCTCTTGTCAGGCAACAGTGACTGCCATACCTGATACACCAGACACTTTTTAAGTCTGCATCATTACCATTAACTAGCAATCTTGAGTTCCACCACATCTAAAACATGGAACTGCAGGAAACTGACATCAAACAGCCTCTTACATTCAAGTCTCTGCCAGACTGCGAGGTAGATGTCAGTTTAATTTACCAACAAACAGACATGCAGACCCAGCACTGTTGCTGTGTTTCCAGTTGAAGTAGGAATGAATACATTCTGTTGCCCTGTCACACATACACACATAAAAATATTAATACATATATAGTCCCTGTGCTGTCCTTGTACACTTGACATGTGTTGGAGTTTCTCTCCCTGCAATAAGGAAACGGGTGCCAAACACCCACTTAGCTCTCAAACACACACATGCACATAAGCACCGACAGGTGACAACCTTCCTTTCAGCTCCTTCGCTTTATACAAAGTGACAAAATACCATTGCAGCCATATACACTGGTCTCCCACATGGCATCTGTCTGTTACCACAGTGGACACCTTTCCAATATGGAATCACAGACACATTCAATTACACATTATCTCAAAGAAGTGAGTGCCAGGACACAGCAAGTGTATCCAACACATCTGTACTTATACTATCTCTAATCTCTTACATTGGAAACAATTGCACCTCAGCAGGAGCAGCAGTGACTCATGACACAAAAGTTGTTTATACGTTGTAATAAAACACTGAAATAAAAAGAGCATGCGAGAAATAAAACACGAGATCAAGAGGAGAGAAAAGTGGAGGAAAGTGAGAAAGCTGAAAAGAGTCAACAGTAAAGAGGCTGACTCTGTGCCCTGCCACCACACAGCGTTCTCCTTAAACACTGATACCTTTGTTCTATGTTTATATTTTCATGCTTCATTGTGTGTTTTGCAAGGTTAATATCAGGTAAAGATTGTTATGAATACAACAATTTCCATCTACTAAATTAGGATGAACCCAACAGAATTTAATTTTAATGTTGCAATAAGTTTGGCTCCAAATCCAGTGAATCCAAACCTTATCTACTTATGGCATTACATTTGTTCATCAAACGACCAGACCTGACCTCCCAAGGAGGCGTCTGTACCTCTGACACTTTCATTTTATTTCCAGATAGTGTACTGACACACAGAATGAGGGAAAGACAGCCATCACTAAAACAAGTGCAGATTTATCCATGCCAGAAAAATCTAACCAGAACATAAAGGTAAAGAAATGTTTTTAAAAAGATCTAATATGGTCAAACATTGACAACCAATACATAAAGAAAAGAAAGACAATCATTTTTCACATCTTTATATGGATATTTCTGGATGGTCCTAAGAGGACACTGATGCATTTAAATTTATTCAGTGAAATGACTAGAGCGAACGTAAGAGAGGAGAGAAGAGAGGAGAGGAGAAAAGATAGGATACTGAAAGATGGAAGACAGAGGAAGAGATGCATTGAGCAGATGGTTGTGTACTCTCAGGTGTACAAAGACCTGCAGAGAAAGATCTGTTGCACAGAGGGAAGGAGGCAGAGATGGAGAGATAGGTGAATAGTGGGAGGGTTGTGGGAAAGCTACAGAACACTGAAAGAGTAAAAAAGGGAATCTAAAAAAAAAAAAAAGCTTGGAGGAAGAGGCGGACGGAGGCTGGCAGTGAACGAGGACAAGATCGGAGGAGAGGATATAGAGAGAACGGAAGCTGGCTGCAGTAAAGGGACGGATGGAGGCCTGGTGAGCAGGTTAGAAGTTGAGGTGAGAGGCAGCAGGATGCAAGGTGACCAAAGAGACGAAAGCCTGAGCTGGACAGACAGAAAGTCAGCGACTTAGATCTGCTCCACAAGAGGAAGGAAGGGAGGGAGGATGAAGAGGAAGCAGACAGGGATAAAAGAGACTACATTTACAGACAAGCTCAGTGATTTCTTCAAGAATCTTGAATAAACCATATGAAAATCGCTTGAAGGAAAACACTGGTTACAGTCCATATGAAATCCTATGAAAAGGCTAAAACCAATGAAAACTTGAAGTGATGCTAATAACAGGTATTGACTGCATGTGACATTGGGTTCCACTGGTGTCAAAAACCATGAATATATAATGATCTGTAATGGAACAATAAAAATGGGCAATGTGTTAATTCATTTTCAGTAAATACGACACACACTGCTGCAACATATTCACTGCATCATATCAATCCACTGCTGAACAAATACGTAAATCCTCTCTGAGTGGCACTGAAGAACTACAGTGTTTTAGGATATTATTTGATTTACTAAAATTATGAAACTAAATTTGTCAGAAATTTTTAATGAGAGATGAAGTGATCAGTGTTGGTTGTGATGTTTCCACACACACACACACACACACAGGGAATATCACTAGATTTACTCTTTAATACAACATGCTCTTCAAAGACAGCTCTTCATTTTCTCATCAAATGCACTGAATAAGACCAAGACATGTTTTCTCTCAAACACACATGCACACTTGACACTTTCAGCCCACTTCTCCCTCTCTTTCAATCACTCTCTCTTTTTCTTTGACACACGATGAACTTTCCAATACGGTTCTCAGAGAAGAAAAATCCTACATGCCTGTCCGGTGTGTCATGCAGACACAAAAGGAGGAGAGAGTGTATGATGGAGAAGAAATCCCATGCAGTGTTCAGCCTGATCACTTCCTTTTAATCTTGTTCCTTTTCATTTGTGAGAGTTTGATCAGAACAATTACAGACGTGGCTATTTGCGCACAAACATCGGTCATGAAGCTGGACTTCAAACTCGCACACAGAGCACTGAGCTAGTCCCACATGAAGGCTGTCTTAGAGCATGAGGACATGCTGATTGATTGGTGCCTGGAGGAGACTGTCCCTTCCTATTAATATCACCCCGTCTTTGGAAATGTGTGAATAGATATTTTGCCACCAGCAGTGTGTGTGTTTGTAGGAGTATGTGCGAATAGGGGCGTATCTCTGCCTCTCATTTGCAAGCCAGCAGTTCTGTGTGTGTGTTTATACACTTTTTTGTTTCTTAAGATGCAAGTTTTTTTTTTTGTTTTTGTTTTTTGGCATGCACAGCAGATGGCCTTCGTCATATTGGTCTTACACACTTTGTTGCGTCGGCTTGTCGCACGCCAGTGCCTTGATCGAGATGGGGGGCTGGATTACACTGCTCAACACACAGTTCTTCTCCTTACAATAGACACCAGGGTATTAATCACAGGTGACTGGTGGCTAGCAGCAGTAGCTCTTTTCCACTGATCACATGTTTTGACAATTATTGGGGATATCTTGATTGATCAGCTGCCAATATCTTTAAAAAAGAAAAATTCATCCCAAAATCCCAGAACTTTTTGTTGTTGTCGTTGTTGTTTCTGAGCACTTTAGTATTTTCCCTCTGCTGGCTGAAAACCTGTGCTTAAATGATGAAAGGTTCAACCTCGACCTCGGGGGGAGCTGCTAAATGGCCTTTGTTGAGAAGGTTTCATTTTCTGCTTACAAAGTCATGAATGTACTTTCATTCTCAAAATCATAATCATGTGATGAACCATCTGAATAAATTATCATCCACTAAAGTATATTCTTGGCGTGGGCTCAAATCCTTTGCCTCTCAACAGCGTTATTAATAAACAAAAAAAAAACTGCCAAGCACTAAAAGGATTTTAGTAAACTCCGACAATCATAAATTTATTACACCTTTGACACAGAATTATTTGGAGCCTGGAGGGTACAAATAAATAAATAAATAACTTGTGCCCATGTATAAGTAATTTGTCCTCGAAGCACTGCAGTGCGGTTACATTTTAGTATAGCTATGCCTTCACATAATGAATGGATCTGCTGAAATAATAACATTATCTCATTCATTACATTTGTTCGACTCCCCTCAACACTCTTTGTCATAGTTTGCATGCTACACTCTGCCAATTACTAATTAAATTGCGTGCAGTATGCGTCACAAGGGCTTTGCAGTATTGCTACTTGAGGCTACATCAAAGCGCTGTGAAGTTTGAAATATGGACTCAAGATTAACATGGTTGGTTTGTAAACAGTATTTTGTGACTTGCAGTGTATCTGCACGTCGAGCTTCTCTGACCCTGAGATAATCGAACTGTAGTAAAAGCACACTCTTTATTCTTGAGGGAATGTGAGAAAATTTGGCTCGCAGCTCCACGTAATGTGCAAAACTGTGGGAAAGCGCACCCACCGCCCCAGAAGGTGAAAAAGCTCTTCCTATCTACATGTCAAATTTATATTGCTTTGACCTTTTCCCTCGGGTCCTCCCATTTCTCAGTGCATGCAGAGATTCGCCGAACTGCTGATGTCTGCACCACCTTGCCTCCTTCTACACATTTGGATAAAGGGGCGGGGGCGATATGGGAGGGGGTAGCAATATCTACACCAGCACTTTCAGCTCTTAATTCACGCAGATAGGACACATGAATGGCAAACTGAACTCCCTGGAGCATTTTTCTTCACCGTTCAACTGTTTGTTCCACAACAAACAGATGGAAAAATATATCAGTAGCTTGGAAATTGGTTTTCTATTTTTGTATGTGTGCACAGTGTGGTTTTTCTTCCATCAAGTGAATCTGTGTGGATTCTCAAGGACTTCAAAAGGACAGCTAAAGAGAGTTTTATGCTTGTTTACCGTCAGTTATTATTTGTAATGATAATGTTGTGGGTATAGAGTCAAAGTAAAATGGCGTCATAATGAATTGGTTGTCTAGCCAGCCAACGCTGTAAAATTTTTCAAAGGGACACTGGAAGCAAATAATTGGCTTCCGGGACAAAATGGGACAATTACTCTGCGCCCACACACCCATGAGTGAGCAGCATCATTTTCTGCTCTGTACCTGAAGGTCACTGGATGGAAAAGTGGTCAGGGTACAGTAATTAAACATCACAATTTGACATAATGACCAGACTCTAAATAAATTGTGAAAAAAAAGAAGCACAAAGCAGATACCTGAGATATTACGTTTGCATTTTTCTAAAATACTTTTAAACAGTAATTCACTTTGTTTCCATGCCACTCTGTTACTGACTACATGCATATTAACATGTTAGAGAAGTGTGATGTGAAGGTTCTTTTCTGTGTTGGCAATCGAGTTGGAACGAACGTGGCTGTCTGAGTCAATCTGTGTCAGACATGACTGTTTCTCTGTGTCCTTTGATTCACTGTCCTCTTGTCACACCCTTGGGGACAAGTTAGCACATTTGCGCCAATGTGTGCGTGTGTGTCTATGTGTGTTCATAAGTGTCACCCAAGGCAAGTGCCAGCATCTATGACCAGATTTCACCACCTCCGAGCACAACACATTAGCCAGTGGCAGCTGAAGGCAAGGACACAATCTAAGGGTTACATAAAGGTCTGCATGTGTGTGAGTAAGTGTGAGTGTATATGTCCATATTCTTTAACTCTATTGTATGGGTACATATTAATTTGTTAGGGCAATGTATGTATCTACATGGCACAAAATCAGTGTCAATCATTCAAACTGTCACTGCTGTAGTGATCAGAGTGATGTTAAGCAGAAATGCAGAGGCCAACGTGGCACTTTCATGTGTCAAATGGGTCAGTTGCAACTGTCTCATGTTATTCTTGCCCCACTCAAGTCTGAGAAATTAGGTAAAAGGTAAAAATTGTGAATCAGTATGCATCCATTTTTCTGCTCTGGATCCAACATGACAGCTCATGTTTTTTTGTTTTTCTGTTGTTTTTTTTATTTGTTTGTTTGTTTTCTACATTTTACAAGGTTCATCCTATGTTATCCTAAATATGTTTGAACCTATCAAATATATAATATTTGACAAAATAACTTGAGCGGAAAATACAATATGCTAAAAGTTTAAATTCAGATTTTATTCAAAAATCTGGATGGAAAATCTTCAAGTCAACTTTTACCTGGCAACATAATAAATGTCACGGAGGCAACAAAATACAAACTACACGGAGGCTGCAACTTCACAGTTGAAAGGTAAAGTATTTGATGATCATATTTCATGATGCACCTGACAAAGGACCAAATTTGGGCTGAACAGCATACTTTGCAGCATATTATGGTCCACTACATATTATATCAGCAATCTGTTGAAAAAAAATGCCAATCTGAATTTAAAGAGCCCCTTGGCTGACACTGATCTCTGAGGATGCATAGACCAATTTTAGCAGCTTTACTCTCCCCCACATAAAGACATCTCTCTGTCACACACACGAGTTTACCATGAGCCTCAACACACACATCTAAAGACAGAGCCCTAAGCACTCAGGCTTTAACCAGCCAATAACACACCAGTACTCACACAGGCACATAAATATATAAAGAGATGCTCACACATATGCATGGGAAATAAATAGACAATATGCTGCTGAGCAAGAAAAAGAGGTAAACACACACACACACACACACACACACACAGGCATAGTAGAATATGTACTCCTGCCAGTCTTGGCTCACACTAAGGTTATGAAGAGAGAGGGGTGAGTGGGGTGTGGGGTGTAAGGTGCATAAATGCCTCTCTTGAATTGAATAGATCAAAGTAAGCGGGCCTGTTACACTACCTATTCTGATCTATTGTTAGAATGAAAATACTTGAAAATACATGTTAGGGTCTGCTACAAAAGATGAGAGAAGGAAAGAGGAAACAAAAGGACATAAAAATCCACAAAAAAAGCTCCAGAAAGGCAGATGGGAGAGAAGAGGATATGCTGGGCAGGTTAAATGTGGTGTGGGGATACACTGTAATGAAGATGTCTTGCCTTAGAAGCCTTAGAGCTCCTGTGAGAGCTGCAGACACAAACAGCAGGAGGATTAAATACAAACCTTAGACCTTTCTTCTGCTCCCTGTCCTCTGTCGCTGGTTTTATCACTTTGTGGTTCTTCTCGTTCTCCATGTATTTCTTTTCACACTTCCTTGGCTCTCCTGTTATGTTTTCAAATGCCCCCTTCAAAATACAAACAGCTAAGCTGCTCACTATCTAGCTTGTTTTCTGATGTACTTCTCTTTAATCTTCTTTTCTCTCTGTCTCCTAATGCAGCAATACCCACTCCCTTGAAGTTAAATGAACATGGCAGCATGCACGGATGCTGTGGCTTGGTGCTCTCTGAAATAATTACTGGTTGTGTTGATTTTGTGATGGCTTGTTTTAGACTGTGAAGTCAGAATATGTTTTAATTGCCTACAACTGCCACAAGGTCCTGAATCTGCCTTTGTTGCAATCACCACACATTTCAGTACAACAGAATACCAGCGGAGACAGATCACTGGGATCAGTTCGGGCTAGAAGAAAACACCGGCAGCAGTACTGTATGTAAATGTACGATCCCTTCAATGAGAAGAAGTCCACAATGCTTACACATATATAGTCTAGCTGTGGCCTTACAAGCCGCTCAGTATCAGAATTAAACCAAGTAGCCTAGTAGGTCACAGTTCGCAGGTGATCAAAACTTCATTCATTGAGACAGCAGAATCACAGCCACAGGACAGTGCAGTGAGTGAGCAGTGTGATTTCAACACCGAAGTCAACACCGTTCAGGATTTCCACCCCTGGATAAATAAAAAAGGTCAGAAATCTGTTAATGTGCTGTCACTTAGTTTTCACCTTTATTATCAACTACACATTTTACTCTTCTTCTTATCTTATATATTTGTCAGCCATACTGGTGGATATGCTGGTCAAGACTACAATACCCCAGGCTGCTTTTGATGCCAATAAGCAAACATTAGCAACAATGCTAACACTACTGTAGCTAACATGGTTTATGGTGAATATTTTCTCCTCCTAAACACTGATCACTAACTTAACTTAACTTGGAACATGATCCACTGTGCACTTTTAACCAATTTTATTACATACAGATAAAAATTCCTGTTACAATGACACAGTGATAATTTCATTTGGAGGAAGCACAGTGAAAAATTGAACAATTCATTAATGAATTGACTTATGTGTAAAATTAACTGGGGGGGGTACCTTCTGTGTAAGGGAGAAAGAAGAGGAATGCCCGAAAAGCTAATATCTCATGTCTGTCTAGTACAACACAGCAAGCAGTGCTTCATTACAATCAACTGATCACTGTGTGTGCTGCAACTGCAAGCAGGGCAATATGTAGTTCCTACATGAAACTGTGGCAGAGCAAATTAAATTCAATATTAATTCAATACTACAAATACTAATGGGAAAACAAGTCAAATATCATCTTGGCATTTGCAAAGGTGTGAGCAAACAGCATTCTGGTGATGGTTGACCACCGTTATCATCAAACATCAGCACAAGAGTCAGTGTGAGTGCGAGAGTGTGCGAGTGTGCACGAGTGTCCGAGAGTGTGTGTGTGTGTTATTCCTTGTCCCAGTATGACCTCTGTAACATGCATGTGGTGTAATCATTGTTTGGTTGTCTCACCAAAGCAAGGATCTAATTATATGTGTGAGCAAGTTCTCTTATCGAGTTTCTAAGAAATCTGAGCTCATAAAAACTTTGGTGGTCGTGGAGAACAGACCAATAGTCTTCTCCCCCAGGAGCTGTGATGCAAAACAGGCACT
The DNA here is from genome assembly GCA_021432705.1 of Caranx ignobilis. Classification (NCBI taxonomy): domain Eukaryota; kingdom Metazoa; phylum Chordata; class Actinopteri; order Carangiformes; family Carangidae; genus Caranx; species Caranx ignobilis. The sequence continues at coordinate 42,819,291 of MU270014.1, read as the reverse complement.
TGGCCAAAGACGCAAAAAAACAAACTTTTGTGGACACACACACGGACACAAACACGCACAGAAACATTTTTGATCAGAACAGCTTGTCTTCGTGACTAATACACAAGTCTTCATGGACCATTAACTTGCTCCAATTAAAACATGCAGCAATATGTTGTTTTCCTTGCAAGAGTTTTTGCATACTCCATCAGCCCTCTGGGATGACACCTTGAGTCTATTTCCTCGTCTTATCCCTCTGGTCATTCACATATGGTTGTGTGAAGTATTTCATTGCTTACAACATTCTTCCTTCAGAAAGAAGCTCCGGTTACTTTTACAAGCATTTTCAGGTATAGCAGGTATAACTGCATGTACATCCTGTGCCAGGTACAGGAAGCACTGGAAAAGAGGAAGAAAATGTCTGCTTTGTATTTACTAATTCTGAAGTAATTTGACATCATTTGCATCATTGAGAGACTGTGCATATTATTCTAACCTTTGGTTGATCTGAGAATGTGCAAATGTTAAAATCACTTAAAAATCAATCACCACTACATGGCAGGATTTCACATTAAACAGACATATCATTCATTAAAAATGCCTAGGATATCTTCAACAGTCCTGTGGGACAACATCATCAACCTGCTCCCTCTACTGATCCTCCTGTGTTTCACATATGCTTAGATGAAACTTGGCAAGGCTCTTGCAATATGCTCACACTGATGGTTTGAGATTGCATTTAAATTGCCCATATAGAGCAATATGGAGTCAGATTTCTGCACCAGCCCTTTGAGACATCTGCCTGGTGGCTTGTGTTGCTCATTTGTGACTTGATGTTTTACTTATTTATGTGTTTGTCGAGTAACATGTTAGGAACTTATCACGCAATTGAGAAGATTTGTCATTTAAGTTCATGCAATTTAAAGCAACACTGCGTAGTTTTTCTGAACACAGATAGCCTAAATATCGGACCGGTGTTGTAGAATTTTACAACTCCGCACCAGAATCTCACTCCCCTGGTCAGAGATATAGGGGGAGGCTGGATTTTGCTCAACATCAAGCTCAAGCCCAGTGCTTCTTTCACTCGCACACAAGTGCCCTGTGCTGGGACGCATGGCTGGCCAGCCTCCCCCCTCAGAGCTCTGGCGACACACAAAACTCTGTCTAGGCTCGTGTTTGATCACTTTCTCACTTTTTTTTCTTCACCTCCAACAAAACCCTCTTTACTTTTCTCCAACACCGGCTCCATCAACAAAGTCACATACTGTGCTTCCCCAGGGATGCTCGTAAAGTAGGTCGTACTCTTCACCTTCAAGGTAGATTTGGGGGGGGGGGGGGTCCTACCCACACAGGAAAGTTACTGTGCAGTGCAGTGCAGTGCAGTTGCAGCCAGTGCAACCCTGCTCAGGCTGCAGCGGCGGCACAGTCGAGAAAGGTCGAGAAACTACACAGTGTTACTTTAAAGGCAAATGCATCTATTTTCTTACGGGTAAGGTGGGTTTTTTAAAAATATCTTACATGGAGTCTAGCAAAATTTTAAATCTCACTTTTTTTTACTGCTTTAGGCCTGGTCAGCAGTATACTTCAACCAGGAATGCTTCTTTTAAACCAGATCAGATCGGACATAAGCATCTGCATATACAAAAGGACTCGTATTCCTATAGTCACCACTCAGGAGCTCACAAGAATGTATGTGACCTAATTTTTTGTCCTGAATCTGACCATTATTTTAGTCACTGTCTAAAATATCACTCACTATGCTGTTCATTATCCGTCATGATTATGATCTGTCTGATGATTGGAAATACAAATTACAACAGACAAGGCTTGATGCCACTTTGCTGCTGTTAAAACTCTTATCGTTTGATCTTCTGAATCATATTTATAACTTAAGAGTTCAATAAGGCTTTTTTTTTGTTTTGTTTTTGTAAATTTCAAAAAAAGTCAAAATGTTTAAATAAAGTAAACTTTAATTCAGCAGTTATTCTGAAATGCAATATGATATGTACTGCATTATTATATTATATTATATTATATTATGTTATGTTATACTATATAATAACTACTACTACTACTATTATTATTATTATTTTCATTATTTTTAAGAACAGATAAGTTAAGTTATTCAGTCTGTAAATGAACTGCATGTTTGAACATACTGTATATACAGATTGGCTTGCACGTGCTTGTGCCCATATGTCTTCCACTGAATGTGCTAATGTCAAATGTGCTCCTGCCCCTTTGCAACTTTTTGTGGTTGTTTGCTACTTACAATGACATGAAAACAAGTAGTGTTGGAGCTTATTCTGATAGATGTTTAGGCCAAAAACTAGCATCTGCACTTATCAGTATAGTGTCGTAATTATTTCATCAAACTATATGCTAGCAATTTTCAAGGTTGTTAAAGGAATATGGAACAGAGAAGATCACAGCATGCAGTCCAAAGCCATAGGAAGACATGAACCTGTGTGGATGTGTGTGTGTGTGTGTGAGGGGGAGAGAGAGATCATGTGCAATGTAATCTATCTGAGAGAGACAGGTCTGGGGATTTACTCCACACAGAGCTTAGCTCTGCAGGGGGTTTGAGGGCCGTACCAACACACACACACACACACACACCCTGCAGCATCACTGGCCATGATGAAAGAGGCAATTTGAAGTTACAGTATAATTTTTTCTGTATAACTCAATATGCAACAGGAAACTGGACAGAGGAGAGAATATATTTGTCCAAACAAGCATAAATAGCGGGTCAAAGGAGGAAAGAGAGAGAGAAAACACGAACAGAGAGATAGACTTATAATTTTGCTAAAAATGTTTTTATGGACACTTCTTCAATTTACAGACTACAACTTCATTCTTCATGACGAATAGCTGTGAAACTGTGAAATACTTCACAGCATGACTTCCACTAGCTACTTTATCATGCTAATGTTGTCTGAATCCTTTTCTATACATTACAGATTCAGCACTACAATGAAATGCAGCAAACTTACACTGGAGTCAGTGGGGATCTGATATATGTGATATATGTACAGGAAAATAGAACAGAGAGATAAACAGTGCAGGGGGCAAATTGTATCTAGTAATGCAAGTATACAGACAAAGTAATGAGCAGAAAACTGTAGTGTGAACTTCATTAGTAAAATTTAAATATTTGCAGGGTTTATTTTTCTGTTTGTCCAATGTCTTCAAATCTAAATACAACACACGTTAGTGTTATTAGCGGTGCTCTAGTTGAGGACAAGTGTTCAAAATTCAAAGGTCAAGTCAAGAGCATGCAAAACATTCAAGCGGATGCAGGAAACAACATCCCTGATCGATGGCATGACAGTTGTTACCAACAGGTCCAAAACAACAGCTGAAGGTTTTAATAACTGTAGGTGCAATTGTAAGAGGCTAAATAAATTGGTGAAAAAAATAAATCCAAGTCTAAGTGTTATGAGTTTCAGTAATACTCATAACACTTAGACTTGCTTCTGACAAAACCACACTTCCATATATAAGCAGAATGTGCTACTAGAGGCAGAGCTGAAACAGATATCTGGTTAAAGGGTCATTTCCTTGGTCAGATCATTAAATTTCCAGGTGCCCAGGAACACCTGGCTGGGGGTGAACAATGGGTGGTCCCACATCAGCTATTATTATTGCAAATGCTGTGTTACAGCTGGTTGGGGTAGTAAAGGGCAGATCCCACATCAGACCATTAATGCCTCCTGTAGAGTTGAACCACACAGAGGGGGGAGGGAGTAAGCTAGTGAAGCACACAGACAAGATGATAGCTCTTGAAACCTCTTCTCTGTCTGTATCTCTCTCTTCTGTCCTGTCCACTCATCTCCTCTGACCTCTACTGCCTGCTTTTCAGCATGCCAGCAAAAAACACATGGCCTCTAAGCCACATTTACATTCACATATTAATGGATGGATGGCTGGTTTACAAGGTTCCTTACAATAATAAATCCACCATGTGAATGTACAGTTCCACCTTTTGTCAGTGTGACTGAACCTTGTGATCCCAAAATATAACAAGTAAAAAAGGAAAGGTCAGCACAGACTCAATCTAAGAAAAGCAGGAATGAACCAATATTCATACCAAGGAGTATATTGTGTTACATCTTTTTGTGAAAATTATTGACATACCCCCACCAGATATTAATATTTTAATTCAAACACACAGGCAATCTAAATGGATTCCCCACTAATTTGACTCACCGGATTCAGTAATTCATGAAATGAATAACAGTCAAATTGCTGTGAAGAAGAAGACACTCACAACGGGAACACAGCAGGACAGAAGGGAAGAACAAATCACAGATACTACGTATATTATATCAAGCTGAAGGTCTGGGCCCACTTTAGCTTTTACAAGGCTCAGGGCACAAATACCATCGATAAAGGCAATGTGACATAAAGGTCCCACACACAAGCAAACGGTGCCAGAGCAGGCAGTGTGTGCAGTGATGCTGCGCTGCACACACTCACACACTTCAACTACTCAGTGCTGTGTCAACAGTCAGGCTCTTTTTCTTCTGGTGGAGACAGCAGCTCTTTGACTTTCACAAACTGACACCAATGGTTTCATGACAACAAGCAGCCTGTTAATGAGACAGAACATACACACAGATACACAAATGCACTGCATTTATTAATCTTTGCATTTTGTTGTTATTCCTTATTGTACATCAATACAAATTTTGGAATTTGTACTTTATGCTCATGCATAAGCATAAAGTACAATGTTTGTCTTCACCTGATATCAGGATGTTTTGAGGGTAACAGTTTTGCAATGTATCAAACACTCACTAATATGGTTATCGGGAGCAACGTATTGTATTGTGGGTTAATCTTTAATTCCCACTTCTTGTTCAGCTCAGAATTAGCCACGGATGATATGAAAGCTCTTACAGTGATTAGTGGGGGTCAATGAATATGCCCATGTGGAAGTATGAGTGACTCATGATACAGATGGAGAGAGAAAGTGGGAGAAAGAAAAAGGATGGGGGGTGGGGGGGTGAAAGAGAGAGACATCAATCTTCTCTATGCCCCCTGTGGTCTGGGGTACCTGTCCTGTTTCTGACATCAACAAAGCCAAAGCCTTCTGGGTAGTAATCAATCAGTCACACTCCGACAAGCTGGCGGAACTGAATGGTCCGTGTGTGTGTGTGTGTGTGTGTGTGTGTGTGTGTTCAAGTGGGCACAGTAGACAAGGAAAGGATGAGTAGAAAGAGAGATAATGGAGTGTGGAGGGTGGGTAGAAAAAAGAAAGAATGGCAAGTGGAATGTGAAGGAAGAGAAACTGACAGATGAATGTAATAGAATAATGAAGTGGGTAAATGACTGAGGAAACAGTGAGAAAAAAGGAACAGGAAAGAAATGGAGAGGGAGGAGGAAAAGAAAAGGTACAGACTGACTGAAAATAGCCATGTTTTTACACATTAAAGTCACACATCTACTCATGGCTTCCTGAACAGCCCTACTACCATTAACCTACTGTGCAGTAGAAGCAGTGATGAAAAAACACTCCACTGTCTCTGTTTCACCGCCCAATTAACCATAAGTGCAATCAGGCACAATGTATTGCCAAAGTGAAATATACTAGGAATTTACCACAGATTTCATTTATGAACAACAAATCATGTGTCTTTAGTCAATGACAAATTACAAATGCTCAGTGGTTAGACAACATTTGTTTCATTTTCAGAAATACTACTAAAATAGTAATAGCAAGGTTAAGAGATCTGAGAATTGCTTTGGCCGTTAACCACAACCGTGTTTACTTCATATTTCTCTGTGAGCAAATGAAGGAAAAACGGTAATCACAATGACAGACTGTGCCCAAAATACCATTACTCACGATGCATCATTAGAAACACCATCTAATACTAGTGATTATTCATGCCCAGCCAGCACCCATGGTTCACCCACACAGGTGCTTCTACTTATTTTGCCTGAATAAACCTCTTCTTAGATGTATGTATATACACATAACTTGCCTGTTAGTTATGGTTCAATAACTATTAACACAGAATAACAGCCTTTACATCTGAGTTCAACAGTAATAATGGCAGTGTTATGTTCATTTAGCCGAGTCATGATAGTGACTGCATGTAAAAAACCAGGAGTCGGTAATTCAACCACTTTTTCCTGCCATGACATTAAAATACCTTGAATGAAAAAAGGCCAATTAGAACATTCTGTGTGGTGACCGAGCTTCAGCCTGATAAAAGATCTAATTAGCCATGAGTGAAAACACACGTGAATGTGTGTCGGCGTTTTAAACCTGCATTTTGAGCTGACCTCCCAAAGTGTTTCTCAGAGCAGTTAGAGGCTGTTCACAATTTCATGTAAAGTGTTTCCTAAGCTCTTTGAAACAATTACAGCTTCATTAGTACCAAGCAGTTCACTTACTTCACCATGTAAACATGATGAAACGTGTCATTCAAAGTATTAGATATGTTGTCCATTTTTCATATTACTTGTTTTACTCGCAAGTTAGAATCAACTGCCCCGTTAAAGAATTCCCAAAACTATCTATCTCAATATAAGACATATTTGTTGTCTAAAGCAAACTTGTCAAGTATCTGCCGTTGTCTCTGATATGTTTTTTCCTTATTAGAATTTTGTCTTGTAAGAATGCGATCAATATGTCTTGCGGTATAGAGAGACCAATAAAAATAGCTATAACTGTAAATGTAAAAGTTTGTGTCCAGTTCAAAAGATTCAAAGAAAAATATCTTGAAAGGTTGTTAAAGATTAATAGCGTTGTGGTCCGTTAAGAAATGTCACTTTAGATGTTTTCTGACGTCTCCTTAAAGCTCCTTAGTCATCTCCCACTGGGACATCGGACCTCCCAACGTGGCACAACAATAAACTGGTCCTCGTAAATCACCAACGATCTATATTGAATTAGCTCTGCAGCCAGATCAAATCTAGCATAATTGGTTAAATGCATTATGTTGATTAATCAGATCCGCCTGCTGTAATGAAGTAACAAGCAGTACAAGAGTAGATCTTTGTTTTTCCTTCTTTGCTCATTCATACTTAGAAATCTTTATAAATGACCTGACAAATAAGGGTAGGTTTCTTCCTCCTTTTACTGTCAGTCTCTCACTCAGCTTCTGTTTTCTAATTGCTCTTCCATTCTGTATCTCAGGCCTCTGGTAAAAGCTCTTTCTACCACCACCCCCTTCTATCTCATTATCTTCCTCTCTATCTTCTGATGCATAGGCTTTTAGGAAAGAAAAACTTTGCGAAGCAACAAAACTGTCCATTCTAATGAAGAAAATCACATTCTTCTGCTCTCTAATCACAACCAGTCCATCAGTGAATGCTCCTCACATGTCGCCTGTACTAAAAGGAATGCTGCTGTGCTCAGAACAATGCCATAATTACTGAGCGCATTTTAGAGAAAGCGCCACCAAATCTTTCATACCAAAGACGTTCAATGAATTTGTGTCACAGAGGAGGAAACTCTTTACAACTGTCAAGTACTTCTTCAGCAAAAAAACTTGTGATAATAGCCAAAACCTTCCCACTGGTTTCATATTAATTCTCATGACAGTATGCATTTATACAACACAGTATGAGATAGCGCTGCTGCTGACCATTGTGTTTATACTCATTCAAACTGTCTGCTGAGTTGTGTTGTTGTGAATGATTATGTCAAAGTTTGTGGTTATGTGAGAAAAGAGACAAGTTGACATTTCAGTCAGAGTTTACTTGTAAAATTTTGTTCTGGTTTTACGATCCACTCATTATGGTGATTATGGTTAATCTTAGGGCTGGCCAATTAATCGGAAAATAATCGAAACCGAGATTTAGAGCCTCAAACCGACGTAATCCTGTCGGTGTCAATTATCATTATCAAGACGCACACAAGCTAACGTGTCCTGGTTTGTTTATAATTTCCTCTCCTTCTGTGTGTCGACGACAGTGACAACAGTCTGAAATCAGTCATTTATCGTAATCAAGGTAAAAAGTTCAATTAATCGTGATTCTGATTTTTGCCATTATCACTCAGCCTGAGTTAATATGGTGAAATTTGGATCTAATGAATTTAAAATGACTTGTTTCTAAGTAATGGACAATAACTCACAATGGATATTTGATATTCTGATTGCCATGTTAAGTCTAAGTCAAACTAAATAATACCAATGACAGCTCAGCTTCACCCCACACAGTATCTTCCTCACACATCTCCCTAACCATCATCCCCTCAACTCCACTGTGTCCCTTTGGGAAGGCTTTTAGCGTTCATTCCTGGCTTTCTCCAGTGGTTGTCCAGAGCGGTGAGTCAAATTACTGTGCCGCAGTCAATATCTTATTCCCCAACCCCTCCTGTAATCCTGTCCAAAGGGGGCTTTAGTCTCCAAACCCAGCAACTGACTGCTAACTGCTTGGTAAGACTGTATCTATAAGATGTGGTTTGGGGCTTATTTTTCATTACAGAGTCAGTTTAAATGTCACATGGAGGAAATCATAAAATGAAGAGGTTACATCAAGAGCTGCAGGTCACTGGTGCTTCAGTTTTCAGTTTTGGCGGATTGTAAATGGCCAACAAATCATCAAGATAAACCACAGCTTTTACTCTGCTGTCTTGTTGTTTGATAAAACGGCATTGCTTTTCTGAGGCCAAGCTGTGGTGCTGTAAGTATCTATGACTTTGAGCCTCCAGTGATACAACTTTTTCGTCTTGGAATGAATGAAAATCAGCCTCAACCGCTGACAAGTGGCTGGAAAAGTGTGTGTTTCCCAGCAGCGTTAGTAATGGGAGCAGTTGGGGTAGCAGCTATTTGGATTCCAGAGAGGACCAATTGGTTGGTTCATGAGCCAGTACTTTGGCAATGCCATAAGTCCTGGCTTCCAGCTGCAGATTGCAAAACTAAATTGAATAGATGGTCAAGCATGATATGAAAACATACATGCTCTGTCATGCATTTCATGTGGGTGGTGAACACAGCTATGTATGTCTTTATGTTCTCTGAAGGGGTCACTATTCTCAGCACTTCTGAAAACCCCTGCCTCCGGATATTATTAAATATCATTGTAAAAACTGTGATGACATAATAATATGGCAAAATTGACAGAATGTACAAAACTCAGGGTAAATGTTTGCATCGGTACAGCAAGTCATTTCCTGTAGCTTTATTTATTCAATTGCATCTAAATAAGATAAATCTGTCCTCATCCATGACCTCAACAAGTGTGTTACAGCATTATAATGATACATTTGAATAGATATTTGTCATGGAACATCAAGTTTGTGATACCAGTCTGGGACAAATGGGAAAGGAAGTGGCTGAGTGGCTGGCTGGCTGGCTGGCTGGCTGGCTGTGGATACCCCACAGCTGCAGCTGCAGTTACCAAAATGGTTAGTCTGAGAAGTTTACATTCTTGCTACAGTCATCTTAGTTGCAATGGCTTCATTAAACCACACTCCATGTGTCTCCAAAATCCTCAACCACTGCTGCAGCATAACCCACTGCTGTTCATCCCTCTGCCCAGTTTGTTCCCCTTACATGATTTGAGTCTGTCAATCAATAAGAATACTAGTTAATGTAGCTGCTACAGATTATTGGCCTATCTCCCCTAAAATCACAATAAAGAAACAAACTGCTTCATGAGGCCAAGACACTGGAGCCAAATGTGTCTGTCTGTGCATTAACGTAAGTACTCCATGTATGTGTGTATGTGTATGTATACATTTGCTAGCACAACACCCATATTGTACATGCACTATATGCAGTGCAATAGAATAGGCTCTATGCCCCTATTATGCCCCATATGCCCACAGCATCAGTGTATAATTTGTCCACGTTCTCCATTTTGACACATTTTTCTTCAGAGTCACAAACACACCCCAAGTGGCCCCGATGCCAGTGATGATATGAGCTGTCAAACTCAGTCAGTTCCTGCTCTTGTTAGCTGAATACATGTTGTAGTCGGCAAATGACGACAGAAGTATAGTGTGTATAGTGTACTGCAAGTTGATATTTTCACATAAATTAACTGTAAAATATAGCTGATTGTAAATTTACAACATACGTCTTTATTCAGTCAACATTTCCTCGGTGTTTGGCTCAGCAGACATGGTGCAAGACATGCCAAGATTTTAACTGACATCTGTTGTTTATTTCAATCTTGTGTTTATCATATTTTTATGCATCATTTTCCTTGATCATGACTCAATCATTTTCATGTTTTTTTTTTTGTTTGTTTTTTTTTTTAATTCTACTGGATCAGCCGGTCACAACAAGGACAATTTGCAAGTGTTAACTGCCAAACAATCACTTTTTTAGCTTTCTCTCTCAGGTGTTTAAGACAGAAGTGTGAACTTGACGTTTATTACAAAAGGAGCATTCCTCTGACAAAAACTGGCTCTTTGACATTTCTTAACTGGTAACACAGACAAAACAGCTTGAATATAAACCAACAGCTTTACTGGTTTGGTCATCTGTATCATTTCCAAAAACAGTTCTAAATCCCAAGTGTATCATTAAGTTAGCAAAACAGATACTATATTTGTTTCAGGAGTTGATGGAGTTGACGGAGAACTTCAATAAGTGCTAATTTTCCACATCTCGTACCTGGCCCTAATGCAATCAGTCAGTACAGGATTAACATCAGTGCTCCTTTGCATTCAACATGCACAGAGATGTTTGACCTTATCAGAGCATGTACACAGGGTCACTGACCGTGAATGATCATACAGAGAGCTCTTGTATTCATTTCAAGCTGTGTAGTTTTGGAATACAGGATGTCTACTGCTGCTGCCATTGACAGACAGGAAAACTGAAGCACCTGGTCTACTTTGCTGGGCACGAGGTAGACATGCATGACCAAAAAGTCTAACAGTACTACCACACAAAAACTGCAAAAAAACTGCCAAAAAAAAAAAAAAAAAAAGTAATTAGAAAAGTATTACAAAGTCTGTCTGCATGGACATTTGTCAGTTTTCAGTTTGTTGTTTCATATTTTCATTATTTAATCAATCATGCCACACTATTTAAGATGAAGGCTGCAAACTTGATCAGCATTCATCTCATCTCCGTCACATGAGCAGCCAAAAATCACCAGGAGGAGAGAAATGAAAAACATTTCAAACAAAAACACCATCTGCCAAAAAATCAAAGTTTACAAAGTGCATTGTTGTGACACTGATGTAAATCATTAAGCTGCTCGTGTCAGTACTTCTGCCTTCTTAATTATGGTCACAAAGGCAGTGTTTTAATCCTAAAATCAACCTCACGCATGATTGCACAAGTACATACACATACGGACATTCGCAGATGAAATCCAAGAGCAGATGGAAGAAAGAAAAAATAATACTGATTGCTGACAGCAAAATTAAATAATCAGAGAGGTTGAAGAGAAAATCACATCCTCCACATTGCTTGGATGTGAAATAATGAAATTCACTTGACCTTCAATCTGTTTGGTGCCTTCCAGCCCTCGGTGCCATCTCTGTCCATCAATCTCACATGGAGAGACAGAGAAATTGATTAACTTCATATTTCTTTTCAAGTACATGTTGCTTTGTGTTTCCACAGGAACATTATTAACTGGCTCAAGCTTCCCTCAAGCTTCAGAAAAGGACAGTAAAGTCGCATTTCACTGAGGGAGGGACATAGAATTGGAAATCAGATCAACACTTTGCAGGTATCACGCACGTCCTCGGGTAATGCATGTTTTATTTGCAGAATGCTTCCTCTTGTCTTCGCATTACAGATGCAAAGGACACTGACATTCACTCTCATTATCACAGAGGGCAAAGGGCTTTTCCCTTCGTTCCATGTACAGGTTGAGATATCTGATGTTTTATATTGTCCTTTACCCTCGAGTGTCTGCCCTTGCTGGTTCCTCTAACTCCTACTCATATTCTGTATTTCTATCCATAAAGCTCTCTCATCCTATGATCTGAAACCAAACCATGCATCCACACTCTCACAGCGGCATCCACGCTACGCTGACACACACTCACCTCTCTGCTGTTTATCATTAATTAATATGATTTGTTCTCCCACCTGTTTTCATCATTTCTATTATTCAAACACTCTTCTGAGCATCCCTCAGCAAACAGCACAACTGTTGTTTGTTGTTTTGACTCCCAGCGTACGCTAAAGTGAACTTGGGTTTCTCACGGAAGAGTCCCATCTGTCACACAACTTGAAAGAGCTTTTCTCACCACAATGGCAGATGAAAGTCATGCTGAAATGGGAATTCGTATACGCTAAACCTCTAAACACACATGCACACAGGCATGTTCAGAAATGAGACGTTTGACTATACTGTGAGGAACCCACAGCAAAAGTGAGGGCACACTAGTCACTGATCTTGAGTCTTTAAAAGGTTCTCAAGATATTCAAAACAAACAGTAATCAGGAAATGATAATCAGGATACTATTTTTGTTTTTATTTTGTCACAGCCCTTGTGCAATTTGTTTGAGGAGATGCTTTGATAATGACATTGAGATGAACACTGAAGCCTGTGCAAATGAAATCAGACCTCTATTCTTTAACGACAATCTCCTGATGAAGACAGACACACACAGGAGACCGGGGGGGGGGGGGGGGTGATGAAGTGTGGAATACAGACCAACTCTCATGATGCAGGGCTCATGGTCAGAGAGAAAGAGAGAGGGGGAGAGTGATAGAGAAAAAAACAGAGATGTAATGAGTAAAATAAGGAACATTTTTCAAATGTCATTCTCAATTTCAATTAACTAAATGACATCCCAAAAATCACCTCTATTAAAGTTGGAGGGGAAAAAAATCAAGTTTTACTAAGTTGAAAGAGAGAGATTAAACAAACAACTCTGAGTACCTGGTTTGACTGAGTGAGGCTTTAAAGCTTTTTGTTGTGGATCTTATCTTAATTTTCTGAGATTAACTGAGCAAATCATGAAAAGAATTGGGGGGTGGGGGTGGGGGGTGTATCAGGTTCATCAGCCAAATTTTCAGAAACAACAGGTGTTTGGAGGAAGTAAAACATTTAGCAGCAGATAAAATAGGTAAGTAAATTGCTTTTGCTATCATTTGTAATATAAAAGTTGAATATCATGGTGATCGGCACTGATCTGGTCATCAGCAACTTTCAACAGATTACATTTTTCAGTAATGTTCAGAGCTCTGACTCGTAATGACAGAGAGCAACAGTTTTGATTATCATGTAGATTTGTTTGTCTGTTGTTGTATTACGATCTTCAACCCCACTCCGACAAACAGAATGTCTCTCCCACTAAATTTCAGTTTTGCATGATTTGCCATGATCAAGACTCCTAGCTGCTACATCTGCGCAAAAATGAGTCTTGATAATGACAGCAAGATGAACGTAGCAAAATGTGGAAATGAAATCAGGCGTCTATTCTTGAACTACAATGCCCTGACAGGGAAAGACAGAACGGGAGGAGGAAGTAGAGGGAGGTCAGGGGGGAGAAGGTGCACAGGTAAATTAGATTGAAAGGGAGAAAGAACACCAGGCAGCAGAATGTGGAAGAAATGGAAATAAATCAAAAGTGTGAAAAAGAAATGATATACTGTGGCAAGGTGGAGAAAAGAGCAGAGCAGAGGGAGGCAGTGGGAGAGAGAGGGCGGTAAAGGAGCTCTGAAGAGGAAATCAGTTGCTTTCTAATGGGCGCTGATTACATCTCCTCCTAAATGTCAAGTACATTTCCATTTAAAGTGCCTTGCTGCTTAAAAAGGCATGAAGAGAGGCACACCCAGACTACACACACATACGTGTGAGCTGATGTGAGGCACACAGCCCACAGCTGCACAGGCACATACAAAGATGCAAATACATCTAAGCAACCAACACAGGCAGTTGATTCAATATTTGAGGAGACTGTGACGGTGTGTGCATGTGTTTGTATCAACGCATGATATTTCTCCAAACCATTCTCTTTGCATGGCCATGAATCACGGCAAAGTGACTCAGCAGCCAAACAACACCTTAGTCTCATCAATAAAATCCACACACGCACGCACGCACACTTCTTTATCCTTCATTTCAACCCGCCCTCAAATCTGCTCTGGACCAATGAGGCATGTCCTCCCACTGGGGTTCAGTAATGACTGCCAATCAGGATCACCGTCGCTGTGCCCAACAGCGAGGACCAGGAAGACAGATGAGTGGCCCCGAGGCCGCCGCTGCACTGGAGCGAACAGAGCTTAGGGATAGATTCAATATGTCACAATAACACACACACACACACGGTCCAACACTCCTGCACGCGGGAAGGAAAACCTGGTGTGAGAGAACACATTCTGGCAGCTTCATGCCGACGTCCAGATACAGACAGCCATCCTTTCTCATCTTCTCTCTTGCATATGCACTATAGGAAGCTCAGAAATGCCACATAAAGACAAGAAAGTAGAGCACTGCAAAAGCTAGAGGTTTCAAATACATTACATCTCAAGTAATATTACTGACTACATTTGCAAATCAATTTCATTTCTTTGTGCTGTGTAGCATGGCAAAACCCATGATTTTCACTAAATGAAAACGGTTTGTCCTCAGCGGTCTCCCTCATAGGTAAACATTATGTAGTCCAGCTTCACATCACAAGTCACAACCACACAGTACTGAAAGACCTTCAGTGTTTCAAACACACGATTGCACACCTTTATCTACTTTATGCTTGTCATCCAAATCCATGAAAAGCCGTTTTGCTCAGCATTTAAACCCTGGATAGCACATCCCTTGGCAGGAAAAAAAGCAGACCTGCAGAGTCTCAATCACAAATATCAGTCAACAGGTATCTGCGAAATCAATAGGCAGCAGCTACCACACAACAGCATGTCCAGTGCAAACACAGAATGATAACAGCCACGAGGAAAAAAAAAAACATACAGTAAGGTAGACTTACCTTATTTGACTTTTGCTTTGTGAAAACAAAGTGGTCCGTATCCATAACGTCCAGCTGGGAAAGTTATTTTCCTAGTTTGCTGGCTCTCTTTTCCATCTCAGCCATGGATGTATTATATTAACTCTTCTTCCTATACTAGATCCATCATCTCAGCCATGGATGTATTATATTAACTCTTCTTCCTATACTAGATCCATGATCTCAGCCCTCCTAGTGGCTGCTAGCTAACCACTGCAGCCGGTAGCGGTAGCAGGAGCAGCAGCACCGTAAACCAACCCTTAAAAGTCGTTAAAGTTAGAGTCTGGAGGTCTGTTCATTGCGTTTGTAAACAAAACAGTCAAACTGGTCCCGTCCTCTCGGGCTCGACTGTGCAGCCTCCTGCAGCAGCAGCACCTGTCAGGACTGGAACGAAAAGGAAATACTGTTGAAGTGAAGCGCTGGAGCCGCGGGCCGATACCTGGCTGTCACCTGGCCTTCACCGGTAACGGGAGCCTCGTGGTGAGCTGGGGAGCAGGTGCTAACGGCGGATGATAACCGCTACCGCTAGCGGAAGTTAGCGATGCGCTAGCGGGTGTTATCCGTGGCGGATAACATCCGCCGCTACCACTTGCTTGCATCCGGGTCAGATAGTTGGGCTAGCAGCCCTCCTACTCGTGCTGCACGGAGCTTCACCTGCTCTGTCGTTGGCTGGAGAGAAAACTCCGACTCTCCGCCCAGAAACGAACAACAAAGAGGTGATGATTAAGCCGGATTTCATTTGTATAAATCCAGCGTTTATTTTTGAGCAAAAACCTCCAGACTCTACCTTTAACTTCATATAAAACTAAAAGATTATATGAACATACTCTGCTCTATAATAACACAACGAACCTGCCTCACAGATTCAGAGTTTCTTATTCAGATTAAATCCTTGGATGAAAACGTGTTTACCGCGTCAAACCATGTTCACCTCTTCATCAATTTCACCTGTTGACTCCTGCAGGGACGCAGGTGAGGGTGCGATACCATGTCTGACCACATACGGAGGTTAACATGGGTCCGCCGTCACAACTGAGAGGGGCGCTGTTTCACTCATTTTAGGAAACTGGTGACTCAGTGGTAGCTGTTTTTAGAGAGTGAAAGACTCCTTGACTTGGATCTGTCATCCAAAAGATATGCTGATATGTTGTTGAATATCTTTTCTATTTCTAAACTATAAAAGTCAATTTCAGTCTTCTGTCTATATGTACAGTATGCAGGCCCACAGTAAGATATAATGTAACGCTCAATAGGCCTATCTCAGATGATTATTGTATGTAAATAATGAGCAACAGTAGCTATTATGGTTATACAAGTATCAGCTATAGAACCACAAAGATCTTCTTTAGTAATAAATTATTATCATAATGATGAGCAAAAGCCACAGTATATCAGTTACACTCTTTCTGATGTTAGATGCACATAATGATTTGACCTGTGTGCTGTGCAACTATTCATAGAGTTATGTGGCATTGGCAGTTTTAAACATACTTAAGGGAATTACCTGAGACAAATTGCTTCTTATTTTCACCTCTGTTGGCATACTGCAGAAAGTAAAAGCTCACACCTTGAGGATAAAAATATGCATTAGTTTCAAAATGAAGATTACAGATCTCGAATGGTCAGAAAGGTCAGTTCTACAACCATCATCTGAAAAACAGGCTTTTATGACTTTTATGTTATAAAATCTACTGTTTGATATTGGCTGGTTCCAGAAAGTTGTAAAAGTGCACACACACATTAACCATCTCCACTCGCCCTGCAGTGTCTTGTACAAGGATTTTAATCTCCCAGCAGTCCAGTGAGGATGCTCAGTGGCTGTCTACAGTTCTAGTTGTTCTATGCAGCTCTACTGAATAGTTGAACATCTTAACAAGCTGCACTTTCCATGTACTCTATACACAACAAACCTATTTTAAAAGCTCAAGTCTCAAGAGAACGAATACTTGTCTGGTAAATCTATGCTTCAAACAACTTCAAATCTGACAAGTCTCAAAACACGAGGTACCACCCCGCCATGCCCTTGTGCACTACATTAAGGAAAGAATTACCCGCAGCAGCTCCAGGACTAAAGGTGGTTAGAGGCAGGGAGGAGTTGCCACTGGATGGTAACCCTGTCTCGCTCTTCTCACTGTATCTAAATGAAGCCTCGCTGTCTCCTCTGCCCTTGTCAGCACTTGTTAACCTCCACATTGATTCTTCTGCACTACTGTACATCTCCTTTAATTAAAGACACCGGCTAATCTGGTTTTCCACTGAGCTGTATTTGCGAGTGTGTAGCTGTCATGTCAAGATGATTGTGGCTAAATATAGCACTTTACATTTACATGTATTGACGAGATGAGTTTTAAGGTCAGCGGAGGATTGAATAAAACTAGTTTGACCTCTGGTGAGTTTCTCCGATGACTTTCACTTCTAATAGAGAAATACTTTGCGTGTGCAATGACCTGGGCTCGATCATGGTGGGAAAAGGCCATTGGCATGTAAACCATAATTACAGCAAGGTAAAAGGTGAGTGATGATTGGAATATTTTAAAATTCACCATCTGTGTCACAAAACCCCTACGTCTATCCCCAAACCTGAGCAAGAGCAGAATTTAATACAAGACCTTAGGGTATAACACAAAAAATAATTTTTAAAATAAACTCTACATCTACAAAGAAAACACCAAATACAAAACTGTTGTTACATCTTCAAACTCAGCAGTTGCTGGTATCAAGGCATTAAAATGCATGTGTCCTGTGAAACGGGTTGAAATCAATAAAAGCCAACTATAATGTGTGATGTGCTGAAACCTGTTTGCAATAAAACCTTTATTTTCAACAATACATCACCACCTCAAGAGTTTAAGACACAAGAGTTACAGGGATTTGGGCTTTGTCTTGAAATAAAATATTAACAGTTGAAATGTTGTGCCTCTATAAGACTATGATTATCCTGGAATATGAATATTAACTTCATGCCTAATTGGGCCCAAAAAAATTGTGTGTTTCCTAACAACATATTTGGACAACACATGCCCAAACAATTATCTCCTGGAAACAAACTGCAGCTCCAGCAGCTGCTACGTATTTGCATGTGTTTCATGTATTAGAGTCCCACTGTAACCAGTAAAAACACTGATCAGCTTACCTCTATTTTACAATTATCAGGAGATCTCTCAGGGACAGCTTCAAGGTTTGGCAGAGCTAATTAGATTTAATAATGGCTCAGCAGCAGAGACAGAGTGCTTTAGTAAATGGGATAATAAAAATCCTTCCTTTTGGATGCTTGGGCACAAAGACAATATAAATAGCCATCATGAGGGGACAGTGTAAGGACACAGTACAATATGTCTTCATCCCACACAAGACATGTGTAAGTGACGGTGCTTGGTGCTCAGTGAGAGATGAGAACAGAAGAGAAAAAAGGGCCCATTTGAGCATCGATCACTTTTATGCCCCTGGTCTGTTTGCATATTTTAGACCTATAAACAACATGAATGATGTGCCGTGTAATGCACCATAATCGAGATTTATTCAATCTAGGGTGGAGGAGGTGGTGGGAGGAGATGTTCACAATCCCAGAATCAGGAGGGGTTGTTGTGGCGGTGTGTGTACTTGAGTGTGTGCGTGTGTGCACTGTGATTTATTTGATTTAATTAGATCGCAGATGTAAAACAGCTCCCAGGGAAAAAAAAAAAAGGTAAAGACGAGTACCAAGGGAGGCATAAATAACACCAGGCTCTTCCCTCCTTCCCCTCTGCCTTTCTTTCCACTTTTGCCTCCTGTTTTCTTTCTACTCTCTGATCTTTCCTCTGCCTTAGCTCTTGTTTTTTCTCCATCTTCCACTATAGCCTCTTTTTCATTCATTAATTCATTCATTTTTTGCTTTCTTCTGTCTCCACTATGCTTTGTATCTTAACATATTTTTTCTGTCCTCCTCTCCCCATCCCCCCCATCCCCCCACCCTCCACCCCCTGTCTCCCCCTGCTCTCCTCCCAGCTGAATAACGATAGGGGGTAAACACCTCATTAGGCTAAAAGGCCCACAGGAGCAATCAGAGACATCGTTCTCTATCGAACCTGTTACTCCGAACGTTTACGACGACATTTTGAGCAGCTAGACAAGAGGAAGTGGGTATGACCATGGGGGGTTATTAATTGGAAAGGTTACATCCAATCAGACATGACCAAACAGAAAGATAACAGCAAGATGTGTGGTGCAGTGTCATCTGTGCATTGTCTGCTTATGCTTGAACACTTCTTGCTGCTCCCTGTCTATTTGCTTTAACAATAGAGAACACACACATATTCACACATGGCTGTGAATTTCTATCTGATTTATGGTTGCTGATCAGTGAAGAAAAGGAGCATAAATCTAACACTTTCTAGTGGTAACAGCCAGTAAAATGGTTTATCTGACACTTTGGACCACCTGCATCAAATCATCACCATCTTTACTCTTCTGACACCACGTGCTCAGGAACGTACCTCACTTAACCTCTCAGCTGCTTTCATATACCCTGCTCTCTCTTAAAGCAACTCTCTCACCCTTTTCAAGCTGTGTTTTTAACTTTCAAACTTGACTTTCAAACATAGTGTCCTTGCTTTAAAAACTTTTATTCCTACTGGGCAGTGGTGGTGGACTGTAAGATTTCAGAGGTCTCTGGATGGATGAGTTAGAGGATAAAACTGATGCTACTTCATATTCATTTTGTCTTAATCATCTCCTCTATGTGTCTGATTCAGAAGTGAATTCTCATAAGCTATATTTTCTACAAAATGTTATGTCCTCACACCACTTCTTGGATATTTGGATGTGGATTTTTTTTCAGGTGTCTCCTCTACACGCTCCAAAAAAAAGGTGAAAGCACCAAATAATCTTAAATTCATGTGTTATGTGAAGAATGTGCATTTACATGCAGGTGTTGCTCTTGGTTTGGACGTGTGCTCCTGTGCATTGTACAGAATGTCTGTTTGTTTGTGTGTGTGTGTGTTGGAACCAAAAGGGAGGCTAATTTGATTAATGAGCAAAGCATATCAGCGTACAAAGTACAGTGAACAAAACTCGAACATTTAGTTATGAGTCTTCTATGTGACTTTCACACCTGTTTCTATGGTGGTCAGCACAAATATACATAATGAATGGCTTCATGATTTATGCATGCTAAGCAATAATGTATGGTGACAGATCTTTAAGAATTCTAATAGCATTTTTCTAATTGTCTTGCACATTGGTTCATTGTCATTAAATAAAACATGATTTCAGACAATCTTGGCCTCAGGATGTTAAGATGCAGTCTGTGTGGGTTCAAATACAGCTTAAAACATGCTCATTCCAACCAGCTATTCTGCCATTAGCCAACCAGAGCAGTAGAGTGACATTCAGAGAGCACAACCATAATCTTAGTGTCATCTGACTGGATATCTTTATTGCCACTTTAAGGACTCTTTGGATGTGATGTTCCTTTTAAGAGTAACATCCATTCAAAAGACTCCAGGCAATATTCATATTAATAGCTTTTTAATTGTTATTGATTAACAGAGTGGTGTATACAGAGGGAAGCGATCCACAAAAACAGCCGAATCAGCACGCCAAGATTGTCATTAGCGAAAGTAAAGAATGAGGGAACCATCAGATCAAGATGCAGAGTTCATTGTAGGCATTTCACTTTGCAATACTGATTAAACAGCAGCCATCTTCATCCAAACTGCTGCCTGGCACAGCTGAAAAAATGAAAATAACTTAATCAGTGGGCATCAAGCTCCGATAAATTTTAGGTTTAAAAAGTCACAAGTTATTAGCTGCTGTAATTACTAAATTCAGTGTAAAATGAACTCTGAGGGAAGGATCTATGGATAGCAAAGTGTTGG
This sequence comes from Caranx ignobilis, assembly GCA_021432705.1. Taxonomy (NCBI): domain Eukaryota; kingdom Metazoa; phylum Chordata; class Actinopteri; order Carangiformes; family Carangidae; genus Caranx; species Caranx ignobilis. The sequence continues at coordinate 42,798,572 of MU270014.1, read as the reverse complement.
CTTTCAAACACACACACACACACACACACACACACACACACAGCAGCAGCAGCAGACTATGTAAGCTTTCAAAAAGTGTCAGGGAGTAGAAACAAGCCATAAAACGCCTCAGTGCTGATTGTCATTATCACAATTTATCTAAAAGCAGCTTTTTTTTTTTAGAAAACCTCTCCTCATTATTTATTTATTTTGAAATGGAATACTTGTTGCACTTATTGCAATATTGAGATCTCAACACATTTCTGTTTAAGAGATTCAAAATCTTAGTAAAGTTACAATTCCATCATTGAAAATAAGTTCACTCATTATCTATTATGCATTCAAGAGAAATGGATATAATCATAAATATTCATGAAAACTATGCTTTTACCAGAATATGAATTGAAATGATGACCTAAAGATTGACCTTTCACCCCACTCACCTTTCACCTGTAAACTCTGACCCCCAGCTTTGACCCTAAGAAGTGCCGGTGGCGATGAAAGTGTTGGCCATTGTGGCTGCATTAATGGTCTTGTGGGTTCTTAAAAGGCCTGGGGCTGCATGGCGGGAACAGGAGGGGCCCAGGGGGTTGTCAAGTGTTACGTTGAAGGTGCCTTTCAGTACTGTGTTCATGATACCTGGACTCAACTGCGCACACACAAACAGAACAGAGATGATGGATGATGAGGGAAGAAAAGTAACAGCAATAAAGAATCTTTGTGTGAAATATATGGACATACACACAGACAGGGACAAAGCAGCAGAGAACAAGTACAAAGTACAAGTACAAATTTATATACAAACACAAATGTCCATGTGACATAAATGCCGACAATGCAATCATCAAAATGTATTCAAGGCTGATGTTATCAAAACAGAGCCATGGAAGCATGAATGAAGTGAGAAATATTCATTCGCAAATATAAAAACATTTAACACAGATTTTATTATTGAATTAGGACAAACTCTACAGCAATGAAGACTTGAAAAGAAGCAAACAAAGGAGAGAATAATTCAGTAAATGAATGGCAGTCTGATGAAGTGAGGACTGATGAGTGGCTGTCCTTTGACTTTAAACCTGGAATAATCAACTGTTCTTGGCGTTTTCTACCAATCACTCTGGTTTTTATTGCATTTAACAGTCTGATAAAACTTCACATAAACTGCGTCCCCTCACAGTGTGGGATCCTGCTTTCTAAAGCTAACAGCCTCGTGTCATACAGCTTTACAGCCCCTGCCTGTTTCACCTTCCAGAAACAGACAAGGCACAAAAACACCCTTTTTTTTTTTGGAGCTTCCCTTCACTTTTATGGTCACGTTCCATGTAACATCGAACCTTGTTTATCCTCAACTTACCTAGGTGGTCGTCCACCTGACTAGCGTCTTACTGTATTGGAATTTGGTTGTACATTCATTTTGAACATTTCCACACATGTTGCTCCTGTCAAACTGACTTGATCCTAAGCATCATATGATAAAAAACATTAATTATTGCAAAAGTAGATGGTTAAAACCTTAATATGAGTCGTTACTCAAGGAAGGAGATGTGCATTGTACCCAGCTCACATATCTTCGTATCTTTCTTCAAATCCAGTGCTTTAAATGTTTCAAAGTGTGGAGTGAAATATATTATTAGCAGCAGTGATTTTTCAGACTTCTATTATTTGTCTTCCTCCTTGTTCAGCTCTCAGTCCCATAGGGCTTTTGTGGTGTTGGTGGAAAAAAGGAAATTGCTATTTCTTTTAATAAAATTTTTTGTTCCTATTTATTTATTTATTCATATAGATAAAACACTACTAACATTTACCACTTATTTATTCTGTGCTACCAGAGAGAGAGGTCACTGAGGTTGAATCACCAACATGTAACAAACAGGCAGCAGCACCCTCACCTTCCTGGTCTTACCAAAAGGCAACTGCACATTAAAAATGCTATATACACTTCAAAATCAGACACAAAGATATTCTCTCTCTCTCTCCCCCTCTCTCTTTCTCTCACACACATACATGCATACATATAATCTTCACACACACTCATTCCACCATCCATCCCACTCAGGTACTGCCAGAGGAACCTGCCTCCTCTCTGTTATCAAAGCTCTCTCTCGCTTTCTTTCTTCCTTCACCACCTCCCCTAACCTCCCCGCAAACAGACACACATCAGTATGCCAGGGGTGCCACAGCAGGATTTAGGCACATCGGCGGGGGCCCCTCAGATCTCAGTATTGATCCTAATGGGAAAAGGGTTGCCGGTTCAACTCCAGGTCACCCTCAGGGTTGCCCAGGAGGTCGGGGAGATATGGAGGAGCCTTTGGAAGTGACGACACCATCAGCATGGCAATGATGAGGGAGATTATGGGATGTTTCACTAGGTCAAGGAGGGGAGAAGGAAAAAAAGGGATCTACACAGGGAGCTGATGGTGATGTTACTCATTTATGTATGCAGATGTGTACAAGTGCGCACACAAGCACAGAAGAATGACTGCTGCATGCACAGTCTTTCCCACAACACACATAGACTGCATGACACATGCAGATAAGCAACACATGCTTCATCCCATACATGCACAAGCCAGCACAGCAAAAGGTGCTAATTCTCTGGTGTAATACTAAGTTCGTCATTCACCAATCAACAATAACCTAGGATGATAATATCAGCCTATTCTGAAGCAGAAAGAGTTTTTCAGCTCATCTTCCACCTTTAGGTTTGCTTTATTAAAGGCTATGTAAAGTGCCTACTGTTTGTGGCCATAGTTAAAAGAATCCAATGCTGATTACAGGTGCATGGGAACCACATCTCCCACCACCAAACCACATCGTCATCCATGAGATTAAAATGTAAAAAGAAGTAAATCAATTTTATTTTTATTGGACCGATTAACAAGAGGTTATCTCAGGGTACTTTTCAAATCAAGCCATTTCTCTGTAATATTCCCACCAAGAGCAAGCAATCTGTGACAGTGGTAAGAAATATGTAATTCTAATAGGTAGATACCTCGAGCAGAACCAGACTCAAGGTGGGCGGCCATCTGCCTTGACCAGTTTGGCTGGAAGAAGTAGGTGCAAGACAGTAATGTTGATAAAAATGATAGCAGCAGCAGTAATAATGCAATGGTAATTGTAATGCTCCTGGTGATCATCAATGCTAATAATAGCTAACTCTGAATGTTCTCATTGTATTTATTTTATGGATAGCTCTGCAGTTGTATTTAATGTATTAAATCTAAAACACACACACACACACACTTTCAGAATCATACAAACAACAATCAGAAAAACTGATGAACAGATGATGAGAAGGCATCAGGCTGCAGAGTTTCCCACTTACAAACATTAAAGAAAGAAAGTACACGTAGTGACAAAAAGAGCACATCGCGATGAAGGTTTGATGAAGTGTCAGCTCTGTTAAGGACACTCTCTGTTCTGACTCATAATGAACATTAAACAAACTTGAGCTTCTCTTCTTTCTTCTGTCTCCGTATGTTCTTTGCACTTGGCAGCAAAGATTACAGCATTTAATTAATATTTGTTTCTGCTTGACGTCTCCCTCCCTGTGTCTTTTTATATGCCCGTGTTCTATCCACACGCCTCTCTCTGTTAAATGAAGCTCAACCAATAAGAACGGTTTCATGTGTGAGAAAGGTAATCAACGCTACTCTCCACAAGTAGGTGCCTCACATGGTGCATTTAATGGGGACACTAAATGAGCCCTCACTGTGGCCTAATGCCACTCCAGTAGACAGCTTTGTAACATTACCCACACAAGTATGGATGGACTTACATCCCCACACACACTCTCTCTCACACACACACACACACACACAATGATGCTGAAATAGGTACTATTCAATTACGTGGCCGTCTGCTTCAGAACACATTTACAGCTGTTGAATTTAACTACCCTCTTCAGCTGCTTGATTTGCCGCTGTCTGTCTTCATGCTCCTCTCCCTCTTGGCTTTTCTTCCACCTTTTTGTCGCTGTCTCACCTCTGCCCACCCGCCCCCACCCCATCCCTCCTGTCTCTATTCTCTCTATCACCCTTTCCTACTGCTCTCACATCATCCATCGCCATCGCACTCCTCTGCCTGCTTGTCTTCCACACTCTTATCTCCCTCCCTTTCTGCACCACTTCACACCATCTTTAACTCTGTATGGCCTGTGGTGTCGTATGGATTCACAGTCACCCCGCTAATTATTGAGACGAGAGCTTAGACATGCATTCCACGGAAAACAAGCAAGAACAGAACCTCCTGAAGCTAAAGTGAGACATGAGATGTCTTGCTCACATTGTGCGGTATCAGTCTCTATAATGTGTGAGTCACACTATGTTCCTTTGTTGTGTGTCGTGCTCTGAATTATGTGGTTTTGAGTGAGAGGTGACATCATTGAAAATGAATGAAAATGCCACAAAACAACATTAAATTCTGCTTTGATTGCACTTAGAGGTGCAATCCTCTAGTTCAGTTTACATTAAGTGTGCTACTCAGTCAGAAAAAAAACTTTTTAGATGTCATTCGGGAAACCTTCGTTTTGGTTTCAAATACAAAACCCTGTGTTACAAACTGGAAGTATGGAGTCTGAAAGACAGAGAAGTCAGTGTAGCAAAGGCCTGCCACTCAGACACAAACCCAGTCACACCAATAAGCAGTTTCCAATTCACCTGACTTGCATGTCTTGGAGAAAACTGGAACGCTAAGATGAAGCCCGTGGATGGCCGAAAGAACACGCAAACAGGTTATTTTCGTAAAAGCGGCTGCTATTGAAGATGTTAACCACAGAGATACACAGGTGCAACATTTAGCTAACCTAAGCCATTTTTACTCTGAAACCAATTATCTCCCAACATTAACTCTCTCTCACTGGCTTGACTGAAGCGCCTGCAGACAAACACTTGATGAGCTGAAGTGGAGGATTTCACTTTTAATTTAATGCCCTAGTTGAATACTTTTTTTTTTTTTTTTTACTTCAGATACCGTGTGTGAGAAGAGGAGAGTAGAAGGATCATATGAGACACTTCAACTGTTTTATTAGCTACTGTCAGTGTAGAATTTCTTGCTGATACATTCATACATAAATCTATCAGAAGCCTTTCCATAATGAAGTTTATGCAAAAAAGACAATTAAAACTCAGAAAAAAAGCTACAGTCAGATTAGATGGTGGATTGAGAGATGTAGGTATCGCATCAAGGACTGAGAGCTCAGCAGGGAGAGAGTGCTGGAGTGAGCTACATATGAGTGAGGTGAATTTCAGGTAAGCTGTGGCTCCGCTCTGAAACTGATAAGGACAGCTTTAGTGCGGGCAGAGTAATGAAGTGATTTGCTTCGTTCATGCTCCACAATCACAGTTCATATCCCTCTTTTGTTTGGCTACCAGCTGATTAGTAACATTCAACCATATTCAAGCAATCAAATCACGTGAGAGCATGAGCTGTCACTCTCACTTGCCTCTCTAGTTTATGGTGTGATTTGCATATAAAAGGACAAGAATGCTAAACCAGGCTGAGAGAGGCAACACAGACCGTAGCCTCAGTGGAGATAGACCTGGATAGGTGCTCTCTGCAGAGCTTCACAAGGGGAGGTGAACCTGAGCTGTGGGTCTGTACTGAAACCTGATGAGGTGGGATGGAGCATAGTGTAGCACAGGTGGCACTTACAGGCGCCCTGAGTTTTCTTGGAAACAAAAAAATAAGTTTACATTCAGTATTACTCACAAAACATCCTGCCTATCCCTGAGGTCTTACATACATTGAATGCATGATGAATTCCTTGCTCTCAGTTTGAAACTTGCATTGTTTACATTCTAGTAAGACCTTTTCCTCTTTCTCACCTTTGCCACATTCTGCACATGTATACACGTGAGTGCAAAAGTAACCAATGTATTCATACATGTACACAAAACATGGATCCATTTGAAGAAAAAACACCCCACAGTACCAACTAGAGCTCTTGAACAGCTTACCTATAGGTCATGTCTGTATTGCCTGATTAGCATCAGCTTCTTTTTTCATTAGCCTTTTGGCATACGTATACAGCGTAGCCATCATAATCTGAGGTTTCCTACCATTACAATGGTGACACACTGCAAATACTCTCATCTCCCTCCACCTCCTTGTCGTCTCATGTCCATGTGTATTATTCAAACTGGTTTAGTTTTCCCAGCAGAAGCCTTTGTTCCCCACTACACTCTTTTACAGGTTGCAAATCCTGTCATAAAAAAATGAACAAAAATAAAAACATAAAATAATCTAAATGTGGAAGCCCAGAGAAGGAAGGGAAATCAGAACGCAAGCAAGCAGCAACATCTCAATGAATATCCAAATAGAACTGGGAAGAAAACGAGGAGCAGGGAAATCGGGTAAAGAAAGGCAAAGGCAGTCAGAGGCTAGAGAGAGAGAGGGAGAGAGAGAGAGAGAGAGAGAGAGAGACAGTAGGAGAGAAGAGACGATGTAAAGTTGAGGAGATGAACCCACACTGAGATGGCAGACTGACTGGGAGACAGGCAGACAGAGAGAAAGAGAAGAAAGAGCTCTGTGATAACATTACACCCATGGACATGAACATGATGATGAACTGTGTAGTGAGGTTTAAATCAAACTCTGCGGTTTTGTCTTTGATGTTCACCAGTCAAAGTCAGTTGGGACTGGAAGCAACATTAGCTCTTTCAAACAGCTCACACACACAAATGCACACGCGCACACACACACACACACACACACACACATTTACCAGCAGCTGTAACCCAGAGCTGTAATTCCTATTAAAACACACAGAAATGGAGCAGGGAGAGATTAGGTTCTGGTTAGGTTTCATTACAACTGTTTTATGCTTCATCTACAAAGTGCATTTGTCTCTGTCAGTGGTCTGAGGTGGTTGCATTAAACAGCATTACACTTAATGAAACTGCACTCACTTTTCCCTGTTTAATTTAATCAGTCAGGTCAATTAAGAACAAATTCGCCCACAAAGTGAAAAGCTGCTTTGAACAGGAAACCGCACACATCATTCAGCCGTGTGTTGCATCGGTGCAGAAACAGAGACTGAGTGAAACTGCAGAAACTTATTGAAGTTTGATTTCTTTTTTTTCCTTTTTTTTTTGACAAAGCAATCAATTTCGTCTGCACAACTCAAGGTCAAGGGAGAGAAAAGTGATAGATTCGCAGAGGATTACAACATAAGATAATGTCAGACACACAGCTGCCCGTGCACACACTGAACGCACAAACACGCTGTGAGGTCTGTGCGTGCGTGCACACACACATCTCAGCTTGCTCTCATAACTTAGCCAAGGAGAGACAGATTAAAATCCAAGGACACACACATCCACAAACACACTTCTGTCAATGCACTTGCTAATACTGAAAGCTGGAGTCATGAAGAATGGGAGTGTGGACAGAAGTAAAACATTTTAGCGTTTGTCTTACACATCTTTACCTGATAAGCACCAGGTCCAGGGCTGGTGTTCGCAGATGTCTTGAATCGATCCTCTCTGGAGGAGATCAGAGCCATTTGAGGGAAGGATTTCACAGTGGGGTTGTACTGGCCAGGGCCTGATGAACACACACACGTACACACACAGAGTGAGTAATACATCTATGCTTCAAATACATCATTTCAAACTGCTATCTCCGACTCCTATTTACTTTGCACTATGTATTTTGAACACACAAGGTGACTACATGCCTTCAAAACATGAAAAGTTGTCTAACATTTTTATGACTTCTAACTCCATTTCAAACACAACAGTGGTTGTTTTAGATATGGGAGACTTGCCAGTGGCATCTTGTCAGGGGGCAGCACGGGTGTTTGCAGTTTTTAACTTGTGCAACTGTTTTCTCTCACTCATTTGCGCATCATGTCAATTATGCCATGTCACTGTGTCGGCGCAGGCGCCTTTCTAGTGTATGCAGAATTCTACTGAGATGGTTTTCTCTCTCACTCGCCCAGTACGCGCATAGTACATATGCATAGTACTCGCCCAGGGAACTTGTCTTGGCAAAATATTTTCTCTTTGTCTAATACAGATTTACCACAGGTATTTCTTACATCTAGGGTGGGTTCATTCTACCCTTGGTAATCCTACAAGGCCTACAGCAAATTTGTTGTGATAGATAAGTACAAGTGCAGATTATGATGAATTATTTTGCTTAAGGTAAATATTAAGCCTTGAATCATTTTTCTATCTCACTTCCCATGTGGTTTCACACATGGTGGATGAAAAAGGAAAGATACAGGACTACAGTGAAAATCTGTCATGGGTTTCTATCATGAGCTACACTGTAATGCACCCGAACTCCCTGTGCTATGATCAAAGCTCAAGCTACCAGAATACTGAACCACCCTGCTGGCCACAACCCAGATGTGGCAAACAGACAGTCCTGTGTAGGTCAACCAAAAAACTCTGCAGGGGTTTTTGAAATGCTTTTCCACAGTGAGGTGCTGGGGGGGGGATGCCCCTGTTATGAATATACTATGAGACAAACACACAAGCAGGCAAGCGGGGATCCATGGGCAGGCAGGGAGTCATTAAAAAACAACTTTTACAAATCCATTTCACTCAAGAAGGAACATTAACATTCAATTCAAAAAAAACAGCAAAACTCAAAAGTTCTCAAAAGTTTAGTTAAGCCCAAGGTTCAACCTCAGGGGGTTCACCATTACACAACACAGTGTCCATAAACTTTTTATTATTATTATTTGAAAACTCCACTGCCAACTTTTTCAGCAATTTCTAAAACAACTTTTACAGTTGATTTTTAAACTGTTTAATGGACCCGGGGCTGCAGATCGTATTAAGAGTTAAGATAAGGAAAAGAAGCCATCACCAGTCCAACATGGTTTTACAGTCACCCACAGCAGCAGGTGCTTGTCTGACCTGACAGGTAAATGCAATCAGCTTATGACTGCAGAAATAGAGGGTGACTTTCAAAGTTATACACAAACACAGACAAGACACACACATATTGAAAACACCTTGAGTGATTCCTAATGTCACGGACTATTATGAGTAACACTGTCATTCATTTTTGCCTGTGCGTGTATCTATGTCCGTGAGTGTTTCGAAAATGTTCACTAGTTAAAGGCTCTTACTATTATCAGAAAAAGCCAGGGACCCAAGCATGATGAGGAATGTAATGTTCCCTAATGTTCCATATACTGTATGCCTATTCATAAATGCAAATTCAATAATGGGCAAAATGATTGTACGTGTGTGTTACTATGCAGATATCAATGTGTATGTCTCAATCCGAGTCTATGTGCGTGCAAGAGTGTCCATGTGATTGTGTCTGCATGTCTGCTTCAGTGTGTGTGTATGTGTGTGTGTGTGTGTGTGTGTGTGTGTGTGCATGTGTTTGTGTTCGAAGAAGAAACACTACTGCAAACAGTCCAAATCTATTTATATGCAAATTGGATTTTGGTTAAACGGTTTGGGGTGCCTCATGGGTTGAGTCCCTTGGTGAAATGGGGCTAGTCATAAATTATCCAAGTAAGTCATGAATCTATCAATTTTGAAACAACATTTTTCAATGGGAGTGTAATTGAGGTAAATATTAGGTTAGAGGCCCACAGAGATGGAGCTAATTGTGCTGCATGATGGCGAAGGGGTGAAGCTGTACAGCTTCTAAATGTTCAGTACCGACAAGGATAGATGGATAGATGGACAGACTAGATCGATAGATAGATAGACAGATAGATAGATAGATAGATAGATAGATAGATAGATAGATAGATAGATAGATAGATAGATAGATGTGTGTGTGTGTGTGTGTGTGTGTGTGTGTGTGTGTGTGTGTGTGTGAGACACCTGGGATGCTGGGGTCACATCGTAGGAAGACATTGTCTCGTGGTGCAGCTGAGACAAAGCAGCTCTGTCGTCTCTTTGCTTCTTCACTTCGAGGTTCTGACTGAAAGTGACCACTACACTTCTCAAATGTCTGACTCACGTTGTAATGGTTGGGTGGAGGAGAGTCCTACAAGGAAAGAAGAGGCTGTTTTAGTTTACATGGCTATATGTACATAACAAGGACAAGAGTGTATTACTCTGTGTCATAATTAGCACAATAACTTGTGAGTTGAGGACAAAATATCTAGTGAGGTTACAGGCACCATGACATCTGACCTTTAACTACCAAATTCTAATCACAGGTGTTATGAATTCTGTGAGTGTGTCCTTGATTTATTGCATTGACACACTGAACAAGGTCACAGTTACCTTCACCCATGACCTTGCTGTTCAGACCAAAAAAGGGTTAACCACATGCACATGTTTGTGACAGTGAAGAAAACATAAGGTTTAGTCGGACCGTCACCTTGCACCATCACTAACACTCAGGAAAATGCCCAACAATGAAACACGCAACTACCCCAAAATGTGGCATTTCTGGGGTCTCCTCACTACATCACACAACTGACACATCCATGGTGTAACCGACACATGCTTATTATGAATAACAAATGACCCGCACACCCATCTGTTATCAGATCACACTGTTACAGTATTACCCATGACACACATTCATGCATGAATATCACCAAGCAGACACAAGGACTTACAGCACACGTCACATCATCTACATGCAAATGCACACAAACACACACTCACACGTACACTGGTACTGCCTGCAGTGAACAAAGGAGAGCTTGACTCACTGCTGTCATCCAAAGGGAGAAAGCGATGATAGAAACAGGGGCACCATGTAAATAGCTTCCATAACAAGGTCATTACAGTCTTAGTCATTAATGAATTGCTAATAAGCTACACATGGAGGCACAATCGCTGTTGTGAACATGTAATGGATCCCAGTTGTGGAAAATGGAATCCGAAAAGGTACACAGGTAAATCGTGTCACCTGGTCAGAAACTTTCACTTGCACTACCACTGCTACTGAGGAAGCTGAGTTATTGGGGATTTGTCTTGTCGGTGGGTCTCTGAATAATGGATGGCGAAGGCTGAATATAGCTGCACGATCCATTTATCCTAAACATAGCAGAGCTGTCATTTACCTCAAACTGTCATCTCCCGGCCGCTGTTTTTTCCCTCTTCCTCCTAGGTAGCCGTCCATCTTTAATCATTGCTAACCCGGCCCATTTAGCTTTTCATTACAGACACAGTGGGAGGAAAAGGAGTCAAGCACAACATGTGCACGATGATACAACCACACACACACACACATGCACAGTTTCTGTGTGATATTAAGAACAGCTGTGGCCTTGTAGAAAACAAAGACGAGCTGAATGACGGTGAGGAAAACTATATTCACCTGTTACTGTTTCCCGCAGTTTGGTTTGGAGTGCATCTCATGGTGGATTGGGCACACACACACAGCTGTCACGGATCTATCGAACGGTGCAGAACAATCATCCAACCTCTGCCACAAAATGTGCACACACACACCTGTCGAGGAGCCCTATGGTCCATAATTATGCCTGAATATGGAGCAAACCACTGTTCCCAGTAGCAGTCATCACCTACTGACAGCACTCAGGTTGACTTTAATTACACACCCTTGACATTTAGACAGCTCAATACTTATCTTCTGACAAACACAAACACTTTCTTCCTAACGATTCTGTCACATTGCCCTTGACTGTCTGAAAAATATCTCGGGGTGCAAATACTGTATATATACTGTAGGAACCAGATACACATCTGTGGCAGGCAGACAGTGACACAGAACACTTGGAATTGAATATTGATGTGATGCTAGCCACATGGCACTTTGACAGTTAGTTTTTTTGACAGCAAGCAAGTGACGCCATATTTTTTGATACATACAAAATGCTCTGAAATTAAAATTGAAATTAGTCCATCAAGATGATGCAAAATCGTGCTGTGAGAGGAAATCACGACGCTTGAAGTGATGGGAAACATTAAGTAAAAGCGTACAACGGGAGGTAAGCCAAGTCAAGTCACATAAAAGACATTTTCAAAAAGGTACAAAGTTCATGAATATTCACAAAGTAGTGCGTCTCCATTTCTGTAGGCCAAATCTGATGCTGTTGAAGGACTAAAATAATCCTTCCTGGTCACAACATGTTCAGCTGTATCATCCTATTTCCATCAAACTGGGAGTACAGCACACTGCTACACACCTCACAAGTTACCTTGACCAAGCAAAATGAATTCGCAAGAGGGACATTTCTATTTGCTCAAATGTTTGCTTAAAAACACACGATGTCCTTGTCTGCATTATTGACAAATTACTCGAGGTGATTTATGTTCTTTTCATTGTCTAAAAGTGACAGGCATTGTCAGGTGCTGCTCTGTCTTGGACAGTTGTAGTACTGGCAAGGTTTCTCCATATGGTTTGTATATCCACTTTCATCCTCTGGAGATGAAAACACTGCTCACGCACAGTAATTGTTAACACCACATGATTTTAAAATCCGATTTCCACCTTGGTTGTTGTATTTTGTTATATTTTTCACAATAATCTACCAGTGCCAATATGCAAAATGAACAACAACGACTTCTTAATATAAAATAAAATAGTGAGCAAGCATTCTGCACAATCTAATACAAAGAACATTTCTATCGCCAACCTTGGCAGAGTTTAGATGACACCAAATGCAAACACAAACTAGGACATTTCTTATAATCCTCTTACAGCCACACCATGTTCTCTCATACTAATGACCACTGAAGCACACCTGACAGCAGCATAGTAACAACTTGGCTTGGTATGTATAATGACAGATTTAACTAATGGCCAGGCATAACATGTGAATTATCTGTGTGTGTGTGTGTGTGTGTGTGTGTGTGTGCATGCGTACGTGTGTGTGTATGTTACCTTTACACCCATTCTTCATCTTCTCATTACTCTTAAAACTTCCTCCTCTTACAGAGCAGAATGCTATTTTCAGACTCAGTATTTCCATATTTCATGCTAGAGATAATACATGAGTGTTCATATAGTGTATGCAATGTGTCAGTGTGTGTCAGTGTGTGTGTGTGTGTGTGTGTGTGTGTGCACCTACAATATATTCCTGTATGCATTACAGAAAAAAAAGAATAAATAAAACCAGCACTGGTGTTCCTCTGTCAGGATTGGCTCTGTTTCAGGTTAAAAATAAATTTGGTGTGTGGTGATCTGAGAAACCATCTGGCTGAACACAGAAAAACGATGAGCAACGTTGGGAACTTTTTTGTACTTTTTGTTCAACAGTAACAAGAAAATTCAGCACACAAGTATAAGATAGTTGTGTTTCTACTTGGGGAAAGGTGTGACAAAGATGTAGTGGTAGTTTCCATTTGAAAAGCTGCACATCCTTCAATTAGTTTTTGCACTAACTCTGTCTTTTGTCCTGCTGGGATACCATGCAGATAATGAGCAGGCTGAATATCCCAATTTAGAGTCTAATAAATGATAATGGTTACTTAGGCTCTGCCTCTTAAATCCAAAGTGTTCATTTGTTCCCGTTTACAGTGAAACATGCTGGTAGCCCACAAGTGCTGCATATTAAAAAGTGTATACAAATACTGAGCAGTAAACTCTGTGTCCTCTTTTGAGTTCATAAACTCAGGTTTTCTTTGCTTGTTTTAGGTTGCAGTCATATACCACATTTAAGTTTATTCCAACATCCCTCTAACTGATACAAGACAATTCTGTGGCAAAAGCAAGCTCTGTTTCTGCAGTGAGTGAAAAGGTTTGTATTTCGTGGCCACAAATCAGACTTTTGTTTTCTTTTTACTGCCTAAACAAAGGTGTTTGGCTCACTGGGTGGAGCAGGCGCCCTGACATATACAGAGGCCACAGTCCTTGCTGCAGCTAGCCCCAGTTCAAATCCCCTGGTGGCCCTTTGCTGCGTGTCATTCCCTCTCTGTCTTCCCATTTCCTATTTCTGACTATCCTATGAATTAAAGGCATAAAAGCCCCAAAAATACCAGATACTGTACTCACACTCTATCAGACAGTGCTTAGCAATGCTGCAACAACTATGACATTGAAAAAGTCTGCAGTCAGGCACCATTCGTATAAAACTAAGCAGCACTTCTTTTTTTTTACCACTTTGTTGTGAGTACACCTTGCTTTCTCTTACATAACAAACTACAGCGTTTTGTGTTTAAATGAAATGTGAACACTGATTTTGTTTGCTTGTTTTACTCCCAGAATCTAAGACATTCTGTGTCATAAGCACAGCTGGTGTCTCATCATAGAGCCTGATAACCATCTGTCTGATTTTAGTAGCGGCGGTATGGCTGGTGTCATAAGGCCTTAATGAGGATTTAGACAGGTCTTCAATATAGATGGAATGACAGAGGGAAACCATATGGGTCCCATTCGCTTCCTATTCACACTTTATCGGCAGCAGTTACTCTTACAATTTGCTGACAGCTACAGTTTTCTGCTGCGTTATGTTGTCTTGAATATTTTGCCTTCTTGTCTTATTTATTTTTGCCTTCGCCGAATCTTTTTACTATCATCTTCTCTTTCTTTGTTGCCTCTAGTCATCTTTTGTCTGTCCATCACATTCTGATGCCAATTGCTCCACAGTTTTCTCTCTTTCTTTTTTTCACCTCCCTTGTCTCCTAGCAGTTAAAAAAATGCATCCCACTTCATGTCTTTCTTTTTATGTCTGTCACATCAACTTGCTGTTTTTTCTTAACCTCTCTTTTTATCTCACAAGTGTTTATTTGTCTACTTTAATCAAGAAGCCTCAGTTCTCTCATTTCCCTTCATCTTACATGGCATTTAAATGTTCACAGATTCAGCTAATCTGCATTTTTAGCCGAATCACTGGATAAACTGCACCGGGTCTGAATCCAAACTATGTTGAAACCAAGATTTTACTGTCTCTTATTGCCTGATGTATGTTGTAACCAGTAAGTCTGTGGAGCCTGGCAGGTAAATAGGCCTGTGTAAACACTGACAGCCACAGCTGGCCATCCAGCAAAGGTCCAGAAGGCCTGGCTGAGCAAACACCCAGCCCAGGCCTCCTTACATCGCACTGGACTCAGGTCTCTCTGTTGTCCCCCTGGCTGTCTGGTTGGCTCCTGAATTCATCACCTGCTACCAAACAGCTGTCCATAACCGAACACACACAAAACACACAGCAGCTGCATAAAATGGGTAGGTGCTTACACCTGTATGTGGGTGAACACACACGCACACACACACCCACACACACACACAATACACGATGCACACAGCTGTTGGCCACAGCTGGTGCCCATACCCTGGACAAAGAAATGTACATGTAGCCATGCATGAGCACACATCAGACACAGCTGCTTACCACACGTGCCTACTTCATCCACATGAGGAGAGAGCTGTAGAGAAAAACAAAGGTGTAGAGAGAGAGAGAGAGAGAGAGAGAAAGAAAGAGAGGGAGGTAATGACAAGAGAGACAGAAGACATGGGGTCAAATGACAAAAGAGAAGAAAACCGTAAAGAAAAGAAACTAAACTGAAGTGAGAAAACTGGAAGGCCAAGTGAAACACAGTCCTTATAATGGACTATGACAGGATGAAATTAAAGGACGAGGCCTGGTCACATCTCACTTCCTCTAATCCAATCTACAAGTGGAAAATAAGTTTTTTATTTGTTTAAATAATGATCTCTATATTGGGCAGTGTCACAGGTTCCACTGGTATCTGCTGACGATTCCATTATTTTCAGATAAATAAATACAAATGGGATCCAACCTCTCAGATGCTAGTGGAGATTTTCAAAAGCAGGTCAATACAAATGAAATCTGACAGACAGAGCACGTACCAGATTTTGACACTGGACGGGGAAGGTGCATCTGAGAGACTTCATTCATCAAAATGATGGTATTTTCCACCAAGGACTACATAAAAGCTACAAAGTGACTGTATTTTATTTTAATTTGAGTGTTTTTTGTTTTGCTGTCTTCTTGAACACGACTCTTGGGTGAGATACAGAGAGCACATGAGAGAGAGAGAGGGAGAGAGAGAGATGAAAAGCGACAGTATTTCCTGTGTATATGTGCCAGCTTTTTCCAAGAAAGAGAAAACAACAAACAATTCAGTTTAGCTTACAAAAAAAATTCAAGGTTCACTACCTAGGTTTTTCTTGAGCCTTTAACCACATTCCATTATCTCCATCTACAACAAGGAACGGTTATGTTTACAGTCAGTGCCCCGTGCATGTCCTTGAGGTCTAACAAATGTGAATATATTTTTTTGCCTCAATCAACATTCGCAAAGAAAAAATAAATAAATAAATATATATATATGTAACATCATTATTTTCAAGTTCACTAGTTTGTACTTGTCCCTCTCACGGGTTTTGTTGGCACAGTGCTACCTGTCAATCTGCCAATCAGCAGAACAGTGGGAAAAAAAAGTCCCATAATAGAAACAAAATGACGACCCACCTGCACACACATCGCTCCATAGCACTACTAGTGGTCTAAAACTTACCTTCAACTAACTCTTAAAAACACAGAGCACAGAGAGATTAGAAAAGGCTAATGTGGACTCTGACCAGGACAAAAGGCCCTCTTTATGTTAACATGAAGCCTTTTTGACTATACTTAGATCATTTTGGCTTGGAAGGTTGACACAAACATTGACTTTGGCCATCACGGTTTATGCACAACAGGTATGTGATAGATGGTTACCTAAAGTGCAGCATCACATACGGCATATACCACTGAAGTGTACAGTGAACTCTACAAAAGCACGCTCTTTGTTTGTGAGAATGCAGGAGAAATCGTGTTGTGTTTATCCACCTTCACTTGTGAAGTGTCTTTTATTTTGAGTCTGTTGAGGCTGTTTTTTTTTTTTTTGAGGAAGGGCTGTTTTTCACTTGACTTGTTTTATAACAGCAAGACAGCAGGGAGGTAACAATAACCAGGACTTCACAGCAAGAGAGGAAGAGAGGGAAATGGAGAAATACGAATTTCAGTATGTGATCTCTTCCTTCAAGCAATAACTTAGAGAGCATCCACACATCAAAAAACCTGAAAGTGCTACACAGACAGGTTCTCCATCTGTGCCTTATCACACATTTTAAGACTCACTTGTTCTGCTCTATCCTGTCTTCCTCTGCTGCTTCGCATGTATCCTCATTTTCCACATTCCCCTCCTGCCTCTGACGCTCTCCTTCTATTGTCTACGGCCTCCACTCTGACTTATCTTTTACTTCAATTCCTCTCCCCCTCCCCATGGTGTCTTTGTAAATCAAGATAGATTGAAACAATGTCCTGGTGCTATTAAGAGATGTCAACATTATATTTTCATTAGATATGAATCACTTATTTTGTATCTATTCCAGCCAGGATAGGAAATTAAGCTTACCACAACTTAATTAGAGGACAGGTGAGGTCAGAAGTAAGAATCGGTCCATTTAACAAGTGACAAATTAAAAATCTTGCAGATTCATTTTCAAACTATATATCAGGTGACAGTTTGGTCATTACTGACATTGTGCCATTAAAAATCTTATATGCTTAAAGTTTGATGAAGTTTAAGCAAAGAGTGTCAGGTTTAGGGAGAGATCAGATTTGGCTTAAAATCACTGCTTTGTTAAAGTTCCTTTGCCGTGTTTACAGTAGTAAGCAACAATCGCAGTCAAGGATGCAACACGGACAGCGGTTCGCAAACAGGACATGAACATGTGTCAAGTCAGAGGCTTTTGTTTTTTAGTTTTTTATGCCTTTATTTTGAAAGGATAGTTGGAGAAAGACAGAAGGGGAATGACACGCAGCAAAGGGCCAGCGAGTGGAATCGAACCTGGGGCCGCTGCAGTGAGAACTATAGCCTCTGTTTATGGGGCTACTGCTCTACCAAGTGAGCTATATGACACTTCCTCAGTGGCTTTTCTGACCCAGCCATCTCAATGGACTGACAGACAGTCAGACTACTCTACTACTAGAAATGAGAAATTACTGTACATGCCAGGCAGAGGTTATTAAAGTAAACTTAAGTGAGCCAAACTAAATTTTGTTGTTTCTCTTTGGAGAGCAGTCTCAAAATTGCTACCTCATAACAAATATAATTTGTTGAGCTTGTTCATGCCTCTCAGTCTGATTTTAATGACACCCATGGCCTTTCCTGAGCACCACCGTCAGGGCAAATATTAGTTGTTAATTTGTATGTTATCGGCTGTGTGCAAACCTTTGATACCACAAGGGGTCATGAACAAAGCAACTTCTACAAGTCACTGGCAGCAACTTTTGCTCTTGTTTTTTCTTCTCTCTGTCGATCATCATCTATCATACAGCTTTTTTTCCCCTCTTATCTCTGTGAGCTGATCAGGCCGTTATGATCTGAGCATTACTCTTCACTTAGATCCAGCAAACTGTTTGAATTAGGAACTTTTTTTTCACCCAGCCAGAGGCATCTTTTAATGGACAGCAAGTTAGCATCAATTTAGCTTAAAAGTAAAGTAGAAAAAGAGAATAAAAGCCCAGACAGAGCGGCTTGAAAGGTCTAAAATAATCTGTAAATAATGTGTCTGTTGAGTAAAAGGGAGACATACAGGAGATCAGGCTGAAGTATAAGACCTGCAGCTTTGACTCCAGACACTTATTTTGGCTGCATTCACACAGATATTTGTCCCATGTTAAAAATACACAAGGGGGCGGTAAGGACGTGTTGTTTCATGTACCAGTCAGATAATGTAATATCATACTGAAGGAGAGCTTAACATGCAGGGGCACAACTAAGGCCTAGCACAGGTCAGCATGTTTTACATTAAGAGCTTTTTATTTGATTGCCCTCACCTTCTGCATCACAAGGTATGAAGGAGAAGAACAGGTCTTGACTGGACTTTGGTGTCAGTGTTACATAAGGGAATGGATTGATGGGAAAATATAGAGTGATAGGTACTAATTGTAACTCTAACTCAGTGACGACAGGTGACCCTGCTGCTCAGGAAGCTGCGGAAGATTTACTGTGTCTTCAGACAAAATGCAATGCAAATTTTAGAGATGATGCAAGAGAATACAAAGTCGGTAGAAAGACAGTTTGCCCGGGGCTTTATGAATCTACTGCGTAAACATAGAAAAGAGGAAACTGAAACTGAAAGAACTGGAGTTCCCTTTGACTTCTGTGACTGAGCTGTATATTTGTCTCCAGCTCTATCAGAGGCTGATTTGAAGACAAAGACACAATCAGACATCGACACAACTGGTGCAAACGTAGCTAACTGGCTTATAGTTAATGCACAGTTGATACAGTGGCTATTTGGTGCAAATAAACACAAACCGTCCAGCAACCAAATTGAAAACACGAGCAATACTCAGAGAGAAACTGGAGCTGTGTGATAAAATCTAATCCTTACACTGATTTCACTGGTTGGGAAGCAGACAGAGAGGGAAGTGTCAAAGAAACCCATCAGCAAACCAACGAGATTCGAATGAATCTGTGCATTTTGTTAGATTAGTTTCTAACTTGCAGCATACAGTACTTTGACTGTTGACCTAATGAGGGATAGCACTGCTGTTGCTATGATAACTCGATAAGATTATAAAACCCTTCCTTGCATTGTAAACCACTGTATAGTCTTGTGTTTTGTGTTTGATAAGCCCTCACACTCAGAAATCTATGACTCACATCGGTCATTCTTAACTCCTGCTCACTGGATAAGGAGATGTGTTGCTTGTGGTCTTCAGTGTAGTTCATTTAAATATTTTGCTGAACAAATCAAGGCAATGTTTTACTGTGGCTTTACGGTTAAGCAGTAAGTGGAGAGGTGGCAGGCAAATAAGCGGTGAAGACAGGTAGATGGGTAAAAAAGCAGGAGGACAGACATGGCCACAGCAACACTTTTGTGATGTGACTGACTCATGAGTGCAAAATCAATGACATTGCACGTCATTTCTTTCTCTATTTTGTTTATAGTCGAGAGCAAATTAAAGAGAGTGGGCAAGGTGAAGCAGAGACACAAAGACGGAAAGAGGGAGTAAAAAGCTCTTGTCAGAAAGACTAGTCAATACAGCTACTGGATATGACAGCACCACTACTCTGCTCCACACCCTCTCCTCCACCCCATCTTCAAATCGTTCTATCCATCACATTCATGAATTGTTCAGGACACTATTGTGCAGAGCATAATGGGAGTGTTACCATCTGAAGCCTCCGGGTGGAAGTGTCACTGAGCACTTCTTCTCATTCGGTCACTTAATTGTGTGTCTCCCGTGTGTGTGTGTGAGTGCGTGTCTGCAACTGTGTGTGTATGCATTCGCATACAAGCAGTTGTGTGGATATATATCTGCTGCATGTACACAGTGGATGTTGTTACATAAATATATGTGTATTTATTTGTTCCTGACTCACTTTCTGTGTACGTGCGTTTCTGTGTGTGTGTGTGTGTGTGTGTGTGTGTGCACGCGCACGCGCGTGCACGATTGTACTCAAATTCTCACAGGGACTCACACCACCATCATCATTACCCTGACAGCTGACAGTTAAATCCATATCAAATCTATAACTCCATTTTCCTGTTTTTGTTCCTTTCTTTCATCACCCAAATCCCCTGTCTCCCATAAACAGAGGCTGCACCATGACGTGCCATTAGCTGTCCATGGATATATCATAAAAATGCAATGAAACACAGAGACAAAAAGTCAATAAGTGACAAACCTTGGGCCTCTGCATATTTTCCTATCCAAGATATTTCAAGATATCTTGCCCATGGCATTACCATCAACGTGCTGTCACACTCTTTGTCTGGTTCGCATTTATTTATTTATTTATTTATCATCTTTCTGTCTCTCAAGACACAATGTCTCACTTCTTCTCATTGCTTATCCATCTTATGTTCATTTCATTACGTTTTTCTGCCTCTGTCATCAGCCTTTCTTTCTACCTGGTTCTCTTTCTTCATCATTCCTTCATCCCTCTATCAGTTTCATCCTGCCTCACTTTTAGTGTAATTTCCCCACCTGGATTTTTTTTTGTTTTGTTTGGTTCATTCTGCAGAGCAGGGGGTGATGCTGCTCTTCATTTTGATAAATGTATGTTCAGCAAACACTCTAATTATCTCAACCAGAGCTAATAGGTTAGATAATTACACATTATACAGTCTCTCTCTCTCTATTTCTCTCTCATTCTCTTTTTCTTTCCTTCATACCCTTCCAGCTTGGTGCTATGGTGTGTGGCTTCTTTTTCTGAGAGCAACTTTGGGTTTTTCCTCTTGTCACTGACATTATTGAGCTTTTCCTTCACTGTGCCAGGCCTTGTGAATAAAGTCTGGGCAGGAAATACAAAACAGCTGCAACTCAAAGTGATTTTTATGCAATATATGATTAACTACTGAGACCAGAAACAGGTAGGAGGAAAACAAGGTAGTCTAGTCACCACGCAGTTCTAATAGCTCCAATACCAGAGTTTAATTATTAAGCAGGTATTGAACACAGCTGTATAATTCAGTGCTCAGTTAAGAACTCAACCACTAAATTACTGTAATTCCACCGTATATACCTTCTTTCTTGTCAATCTTTGGAACAAATGTGCAAAATTACACTGTACAATGAGTAGCCGTTAGATAGTATTTATAATGTTGCCATGGCATTGGAAGTCAGTATATTACCTTCCCCAGCAGCATGAGTTGCCAAGTGAAGGATGGAAAGGCCCCCCCATTGTGAAGTCTCTCCTTTTTCTATTTGTTTTCTTTATTATTTTCACACCACTGGAGTATTATGAATCCTGCATTCATTCATTGTCAGTGGTACATGTCATAAAAGCCATGTTTTAATATAGCCTGTCTGATTCTATCAAGCCGGTTACACTGAGAAAGGAGAATTATGTAGTGCTATTGATTGTCAGCATAACAGATATTAGTGCAGATAAACTGAAATAGGTTTGACTGGCAGAGACATTATTGCTTGGTAACATTAGCTTCCAATGACATGCATGGAGCAGATCTGCTTCAACAAGATCTTTATATTGATAAATATTTGACTATCGTATCAGAATAAAACTGAAAATGACCTTTTATTTACTAGTGTTATTGAAGGTTCATGAGATTTTTCAAAAAGTATGACTTATCTAATTTATGTGAAATACAGTATGCTCACAAAATTACAAATCAGAACACATCATGAGAAGGTCTGAAAACAGTTTCAGCTCAGTATCAACAACATTAAGAAACTATCAATGAACTCCTGTATAAGTCACCATTGGTTACTTTCACACTGTCATCTTTGGATGTAGTGTTGTTTTGTTGCAGCTAATTTACTTTTACATGTAAATAAACTATAACTACCAAAGAATCAGACAATAGATGGCTTCCACCTGGTGATGTCAGTGTTCTTTATATTAACTGGGTGACAGCATGTGATGACATGATGTGTAAATGTGTAAACTGTAAATATAAAACTCCTACAAAACAGAGGCTGACAGCATTCCCGTCAACCTCAGCTGTAATCTGTGCCAGAGCTACAAATGTTAGTGTGGTCAGGGCAAGAAAATAACACCCGACCACAACTGTTGTGTTGTTGACGTATCAGCTACATGTCAGGGTTTTCCATGTCTATCTAAAGCTAAAACAGGCCACCTGGATGATTTTGGCCGCCACCTTGGTTAAAGTGTGTGTGTGTTCATAGGGGCCTGTTCAGATGAAGCATCTTATGCACGCTCAAACCCATTATGGTACATACACACTGTAAACGTGACATGTGCATCGGTTGAACTGCTGAGGCTCACAAGCATGTGTCGTCCACACAGGTGGTGCACATCATGCGCTCTCACAACCCAAAGTGACGCCGTAGTGGTGCAGATTTGGTGTGACATGCTTGTATTTCGGCGCACAGCTCCACGGACCTACTTCTCCCAGTACCCGGTTCCCATTGGGCTGTACTGTTTCCCACAGAGCTCTGCCCCATTTGAAAGGTGAAGGCAGCCCATATGTGTAAAGACGTCGCCTCTGAGATGTAGAATGTGTATTATAGAAGAGAAACACACATTTCAGGACCGGTGACTTTTAACATCAGAACAGACATATCCTGTGATTTTCAGCCTCCTTTCATATTTAATAGATTTATCCAAAGGTCCAAATGTCTAAAAATCCAAGAAAATGTCAAACATGATTGAATGACCTAAGCTATATGTAAATGAAACAACACACATACAGCGGCAAACAATGACTAATGGATTGTTTAGTGCTCAGTTGAATGTTCACTGAACAAATGAGACTATCAGTGAGATGATTGGCTGTTTCTATTTCTGTTAGTTTGAGAAAAACAAGAATTTTATTTTAGGCAGAATAAAATTTGGCTGGTGGCCAAAAAACTTAACTTCAGGACCAGAGCATTGTTACATGCTGAAATAAAATGGCGATAATGGTACAGATTACACCAGTTTAACATGAGTGCATGCGTAATGTGATTGTGTTTATGGAAGTATTGATATAAGCATTGCCCTCAAATCATCATTGTAAGTACAGAGTAGCCTTTTCTGGTTCTTTATATCCATGTTTAACTCACAAAATCTCATGGGAATATGTGAAGTTATCCAGGACTAGTTGAAAAATCTTTGTACGTCACTTATAATGCATTTGCCAGGGATGTCCTAATCAGAGTTTTTTTGTGCCAGTCTTAAGACCTTTAATACTATCTGCTGATAATGAGTATGATATTAGCTCAGCTACATGAGCAGAACTCAGTGTCAGAACTCTGAGTCACTTGCTGGTGCAACAACATAATTTTGAGCATTAACATTATTAACATTTTTAAACCAACACTAATTAACACTAGCAGGTTGAGGTGGAGCATGTAGTAAAGAGGATTAGTTTTTGACTTGGTTTATCTTGGCCATTGCTGGTCCATTAAAATATACCCAGACTTAGCATCAGCTCAGAACAGCTCTAGCACTTCAAAGTGGAAGTGCACCTCTTATTAAAGTTATTGCTAACACCCTATTATTGAACCAGTGCCCTTGCCATTGACAACACCTCCAACTCACTTAGTGGAACAATGACCATCCATCAAGACCTCTATTAATCTTAACATCATTGGCAGCAGAACAAAATCAACAGAGATGGTGACAGGCAGGAACATATTAGGAAAAAAACTGACAGACAGACAAAACGTCCAGTCAAACCTCTCTGCTGTCGCTTCAAGGGACAGGACAATATTTCACTCTTCTATAGAAGAGAAAGGAATTCCACAGCCTAAGGGTGAAACATAGGTCCAAATTAAATTCCTCACTTATTCTCTCCCAGTGCTGCCTAAGGGTATCCCACGACCTCTGCAACAGAAAGGTCATTATCAGGAAGGGTTTTCCAGGACTAAGGAGGAGGGATGGGATGGGGAAAAGGGAATGTGGATGTGTATAGTGGGGTAGGAGGGGACAGGAAAGAGGGGGAAAGGAAGCAAGGAGCAGAAAAACATGAGGATGGACAAAAAGAGAAAGAGGGGTGGTGATCAAGAGAAATGATACTGAAAAATACATTGGATTTTGAGTGAGAAAAGCAATCTCTCATTTAAGCCATGTTGGGCTCATAATCATCTCTCATTTCAGATCTGTCATTTCTCAACAACATGTCTGATTCTGTCGCGTCCACAGACAGGTAATCATCTCCTATCAGATCCAGACCTACAGCTAAAGTATGAATCTGACTTCACCTCAAATATATGAACTGGTTGAGGTGTATTTGTCTGTTAGAAATGCAGGCATCCTTTGAATAAGAGCGCAACAAACGATAAGAAGCATCCACCTAAACAGATTGTGCCATGTACGTTGTTCAATATGTATTTATGCACTGTTTGGCATTCTAATCTGTTTAAAGTGGATTTGGGGATGGACTGATTTGAAATTCATGTTGTGAATGGGATACACAATCACAGACTTTTGCCTCAAAACATAGCTAACAGTTACAAACAAAAGATCTGGAGGAGGAACAGCAGCTAAGAGCACAGAGGAAGGAAAGAATGTAATAAATATCTTCAGATAACAGCTCTTCCTGTTGTGTTTAATCCACCTCAGTAGATGTTCTTTATATTTCTGCTTTCTAAATACAATGCAGTGTGAATAATTTCCCTCACAAAAGGTTGAATTCCTCAAATGAAGCTTTCAAGTCAAAGTATAGCAGACCTACACTCCCCAACATAAAACAGACAGTGAAAACGAACTTTCTGCCTTTTTGTTTTTTTCTTTTTTTGTTTCCCGTCTGACTCCCTTCTCATAATCATGATTGCTTCCTGATTAGGCTCTTTCAATATCCGTCGCAGCAGGGTGCCGTTTCCAGGGATACAGCATTGGCTGCAGCGCGGCATGTGGCTAACTGTTACAGCAAAGACATCCCCAGGTGATTTTTCATTAACTGGCCATAAAGGAGGCTCTGCATGGAGCCATTACAAGTGGCCTCAGATCTTCTCCACAGAACAGTCTGAGGTATGAGCCAGTAGGAAAAAAGAGCTGGTGAGACAGGGAGGGATATTTGAAGGTAATATTATGTCTCTAAAGTACAGTGAAATAAGTAATTGGATTTTTTTGTGCTTCTGTATTTGCATTTTGTGCTTGTTTGTGAAAGTTAGAAAGTGTGCAGTGCAGTTCTAGTCACTGCTAACCCTGCTGTTTGCTGAGGAGAGCTGCAGACAGTCATGTCCTACTTCTGTGATATGTGGTGCCACCACCCACTTCTTTTCACCTCGACCCCGACGGCTCCCCACCCGCAAATACAGCCAATTATGTTTGTGGGAACACACAACCAATGAGGAGGGACTGTACCTGGGAAACGAACCCAGTTAAAGCCATTGTTAAATATTTAATCACCCAGTGTGTGTGAGAGTGTGTGTCTGGTATGTAATGAAACTTCCACTGATCTTTTAAACTTGCACATGTTCAGACCTATATCCAGACATAATGTGGACTGTGAGCATGACTGTCAAGTTTTCTATTGTCAGCATTAGAATGTGGCACACTGAGGATTCTGAGTGAGCCAGCCCATCTATCAGTACAATATACTGCAGCCTGACAGAGCACTACACGGTGCATTTGCCATGAAGAATGGCAAACAGTGCAGACAGATATATGAGGTACAGACTATTACAGAGGCGATCAGCACCAGAATTGTTAATGGATCATTCTCGGTTTCCTAATGAGTCTCATCACACTTGTTTAAGTTCATTTGTGATATGCAATAAAATGTGATTGACGATATAACACTAACAATGATGTAACTATAGAAACACACATAACTCTGTGTGACTATGTTTATCCAAATTGCCATACAAAATACTATGAGGGCATCAAACTGCAACAAATACCACACTCTGCCCAGTGGCATATTAGTTGCAGAGACATCAATGAGGACAACAAAAATGATATTCATTGCTATCTTGATAGACTCACCCTGATGAAGCTGACCCTGATCTTTTATGTTACTATCTAGCAAGAGAATTTCCCAAGGGAGAATGCTTATGCACAGCATTATTATGTTGTTTATTGATGCAAATGTGTTTGGTAACATTTCCAGCAGCTCTCAATCCTGCTACTCTATACCCAGAGTCCTGCTAGTTTCATGTCCCACCAGGTAGTTAATTGCAGCCACTTGGTCTCTGAGGTGTAAAACGCTCACTGATTAGACCACATGCTCTGTGTCTCAACATTGACACATCGAAAATCACTGGGCCTGAATGATACTAACAAACGGTTGTGTTCTTTCTCATTTTTTAACATTAAAACTTGAGTAATGATTGTCAAAAAACACAATGTCTCTTAGATATAAAAGTTAATTCAAGGATATGTAATGCTGCAGCACAAAGGGTCTGACACGCAAATGCTATTTTTTTTATGTTGCAATCATCTAGAGATGCCACATTTCTCAGGGGGAAAGTTGGTGAAACCTCAAGCCCAGTTTGTATATAGCTCAACAGATCACAAATTTGTCTGATTTGCCAAAAATTGCCTACTTGAGCTGTGTATCGCTGCCATATTTTCTTGCCCTCTGTAATAAGTGCTGAATTACCCTTTAAAGTCTGTCTTTAAAAAGAGCAGCACAGTTTGAGGTGTCAAGATCAATTCTGGAGACCTTTGCCTCAAGATTTAGATAACACATCTAACCTTTGGTGTTAATCAGATTAAACAACAGCTGGTACCCAGAGGGCCACTTGAAAATACAAATTGTGTATCTTGAATATTAAAACACCTTAGCCGGAAATTAACATAATTTTCCCCTGGAACATTTTTTAATACTAGAGTAAGATTCAATCGCTAACCCTCACAACCAGCTGCTTCTGTGTTTCTTCATTAACACATTATTTATATGCAAGTAAACACCTTTCTGTGTCATACAGAGCAAAGAAATCCAGCTTTCACAATCCAAACATTGTCACTTTTTCAAATGTAGCACTGTTGCTGCTGTTATTTATTTGTTGACATCACATCAAGCACTGCATGGATAATGGTGTTGTAATGCAAAAGTGTAAAATCAAATTTAAAAATGGATACAATTATAAAACACAGAGGCCCTAAAAAATAATCACGCTTACTGAATGTACAGTGTTATGCTGTTACCATGTCATATCAGGCACTTTTAAACAGATTCATGGTGTATTGCTCAAAGTTTCTGTTTCAGTTCTGACAAAACTCTCAGCTGGCTTAGCATTTCAGGTATTTCAACTGTGTATAAGTAACAAGGGATTCAGCTTTTTCCATTTTGCTCTACGAGCACTGAAAACAATTCCAGAAGAATATGGCTTTTTTCCATTCTCACAGATGTTGATATGCAGGTCACTGCTGGAAAGTTCACGTGTAGTGTTCAGTCAACTGAAATGACACAACTCTCTAAAACCTGTTTAGATCTGAGGTTTAGATAAATAGTTTTCTGCAAGGAAGCCTGAGGACAAATGCCCAGTGGCTGCAGAAACACTGTGTTTTTTATGTAAATAAATAAAAGTAAAAGAATAAGTGAGCAGAATATCTCTCTATATAAATGGCTGATTCACTACAGTAACATTAAAATATTCAGTAGTTAAAACTGCAGACATTAAAGTAAAAGCATGATGTCCTGTTCTTTTACTTTTAGGATATACTCATAAGTACTGGTAAATAAATAAATAAATAAATAAATAAATAAATAATAAATAGGGAAAATAATTATTTTGTAGTAGGGTATGTGAATATATTATTAACAATTAAGTTAGGAAAGTGGGTGAGGGACAGGAACAAGGAAGGAGGAGGAAAATGAACACGGGAGAGGAACAAGAAACTAATTATCATGGATTGTGACCTGTTTTCTTCAGCATAAATGAGCATTAGCAGGAAGAGGAAAACAGGAACAGAAGCAGTCAAAGAAAATTAACTGCTGGAAAACAGGACCCTTGGCGTAGTGGGTCAGCTGCTGCAGCTGCGATGGCCCATTTATCAAAGTAAAAACTTGGCATGTGATTCTCTTTAACTTCATCTACCACTCTTCTGCTAAGTAGGTTTGAGCAGCTTTACAGCGGAAACTTGGAGTGTGGATGAAAACAAGTAAGAAAAAGACAATAGTGGCAGAAACTGAGAGACAAAGAGAATGAGAAAGCAGAGGAGACGGGGGCTTACTTTAGCAAGATGTGATGATGCCAGACGTTCTGTGGCTGATTTGAAGACTGCCGTGTGCTGTTGTTTGTAGTACTCCTCTGTCTTCTTCTCTGCCTGAATACAAATATATAGCGGTCAAACACACAAAGACAGCAATAAGGATAGGAAAATTTTTATGTAAAGCTCAAGTAATAATATAGGTTTATATTTCAGCCAGTTAATATCAGGATGTGGTATATATATATATATATATATACACACACACAACACACACACGCGCACACATATATATACATATATGCTCCTGAAAAAGCAAATGAATGTCTACAGTTTATTGATGGATCATCCTACCTCATACTGTCCTGGAGTTGGGACTTCTATCAGTTCCTTTTTGTGGAAGAAGGAAGTTCGTTGAGCAGTGGAGCCGAAGCCTCCTTTCCTCTGTCGCTCTAAAAATGCTTTTTTAAAACTCTCTTGTGCTAAACCTTGTTCAAACACATTATAGGATCCTGGACCTGGGCAGAATGAAGACAGATTATTCAACAGATAGACAGAGGATTATTGTAAAGTTTATGAGGAGTAATTTTTACATTGTTCGGGATTCACTGATGTGATATAAAATGGTCAAAACGACATCCTTGAAAAATCAGTACCTATGGTACTTAGGATCTCTCTAAGCAGTAACTGTTAGTTCTGTCTAGACCTCATGGAAACACAAGCATTAGACACATGTAGCATAGGTGTAACTCTGACTTCACCTGAACAACCCTCACTCATACACACTCTGTACAGATACAGGGCTGGAGCGCTTGTGGCCATGGTAGACCACAAGAGACATGGCCACAGACATATAACTGTGTAAGAGAGAGAACGGGCGGTAGCGTTAGTGGCAATGGTACACCACCACACACTTCAGCTGAACAGGTGTCACTCATACACACCCTGTACAGAGACAGGGCTGCAGCGTTCTTGGCAATGGTACACCGCCACACACTTCACATGAACAAGCCTCAGTCATACACACTCAGTACAGAGACGGGGCTGGAGCGGTCGTGGCAATGGTACACCGCCACACGCTTCACATGAACAAGCGTCTGTCATACACACTCTGTACAGACACAGGGCTGCAGCGTTCGTGGCAATGGTACACCGCCACACGCTTCACATGAACAAGCGTCAGTCATACACACTTGAACATAGATGGGGCTGGATGCCACACACTTCACATGAACAAGCGTCTGTCAGGTTTTGACACCATAGCAATTAACAGCACATTTACTTATGAGTGTGTGTGTGTGTGTGGTGTCTATATATATATATATATATATATACACACATATAAAACTTGAGAACCATGCAACTTCAGCTCCTACACAGAGTCCATATATCTCCTCTCAACGTCATACATTCAGCTCTAATTCATCTCCACTGTGCCCCAAGCGTAAAATAGAAACTGGTAGACTGGTTTCTGGTATTGTAGAAAAGTACAGCAGTTTTGGCAGGTCATGGGGCAGGAAATGAATCAGATTTACTACTAGACTTGGCATATCTGATCAAATTTGACAAATTTAAAAGAAAACTTTACCAAACGCTTGCCAAAAGAATATTCTTTTGGACTGGATCACAGATAAAGTTCCATCTAAGGTTCAGTGGCAAAGGGTATTACTTGAATATGTTGCTTTGCACTGTTACACAGCAAAGATGATACTTTTTGTAAAACATGGGAACCCTTTCTGTTATTGGTTTCAGTATATATACAGTGTATATATATATATATATATATATATATGTATGTATATATGTGTGTGTGTGTGTGTGTGCGCAATATAATATCATGTAAATATAGCATACATAACAATATACCCTCAATTTATTTTATTTTAGATCCTTAAATCCTGTCATACTTAGAAATGTTTTGCCCCTGCAACAAACAATTAATTTTAGTCTCGATTCATATTCTGGGCTCTTTTTTAATTTGTAAGATTAATAACGACAATTTCCAACCTATTTTGGACTTTCAAAGGCTAAATGCATTGGTAATGAGTCATACCTACAATGGTACAGAATGGTTCATTCACTGGACAACACACAGGCAGACAAACACACACATGCACACAAACACACACACACACACACACACACATACAGCATAATAACCACAGCAGAAGTCAGTTGCCTTTCAGTTGATTTCAAAATACAAATACAAATTTACAAGCTGAAAAGTGGTGCTTATTTTCTTAATTATAACTTGTTAGACTGAACACAATGGCCATGTCAAGTTATAATCTTAATTTAAAAAAAAAACATGTTGAGTTGTTTGAAATAAAAGAGAATGGGATTCAGACCGGCAGCTAAAATACTAACAACCAGACTTTATAAGGTGACAATGAACTTTAAGTAATGGTTAACATGGTACAGACAATTAGAGATAATAAGAGACAAGCTAGATTTATTCTATTAATTATATCAGTTTGAGCCGTATCCACTCACATTCACTCACTCACACACACACACACACACACATGCACACACACACACACTCACACACACACTGACCTGGTATGGAGCATTTTCTGTGGTTTGGACTGAAGCGCACTGCAGTTGTACCAAACGGGCTTTTCTTCACCCCTGTTGTCCTCTTCAGCAGCTCCAGGGCACAGCGCGGGTCATTATATGCACCAACAGGGGGCGACACTTGTTCCACAGTGCTAAATCTCTAATGAGGGAGATGACAGGGAATGAGACAGATAAAGGTTTGTGTCAGCAAACAGAGAGGAGGCAGGAGAGAGTTAGAAAAAAAACATGTCAAACCAAGTCACTCGCAACCATACAATCTAATGATTAATAGCAGTTTCTGTTTATCCAACTGAGATCAGCACTGTTTTAAAATAACAAATAATCCATTTATTTTGTCAACTCAGTGCCCATCTGGAACAAAACAAAAAAATCCAGCTGTGAATGTTTGCTTTGTCCACAGGAACAAAAAATGATAGAGCGCCATGTCTCCACACTGTCGGAGACACCAAGCAGAGACAGAACTTGACCAAACTGACTAACTGCCTGCAGCCCACACACACACAACACAACTAAAAGTCTGTAACCATGCTGTCTGCTCCATGGATGGCTCAGTACACACCAGAAAGCAAAATTAATGGATGCAGAAGCAATTTTGATTTGATTTGATCTGATTTGAGGAAAGGATGTGTTTTTGACTGAATCACAGGACAGGACATGGACATCTCAGGTTTAGCATGACGTTGTCAGACTGCATGGGCAACCTATTATATATGATAGGTTGAAACAAAAACCTGCAGCCACACCGGCCCCTGTGGAATGAGTTGCCCATGCCTGGTCTAAGCTTTTTGTTTCCACCCACCGCTATCCTTGCTCTCCTCTCACCATATCATATACCCCTTGTCTGCCCATCCTCTGCTTTACACTTTCTCATGAATCCCAATGCGGAAACTGGTAAAAACTCCTCTCAGAAAATTAAAAACTTACTAACTGAGACAAAAGAGACAAGGCGAAATGAAAGAGCAAGAAATAATGGGAAGAAAAAAATGTGAGAGTGTGTGTGAGCAAAAGAAAGTGAAATGCATACAGACACAACTAAATGAGATGAGATGAGGACAGTGAAAATGGGATGGGGTAAACAGCGTATTCAACCTAAAGATAATAGGCACACGATCCGATATGTAATGTTCTTCGACTGTTTCACTGATATTGGAGAAGATTCAGTGCTGTAACTGCTTGGCAGCTTCACCTCCAGGGTACAAATGTGTTTATCTGATAGTCTATTATAACAGGATAGACAATCAACGGACCGAAGCAGAAAAGTTGCCTTTTCTGTCAAAATTACTGAAGGTGAACTGTGTTTCAATGTAACTCGAAATTTCTCCTCAGCCTCTCTGTTATTGAGTGCAACAGAGGAATAAAAAGTAAAAATAAAAACCTTGATTCCTTCAAATACAAGCATGACCACACTAACAATTCAGTGCGCACACACACACACATGCACACACTGATGTTTAATCTATGTGAATCATCTTAAATATAACCCATTTGTTGGAAGTATGCCAATCATTGATCTACACTTTCCATTTAAACAAGATGCAACCTATGGAAAATTAGTTCTGTGGTAATAGAAAGAGTGTTAGTAATGCACAGTTGAATTATTGGGCTTTTAGGGGAAACGAAAAATGAGAGGAGGAGAAGAATGAGTGAAGAGGTGTAGCTGGAGGAGGAAATGGGCAGAGGGGACGAAAATGACTGAGAGGGGAAAGTGCTGGGGTTAGAAATGGAGTGAGTGTTTGAGGAGAAGAAAGGAGCGGAGCAGTAACTGTAAGACATGTGGTTTCAAGGCCGAAACAAACTCAGTTCATTCAAAGGCAGTTGTTGAGCTGGGGTTTGTGACCATCTGTCAGTCTCTGCCCTACTGGCTTTGGTAAAGTCTTATTCATGGACACATTTTTTCCCTCTCTGAAATTGACTGAGTGAGGTTTGTCGGCATTTTCACATGAATACCAAATCTATTTTGAAGATGGAATATTTTTTTCTATTGGTTATGCTTCCTATTGTTCAATTTTCAAACACTCTTCATGAGAAATGCCAAAGAAATACTCTTGAAAATTGTGCCCAGAGTCAAAGTGCTCTCAATGCAAGGTGCCTCTGTGGGCACCCCAGTGACAGAATGTCTCCACGTCTGTTAATGTGGATTAATGAGGCCACAGAGTGATGGGGCAGCAGAAGTAATGGAAGTCCCCTCATGCTCCTCTGGCACTGAACAAAACCCCCAACCCCGCTCATTGTTAAAGCGACAGTTGTTTAACTTGGTGTTGTATGAGCCACTTATCCATCGACAGTGTATCCGCTGAAGCAGATTCAAGTCCACCAGTTTGAGAAGCAGACAGGAGTACCAGCATGAATGGGGGGCAGTTTTAGTCACCTAAACATACTGTGTAGTACACAATACCATATGAAACAGCCTTTCACATTGGGATTACTTTCTCAAATGTCAAACTTATATGTTCCTGCATATTTACTCCACACACTGTATTATGTTGCATATGAGCTGTTTTGTAAAAGGCTGTTTGACGGCACAATAAAGTGATAGAAGTATTCAAAATATAGAGTTCTCCTGTTTTCTGTGCCAGTACTCCCAGTATCTTATACAACCCCACAAACCATCCCAAGCTATCACTTTAACAATGGTTTAGAGATGAAGGTACATACATACTGTGAAGGTTCAGCCTGAAAATGCCTTTTATTTTAAGCTCTCATGTATCATATACTGCATAATATCAATATTTGCCTAACACTGTACTTCGCTTTCATGTCTTTCTCGCCCACATGCTTTATATGTGTATCAGAGAGTGGAGGGTTGTCACTGCTGGAACTGACTGTGAATATCTCTGCCTGATACCAGACAGCTTATGAATGATAAACTGTCATATTACACTAGAACAACTCTAAGTCACACAACGCTCATTTGCCATAAGTACTGTCCCATGCAGCATCGTCACACTTTACACCACAGTGAACATTATTAATGCCTTTCAGTTATTATTTTACATCCTCGGGAGGTCAGAGAGCACAGTCAGCATTCTGGGTTTAGAGTCTTTGGGTTTTGTGAATGGACATCATGAGCTTTGGCCATCAAGCTTATCAGCAGTTACTTATAAATCAAATATTTGAATTCATGTATCAATCTTTAACATCACTACTTTTTTATGATTGGCTGTTAATGTTGCCTATCAAGTTGTACAATAGGGATTTTTTATGCTTCACCATATAAGATGTTTTGGAGAGTGATCAAGATCAGAGTCAAAAGAAACTGAAATTGAAATGTGTAAGGGGAGGACAAACAACTGAAAGAACTATAACTGAGAAGAAGAAGGAAATTGAACCAAAGAGGATAAAAGGTAAAATGAATAAAATGAGACAAACAAGAAAACCAAAAACTTAAAAATATCAGGCAGAGAAGTTTTGAAAAACAAAAAAGAGAGGGGGAAACGAGTCCAGTGAGGAGGACAAAGGATATCGAGGAAAAGGGATGTTTTTACAAAGACTGATGCTTTGATATTTGGAAACTGGGAAGTCAAGGGGAGGGAGGAAAGGCAAGAACAGGAAGATTTCCAGCTGTTCTTCCTATCTACCCCTCCCTCCCTCCTTCATTGATTTGCTCCTTTCCCGATTTCCTCCCCATCCCTCCACAGGGTAACAGTGTCAGATGGAACTGGAACCACAGGGAAACGAAGATCTGAGAAAACTGACGCTCTTAGTTCTGCATTGGAGATGACTTGTGACACGTGGCATCACAGGGTCGACGCGCTAACACAGCATGTGGCCAGTGAAATTAGGTCAGCACATGCTATGACAAACACACACCCACACACACAGACACACGATCCAGCACATCAAATAAACCCGACAATCTTGCATCTGTTGTTCTCACCAGGAAACTTGCAAAATGTTTTATGCTTCAGATGTTATTAAGGTAATTTCAGGAAACCTACAAAACCTGTGTGTGTGTCTGTGTGTGTGACATGCAAAGATATGTTTGGGTTCATTTGCGTGCATGTCGGTAATCCTGACAAACTTGTCGATCTGGTGTCTATATCTTTCTGCAGATAAAATTTGCTCACATGTATGTCTGGATTTTTGCTGTGTGTAAGTACACACTGTCACATTGTGTGTGCGTGCATCAGAGTGATAATTAAAACATCAGTCAGATAGTTTCACAGAAGTGAGGCAGTGTGGGGCAGTGCCACAGAGGAGTTCAGCTATTCCTGAGATGTAAATCTACACATTTTCACATCCTTCATCTTCGCTCCTCTGAGCCTCTTAATAAACTCATCTTCATCCTCATCAGAAGAAATCCTCCACTCTCAGCACATCCATTAAATAAGCGAAGCCCCACTCAGTGTCTGGATCTGTAACATAATCTTAAATATTCCATAACAACCAGCCTCCTTTGAGATACTGTAAATTGGATATATTGGTCTCCTATAAATTGTGTCTGAGAAATATTTTCAATATGGTCTGATTGTTTTCTCTGCCTCACAGCATTATGGTGGGGCATGTATAAGATAAAGCAGTTCAATCAGATTTTATTCTGAATAGTAGAATATGAGATGAAGCTATGGGAACTATGGGGTCACAAGAGAGTTTGGTTCAGGAACAGACAAACTGTGGTAATTTTACTGTAGTGTTGTGCCATTCCACAGTTCCTGCTGATGTTCATAACACTTGTAGCCACTAATATTTTCACTTTTTCTGTTATACTTTGGAATAACACAAAAAGAGTTCACAGATGTGAAGAAAATGACAAAAGCATGGTAATGCAGTCAAATGACTAGGGGCTAACTACTGCACTACTATTGTAAATGATCTACTTTTAATTATCAAAGGCTACAACTTGTTGCCCTGCCATCAAGTGGCCAAAAAAATGATCTGAGGCAGGTTTAAATGAGCTGAATAAAGGTGAGCTGAGCTACATTAACTACCTATGGTTGCTTTCTCGGTCAGCTAAAGGAATTCTACTAATAGTCCTCATACCTACAGAGGAAAAACTCTGTTTTTGCATATATACACAACACTCTCTGCAAACAGGTAATTTAGACATATAAGGTATAGTACTGACATTGGCCGGAAAACATAACATACAGGGCAGCTCTATTGTCAAGTTCAACTCACATTCTGGTCTATAAATAATGAAATTTGAGTCAGTCACTGCTGAATGTACACAGACACTGAATCAATGCAATAGGAAGGCAAAAACAAAAACAGAAGGAAACTGGCATAGACCCTGGTGGAGTAGAATTGCTTGAGAAAGAAACTGCTCTGCACAGTACAACATGATTCACCTGAAAATGCACCCACTAGGCTACACGCAGAGCAGTGAATGGCTTTACTGTGAACTTCGCCTAATTCTGTTTGCACTGTACCTCAGTCTGAGAAAGGAAGGGAGAAGTAAATTTCGGCAGGTTGGCACTGGACTTCTCAGCTTCCTCAAACTGACTTCGGATGTGGTAATAGCCCGGCCCTGGAATTCCCTGATGGGAAAGCAGCAAGAGAGGAACATACAATAAATCAAGTGTAGTATTTGTACTGGAATGCAGTTATGGAAAGCACTTTTCACGTGTTGATGCCAATTAGAACATCAGGAATAAAAGGACCTGCTCTGATTCTTCCTGTTTTTGAGATAAATAAAGGGCAGAGGGAGGTAAGCATTGAAAAATGAATCAATACCAGAGATGTGTGAGCAGATGGTGAAAACACAAAAGCAAATTCATTGTAAGAAGCTATTCTCCAACTCTATTCTGCAATTATGTCATTAATGTGAAATGAAAAAAAAAACACACTCCTAGTGCAGAGCCAGGACATTTTTGCATTTGTGGTGAACCCACAAGGTTTCTGGGCCAGAGGTAATTTAGGTGGGATATGGAGATGGGGAGTAGGGGAGTGAGAGTTTTATGGTAGATGATCATAGATCCAGTGTTAGACAGTTGTGCCAACTTTTTTCTTTTTCTTTTCTTTTTCCTGCAGAGCCAGTGCTGCTTCTAAAAATAACAATAGCTGTAAACATCAACCTCAATGTCAACGTGGAATTCACAACATTGTAGAGATGAACTGACAGTGAACTTCATATTTACAGGGTCATATCAAGCTTTGCATTGGTACAACAACTCCATCTGTTCTTCACAACAACGGTTTGTTCAGGTGCTTTTCTCAGTCGTCCTTGCCTTGTCAACATGCCACGACACCTAGACACCCCAGCCATTAGAAGCAGACTGTCTGCTGATCTCTAGGAAGTAAAGGTGTTTGTCCAGAGTGTCTCCACCGTGGGTAATGACCCATCTGGCTACGGTATGTGTGTGTGGGAGCACATGTCTGTTGAGGTACTAATGATGAAGGATGGAGGTGCAGCCATGACGTTAGGAGGTCCAAATACAGCATGGTGTGCACATACAAGTGAGCACAAAGGGCAAAATTGTTGATTGAAAGTCACAGGATAAATTATGGTGCGTTTCATTTTAGAAGTCACATATTCTATAAATACAGACAGAACACCTGCAGTAAAATGTCAGATGTGATGAACTATGTACAAGCAAATGAACTGAAATCTAAAAC
This sequence comes from Caranx ignobilis, assembly GCA_021432705.1. Classification (NCBI taxonomy): domain Eukaryota; kingdom Metazoa; phylum Chordata; class Actinopteri; order Carangiformes; family Carangidae; genus Caranx; species Caranx ignobilis. The sequence goes on along the minus strand of MU270014.1, from coordinate 42,761,025 downwards.
AGAGGAGGGACAGCAGAGCAAACAGGAGAGGACGAGGGGAGAAAAAGGTGTAGGGGCGCGTCCTTGACAGCAGGGATGCAGTCACATCTCTCTCCACAAATCCAGTCCCACATTTTTAGACTCCTGGCACACTCAAGTTCATATGCAGGTGAGTAACTCCCCTCGAATCAACCAGTTCCAGTATATCAGTGTGTGTTTTTGTGTGTGGGTGTGTGTTTGTGTGCATTCTGTGTGTGGTTGCCAGTCTGTGGTTAAAGCTTATATTCTACTGCCCTCTACAGGCAAACAGATAAACTGAGGAATCGGAATCAGAGAGGCAGAGGGTGTTGAATTATTTCTTTTTAAAACATCTGTACTTAAATAAATCCAGAATATATCCAAAGTACTTACCCTGATTTTGTTCTCACTGTTTATCACAGTGCTCTCTTGTGACTCATTAGCAGTTTGCTTTGTTAAGAATGAATCTGAATCAACAACTATTGAACAGTATATGAATATAGTTGGTTCTACTGCTTAGTGATGCTACTGAAACACATAAAGGCACACACATGCACATACACACACGTGTGTGAACAGATAATATGACACACGTATATGTAGTGTGTGTGTGTGTGCGTGCGTGCGTGTGTGTATAGTTTCCTGTCTCTCTTAAATGCAGTTATTCGTTCACAGCTTCCTGTTGAAAGAATGATTAGTGGGTAAACAGCAGGTAAAAATCCTCCCTGTTCGAGCTGCCTGTCACTTTGACTCTTAAAATGACAAATTAAAAACAAACATGGGAAAATATTTTCAGGTGGGCTGAGCAAATAAATTACATGTGAAATTACACTGCTGGCTGCCATGCTTACTGCCGGGTGTCAAAACAAGAATAAACAATCTTCCTCTAACAACAGTTGAATTCATATTTACCTAAGCAATGGGATCACGTCAGCCACAATGTCTATCATTATGTTGATGTCGTGTCCCACAATGATAAAAATGATAATAATAAACTTTATTTATATGTGTCTTATCCTTGTGATGTTTCAAAGTGCTTCAGAAAAAGAAATGAAACCAGTTCAAGGCAAAAAATGAAAAAAGAAAAGGCCAAGGCCTCATGTTCATCCAGAATCACATAAACTGTTAACCATTTGTGTGCAATTGCTGTGTGAAGTCTGATGTTCTGAGGTCACTACGACTTTGACCTTGAATCCATGTGGACAGGATTAGGGGTAAAACTGTGTGAAAGGATTCTCCTGATGAGTTTTGGAGATATTGAGTATTGAGTGACCTTTGACCTTTCAACCCCCAAATCTATCAGTTCATCTTTAAATCCATCTAAATGTTTGCTGATATAGTGTCAATGAGAATGGGATGGACAGGCTAATAAATGAAAACAATATTATTATGATAATAATAATTATGATGGTAATTTATGATAATTATCATAATAAATAATGTGCCTGCAGCTTTGGCTGTCAAGAGCATGGAGACATGAAAAGTTCTAAGAGACTCAGGAGAAGTAGACCTGATGTGTCTGAGCTCAGGAGGCAGGAAGTTCCACAGTGCAGAGGCTGTAATAGCAAAAGCTCAGTCACCCTTTGACACAAACTGTGAACTGGGAATAACCAGCAAGGCTCCACTGATGGATCTCAGTAGTCGAGAGGGCACACACAAGGTCAATAAATTAGAGAGATATTGAAGCGCAAAGCAGGTTAAGGCCTTAAAAGTGAATAATAAAATTTCAAAATCAATTTGAAATTTAAGAGGGAGCCAATGAAGTGAGAACAGGGGTAATATGGTCATTGTATGGTCCTCAGTTAAGCTGCAGCATTTTGTACCAGCTGGAGAGGGTGGAAGGAGCCCCGGCTGATACTGCACTAAAGTGTTTTGCAATCATCAGGCTGAGAACAGATAAAATCACATACTGCTTTTTGCAAATCAATAATTGATCAAAAAATTAGATTATACTGAGTGGGAAGGAAAAAAGACTGAACAACATTTTTGACTAAATCATTAAAGCAGCCCTAAATTCCTAGCAGCCTGCTTGATATTATTTGACAAACCATCGAGTTTAGCACCCACAGAGCCGATGGATTCAGGGAAACTTCACAGAAGAACCTCAGACTTATAGAAAAATGTAAGAATCCTAGGACATCCAGGATTGATCATCACAAACTTCATGAGACTTGCAAACCTGCTAACCTAGTAGGATCTGTGGATGTTAACTGGATGGATAAGTAAATCATGACTTTCAGTAACCTGGCCAAGAGGCCGAATACATGTAAAAACAAAGGGAGCCCAAGATGCAACCCATCGTCTTCATCAACTTTCTTACATACATCAGATAAATATAGCTCAAAGTCTATTTTACACTGTTTTGTGTTTGTTGCATATTTCCTAACACTGTCACCATATCAACTGTATAAGTCAATAATGTGTGTTAAGAACTTGTGCTGCCCCCAAGAGCCCAAAAAATCAATTAACGCAGATTTAATTGCCAGTTGTGGTCACATCAGCCACTGTTCAGTCAGTTACATGAGCTCATTTCAAGGGACTTAACACTGAGCCCTCAAACTTAGCCAAAGCTAGCATTTATTGTACGATGTGGATACAAACAAATGCAGATACATACTCACCTTCTTTATCTCTTGCTTGGGCACCATTTCGTGGTAGCGAGGAATGATAAGTTCAGCTTTGCCTTTCTGTTCCTTTTTAAGATTTATATTTTCATAGCATGTTTCTTGGACTCTGAGAGAGAGAGAATGACAATGTCTTTGAAAACAGAAAACACAGACAAACAGATGAGATATATAAAAAAAAAAGAGAGATAGCAATGGGTTTAAATCCACACAAAGCCAGAGAAGGAGGAATGGGTAAGATAATAAACTTGAGAGGGGAAGAGAGAGATATAATGGAAAAGTAAATAGGAGGAAATAAACAAACCAAAGAATAGAGAGAAGGATTAGAGAGATGGAGGACTGAGAGGTATAAAAGAGAAAAAGCCTGAAATAATAACTCTGTGAGCAACTACAAGGGGAGTAAATGCAGACACCTCAACCATTTCCAAATGATTCCGATAATCACATGTGTATCACAGACATGTTTGTGTGGGTACATAAATGGTTGCCTGCACTTAAGTCTACATGGCATGATTACTCACACATGCACCTCCCCATTTATTGCTCAGTCGATTCCCTCATGAGTAGCTGAACTGTGTGTGTGTATGTGTGTGGGGCCAACCAGTTTATAAATGCTGACTAAGCTCCAACCTCCATCAATAGAAATGCAATGGGAGAACTGTCAAACATAATGCCCTAGATGAGATGTGGGAGCAAAGCAATATTTCACTTTGGTGCAACAGTTTCTCTGTCGTCTCTGTAAAGGCTGAAGGGCAGTGTACTTCTGAGATTAGATGTCCTGGAGCACCAAGTATAACCAACCTTTTGGCTCTTTCTTCATGCTTTAAAAGGTTTTTATTGCTAATACATGTATCGATGGTTATCCATTGTATTTATTCAGAATCACTGATACCCATTTTGTCAGCAGCTCCTTTAGTAGACTATATCAGCTTTTCAGGGGGAGTGGCCCCCAAATTGAACCCCCCAATCAAACTTAGCTGATAGTAACAGTTTAAAGCTTGAGTTTTGAGGAAATGTGATATCTTGCCTTAAGTGGAATGTTAATGCACTGTAGATTAAATATGTGGCTACAACCGAGCAGCTGGTTAGCTGAGCTTAATAAAAAGACTGGAGACTGAAAGGAGGAGAAACCGCTAGCCTAGTTCTTTCCGATGGAAGTCACTGCATCCAGCTAAAATACCTGTTTCCAGTCAACGCCGCTAATTTAAGATAAGCAGCTCTTGGATGTATTCTTACATTTACTGTACAAATATTAAAGTGATATTGATCTTCTCATCTGCTTCTCAGCAGAAATCCCTAATTACCATCAACCTACTGCTTTAACCCTAAAATGCAGTGACAGTAAATGTTGTTGTTCATATTTCACTGGAAGTGAAAAATAATTAAATTTTCTAACATGGCACGTAATACTCACATTTCAGGGTAATATTGTCCTGGACCTGGTCCAACTTCCACCTTCACCGCATCTCTCTTCCCGGTCATTTGCCAAAGTGGACCCCTTTATACTTATGTGCAGAACTCACCTCTGACTGAAGAACGGGAAAGAGAAAGAGTGAGACCAGAAAGAGAAAAATGGGTGGAGGTAAGAAGGGGATGTAAGACAGGATTGGCCAGAAAGAAAGAAAAGGAAATTAGGGGAGAGGAGAAGGGAGAGAACAAGATAAGAAGATGACAAATGGATGAACAAAGAAGTAGCAAATAGATTGACTCATTCACACTTATCTGCTTTCTCTTCCAACCAGGTCTCATGAAGTTGGGGCTGAATGAAATGTGAAGTTCAGCTAAATGCCAAAGTATGTCACAGATCTAGGGGAGACCCTCCATCCTTTGTTATATTTTAGTTTTACAGCCTGGTTGCTGTAAGCCTATGTCTAGAAATGAGCTGGCCAGCTCTGGCCAAACACATTTTAAAGCAGGAGTCTCCAACTTCTATTTTCCTCTGAGAGCTACTTTTACAAAATAAAGAGGCTTAGAGCTCCTCATGTCGTCTATTACTGGTTACATTTATTAACATATATCAAAACACTTGAAATGAAGTCAGATGAATAACACAATTTAGCAAGGCATCAAACATCAGTATCCAGAACACACCTGTGACTCACGTGAGTGTCAATTTTTTTGAGTCATGATTCAGTCAAACCTTGACTCTCAGATCAGAGAGAAAAGAAGCATCTGAGTCAGTAATCTAGTCTCTGTCCACTGATATTAAGGCTCAACTACGTCCAAAATTATATGATTAACACAAAATAATACTTTGGTGTTGAAGAGGGGTGGGTATGTATGGATATGTATGAAATAGCATGTGACCATTAGGAACAAAACAAAAATTGTAATAACAAAGTTATTACAATTCATCCTGAGGGATCATCAAGAAGTTAATTAACCTAGTAAATTTAGAGATAAATGCAAATGGAGCACCATCAGGAAAAGTCAATGGAATAGCAAAGTTGATAGACTCTATGGATAATAAGTTTTCCATACCATATTTATAATTCAAATTTCACTATTTCACTATTTCACAAACTTTCTGTTTTATAGTCTTCATTAAATCCTAAGCAGGAAGAATTGGCAGTTGTTCATAGGGGGTTTCTATTTTACAGTCTGGTTCCCAGTTCACAACACTTCATTTCCTGACACAAATTTCTGCTTGTCCCTAAACCTCTAAAAAAACATCTGTATTAAATGACAAACAGACTTAGAAAAACATCTTCCTTAATGGAATAAAAAAATCAGAAGGACCTAAGATTCTTTAGTCTCTTTTCTAACCTTTTCCTTGACCAAAGTGTCTATTTTGTGAGGCAGGTTATGAGAGGACTGGCAGGGAGTCTCAAAAAGTTTCAAACTCAATATGGTGTCTGTCGACTTATCTTAACTTCAACAGTGACAGGAGGACAAGATCTGAGGTTCTGTCCGCTGTGATCTTCCAATTCAGTTTTGAGCAAGGGAGATAGGAAACAAGGATGTTCAGATACTTAAAGTTAAAAAGACAGACGTAACTGTTCTGCATTGCGCACAGACACATACAAGCACCATGATGGTATCACAGCTGGCACTGAGTTCAAAGGCACAAATTGCCTATTTATATCATGGAGAGCTTTTAAAAGGAAAAACAAAAACACAGCTAGTGGGTATGAACACATTAATTCAGCTTTTGATAAAATGTAATGGCAGGGTATTTATTATATAAATGAGAATAAAAAAGTTTTTTTTTCTCAGTCGGGCTGTGTACGGGCAGGATCCTGCAGGCTGAAATTGCTGGTGTTGCTTTCCACAAACATACACAACACAGCATGGGTCTGAATCTGATTCAGGTTCTGCTGAGGAGATGAATCTTGCTTTCAATCTTAGATCTTCACACCAAATACCAATACTATGCAGAGCAAACAATACCAATATACAGGGGTTATTTACAGATACACAATGAAAGTACTATTCAAATAGACTCCGAAACAAAGCCTGTCTTTCATTGACTGGCCAGTAACAATGTGCTGTAATATCAGCCTCTCAGTTTTCCTATTTCTTTGGTCGAATACAGTTGTTTCACATCTTATACTAGAGACTGAACAAACAAAATATCTCATGGTGACACTGTTTCTAATTTAGTCCCAGTGCTTTTATTATGCACATTCAGTTTTCACAGCCTCCATATTTCCCTCTACCCATATCTGCACCAGCAGATAAGTATAAATTATCCAGCTTACTGGCCTGTCTCTAATTCTGTGTGCTAAATTGATACAGACTTGACCCATAAGTTTAGGGCAAGTGGATAAGAGCGATTAAGATGTTCTTGTGTTTCTCAATAACATTAAAATGGAAAAACAAAATAATGTTCTTTTGATTCGCGTCTAATGTCTTATCATTCAAAGGTTGCCTCGCCACTTTGATGTTGCGTCTTCAGACAACCACTTAATTCCGCCTCTCCACACTTTTGAACTCTGTCGGAGCACAGGGCGGGGGGGGATGTTTTAAGTTTAAAGGAGCAAGTGTGTCAGACGGAGACAGACAGAGGGATGGAGACAGACAGAGACGGAGCCTGAACTTTCAAAGGGTGAGCAACAGAAGTTGAGACGGAAAGAAAGATCCGCAGATGGACGCACTGCCGATGGCCCTAAATCACAGCATGCCTCTGTGCCTGCTCCACTGTGTTGACACAACCTCAGCCAACACTCAAGGACACTGTTGACTTCCTCTGGTCATTAACAGATGAAAAATGACTTAATTGAGAGCCAGACCAGCAGGCGTGTGCATTATTTTAAGTGAATATTATAATATAGCTTGAAGAATAATTACTAATGGCTCTCTTTGTTGGCATGTAAAATGGATGAGCATTGGTGCGCTGTGGCTTTTTTAAAGTGGAGCTGCATTCATTAGCTATGGAAATGGGTTTTGGGCCAACTGAATGAGGTGAGGTGGGGGTTCAGCGGTGCATTAGATCTGCCTAACACTAATGGACCTCGCCTCGCGGGCAGAGTAAGTACACTCAGACACACACTCTCACAGACTAATGAAAGCACACATGCGTGCACAAATGAGCACTTCACATTCTCTGATGGATGCACGTTCAAACTTCAACAGGAGTGTGCACGTGTGTGTTTTGTGTGTATTCATCCTTACCGGCAACGGATTGTAGTAGGCTGGCCCAAGGGTTGTGTCTCTAGGACGGACTGGTTGCTTACAGAGCACACCCAGGACGTCCTCCTCATAGCCAAAAGCCTGGCCCGGGGAAGGAATAGAAGGGATATCTGACTGACGAGCTAGCCGGAGACTTTTTGCCTGCAGCCACTGCTCGGAAAAAAAAGCACGAGAACAGACAGAGAGGGTGAGAAGAGAAGTCGGGGTCTGTGATGGAAAGAATGCCCTGGCTTACAAAGTAGCTAAGCATTGCCTAGGGCCTATATACTAGTGTGAGACTGAGAGAGGGACAGGGACAGAGACAGCAGGAACAAGGGGAGACAGTAGATAAGAAACAAAAGAGGAAAATGGAAAAGGATGAAGAGTGAAGGAAAGACACGTGCAGAGGTGTGGGAATTGGAATGACACCTGGTGGGGTAACAGCAATGAAGTCATCTCGGGCCACTACTACTACCTTTTCTACTGTTGGAAGAAAGGTGCATGTGTATGTGTGTGCTATTCAGATAATTACATCTAGCACAGGAGGAGAAGAGTGTGAGCATAACCTCTATGGGGACTCTTTCAATGTCTGGTGGTAAAAGTTTCAAACGCCCTATTCCTTGTAAGAAGTTAGCTAATCATTGGTATCAAATAAAAGCCCTGAGCTCAGTGTTAACTTGGGGTTTATCTGTGTTTGTATATGCTGGACATCAATTTGTCATGGAGAATGGAAAGATAAACTCTTCTCCGAGTTCACTACATGGCTGAACTTCCTATGTTCTGCAATCACTGCTGATAAATCTGGAGGCTACTGGACAGAGACCACTTTATCCAAAATTCAAAAGTGTTTTCCAAAGTTCATATATTATGCAAGATATTAACTGAGCATAAGGATCAAATAGTTTATGTGTTTTTAAGTGCTTCATCTTTAGCTCTCAATCTGTCTGAGGCATTATCTTTCACAGTGAACAGCAGGGAGGGTTTGCTGTACCACATTTGGATTTACAACACCGCAAGGCTCATCTATGAGTTGAAGTTGATGAATAGTAATGATAAACCTGTTGAGGGGGCTTGCCAAAACCTCCTTGTGTTTGGACAACAAATAGAAAATGGTGAGAAAAGTTTCAGGCACAGAAGTGAGATGGACACAGTGCTGTCTTCAAGCTTTCACCAGGGCTGTTATGTAAGAACCAGAGTGAGATTAAGGCCTAACTCTGCCACTGCTGCTGCTTCTGAGGACATTAAAATTGGCATCAGTGCAACGACATTACTGTCACCTATGACATCTGAAATTCAGATAATGCCAGCCTGTGAATGGAGGTTAATGGCAGAGTTATGCATGACACAACATAAATGAAAGATATCCTATCATCCTGATCCTTGCTGATCTTTGATTCCTGTATGAGGAAGGTATTGACAGTTGAATGGTTAAAGCTAAAGTTACAGAAACTTACAATACTTGGTGCCTTCATTTTTCACTTCCCTCATTATCGCCATCATCATCATGATTACTGAGCCTCTCTCACAGATTATAATAAGTGACTGTGACTGACAATGTGAAAATTGGGAAAATTTTGGACTTATCAAGGACAATCAATGTCATTTTGCAGCTATCTTTCGCTCCATGTTGAATGTATGTATCACTAAATGTGACTTGTTTTCAAATTTAGTCAGTTTTTAACAACAGGAGAGTTGTAAGTGTTTACACCAGTCTAAACAGGTTTTAAAAGTAGCAGCTTGTGGTTTCCATAAATTGGTGTTGAGTGGTCTACAGATGGCAGAGTTGCCAAAGATAAAGGCTAAGTTACTGGCAAGGTACCGTCTGCAATTATTGGCAGTTACCATGTTTGGAATAGGCGCAGCTATTCATATCTTTGTCTGATAAATGGCACAGATACAACACAACACCCTGCACAGTGCTGAGAAGAGTTTAGCATGTTACATTATTTCTTTTTTTTATTGTGCTGCATGGAGTGAAAGTTATTAACTGTTGTAGTGTGCGTGCGTGTGTGTGTGTGTGTGTGTGTGTGTGTGTGTGTGTGAACTATTTCTTCTTTTGATCCCTTTCCCATTAGACACATCATACAAATGCCAATTTACATGAGCAACATGACTGACTTAAAAAAGCAAATCCATAATAAATAACTGTCATATCTTCACCCACCATTTTTCTGCCAAGCTTCTCAGTCTGTCCAGCATCCGCTGTTACAGCCCTCAGTGTATTTCCTGAGGGAGGCAGCACATTGTAGGCCCCGGGGCCAGGAACCCCTGACGCCACCTCATCAAAACGCTTGGAACGGTTTTGAAGACTGCAGCCACCATGGACATTTAGCTGAAGATATGAGGAAAGACAAACACAGAGAGAATGGGACTGCAATCAAAAAATATTTAGTCAAAGAGCTCAGTCAGTGCTTTTCTTTTTTTTTCTTTTACAGATTCTTTAATGATTTGTAAACTTTATCCTCATTTTGCTCTCACCTCAAGCCTTCCTAAAATAATAAATAGTTAATAATAGTTTTCTATCTTATAATGGGAAACAGCACATTATACTTCTTTGAACTGCCATCTGGACAAAATAACTACTTGCATCCCTTTAGTTGGTATTTCAATAATATGGATGCTAAAGGACATAACTTACAACGCCACCATCATCTATCATGACATTTTTTTATACATAGATGAAAAATACCTTTTACATCTTGTGATATATAGGGTCCCCATTTGAGAATGACTTCAGACAGATCTACCTCTGCTTTCATGGCCCTCTTGTCTTACCAACTGTCCCCCACCAAACTATGGCTCTAGTATACACTCAAGGCTTGACCTGTATATAAAATTGTTGTCTTTAACCTACCATACCTTAACAGGTGGGGTGTCATACTCCCCAGGTCCTGGTATGCTCTCATTGGATTCAAATACTGGCGGTCTGTTGGCCAAGGACAGGAAAGGAGCATAGCCATCTGCAAGAAAGGCAGAGTACACAAACAGTCATAGTATGTTATAATATATTATTATTATGTCAGTACTACATAGTTAATGTACTTTCTTAAATTACCTACCAGTAGCATTATTTGCCCTTTGCCTGAACACTGTATTAATAAGCAAGCAATATTAATGTTGTATCAGCTTCCTAATGAATTGATAAAAGCATTACACGTTGACCCCATTGCTTTATAGCAGCCTCCTGGAGGTGTTTTCACGTGGTGTTAACATTTTAACATATGGCTAGTTAGGCTCATTTTACAGAATACATTTTGGCCTTTATTTTCTCCAGAGGAAAAAAAATAATAAGGTGGGTTGCTATTAAATTAAAAGTAAACTTGAAGAGGCAACACCTTGATCCTACCTGATACTTTATATTTGGGCTGAGCCACATCATACGACCCGGGTCCAACCGTTGACTCGGCTGTTGTCATGAAGGTCACTCTCGGAGTTCGTCCATACATGTTAGACATATAGCACTGACTGAAAACTAAGTGGCAGCTTCAATTAACATCATTTGTACAGCACAGACCTCTGCTAGAATCGGTCCAAAGTGGTCCTGTGGTTAGGTAATTTATTGTGCCCTCTGGTTAAAACATTCCTCTGCTGCTCCCCTGTCTGCGTTACTGTGCGTTACGTTACTAGCGTCGTTGCTTGGATACCACATATGGTTACGGGCCGCAGCAACATGGTGTCGGAAAACCAGAACATAATGAGGCCGTACCGTTTCTCTTGACGTTATTTTCAGCCACCTGTATCACTTGAATATTTATGTAACTCCAACAAATATCGCTCTGGTTACTCACATGACTGCTTTTGTTTCGGTGCCAGTACAAATCGTTTTAAAATTGATTTCCACCAAAGGCTTTCTTTGTAATCAGTGTATAATTAAATAATATGTAGTATATTTTAATAGATAGTGCTTTCAATGTATAACAACAGTCCAACCCCACCATCTAGTGGGTGAATTAAATGTGACAAGTAGTGATCTGCAACCATAACATTACTCAGCTTTATGTTTTGTTTGTTTCTACAGTGACAGTAGCCTACAGTATTTATTCTGATAATGAAAACTCAAGGGAAAGTCATTCAAGTAACAAGTGTCTCTCTGGGGCTGCGGTGAACTGCATCTTAATGTTAACTTCCTGACATGTCTTATGAGCAGAATTTGGCTTGCATGTTAGTAGTTCCCAAGCGGGACACTGGGCAGCACAGTAACAGTAATGTTAAACAGACTACCTTAGAGAAAAATGTTGTTTTTGGAAGATATTGTTACTGTATCTGAGATGACAAACCAATGTCATCAGTATAACAGGGATATTACAAAGATGTTAATTTGTTCTAAACCCTACTCAAATGGTATTGTGTTCCAAAGGTAAGGTATATATAGTCTAATGATTGACCAAAATAGGGTTTTAGTGGCCAATACCAATGATCATATTTAGAGTAGGGTGACAAATGGCTACAAACAATTCAAAAACAACAACAAAATAAGAAACAAAATGCCAAATGTAACATCTATTTAACACTGTTTTTACATTGGCTGCAAATAGATCTGCACTCTGTCTGTGTTGCACCTATTCAAATTTTATTATTATTATTATTATTATTATTATTGTTTTAAATGTTAACTTAAATTTCCACAGGCAAACTTGTAACACAATGAGTAATGAATAAAGGTTTAGTGCATTTGAGACAGAACAAAAAAATGTAAACACACATAAATAAAATACTATTAGCAATGTCAGAGTAGCAGCATCTCTGCTTTTAAATACAGTCCCAGCTAATCAACATTTCTCAGCAGTCTCAGTTTATGAGCTGCAAGTTATAGTGCAAGGGGCAAAAATTCTCTGCATTTTCTCCACTAATCCTGTTCCTTTTCTTCTCATAAAGGGTCCTAGTCTCACTGAATAATAAAAAAACCTAAGCACTCACAAAGCTTACAATACTGTTAGAATACCAAACTAACTTGCATTTTCAAACAAACATACTGCACTAAATGTGATCATATAGTCAGCAAACATTGTTTATTGCTGCAGCAGTGCCAAAAATTAACTATACTGAGCTTTTTCATTGCTTGATTGAATATAGAAACAGTTACGTTAAAACCTGATAGTGTGAAACTGATTTCCTGATGAGCAGGCAACCAGCTGAGATCCATGGGCTGAGGTAAATAAATGAGAAAAGGGGAAACTGTTTGACCAGTAGAGGGCAGCAGCAGGCTTCAGACAAGCATCACCTGCCACAAATTCACACGAAGTGGTCGTGGTGTCTTTAAAGATAATCGGAAATGTCAGATAAGTTAGGGAAAAAAATCTAATGTGATGAAAAATGTTTTTGTTACAACTCTAAATGTATTCTCTACACAACTGTGACCTGGTTTACTAAAATACACACACACACAGAAGGCTGTGACTTGTGCTAGTGACATATACTGTTAATATATTTTTGCACATAAATATTTTAATGTTAAAGACTCATTGTGGGTTAGAGTTAGTTATAGTCATTTAGTCCATCAAATGAAACACTATTCAATCCATTAGCGTCTGTTTTACTCACCTAATTTCGCCCAGAAGCACGGCAACGAGCCAGGCCATGGCACAGCGGAAGGTGTTTACGTTACGTCCGTGAAGGCAACGCGGGTTATCACCACCACCATCACAGCCAGTCTCCGTCACCCCCCATCAAGGTGTCACTCAACGGCAGCTAACTACCCGCTTTACTCCGTGTTCAGTTGAACCATTTTGATACACATTCCTGCTCGACATCTCGGGGCCTTCGGTGCCATGAAGGGAATCAGGTTTTTCGTGGTTTTCTTGGTGCTTTCCGCGTCTTTGCTGTGCACAGCCGAAGCGGGCAGGAGCAGGACCAGCAACCAGAACAGCTTCCGACGGGCAGCTAACGGCATCTATCAGACCCTGAGCAGTGTTTTCGGGGAGGACAACATCAGAGGGTTATACAAGGTCAGTATGTGGGGACATAAAGCGGAGGATAACAGCGGAGGGCATCCGTGTTGTAGCGGCCAGCAGGCGAGGCGGTTTTAGCGGTCCGAGCATGGCGAACAGGAAACAAGTGCGCCCGGGCCTGGCCAACAATTTCTTGGATGCCATTTTGAAAAATTAGCCTTTATCCCATGTTTTACCCACCTATAGAGGTGGTGCGGCGTTACCATAAACAATAGAACTAGTACAACAACTATAAACATGTTTCAACATGTATCAGTGAGTAACCAATTCTCATTTATTGAAGTCAGTCCAACGCCTGATTGTATTTGATGTCAGCTCATAATGACATGTAACACCAATCGTCCAGGCCATTAGAAATTCTTTCTTTCTTTCTTTCTTTTTTAAATGTCGATTTCACCTTCAATTTATGAGAAAGCTGTATGTTAAGGAAACACACTGGCTTGCACACTCTCATTGGTGCAACCGCACTTCCTGCATTTTGAAATCTAATGTGTTCTTGCGTGTAAGCCGCCAAATGAAACCCAGACTGACATGTTAGGCTGCACACTGGAGCATCCGTTTGTGTGAGAAGTAGCGCGTGCTTTGACTTGATAGAAACGGATGCATTTACATATTTCCATCCTCAGTGTGTCACAGAAACCTAATATCAACATGCAGACAGATTAAAGTTAAGAGGAGTGTGACTTTTGAGAGTGTGTTTGTGTGTGTGTGTGTGTGTGTGTATATATATATATATATATATATATATAACTGTGTGATATTTAAACTTCTGTTTACCACCTGTCACCTGACCTGATGGGGGTGACCCATGTGCAACCAGGTTAGGTGTCCCCAGAGCCACAGCCCTGACAGTGTCTGGTGCTTTACTGGCTCAACAAACTAGAGCATCAATAGCACCATTAATCACACTCAAGCCTCTTAAGCTATAACAGTTCAATGTCTGCATGCAACACAGTGCTCTTAAAGCTGATATGCTGCAGCATGGACGTGTTTCTGTAGAGAATCTGCTTGATAGTGTGAAAAAAGGGAATTGTAATTATTACTGTTGTATCCACACCTTTGTTTTCTGTCAAACTGAAAAGGGGGATTGGTGAACTTTTGTAGACCATTTGTTGAGTTGAGAGATGTTCTGAGACAATTTTCCCTTTGAAGACAGATTCAGTACCTGATCAACAAGAGTAACTGACAGATACCACTGCATTGAAAGGAGAAAGATATATGTTATATTGATAACCCTGTATGGATGTGCTATTATCACGGTCATCAACCTGACTGTAGTGACAGCCATTAAAATGAAGGGCTTGCACACTGTTGACTTTGCCTTTAACAGGAGGGACTTTCCAGTGTTACAAATTGCTGACATTTTGCTAACAGCTAACGTTATATATTATATTATTTACTGGAAATCAATTCCTCTTTGCCCCTTTGTCAGCGACAATAAATTACATGGTAACAGATCAGTGAGTCCTCAGATTTGTGTACTCACCGATACCCAGTGCTGTACTTTAGGCAATATCGGAGGCATTTCTGATACCAGTATCGCTTGAGCAATTGTGCTATAAAGTCCAGAGGACTGTAATGTTTTTTTTGTGTGTTTTATAAGTGTCAAGATCAAAAGCGGATGTGTCACTTCCCCAAATCTATCTTGTCATGTTTTAATACAGTCCTTTCCTTACTTTATGCCTGAGAGCATGACATTACATAGCAGCTGTCACAAGAAGCTGTCAGCTTCTTGTGACAGAAGCTGAAATTAATACACAATTTGGCTTAGAAGCTGCTGTTATACAGCACACAGAGTGCTTTTCTTATATTTGCATAAGCGCACCACAGCTCTCTTAGTAAATGATGAAGTCAGGATCTTGTTTTCAACAGTTACAGTTTTTATGCTTTTAAGATATTTTTAAATGCGATGTATTGAGGTAAATATTCATTAAGTACTGGGTTTTAATGTAGCTAGTTGCTTAAATTGATGTTCGGCCATTACAATGTTCTAAACGATTCATCTGTGGTAGGTTTGGACTGAATATGTAATGTGGAAGTTCAGTACTCTCACCCTTCATGTTTTTTCTGTGTAGTTTTTCTCCAAAACCACTGAGAGGTTTGTCCATGGCGTTGACTCTTTTCTGGATACCATCTGGAAGATCTGGTCAGACCTGCTAGATGTGATGGGCATCGACTGTAAGTCCTTACACGTACTAAAAACTTTTCATTGTTAGAAATATAAGAGGCAGAGGCAGAAAAGTGAAGCATGTCACAAATTCTTTAATGTTGAAATGGCCTAAAATAAACACGGCCCAACATTTAGAATATTAACTTCCTGTTGTCTCTCCCCTGTTTAGCCTCAAACCTCAGCCACTACTTCAGCCCCACATCTCTCACCAACTCTCCAGCACGTGCCCTCCTCCTGGTGGCTGCCGTACTCTTGGCCTACTGGTTTCTCTCCATGTTCCTGGGGGGTTTCTTCTACCTGCTGCATGCTGTGTTCGGCCGCTTCTTCTGGCTAGCTCGTGTCACCCTTTTCGCACTGTCCTGCCTCTACATTCTGCAGAAGTTCGAGGGTGACCCCGAGCGCGCTGTGCTGCCACTGTGCTTCATCATGGCTGTGTACTTCATGACGGGGCCTGTGGGAGCGTACTGGCGTCGGGGAGGCGGGGCGGGTTCGCTGGAGGAGAAGATCGACCACTTGGACACTCAGATCAGGCTGCTAAACATCAGGTTGAGTCGGGTCATAGACGGCCTTGAACGCACCGGGGACCAGTAGACTTAGGTGGCGGCGAGGATGAGGGGGAGGGGGGGGGGTAGGAAATGGCTGCATTTGATGTCAGAATGCTGTATCCTGCGCACATCTACCGCAACACAACTACTGGGTATTTACAGCTCTAATGTCAGTTGGGGGACAAAGCTAGGCTTGAAAACAGTATTTTAAAGGAATGAGTTGATTTTAGTTCAAGATACCTAAAAATCCTCAGAGGTGTGGACAGTGATCGTGGAGCTCACGCAAATCAACCAAACAAGTTTTTTTCTTTTCTTTTTTTCTCAAGGCTTTGAACGTTTTTTGTTATATCTGTACAGAGGTTATTGGAAAGATTTGTCCATGGTTTTCTAAATGCTGGTCTAATTCTACACCTCAGCTACTTTTGAGAAACGACCAAGCTGGGTTTGAATTTTGTCGTTTGGATTAGTATTGTCAATGCTTGTGCTAAACGAATAAGCAGATTTCATGTATGTTTTGTTCATTTCTATAATTGTGATTAACCTGGGCGGTACAGTTCTTGCACCAGTTCATCCACAACTACCCCACCCCCCACCTATTTGAAACTATATTGAAGTAGGAGAGTGGTAGGGTGTGTGATGCAGGGGACAGATACAAACATTGTATTTCTGATATGTAAGAATTCTCAAGGTGTTGGATAGTTGTCCATAGTAAGATTTATTTATTCCATTTCCATCCAAAATGTTGAAATTATGTAGATCTAGTTTGTTTCATGAAGTCACATTTCCATCGTGACAGTAGTTTGACATCAGGACCTCCTTTTCTTGAGTGACTGTGTATGTGATGTATGAGCAAACGCATCTAGAAAAAGTACTGGAATGTATGTGTGCGTGTGTGCATGTGTGTGTGAATATGTCAAGCGTGTGAAATGAAAAGCACTGTATTATGAAATCACCATCAGACTTGGAGAAAATGCAGACAGACGGCTATATCTCAGGGACTCAACCAACACATAATTGGAAATGAGATATTAAGTATATTAAAACATCCTGGTCTCCTTGAGTCACTTGGCAGTTTTTCATATGGTTTCAAATCTGTCGCACAATACTTGTGTTTTTGCAACCTGTTGGAATTGCAGAGTTTGATTTGTATCTGATATCAAGACCAAATCCAGCTTTTCATTCATAATCTCACCACTCTCATTGAATTATTGTACAGATTTGAACTGTAGTTGTTGGTTCTAAAGTTTAAATTGGGAAAATTTAAATATGTTAGTGTAGTGGCAGATTTGCCATAACAGCGGTGTAGAAAAATTAATTTTGAGTCCCATCACACTGTCTTGAACTCTGTCTACAAGTTCCTCTGGTAGGACTGGATTTTAGTAGAGTATAATTTGGATAAATGTCTTGATTGGTTTGTGCATTCGATCCTGTGTGGGGGGTGTGCAACCCCATTTTAGCCTGCTTTAGAAACAGCTGTAAAAAATATAATGATGTTAGCATGTGATCATTTGTCTTACCAATAATTGATTGATAGATCTCTGACCAGCCTGACTGATTTACACAGATTATTCTGTTAAAAACAGTGCTTTAGACACATGCTTGGTGTGCATTACTGTAGTCATTGTTTGTTACTTTGTTTGACTATAATTTATGCCATTATTTTTTAACTCATTATGTACTATCCAAAGAGGGTGAGCCCTGTTGCTGTTTTTATTACCTGCCTTGCTTCTCTGCTTATCATATCTTCATCTATTCATATTCCCCCTTGAGCACTTGATGTAAATCCAATTTATAGAACCTGGGCTCTTGTAAAGATGTGCTTTTATACAAATGACCCTAATGCTGTGCAAATTGTGGAAGTTGTTACTTTCAGTGTCTCATGAGAAAGACTGACTAAAGCTGAAGACAAGTCAGAACAGAGGAGCTCTCACTGTTTCCTCATGACACTACCACCGCCAAAGTATCAGTATTAATACTCTGGACACTCATATTCCTGCAGCAAGTATTAGTATTTGTAAGGCACTATGGGATGTATCTCTCTCAGTTTTAAGGGTGCATTTTTAACATTCGGGAGAAAGCAAGTAAGAGATACCAACACATGGACTCTGGACATGTGATTTTCATGCGTCAGCTGACCTCAGGTTCTCATTTGACCGGTTGTCTCACCTCTCAGGCTGGATGCCAACAAAATTCAACAGAGCAGAGTTGTCTTATCTAAATGCAGAATGAATCGTTTGTTTGTGAACCTCTGAGTTTGTTGTTGGTTCTTATTTTACCTAACCATGTCCACTTTGTCCCCTGCAATACCACCCAGGTAGCTCATAACAGCGGAAGTAAGATGGGATTTCCTTGCATGCTATGTTTTTATGCCTATAATGCTATGTTACATTGTATACATGTTGTTGATGGCTTAGCAGGGGTGGGAGATGGGAGTCATAAGACTTGACTTAAGTCAGACTTGAGTTAGACTAACAGTGATAAAAGAAGGTTGACATGACTTGATACAAATGACTTTTTTGGAGAGTCATGGGTAGAGTAGAATGCCTGTATCCATACCAAAATTTGGGTTCTTCCCTGGGTCACGTCTCATCCGTCCACCATGGTTGAAGCAAATCAGTTCAGTACTTTAGCAGAGGTGAAAACATAACCTCAGTAATGATAACAGTTATTACAACAGTGGATGGCATGCAGTCACAGTGGGCTCCAGATTGACACAAAATGCCAACTAATAATTTACCATATATAAGTTGTCAGCAGCTGCAACAGCTGTTTTCAGGTCAAACTAAACTTAATGACCATTGTTTTTTAACTGATTTGGATTTGGATGCTGGGATGGAGCATCAACATTTCATATATCTTGACTCATGACTTGCTTGATCTGAGTAATGACTTGACTTGGTGACTTTGCAAGTAAACTGGAACTTGTGTGAGACATTAAGGTTAAGACTTGAGACTTGCCTCTGATTTACTCCCACCTCTGCTGCTTACGTAGAGAGTCCCCTCCAAAATGTGATTTGTGATGTGATGCATTAGCCACATGTTAATTATATTAGGGCTTTTGTATTATGAGTCTTTTTTTTTATTGTGACAGTTTACATTTGCACTGACACTGTTCTGTTCCGTGTTGACCAAATAGTCACATTTACGAGGGTTGTTCCATACATGACCCTCTGAATTTATTTCTCATTCCATCTTCCGAGCCATGCTGTCTATGCCATGATCTGGGACTTGCTGGCAAATTTTAAAAGTGTAAAATGCAAGTCTTTTGTTTGTTTGTTTTTTTCCATTATTTTAAATAGGTGAAGCTGACTTGAGAGAGGGGCTTCAACCTGTACACTAGTAGGGTTTGGTTTGCCACAACAGTCTGTAGCCAATGCCCTGTGTATGTTTGAATAATGACAGCATATGTAATTTATGAAGGATGTAAGTTATTACCATTAATCATGTATGTTATTGAAGGAAGGTTTTACCCAGTTTTCCAGTGCCATGGTACTAAAGTAGTTGGAGTCAAGTGATCGTAATGGGGCCAGGCTCTCAGTCATTATTGTATCAGATTTCAAAGACAAACGTGAACTGGACCTCACTTGGTTCACAATCTCAAAAGAATCAGGATTTTGAGTGGTGTTTATACATCTTGTGTTTTAGACGCTGATCAAGAGGAGGGGAAAAAAGAACCAGAAATGAGACAGTTTGTCTTTGTGTCGCTCACACGTGCTCTTACAGTTCTCTTAGTTCTAGCACAACTAAAATGTCTGTGACAAAAACCAGCTTGAAAACTCTCCAAAGGCCCCAAGAAGGAGGTCTTAACCTTCCTTTGAAATATCATGGAAGAGACACTGTACACTTAAAGTTGCCACTGCTGTAGATCTACTTATGTACCCTTTGTTACCACTATGCTGAAGGATGCCAGTGTTGTGTTGCGCCTCTCAGCACCTCATTTAATTCTTCATTCAGATTATATTTGTTTTCTGTTTGTTCTGTCTGAATGACTTGTATCCTACTTATTCCTACTGTTACACATTCCCTGCTTTTTATAACATACTGTGCCAATAATGTTTATTTGTTATTATTTTAATGCTGTTATTTGTAACTCGAATTTTGAGTAGATTTTTTTTTTTTTCCATTTCATTAATTAACATTTATAGACCTTTTTTATCTGAATATTTCTGTACTTCAGTGATGTGGCAACTGCCAAACTATTCTGCCTGCTGATGTCTACTTTGTGTGTGAGTCTTTATGAAAACTTGTTGATGGATAAATGGTTTTTTTGTGTCAGAGTGAAAATGAGGTCCAGATTTGATTAAATTAAATACCACAGTCTGACTGAAAGTTTTCTGCCTCCTCTGAGCCATCGATAATGTCACATATGTACAAGTGTGACAGTTTTTGTACAAAGTGTGTGTGGGTGTGTTTTGTCCTGATAATCACATAAACAAAAATTTGAAAAACAAATAAAACTGTTGCAGGAATTAGTCAAGTATGTGACAGCCTATTTGCAAGTACTGTACAGCATGAATTTAAAATCTCAGCTAACATGAAGAGCTACAACTAAGATTTTCTCCTCATATAAAATTCCTTATTTATTGCATAATCACAATATATCAAACATACATAGATACAATCAAGTGAACTGGTGACGTTTAGTGACAAAATAATCGAGACAGTGAATTCTCACAAAATGAAACTTCTGATCACCTTTGGTTTCCTCTGACTTATAGTATTCCTCATGAGAAAAACAATGAATAAATAACAACTCCTTAGCACCATGTGACAACACCACACAACACACCTGACTGAGTTTCTTACTTTAGTTATTTTCAGGAGATACGTTCTAAATCGAGTGACTCAGATTAACACACATTAGTGCGGTCTTGCTAATTCTAACAAAACACGTTGTTAAAATACCATATTATTTAAATATATATATATATAAAAATCTGGAAACTCTGTAAAATATTTTAAGTACCTAGCTGGTAGCAGGCTTTATTTCGAAAGGTTGAGCTTTATTTGAAATATATTTATACTGTATATTTTTACAATATCCTTATTTCTTTTTCATCAAACAGTATTTTATCAAAAAGGGAATTGCCCCAGTAATTTGCATAGTCATTTTCAAATGTAAATATACTGGAATCGGCACATCTGCTATCAGCAGCTTTACTTTAAAAATATTGGAATTTGTATTTTAAAAATCACCCTAAAGTCAAAGCATGTTTATACATTCCTGTATTGTACATACTTACATACATTTAGTCTGACACAGGTTAAAGCTAGACTATAAGATAACCAACAGACTATATTATTACTCTGTTTTGATGACCAAGTATTTGATAAGCAAGACTGTAACTCTGAGTGAACCAAAACCAGTTTCTCTGACAGACAGATGAAAAGTCCTGGTCAAAGAGCTTAAGAATGGCTCAAAGTTTTTAACATGACTGACACCTTTGTACAGCGCCACCATTCAGCTGAAGCAGTTTATAGACTGAATAAATCCTTGGTCCAAGAAGGCAATGGTCTAAGCAGGATTTTGGTGTTTATAGTCTTCCAGCAGAGCAGCTGTGACAGACATATAGATGGCGCTGTTGGACAAAAGGTGCATCCTCCATTTATGTCATTTGTATCCTTCATTTTCTTGCTGATCTCTGTCAGTCTTTGCTGTATGGCAGTCTAGTGAAGCAAAAAGTCTAAGGAATTTGCAAAATTGTAAAAAAAGGAAAAAAAGAATTGACAGGATGTTCACATTCTTTGATAGTGCTTGAGTCACCGGCTGGTCCACGCTCAGGGGTCCTCTGGGCTGTCAGAAACGTGCCACAACTTTAATGTCCAGGCCACCTGCCCCACCTGAACCTGCCCCTGAACGCTGAGCCTGAGGAGATGTCTGGCTCAATTGGATATGGTTGATACCGCTGCTGAAACTGGCGCACAGCAGATTGTTGGAGTCACTTGGAGCCAAGGAAACCAGCGGACCAGCACCATCCAGAGCCAGTGTCCCTAAACAAACTGAACAGAGGATGGCAGGAGGGAGGGTTGGAGGAGGAAGAGAGTCAACACAGGTGTACAACACCCACACTGCGTCTGCATCCGTGCTATGTTTGTATTTGTCTTTCTATGTGTAAATGTTTCCATCCATTAAAGGGTGTTACCTGCTGTGTTCTGATCCCAGATTTTGATGGAGCTGTCATGGGAGGATGTTGCAACCTGAGCTGTGCCACCCGGAGGTGTGGGTAGAAACACACAGCAAGCTGTGGTCTGGAGGTGGCCTCTGTACTCCACAACTTTACAGCCAGGCTGACGCAGGTCCCAGAGCTGATAACACAGACACAGCAACAAAAATGACAATCGATAACAATAATCATTTTTATGTATACAGGAAAAGTATAAATATTCAATTATAGTACACATATTCAGGAGGATAAAACAAATCTCAGGGCTCAAGGAATATTTCCAATGTCTCTGTAGTTTAAACTGGATTGTGCTATGGAACAATGGTAGTTCATCAGATAGATGCCTTCAGACATGACTCTTTTTCTTTTAGCTACTGCCAGAAGATACAGATTAGACAGGAAAGCAGCCTAGCTGAGGGGGCAATGTGCAAACATCTACACGAGGGTGAAGTTTTAATATTATGTTGTTTGAGAGAAAGTGAATAAAGACTGATATTGACCATCTGTATAATTACACCTGCACAGCCACAAACACCTCCAACGACCTCACCGTGGCTTCACAGCCTTGCCCTCCAAAGCCGTTGCTGCTGGACACCAAATAGTTTCCATTGGAAGAGACATCACAGTGGGTCTGGATGTATTGCTTGGATGGAAAAGTATTGGTCACCTGCCACACACGGCTGTCCCACACCCTGCAGACATACACAGTAAAGTCATTACTGTAGAGATTAACACCTATATTGAAGTCTATACTGTATTCACATATGTATATACAGTTGCAGATATCAAAGTCACACAATAACATACACAACACTTATCTGAAACATTCTTTTATAATCTGATTAAACATAAATGTTACTGATATCTAAATTGCTAGGATTACCTCTCACTATTGTGTTCAATTGAATGTTTCAGATAAGTGTTGTGTATGTTATCATTTAGATGAGAGGATGGTGTAAAATTAGTATGGGTTAATAAATTACGCAAAGTATTGTATGTGTCTCTGTGAAGAAAAATACTTGAAAAGTTCAATGATGTCATCCCCATAACATCTTGTCTTTTAGCAACCTCCCATTTTGTCTTAAAGTCTTCTGCTCTTTAACAAATAGTCTGTGGGACTACTTTGTACAGTCAGGCGGCTGACGAAATTTCTTCTCTTATGAGGACCAAATATGTGTTGGCTACATCAGGACAAACTAAACCACACCCAAGTTGATTTGTTTTAACATACCAGGATGAATCATCAACATATCATCAGGGTACCAAATGCAACATGTGCTCATAATACCGTCATCTAATAGTCACCATGTTTACAGAAGCAGACAACATCCTTACTCTATTAAATGTCTTCACTGTCTGATATGCTCAGCGTCTGATTACAAATGATTTATGACAAAAAAAACAGTAGGCACCATAAAGGCAGGGATCAAAGGTTGAGGGAGGTGTTAGTGAAGTGTAACAATATGTACTACATTATATTCCCAGGCTATTAGATTGTAAAAGTAACTGCTGTCCACTGCACCACATGTTAACCAGATGGTATGAAGCTAAAATATACTACATCACATTCATATACAAATGAACCACACTTGCAGACTTTGTTCAATATCACATCCCCTATAAAAAATGCAGTGGTGCTGGTTTACGTCACAGTTGGAGATTTAGCACCATACCCTGTATTCTAACTGGTTATTTGGTTCAGCTAAATTTTATCTGACCTTCACTCTGCACTAAATAACAAGCTAAACTGCAAGCAGTCGCACAAGTTAATCATTTTCAGTGACCACCTACTGCAAGTGTTTATTTTTGTGTGGAAGTCATACTAAAATGAGAAGCATGTAAGCTTCAAAGGCACTGGAACAGAAGAGATGGGGTCAGGTCAGTAACTGGAACAGTGGTACACCGCAAATACCAGTTGAGACAATTTTTCAACAGTCAGATCTGCCTCTGATTTAATCTGTCACTCACTAAGGCACAAGAAAGATGAAAGGTGCTATTTTCAATTGGCATTTAAAATTTTGGACTAACATAAACTTCTCAGTCTCAGTGTTGCCTTTATACAACATTTATAGTTGTGACCAAAGGAGGCTTCTAATTGTAGTGTAGCACTGGATTTACAGTCCATATTTGTACCTATGAAGTTGAAATAAATCAGCATAACCAGCTGCAACCAATGTGGATTTCAATTTTACTATTTTATGTCAAATCTTGAGAGCGCACATGTGGATCTACATTAATAAAGCTGCTGTAGAAATTCTTTTCTGTACCTGATGGTCTTATCCTCCGAAGTCTGAACTATAGAGGAGCTGCCTGGCACCCAACACACATGAGTTACCTGGACAAAGAAGTGTGGAAAAGTGAAAATCCTGTAGTGTAGGACATGAATTCACAAAGTTAAAGTGAGACTGAAAGGCTTATTTTTCTTACATGCTCAGGTTCACACGTAAAGTGATCCAGCATGTTTGAAACAACTCCTAGGATAAGGATGTGTGCGCACAAAACAACATAGTGTTGGTCTTACCAGGTTTCTAGAGATGTTGTGTCTATGTTCACATTTTGCAGACTCTATATCCCACAGACACATCCAGTTATCACGTGAGCCAGTGCACAGCTTTCTCCCATCTACAAGTCACAACATGAACAGTTCCATTTATTCAGTGCAGATCAGTAAACATGTAATCCGATGTAACTGTCAGTGTGCATAATGTTACTATGGCACATCAACAACTGACACACATAAAACTGTTCAGAGGAAATCAGTAATTAGAACTAGTGATTCTAACTTTCTTTGTAAATAAAAATAAACATATATTCCAAACAAAGTTGAAAGATTTATCATTGCCTGCACATTAGAGACTTCATTTACCGTTACAGGAAACTGACTCAATGAGACATGACATCAGGCCAGAGATATTCCTTCAGCCCTCAACACTGTTTAACAAGTTTCCCCACCATTTCAAATTAAATCTCTACCCAGGAGGCCTAGTGGTGAATACTCTTACATTGTTTCAGTATGTTTGGAATTGTAATCCAACAGCTACCCCCCACTGTTTTGTTTTTAAATGTTTTTTTTTTTTTTTACATTTACTGCTGTAATGATCAACAGCCATTAAAACCAATATTTAATAAAGTCTGATTCAGTTTTCTGCAGGAGGTGCCTTTGATGGCTATGTTGCTCTTTTTTCTTTTTTGTGTTTGATATTCACAAATTGTTCTCTGAGAATTACCTGTTACCTGCTACAATATAAGAGGTTACTTCATAGTAAGTATAGTATGGTAAGTTTTAGTCTTTAAGACAATAGTTAAAATATTTGTTATCTCATGAGTCATGAGATAGCAAATATGTTCACCATTGTTACTCAGTATGTGTGTGTGTGTATGTGAGTGTGTGTGTGTTTGTGTACCAGGGCTCACAGCTACTCCATTGACCACCAGCTCGTGCCCACAAAATTCTTGAATGGGTTCATCCCCCTGGTTTACATCCCACATTAGAACAGTCTTGTCCCGTGAGGCACTAAAGATCCATGTGCTGCCTGGATAACACACCACCTGGAAGAAGAGAGGCAGAATTAAGAGAAGTCAAGGCCTGAGGATGTGTATATGTGACTAGTGACAACTCTGAAAAACATCATATCTTTATCAGTTTGCGCACACAATATTGACGTTACCTTGGTGACCTCTCGGTTGTGACCCTGGAAGGACTGACACATCCGGCCTTGTTTCCAGTCATACACCACCACAGCCTACAGGGGTGGTCACAGATACACATGCATAAACTCGCACTCATTCATATAAACTAATAACATGTTTAGATGTTTTTAACTGTATATAATCTGCAATATCCTGAATTCAAATACTTAAGGATGCGCTTGTCTGACATGGCTATTTCTATAATGTAAAAATGAAAATGTAACTTGTGTTTTGCATTAGGCACTTTACTGAGCTATATTTCATTTTTACCACTGCATGACCAAAGTCACTTGAAACTTTGTGGGTGTCAGACAGAAATGATTGGCTTATCAATAATCAATTCTGTGAAATTCTACAATTTTGGAATGGTACTACTGTTCCATGCTATTTTACCTGATCACTCCCACCAGAAACACACAGATCTGGGCTGAGATTTGTGACAGTGCTGATGGATCCTTGATGGGCAGGTTCATACTGCACCACCTGACTGTCAAAGGTATTATCTGCCTTCTCCCCCTGAGATGCCCTGCACAGAAAACACCAAAGGTTAGAAAAATTACACAGCTGAGACATGTACAGATATATTTTCTTTTGAATATCATACTGGATCTCAAAAGAAATCAACCTTGATATCATTAATGTTCTGATAAAATCCCCCCTCTTTTCTTTGACATTAATGCCAGTGAAAGCAAATGACTGAAAAATCGTATCACTGTATTATCACCACATAATGTTCTACCACAGGCTGCACTGGCAGACCTGCCAGCAGGTCAGTGGGTTTTAAGGGGTTAACATTAATTATTAAACTATACTGCCCATATTACTTTTTTGCCATCCAAAAGATGAGGACCTTCAGCACTAAATTTCTAATTTCCTCTTGTCTGAACAACCGCAATACAGAAATCCTTAAACTGTTGTACAAACTAGGACACAGAAAGTGTTTCAGTAGCACACACAACTCACCTGTAGAGCTCAGACCTCTTGCGAAACTTGCTCTGTAGCTTCCCCATGTCTCACTAGTAACCTGCAGCCACACTAATACGTAGACAAACAGAAAGAAATGGTACCAATCTAGAACAAAAATCATTGTTGCATCTGCACATCAGCTCTGTTGTAAGTGCAGATGATGAGGGACAGCCTACAAATTCAGTTCAATTCAAAAGCTATACAATTTAAATTGTGCCACTCCATAGCAGTATATATAGTAGTACCCAGAGAAAACAGCTGACAGTAAAAAGAACATATTTGCTCCTAAATACACTTGAGTTAATGTATTAAGATGCAAATTAAATACCGATGTTTTTACTACATAGAGATGCCTTGACTTGCTTTTCATGATCTGTGACCAGGATCATTCAACACTGCATTGTTGCGCTGTTGGATTATTTGGTCTGTTTATTATTTTGTTTTATGACAACTGAATTCTGCATTAAAATAGTTAGGGTTCCCTTACAAACACAAATCTAATTCAAGAGGTCTCTTACTACAAAATATCTTGCATAAGACAGACCAGCACAGAGTGAGATTAGACCAAACACTACTTTCTCACACACGCGCTCAACTAAGCTCCTCCCTCGTTAGCCTGGCGTACTCCTCAAACGAGAGGCAGGAAGGATAGGGCTTAAATCCTATTAGAGCCGCATCATTACTGTCACAATGAATTAGTCACTCGAAAACACCTGCTATGAACTGCACTGGCAGTAATTGTGTAAAAACACCAAGGGTTTCTTAACCAGAGTTACTAATGGTGAAAGAAAAATGTTGATGAATCCTGGTTAGACAAAGTGCTGTGGAGGAGAGGAATAAGATTTCTTACCTGTCAGTGGCCGGCGTGGTCGCTGTGTTGCTGAGGCTGGGCGGCTAGCTCGCTAGCATGCTAACTAATCTTTATCTGGCATGCCAAGATAGATCAGTGCACTAGTTGGAACAAAACTTGGATGGACAAACGTTTAAACTTGGTCGCGTCGTTGCCAAAACGACTGAGAAGCGTTTCCAGCAAGTTGCCATGACTGCAAGTTGTCCGAACAGCATTGGAAAGTGCACAAAAGTGTCTTTTAACTACAACAGAGCCACCCCTCTCTCCGTAGCGACCACGGAGCGACGCTTTCTCTCGTATCCAGGCGAGGGCTAGGTCACGTGACACGCGGAAGGAAGTAGTTGGAAGCGTTTTCTATTACAAAATAAAAGCCCAATTTACAATTTAGGATTCATCCCTACACCTCTTTTGGTGTGTTCACTACTTCTACAGTTAACTTGTTAACAATACATGTGCACTGTGTGTCTGGGCATGCATCAATAGGCCACATATTACAAATAAACACATCTTCACATTTTATTTGAGCATTGTTCACCAGAATGAGTGATTAAGCTACATGTAGATAGCAATAAGTATCATACTGAAGGCCTCATTTTGAGAGGGAGACCTCTTTCAATGAAGAGCTTTAAGATCAGGTAGTATAGCAGACCCCACAATAAGACCATTATCATCATCTTTATCACCATCATGATTATCTTGTACTTCAGAAATGAATGTTCCCCAACAAAAAATCACAACAAAAAAAAGAACCATAAAGTAATGCCTTTAGCTATCTGGGTCCCTGGACAGCATATTACATGATTTTAAATTTGTATGCTTTTAGCAGATGAAAAAAGAAGTTTGTATGATACATTTAGTGGCACCCTCTAGCATTAAACATTTGTTAAAAGAAAGAGTCTCTACTTTATAAAAGGTTATGCTGAGCAACACATGACAGGTTAAAATGTTACTGACCTGTGGCTGTGTGTCCCTCTAGAGAGCTGGCAGGCTGACCTTCATTACAGGCACAGGTTGAATGGCTCCCTAAGCTGCAAATCTGGGATGATTGAGCCAGGTCCCTGGGCAGCTAACATTAATTCTGCTGGCACAATTATACAGTTTTTCTTTCCATAGCACATTTTCATATAGCACTGATTTTTGCCCATTTGGCAGATACAGTTAGAAAAGATAAGACCAGCCTCAACTTCATGAACTGGATTGAAACAAGTGCATTACATGCAATTAAGTGGAGTCACAGGAATGTCCTCATTTAAATGTCTAAATGGGCCACTTAGTTAGGTTACAATCAACACTGCTCAATACCTATGTGAGATGGCCCCAATTCAAACTTTTTGTTTGCAGCACATAGTTTAAGTGAGTATGACTACAATTAAAAGCAGAAACTAATGTGTCTGGCATTTTGTGGCAAAATGAGGTTGATTACCAATACAAATAAAAAAAAAAAATAATAATTTCAGTTTTCCCAGTCATGTACAGAACTTCACTCAGTTCTCACCATGATCCCTGTCTCAGACTAAATGCTGCAAGATCCAGTAGCCTCACCCACACTGTCATGCAAAGTTGTGGAGAGATTTACTATATGCACTGAGAGAATGAAGTTTAGCAGATCTTTTATGATGCAGTTAAAAAGTTAAGAACTTTGCCCCTCCAGTGCTTATCTCCTAATTATGTTTCCATTTGAGGCTGTCAGCTGTTTCAGCCATGTGTTTTCCTGAATGAGAAGCAAAGATGTAGAGAAAACTAATTTGTACTTGAGTCAGTGTTACAGTACTGAAGCAACATGTGACCTACCAAGAAACAAAGCTGGCTAGTTCTCACACAGGCCGTACACACAAAAAAGGCATTTAACCAAAACTGGCCTATCAAGCAGGTCAGCACTTATTGCAGAGCCATAGCTTTGGACTTTACCCTATTGTGTTGCTTGGGACACAAGGTCATTACTGCTCTCACAGGTAGGCCTAGCACTGGCTTAAAAATGCTCAGGCAATATTATATACAGAGAGCAAGAGTGACAAGGGTGGAAATCAAGAAAAGCCCTGTGCCTCTTAATATTGGTCACTTTCAATCACACTTTCGATCACACTCACATAGGACTTATGCTATGTTGATGTTGTTACAGGAAGCCCAGAGTCAGGGTGCCACTAGGAAGAGTTCAATGCACGCGTGATTGTCTGAATCTGAAAATTTCTATCATCCATGTCTGCCTGGATAGGACATAAAAGAATATATTTGCAAAAGATGTTAGTTTTGTTTTATATTTTCAGCAGTAGCTAGCTGTTGAAAACTGTTCACATTAACGTCATCATAACACTGTCGATTCTTCAACAAGTGGGTAAAGACTGGTGGTGAAATGAAGAGTAGTAGGCTACAATACACGGATAACACTAATGGCACAGACAAGAACAGTGGGGATGATCATAATGGAACAACTGTGGACATGTGATATGGCCACTAACATCCATCTATCCATCAGTCCACTTATCATTTCATCAATCTGCAAATGACTGAGTGAGTGGGTCTGTAGCTAGATTACTGTGACCAACAGCTGCTAAATAACACCAGTTTGTTCAAGGTGGGCCTAGGTAGCACAGATGATCTACAAACAATTTAGAGAATGCTTATATTGTCCAATTTAACTGCAGTGCAGTACTTTAATTAAACTTGTCCTCACAATAATAGTCCCAAACACCTGCACACAAAAGGACTATTTATAAAATTTTTTGTAAATAAGACCAGAGACCCCTGGTTACTCAGCCCCCCCAGTGATCAGCATATTGTATTTGCATTTTTTTTACTACATTCTTTTTTATATGCATTTATTTGTTATTGTATTTCTGCACTAATGCTTTTCTGGCAATGCGTTCCTGGCAGTAATATGCTAAGACCAGTTCCCTGCAATAAATGCTATTCTGATTCTGGTTTATTGGACCGCATAGATCAGGCTGCAACATGGTCATCATTCAATCGTTAACATGCTTTCTACAAACTGCTTCAACAATCTAATATGTAAAAAGGGATCAATACAACTAATAGTATATATCTATACTGATAAATATATGTATAAATATACATATATATATATTTCTCATGTACACAGCCTCTCAGAATGAAACAATGAAAGCTCCAACAACTGAACATTGCACTAGTGTATTAGGCTGTATTAGTTTAAATGAGTGTGTATTTTGGGGGGGTCACATTAATAAAACCAAACAGGATATCGAGTTGAATCATCTCTCAAGTGTCCGACAAAAATAGTACACCCTGACCTTCACAAAAGAGACATTTACTGCAGTGCTATTTGATTGCATGCTGGAATAAATCCATCACATTCAATGACACACAACTGTGTACTCTGATGATCACTCTCTCACACACGGGTCCACAAACAAACCGACTTTAAGTGGAGCTGTCCTCTATTATTACACCCCTGCCCGTACAGATATGAGCTCAGCTCGTCCATTCATACATATTTTCTGTTCCACAGGTTGGGGGTATAAATACTTGTGTGGCGTTTGTCTGACGTGACACTCCCCCCTAGTCGATGGGAGGCCGACGTCACCCTGCCAGCGGAGGAGTGGATGGCCTCTGTAATAAAAATACATTAAGAGAATTGAGGAAAAGGAGAAGATTGGCCGGGGGAGAAAGGCAACAACACGGCGTTTCCAGCTTTCTCTCGTAGCCCCGCTGCTGAGCTATGGATACGGACGCCTGTTAAGACACACCGGGCTACGTTCTCGCTGCGGTGTCGACAGCTTGTTATGTGTGGCTTTCTTGGTTTTTTGAGCAGACTGGGAGAGATAACTGTACTGTATCCCAGCCTAGCGGATTGGAGTGAAAGTCCGCCATATTCTGCCTTACCACGCCCGGGACTGGAGCCATTGGAAAATAAACGGACAGCTTAATGCGTTTTCCCCCGCTGCCCTCGCCCACGACGGTAACTCGATCAGACGGGATTTTGCAGATAGAAAAAAACAACAACATTGAGGACTTTGAAGAAGAAGAGGAAGAGGAGGAAGAAGGAGCAGCAGAAGAAGAGGGCGGCCGGGCATGGATGGCAACGCTTAACGAGATCACACGGAGCAGTACGGAGGATGTGTCTTAAAAGGATCTGTTGATCATATTGAGAAGGGAAAAGCAGATTACACCAATTAAGATCGCACAGATATTCAACTCAAACTGCTTCGGACACTTTATTTTGAAGCTGTCGAGAGAGCTCCCACAAAGCGAAGCCAAACTGGGGGAGGGGGGGTCAATAATTTCTCCAAAACATCTAATTTTCCTTTCCACCACAATCTGTGCGCTGTTCAAGCTCATTATAAGGGCGTCCACGAGTTATTTCACCACAAGCAGGCCTGTATGAGGACGTTATTTGGCACTCACAGGCCTCCGTGTGTGTGTATGTTTGTGTGTGCGTGTGTGTTTATGCCCCATCAGATCTGATATCTGGATGAATCAGTGAGAGGGGAAAAACGCGGAAAAGTGCGTGTTTGACTAAAAAACAAAGAAAGAAAACAGCAGGAGAGGATGACCCTGGAGTCCATAATGGCGTGTTGCCTCAGCGAGGAGGCGAAAGAAGCCAGGCGGATCAACGACGAGATCGAGAGGCAGCTCCGCCGGGATAAGAGGGACGCACGCCGGGAACTGAAACTGTTGCTTCTCGGTAAGGCTCGGCAAAACACGGGGGAGGTGAGGAGAGGAGGGGGAGAAGGGGTGAGCCGTGTAAAGCCTAAAATTCCTCTCAGCTAAAAAAAAAAAAAAGTGTGTGTGAGAGAGAGAGAGAAAAGAGGGGATGGATGGGAGGGGTGGTGGTGGTGGTGGCTGGGAGGAAGGGAGGTGGGGGGCGGGGGTCCACTGATGGTACTAATGGGGCTTCCCACCTGAGTGAAGTTTTTCGGGAGTGGGTTGTTTTTGAACTGTATCCGTGCTGTGTGAGTCGAGTGCACAGATTGGCAGCACAGGGAGGAGATGCAGTCCAGTCAGGCCTGTGTGTGGCTCCCAGTGGTAGGAGAAAAAAAAAAAACCTAACCACCTGATTTGAATAACTGCGACCGGCTAGTGTGGAGGAAACAAATAATGCCAGTCCCTATATGGGCCTTTACTCTTAGCCTCTTACCTCCCCGTGCTTTCACTGCCCCGAAGTTAACCTGTGCAGCCTCAAGGCCTGGAGGGCCCGTCCATCCAGGTGGTGTGCTTGTGATTGTGTCAAGTATTGGCTGGGCCAAAGTCTAGCGGTTTATTGGGCGTAATCAAGACAGTATTGCAGTTTAACACCTAACCCTGGTAATGATTATATCACAGGTGTCAGTCCATATAGAACAAGGTGGGGGACTGTGCTGTCTTATAATATGCACAGCTGTCATTCATTTTAATCACCACAAACTGAGTGAATGCAGCATTGATGCAGTATAGAGAGACAGAATATTTATAGGCGATAGGTTATTTTTCATTCATGTGTCTGAATCACACAAGTGCAGCCTCATGATATTTAACTAGAGTAATAATGTTGATGCCTGTACATTTCCACTGTGTGTGTGTGTGTGTGTGTGGGGGGGGGGGGGGGGGGGGGGGGGGGGGGGTTGTTGAGAAGTATTACTCATACTGGAGAAATATGAGGAAAACAGCTCATCTACTCACCATCCTGTTTTTTTAATTAGATTTTCAAGAAAAGCCCATTAGATGCAATGACCGCTGTGGTGGAGAGTGGTGCCAGAAACTTCTCCCCCTGATCCAGTGCTCTCTTCGGTCACTTTGTTGGAAAATGTACAAAGTAGGTGTAGAGCAGGCTGGACACTTGAGATCCTTAGAGCCTAATTTTGCCTCAGGAGGGATGTTGAAGAGGGGTCGAGTGAAGGGGGTTTCTCCTTTGCCCTCCTGTCACCACAAAATGTTGAAATTAATCACCCCTAACAGGATTTGAATGCGCTGACTGCCACCTCCTTTGTTAAATGTGGACAAATAATTGTGTTGTTATTGCCCCTTAATCTCCTCTAATACCCTACAACTCACTCAGTATGCAAACACATGAAGAGCCAAACTAAAAAGAGATGATGTGTAAGACTGACAACATAACTATTTCTCATAAGACAGTATATAGTATGTATTCAATGTTTAGTCACTGTCCTCGTGTGATACAGATAAGTTCACAGCCCAAACCAAATAATTCATCACAATGATTCACACGCAACAATTCTTTATCCATTTTTTTTTTTTTTTATCAGTATGGGCTATAATATTTTAGAGTGGTTCTATAGCACCCATCTAATGACAGAATGTGTCCACTTAACATCTTCATATGGAATTGTAGGCAAGCTGCAGCAAGCCCCATTACACTGTTAAGAGAAAAGTTTCCTGTGATGCTTAACCACATACGTGATTTTCTTTAATGGTTACATTTTACTTATGAAGGGCAGTGTAATTTGCAGATTATAAATACCATTGTTCAGCATTCATGACTATAGGGGTATAGATTGTTATCTGCAGTGTGATGTTGGCCTGAGGTGTTTCAGGAGTGATTTGATGGTGGTGTAGGGAGGTTGACTAGAGTATAAATAGTAAATGTGATGGGTATATTGTCAAGGCTAAACCAGGACAGTGGACCTAACTGACCCCTGTAGTGCAGGCAGAGTGATATGTTCACGCACACGCAGTATATATACACGTAATATACACAGCAACATGTATATATCTGAGCTCCTAAACTAAATTTGGCTTAGTGCACCATTTTGCAATGAATGAATCATCTCTTACATGGGGCTCTGCATCCACAGGGAAATGATGTGTTGCTTGTTTGTGTGTGTATATTACACATCGACGGCACCACTCCCACTACCACTGGTTGACTTAACTGGCAGAAGTTGTGTTTGTTTTTGTGTGTGTGTGTGTGTGTGTGTGTGTGTACACTCTTTATGGCTCCATTAACCCATAGACAGTATCAGTGTATTGTGGGTTTTGAAACCCACTAATTGGTTTGTGTCCCATGGGGCATGAGTATAAAACTCCAATCAAGTTTATACGTTTTTCAATCCAGCTTTTTCATATCGACTGCTCAGTGCTTCTCAAATTATCTTAAACTTCACTTATAATCTTTCAAACCCACTAATCTGTGTCCACAAGGACTGTGCCTGTTGAAAGACACACAACATAATGAGTACACAAGTTTAGTGTGTAATCCATTCTCCTTTTTCATTTATATCCATTTATTTGAAATAAGGGAGATGTACTGAAATTAACACTCATTTACTGTAACTCCGAAAGATGATGTCAAAGATGAAAGATCAACACTTTACCAGCAGCAATATAGAAAACTAGATGAGGACGGTGGGCGGGTAGAGGGGGAGTTTATAGTGTTGCACTTTAAAAGCTGTCTGGCACACATACAGTTTAATGTTAACAAATAAAAATGATAATCGTCACAGTAATAGATGCTGAAGGTGCTAAACCAAGACAGATGACTCAGGGAAAGTTACAATTGATGTTTGACACAGCAGAAGAACAACGAGGCACAGGGCAGCCCGGCAAGAGCCGACTGAAATTGATCCTCTTCAGCAATACGTGAACATAAACGCATTCATTCTGTCATTGTCCATTAGAACAGCTCGTACCTCACTGCTCAGTAGGAAAACAGCTGCATCATCATCGTCATCAACTTCAACAGTGGATATCTCAGCTGAATCAAAAATATAACCACAAACAGTTTTAATAATGACTCCTCAGTAAAGAGCAGGGTTAGAAATGTGGAGTGAACCAGACTAGTGTTATTCACACTGCGGTCCTCTTGACTCGTCAGACACAGGTGTAGCTAATGACTCTGCTAATTGCTGCCCCGCTATGCAAAACAAGAGCACTCGTTAACTTTATTAGTTCCACCTGTGCTAAAATCATCCCGTCATGATGCTGCAGTGTTTCACATACTTGCTGATCTGGCTCCTTTTTACGTTTTTGGAAAAAAAAGTGGATTTTTTTTACCCTCTGTGCTTCTGTATTTTCAGTTTGCGTCTTGTTTTTAAAGAATTGCCGTTTTGAAAGGACTGATAGAATCATAGTAAATATTTTGTCATGTTTGTTGTCATGACAGGAAGACACTGAAAAGTGCATACATGTTTTAACCCAGCAATCACTGTAAAGTGATCCTCACCTGTTTTGCCTTTATCATGCCAGTGAGTCCATTAGACCAGGCATGTCCAAACTATTCCACAAAGGGCCGAGTGGCTGCAGGTTTTCTTTCCAACCAAGCAGCAGCACACCAGACCTACTCATTTAATCAACTGATCTCAGTCTTCAGACAGCTGATTGGTCAAACTGTGTCCTCTTGATTGGTTGGACCAAAAACCTGCACCCACATGGCCCTTTGTGGAATAGTTTGGACATGCCTGCATTAGACCATAGTCACACCTCAGCTGTTGTTGGTTCCAGTTTTTTGAAAAGTGAGGATTAGGTGGTTTTCTTTATCATATGTGACAGTACATTTTGTAGAGTTTGGATTGTTAATGGCTTAAAAGAAACAATCTGAATCTGTCACCTTGTTGATGTGAAGTATGACCCTTGTAGGATTCGGTAAAACTGAGTGATATATAAAATTGCGTATTTGTTTTTTGTTTAGTTTTTTTTTCATTTCTACATGTATTGCAGACACCTGACCTGACCTGTCTTTTTTTTTTTTTTTAGCACTGAGGGTTAAACATGAATAATTATCAGACTTGTCCCCGTCTGCGAAATTAATTTAAAATTGTTCAATTACAAAAGTGGCACAAGCCAGCTCCAAATTCTCAAGGGGTAATTGGACCTAGTTAATCATGCCTGTCCCCCTTTGCATACATATACACAGAAAATAATAGATAAGTGGGTTGAAAGTGAATCGTATTCAAAAGTTAAGAGCAGTTGGAACAACTCAAATTATAGAAGTACCTCTATAGTCTAACCTGTGTTAAATTGTTTCATCGCAACATGTTTAATCTGCATGTTTGACTCACTTTTTGCATTTGTCAAAAGAACTGCAAAAGTGTTGATCTACTCAGTCGCTGTCGGCCGCTTTTATCAGGCACATGAAAACTGTGGGAACTTTGTCAAGGTTACAACTGGACAAAGTTCACAACAAGCTTTGAACAAACACGTGAGCGTAATTGTTAGAGTTAACACTGAGGATGTGATATGGTTGATGTCTGAATGCAGTGAAGTGTGTTAAGAGCAGCAATACGATGTGCAAAATTAGGGAGAGAAACCAAATAAATGTTTTTTTTTTTTTCAATCACACAATGTCACATCACAACTACATGTAAATACTCACAGTGCGAATGCTGGTGGTGAACATCAACCTATTGTCTCAACAGGTACAGGCAGTGTTTTTATTGAACTCACCACTCTGCCTTCTGCTCTGTCTTGAAATTTGCTGGTGCTGTCTAAAGACTGCCTGCCATTATACTGTAGATCTGACAGCAAGTGAAATGAAACACAACCAACACAGATTATTCAGCAGCTTTAACTTAAATTCCAGTTTGAAACAGTTTATTATGTTTATATATATATATATATATACACACACACACACACACACACACACACACACACACCAGAGTGATTCCATAACAATCCTGTAGCTCTTCCTTTAAATATATTTAATCAGAACCAAGCAGTGTTTGACCTCTGTTAAATGTTAGTTAAAACCAGGGCAGTAAACTCCTCGCTGTAAAAGTGAATATGGTACTAAGACCCTCCCACTGCTCAAGCGTCATATTGGCATTTTTTTGCACCCTTTATTCATGTGATTTGAAAAATGAGATGTAGGCGACTGTGCATAGCTGACGCTAATGGTGTGGTGCATTCATTGACAGTGGAAACACACCACTTCCAAGACTTGTCTATTGGCCAGTAAACAACAGTCTTTATTTAAAAGGAGAAATCAGCCAAGTTCATTTGATCCTTTAAAGTACCATGACACGGCCGCCACTTATTATTCGATTCTTTTCTTTTGCTTTTTCTTTTTAGTTGCGTTTGTGAAGACAGGAATATTTGGCAGCTCACAGTCAAGTGTCAAATGTCCAGACAATCACATGAGTTAAGTGAAAACACTGCATTCAGACACGGAGCAGCGTGTCATCAGACTACAAGTCCTTAGGCTGGCCTTCAATAGAGGAAGCTGGATCAGACATGCTCATGTCATCTGTAATGTTGAGCCAGTCACACCAACCCAAACACGGGTTAATCCAGGGTCACTGCATGGGTCTGATAAATGACTCAGCAGCCTCTAATGGTCAGCACACACTCATACCTAGAACACTCACTGTCTTCTCCAGTGTCTTTTGGTCAAGTAAATCCATTAAGATCCCCAGATGTGGTCAAGTGTTCCTGGTTTATTTTAGACAAATTTCTCTAGTTGAGCCAGTCACGTTTTCTTGAATGGGTGGATCCCCAGAAGAAACCATTTACTCCACACATTCAACCTTCAAAAGTGGACTCATTACATTCTAATTTTATAACATAAAACTTGCCTGAAACTCTAATTTATCAGGCCAGACCTTCTTAACTACAACTAAAAGCTTCTATTTACAGCTGAATTTACTTTTTTTTTTTTTTTTTTCAAATTCCCTGCCTTTGACTCATAG
Organism: Caranx ignobilis; assembly: GCA_021432705.1. Classification (NCBI taxonomy): domain Eukaryota; kingdom Metazoa; phylum Chordata; class Actinopteri; order Carangiformes; family Carangidae; genus Caranx; species Caranx ignobilis. The sequence continues at coordinate 42,722,862 of MU270014.1, read as the reverse complement.
TACAGATAATTTCAGAGGCTCACTCCTGTTTTCTGTGTTTGAACAGTCATGAAAGGATCAGCAGCCCAGATCCTTTGTGCCTGTACAAATACCAAAACCCACTGGCACAGTTCAGTTACGTTTTTGTGATTACTCGCTGCTCCACTTTACATTTAAAAAAATAGAATGTGTCTATTTATAGGATGGATGCTGCGAGGTATTAAGAAGAGAACCACTCCCAGCTTTGGCTTTGTACACCTTTTTTTTAAAAGACCAGACATATACTGATGCCTCTGTGTACATGTTAGCGATGAGTCTTCAAGGGTTAAGTGTTTGGCTAAGGAGCACTTCAAGGGTAATTGTGCTAACTCTACTTTTGTCATTATTATCTCCCCTGCTTATTTCAGGCTTCTACATTGGCAACCCTACAATAGAAAAGCTGTTTCCTCATAGGTTATAGTATTTCAGCACCAGTTTAGTCTGTGGCTTGTTTTTTGGAAAGTGCCCAGTCTGTTTTATGGACCCACAGAGAAGGAGAGGCCAATTTGGTTAGAAACAGAGTTTATTTTATGCGGTGCAAAAGAGTGTTGCACATCCAGACTCTTATAACAGACACTTACAGAGGAATGCAGCACATGTCTCCTGGGCACTGACATGCAAAACGCACAGATACACTCCTTCCTGCCAGATTTGTTCAGGAGTTAGCAGCGAGGTGAAGTTAGACCGTTCAGTCGGTGTGCCAAGATTCTCAGTGAACCATAGAGAAACTACACCCCAAGCTCTTCACACCCAAATAGTTCCTGTCACCACTGAGCGGAGAGAGATGTTGTTCTTGGTCTGTCACCAGACCAAGCAAACAGACTGAGAGGAAAGTAGCCAGCACATATTATTATGTGTGTGTCTGACTGAGTACATGAGTGAGTGAGTACATAGTGTCTGTGTTTCTGTGGGTATGCACCGTACATCTGTGTGTGTAAATGTGTGTGCACAAGATGTGGTAAAGAGCTATGATTCTGCTTCATTTGCTCTGGAAACCTCACACTTTTTTTTTTGCATTCTGCATTTGCATCTTTTTAATTCACACTTTGCTTTAACTTTAAACCTGCAACAATTCTTTTTTTTTGTATATTAACAGTGGATCAATCACTAATGTGAAAAGGGCTGTGTATAAAGTCAACCCCACAGAGAATTAACACCCAGCTCTGCAGATTCCTTCACCTCTATGGAGACTTTTAACTCTACTAATGTCATTGTTTTGGTTGTCTGGCCCCTTACACTCTCAGCTTAAGTGACTTGTGTTATTGTTACTTAAGGCATCAATCAGCTATAGCAGCACATTGACAGAACGAGCTGTATGTGTAATCTTTATTAAGCCTGTTGAATGCTACCTGCACTCAGCACCAAATCAGAAATGATTAGCAACTAGCTGGTGAATATGGTGTAGTGTTGAGCTACTGAGGGGACACACTTTTCCTCCACACTTGGGAAATATCAATCAATATCATCTCTCAAAACATAATACCCATACTAATGCAAACCTCACACATAACTACTGACAGGTTGTATAGAGGGAGAGGAGGAAGCACAGACAAATATCTAAGGCCATATTCTTTCACCAGCTTTATGTCTGTTGTCGTGCTGCTCAACTCTGATTAACTACTCCCTCCTTATTGTGAAACTTATAGTGCTGCAGTTCTTTTTTTGTCCCATAAAGGTCAAGGAAAGTCATGAATTACAAAACGTCCATTTATGGAGCATGGCTGCTGACACAGGAGATTAAATGTGTTGTTTGGTTAAATGAAACCCTGCACAAACCCACAAAATAAATAAAGTCTGTTCATGTGTCCCCTTTGCCCCGTCTTCTTTCTCAGGCACTGGGGAGAGTGGGAAGAGCACATTCATCAAACAGATGAGGATTATCCACGGCGCCGGTTACTCTGACGAGGATAAAAGGGGTTTCACCAAACTCGTCTACCAGAACATCTTCACAGCCATGCAGGCCATGATCCGAGCCATGGAGACGCTCAAGATCCCCTACAAATATGAGCACAATAAGGTAACCTTTTTCCAAGTTCCTCAACTGAAGTGACAGCTGTTGTGAAGGGTGACAAATAATTTGAGAAAAAGAGGAGAGACGCTGTGAAGTGGCCACAGCGAGCTTGTATATTTTTAGAGTGCTGTCTATCTTATTCGGAACAGCCATCCATAATCGTTTCCTGTCCTTTTTGGCACTTCCTGTGTCCTTAAAGCGCTCCAGCGCTCCAACACGCCCAGCGCGTATTTGTGTTTCCATGTGTGTTTCCACGCACTCAAATCCATGCGTGTATGCACATATGCAAATGCACAAGACAGACCTGCCCTACTATACTCAGTCACATTTACCCACACTTTTTGTAACCATTACTTCAGCGTGGCCTTTCCCCCTTTTCTCCTTTTTCATTTGCATGAGTTACCTTTGTATCATAGCTTTGGGAGTTGTTACAGTGACCTCTTACTCACAGTTTGTTCCCAGTGAGAGTGACAAATGAAAGGAAGTGGTACATAGGACTGAACCACCTCAGCAGGGCTCTCTATAAATCAGACTATTTCAGGTGACAGCGGACCACGCTGCTTCAGCTCCTCCCTGTCTGGCCACAGTCCAAGACAAGATTTTTCTTTTGCTGAAAAGTTATGGGGGAAAGGGTTGATAAGTTATTTAGTAGATTTTAATGTCATATCTTGAATTCTGAATCACAGTCTTTGGATGTTAAAATTACGACCCAGTATTTTGTAGGAAAAATCAATGCAATAATCCAATCATCAATCAATGTATCTGTCACAACCAGTCAAAAATTTTAAACACCTCTCTGCCAGGTGTGCTTCAGTTAACACTCCAACGGTGTCCTAATTCAGGCAGGAACAGAGTGTGACCCTTTGTAGCCACCGTAGGCTGCTGAGGCCGAGCTGAAATGAGGTGGTGGTGGTCTGGTCTACTGAAGATTTACACTGTGGTACCATTTCATCAAAAAGCGCGGCTCCTGTTACTTAGCAACCCTGAGAACAAGTAACTTTTTTAACAAAAACTTGAAGTGTTAAGGCCTTTGGTTTCCAAAGTTGTACATACAGCAGCTGATGGGACATAGGCTTTGTGTAAACTGTAATGTTTAATGGTGTAGCACCATAACTTGGTTACGTGCTCCTTGAATCTGTGGCAGATCGTTTTCCCTGCTTGCGTTCACTTCCCGTCCAATGAGGGCATGCTGATGAAGAATGAAACCGGATATGCTGTCTCAGCCTAATTTAACCATTTAACCCAATTTAAACACAAAGAGAAAGCCAATGCATCCCTTTAACACAGTTAGTGAACTCAGTGTTGCTGCTGTCCTTTTTTTATTACAAAAAAAGAAAGTTAGAGTTTATAATCTTTGTTTTTTTTTGCTATCCCTGTATGTTACCACACCAATTCCAGTTTAGCACCACCTCTGTCATACCTTTGTACTGCGCTTTAATCTGGAAATTGGAGGTTTGGGTCCAAGGTTTTGGACAGAGATTCAGTACTCAGTAAAGAAGTATTGGAATGGACTATAGAAGTACAGAGATACAACAAAAGGATCTGTTATGACTATGAGTTATGTGCATGTTGTAAGCTGTGTGCACAGTGAAAGCATACAGCAGAACTACTGCTATTATTTTGTTCCCAACATCCCTTTGCTCTCATATACATAAGACTGAAATGGGAAGTATTTGTCTTTTTAACAAATGAGTCAAAGTGAAGTGAAAGTGAAACCTGTCGATTCTTATACCGTCTCTCTCTTTATAGTAAATACAACTATCACAGGCTCAGAGGCTTATAATACCGACCCATTAAAACATGTCACTGTCGCTGCTTCATACTTTTATATGTTATCTGTTTATATTCTTCTTTTGCATTTCACTGTTTTAGTTCTGTCACTCTCAACCCCACAGTTGTGAATAAGATTACATTTTTTTCTATAAAAATCTCTTGTCTCCAGCCGTCAGCCCTCACATCCTGTCCAAATGCTGAACCTGCTGGGATGTACTTGTTATCTAATGCATTTAAAGGTCAAAATTGGTCATTGAACAACATCTCTCAGCCTTTTTTTATGCATGCAAAGATGTTTTCTGAATTTGCTGTGTGTTTGTGTATTTGCATTGCATTTTGTCAGGTTGCAGTTTGCAGTCTGCTGAGCTCTCTGGGCCACCGTAGTATAATTATTTCTCCAAACCTCTTATTCCAGCACAGGTCATGCAGTCACTGCATGGTCTGCTCTGAAAATAGGAACAATATTTTGTCATTTGTGGGTTGTGTTATGCTTTCAGGTCTGTAGAGAACTTAGTGGTTAAAAGCCCTGAGATTGTTTTTCCAGTCATAGTGTCGTAACTATAATGTGTGTAGTTCAAGCAGTGTCCTTAAATGAAAGGCTGATGGGAAAGGGTTGGATAGTCATTCTATAGATAATGGCTACATATAAATATCATGTAGTTGCTACTGTATGCAATCAATGTCATTTCTTAAAACTGATTTTATGTGGATTTAAAGTTGAAAGTACTGAACAAAATCCATTGGCTTGAGCTGTAGACCCGACATGGCTGAGTGTGGGAACCCTAAAGATGAAATCATGTCTTAGAAGTATGTACTCTATGCTAGCATGAAGTATTAATCCTAATCATGAAAAATGTCAGTGCGGTATGTGAAACTGTGTCAACATTCAGGCATACAGAACATTCTCTTGTGGTGGGACACAGGAGAGTTTTAATGGGAATCTGGGGCGGCAACACTTTCCCCTTTTAATAGGCCCAGTGGGACCCAAGCTTCAGATATTAGGTCTATGCTGAGCCTCAGGGTGCAAAAGAAATTTCTGGATGTGGAGAGAAAGTGAAGTGACAATTAGGTCTGCAGCACCTGTATTTTGATTGGTTTTCATATCTAATCTTTGTGGATTATCAAAAATGCTTGACGAGGTTTTGACAAATCAAGTTTTCCTCTGCGTTTGTTGAAGCTGAGTGAAGTTGTGAGTCTCAGACGATTACAACACTTTTTCTCCTTGTTTCTTTTTTCCCAACCAGGGCAACGCCAACGTTGTGAGAGAGGTTGACGTAGAAAAAGTCTCCACGTTTGAGAATCCTTACGTAGATGCAATCAAGAGCTTATGGAACGACCCCGGCATCCAGGAGTGTTATGACCGAAGAAGGGAATACCAGCTCTCGGACTCCACTAAATAGTGAGTAGAATGGAAAAACAAACACATGCCTCTATCTCTCTCTTTGAACTGAACCTAAAGGTACGACAATGCACCAGCTGAAAACACAACTACAGTTCTAACAGACATCATTTCATCAACCGTAGTTACCTGAATGCACTGGACCGGATCGCCGAACCATCCTATCTTCCCACCCAGCAGGATGTGCTGAGGGTCCGAGTCCCAACTACAGGCATCATCGAGTATCCATTTGACCTGCAGAGCGTCATATTCAGGTGAGATCAGAAGTGTATTCAGAATCAGAAAATTAAAATAGCACTGTTGTACTCGCAAAATGTATGTAATAGTAACAGTGTGACAATGTGCGTGGGACAGGTGGAACAGATTTGTTGAGATACTGTCACCTACATTTATCTGATGGCTGCTGTGCTCACTGCATTTAAATATTAATCCACAGTGTAAGCCAGAGAACAGTTAAAATAGAATATGAAGCTTGAAAAGGCAGTGGTAAATATTAAATTGAATCAATGAGTTTCACAATGTTATATTTCTGCTTTTTACTCATGTTACAGGTTTTGAGTATTTTTCGTCATTCTAGCACTACACCGATGATGCAGTTTTACTTTCAATTCCTCTGTATGTTTCACAGCAGACTCCACTTCTCTGTAGACTGTGGTGGCAGCAGTAGTACCCAGGGTCGACTGAATGACTTTATAGTGTGTCCATGTGATGAGTAGTTGACTTCCGTTTAGAAGTGCACACTTAAACTCGGGAGCAGGAAGAGATGCAAACTAGATGTCCAAACATTTCCGGTGATTTGCAGTGACAGGTTTCTCTCTCCCGTTTACTCCTGCCATGACAGGATGGTGGATGTGGGAGGTCAGAGGTCAGAGAGGAGGAAGTGGATCCACTGTTTTGAGAACGTCACCTCCATCATGTTCCTGGTAGCTCTCAGCGAGTACGACCAAGTTTTGGTGGAATCCGACAACGAGGTGATTGATGAATGCATTTGCACAAAATGTGATTAACTTCTTATGAAAATGTGTGTGTGTGTGTGTGTGTGTGTGTGTGTGTGTGTGTGTGTGTGTGTGTGCTATTCCTTATTTAAAACAATGGAAATCAGATCCCTCTCTTGCCTGGCAGTGCTCCACTTCTTGTTCCCTTGTAAAGCACTTGTAAATGATCAGCCAGCTGTTTTGAATGTCGCCTGGAGCCACATCTCCTCCTTAAGAGGATGTAGCATGTGTGTCAGTTTGTTAAGAGTGTATTAATGAGCAGGTGAGTGTTCATATGTTTGTAGGTCTGGCTTTGTGTCCATGTGTTTTTCCCCCTTCATTAATAAAAGATAACTGACCAGCTGCACACATGTATTTTACCACAATATGTTTTTTTTTATTTTCTATTAGACACAGGATATCTGCACAGTGATGTGTGCAGCTTGCTTTCACAATGGTTGTCTTGTTCAATTAAACACTGAAATCAAGTGCTAAGGGAGAAAATAAACCCTCGAAGGTGACATGGCCGCCCTTCTCTCTTGTCTTTACTGCTCTCCCTGTGGTACACTAAAACATTTATTAAAATCTGCACTTAATGAGTATGAAAGACTGTAGTTTAATTAACTAACTCTCTTTTTCTTTCTCTTTTCTCTCTTTCCTCCCTTTTCCCCTCCCTCTTCACACACACTGTCTCCTTCTCTCTCTCTTGCTGTAGAACCGGATGGAGGAGAGTAAAGCTCTGTTCAGGACAATAATCACGTACCCCTGGTTCCAAAACTCCTCAGTCATTCTGTTCCTCAACAAGAAGGACCTGCTGGAGGAGAAGATCATGTACTCTCATCTGGTTGACTACTTCCCAGAGTATGACGGTGGGTATCAGCAGCGTTGTGTCCAACCTAAACGGCATTTAACATTTTAAACCCAGCTCAAACATTTTACGCTGTTGGTTTACACACCAGGACACACTTCCCTGGGAAGTTGCAAAGAGAATATCAATATTCACTACATGGCCACCTGTTGTGAAAACTGTGCATTTTCTTTTTGAGTCCCTGTGCAAAGACCAAGACAGTTTTTATTTTCATACAGATTCATTTCAAACATAAAGATCAAGTCAGATATCAGCTGCAAAACAGGATTAATGCCAAGAAACCTAAAATCAGTGAATTCTGTTTAATGACCAGTGTGTATGTCATTTATTTTAGCTGTGAAAACAAATTTCTACTTTAATGTTACAATTACGATACAAATTTGAACAGAGTAATGTTAATTGCTTGCTTTCTATTCTATATCAGCACTACACAGTGGATCTCTCCAGAAGACAAAATGCACAAAGGAGCATTTTAAAATAGCACATCAGAATTAATAATAATTGCATTGAAATCATTTGTAAAGTAATTTAATTTCACTGACTGATGAGTTTGCAAAAGAGGCACAAGTAATTTATTTTAGCCATGCAAATTTCTACTTTAATGCAACATCATGGTTCACGTCATGCTGCTGCAAGGATAACAATGTCTCTTATGTTATATCACTAAAATCTTTTCTCTTAGGCATGGTTTAGTGATAGATGAGCATTATGATTGCTCACCACCTGCTGAATACAGGTGATGTCGCTGCTTAAGACAAAGCTAATGAAAACTACTCATTCTATTCTACCACAGGTGTAAGGCAAGGCAAGGCAATTTTATTTGTATAGCCCATTTTTACAAACAGTTTGTCTCAAAGGGCTTTACACAGCATCATAACAACATCCTCTGCCCTTAGACCCTCACATCGATTGAGGCAATACTCCCAAGGAGTTAACAGGGAACTGGAGAGTCTGCCCCAGGACGGGCAGACGTGCGATAGATGTTATCTATAGACAAGGAAAACAGTTACAACATGCTATTGACTGGGCTTCATTTTCTCCTTTGCAGGTCCACAGAGGGACGCCCAAGCAGGGCGAGAGTTCATCCTCAAGATGTTTGTGGACCTGAATCCAGACAGTGATAAGATCATCTACTCTCACTTCACCTGTGCCACTGACACAGAGAACATCCGTTTTGTCTTCGCGGCCGTCAAAGACACCATCCTGCAGCTCAACCTAAAGGAGTACAACCTGGTGTAGAGCCGAGCAGGGCTGCCGACCAGCGGCCCTCAAAACACACACTGACTGACGCAATCTGTGAAAAGATAGATCATATACACACACATGAAAAAAAAATCAGAGAGAGAAAAAAAAATCTAATGGTTACATAATACTAATTTATTTGCCATTTGTTGATCTCTTGGTCCCCAAGAGGTGAGCAAAGTAAATGTTCTCTTGCTATTTAAGGAGCTGATGAAATATAGGAAGGGTGAGGGAGGGGCCTGCTGTTGAATATGCACAGCAACAATCCTCAGTTTTAGGCTTTGCGCGTTGTGAAGGGTTTTTTTTTATTTCTTCTGTTTTGGTTTCTTTTTTGACAGAAAGAAAGGAACTACTGTGTGCACTGGAGGTGTGGGGGGGCTTGTTTTGTCTGCCAGTCTGATACATCAGAGCTGGAATGAATGCAATGTGCTCCCTCCCTCCTGTCTTTTTATAAACACAAAAAAATTCATCCTTTTTTTTTGTTTTTCAAACCCTTCTCCTTACCTGTGGGTTCATTCTGACACGTCGTCATGGGCGTTTACCTGTTTGTACGTCAGGAAATGACGCATCAGATTTCTAATTAACAAGCTTCCTTCTCCCTTCAAAAGACTGATGGGCAAGAATCTTGATGAGTTGGCATAAACTGTGATTTTTTTTTTTTTTTAGAAATTATTTTACATTGATTTGATATCGATTGACTTCATTGTAATTATTATCATTATTACACTGCATTGACTTTGGTACCATCTGATGAGTAGGGCATGTGCGACCATCGGAAGCACATGGCTCCTCTCCACCACCAAGGTAGCAATGAGTTCAGCAGCATGACAGGGATTGACTTTAAAAATGCTTTCAAAGCTTTTGAACGACAAGGTTTAAGAGGGAGGGGGGGGCACATGGATCTCAGCTGTGTCATGTCCTGATGAATCATAAAGGCAACAGTCGCTTTACACAGACTGAAGGGAGCCGAGGAGGTGATAATTTATGAGACCATTGTTGTTTAATGATTATGTTCCAATGTGCCACACAGACGCTTTTTATTATGGTAATACGTGTATTTATTGCCAATGCCAAAAACAACTGGAGCACCTGACTCCACTTTGCCCTGTTCACTACTTTAATGGAACAAAAAGTGTTGAGGGCAGCTCGACTGAAGGCAGAGGGAGCAGACTTTACCGACTCTACTGACTGATTCATTCATCAACCAACTGATTCCTGCAGTTTTTGGAATATTCAACATAGTAAAGGTATTCTTCCTCCTGGCCTCTGACACACTTTAGCCACAGGTAGTTAAGGCTGCTTAGTTAAAGAGGAGGCAGTGCGCTGAACTGCTCAAATCACCAATCACAACACCCCCCCGCCCTTGTCTGTGACCTGCAGACTCTCCAGTCACAATTTTTTAGCTGTGTCCTTATACTTGTCTGATCACAGCTCGGCTGTCTTGACTGTTGTAGTTCAGTAGCAGTGGAGAATAATTTTGGCTGATTTCTATGTAAAAGGGCGGAGTGTTGATATTCAGTTTGTACCAAAGTAAGCCCTTCTCATTTCTGATTGGCCCCTCTCATTTGCAATTCCTTATTCCTAAGTTACTTTGAGTATTTTTTTTTTTTTTTTTTGTAACAGTTCCCTAGAACATAAGCCTGTAATTTACATTTATTGAGGCATAGTGCAATTATTAATGCTATAATCATTGTACATACATTTCTCTATATATATATGGCAGCATCTTTGTTGGCTTTGTAATCATTACTTTTTTTTGGCAGATTGAATGTGCGGTATTGAAAATATGTATCTATGTAATTGTATTGTATGTCTAATGAATAATTCATTTTTTGGAAGAAAAAATATGTTATTTACATGTTTGTTTTTGTTTCCTTTTTTTAAGAAGAGAATGTAAATTTTGTGTTTTGCCAGTTTTATTTCTCAGCAAAGAAACATTGTTCAGCTTCACAACTGCATAACGAGGAATATTATGATCCAACAAAAGATCGATTGGTATGCCAGTACTTACAGTAGCCGTTTTGTTAAATTGACTTTTATATGAAAAACTGCAAACTGAATCCAATCTACAGGGCTAATTGTAATAGTTTAGTTCTTAACTGGCTTCAGGAACAGAGCACTTGTCATATAGGTGTAATCACACGACTCATTGATTCTTTTATTTTTTTATATTTAATTTCATCACACAGCTGCTCAACACACTGTTTAACTCCCCACACCCCACCACCAACCACCTTTTTGAAATCAAGATGTGTTATTGAACAGGCGACAGACAGGCCAAGTGCTGTTTTGGCTCAGATTTGTGTTTTAAAAAAAAAAACTAAACTTATTAAGCAAGAGATGTAATCATCTGATCGTTTTTGCTAATAGATGGGAACCCCTCACACCCCTTCAAATGAATCTCCACCCTGATATAGAATATCATAGAGTCAGGGGCTGTGACCAGTGTGCACAAACATGCAAAAAACACTCATCCATTTGGCTTAATTAGGATGATACACACACCAGGTGCTTTTTTTAAAAAAAATCTTTTTTTTACTTCATTTCCAACTCGGTTGCCACCAGTTCATTAGAATGTACAGTATTATTTTAGATGTTATTTATGAAACGACAACATAGGAGAAAATACACAAACAGTTCACATGTACATATTGCCTTATTGAATAAGCTGTGCCTCTGAAGTCCCATGCAAGGCACCTGTGTTTTTAGCAGAAGTGAAGCTAGAGCAGCCAATAATGTCCCATTGTGCAGCTGGAGGACTGTTTGGTTTTGGCTTGGTGGTCTCTTGTTGTTATTCTGTGCTAGATGAAGCCCTGGGAACAGCTTTGAAGTGTAGCTCATGTAGCTAATATGACATCATTGCAGTACATTATAAGCACATCACGACAGAACTGTAATCAGAACACGCTTCCTGTCGATTCCATCATATTGTCCCGTCAGATTCACGTCTTAAAATCCACGCCACACCATAGTGCATTATAATGCATTGATCTGCCTGACCGATGATTAAACAACAGTGCTCCTGTGCAAAATGACTGTGGAGAAGGTGCTTGCAAAGTGTCACAATCTGGACTCAAAAACTACCATCAGCCACCTCTGGACTGGGTTTTTTGCCATATTTAGCCAAAGTTTGGCATCTGCCAGCCACTTTGGCAGATGAACAGCCCTCAGTCCGAGCTCCTGTTGTTTTCAGATATTTCAGCTGGCTGGTCTACTTGCTTACCAGGATGGTTGGTTTTGGCAGGTGACAACCACTTGAACAAGTTCATTTCCAGTCCAGTTCACAGTGTTCTTAGGGTGTATGAGGATGTTACAATAACCACTTATCAACAGCAGGGCCTAATAGGAAATCACTGGGAGGGGGGACTTGTCACATTCTTACTGGATATTAAAACCAGGACTCTGCTTGTGTCAGAGATGTTTTGAAGCTGGACTATAGTTTCACTTTATCAGTGTTGATGACCACTTGGTGTAGACTTGCAGTAATTACAAACTCGTGTCCCTGCTGTTCTAAAGTGGCTATTTACACTGTCCTCGTTTCTTAAAGGGAAAATACTGCATCCGACCTGCTGAGCAGAGACCGTCCATCCATGTTTGTGAACTTCATAAACTAAATCATACTTAAAAATGAATCTGAGATCATTCAAACTCTTGTACTGGCAAAAAAGGCTAATTGTATTTGGATGTTATCTGATAAAATTGAGCCACAAAGGCTTTGCGAGTAATCTGTTGGTGTTCACATCATTACTGTGAGAGAGCTCATGTGAGTTATACTCGGGCTGGATTTCCCTTTAAGAGAGCACAGACTCCAGCGGGTGTTGACTTGCTGACACATTGTTAGAAAGCTCTGCTGCTGTTCAAATGTAATGCGGTATGTTCAAGAGCAGTGCAGTGTTATATACATTATGTTGAGAAACTGCAGAAAACTACTCCATAAATGGCTCCTCCACTCTTCTACTCAAGTCTCAGACGCACGGTCTGAGCGCATTCAGCTCGCCTATACTGTCAGGTTTCTTTGATGATATGACATTTAATGACTCATTTTGACATAGTGTTATTATGATGATCTCCAATCATAATTGTGTGAAATGTTTCATGTATCCATAAAATCGCACTCCTTCAACATGTTTCTGAATGAAGCAACATGTTTTCTTTTTTTCAAAAGTATGTCGACTCCTGATGTTTATTTTCTGCAACTGAACTACACCCATGGTTTTCACAGTTTTTCGCTCGGCCCATATAGCTCACATGAGTGATCGGTGAGGATAATGATCTTCCAGATGACCCAAATCAAGTTGTATTTGTACAACAGACCTCAGTCAAACACTGAGAAGTTCAAGTGAACACAGATGTGGTTCTTAGGAAGTACAATCATTACATTCAATATAATGAACTCCAGGCTTAGTGCTCTGCAACATGTGTGGGGAAGTTTCCCCTTAAAGGTTCATTTTAGCTATTTTTCCCTTTGTGTTTCTACATGCACAAAAACTCCCTCAGAAACAGAATATGACAGAAATTAATGAAAGGCAGGGAGCGGCCTTTGTTTACAACCTGGTTTAAAATTCCTGACCATAAATAAACTTCATCTGGACATGAGACAACTTTTCATTGTACAGTATAAATCACATTTCAGACACTCCCTGAGTTTATCTGCTTGATATCCCAACATACACAGTCTAAATGATCTCTTCAACATCAACAAGTAGCATAAACCATGTTCTTCATTTCTTCAGGATTTTATCCCATTGCACTGACATGAACACAGCAGCCAACAGATCCTCCCTGGTGATAATCACCTATCACAACCCAATACTCAACTATTTTAGTAAATTTAGCTTTAACCTGTGAATGGCAGGAACTGGTTATAGCCAGGGCACACTCTACATTTGATCCCAGTTACTTTGTATGTATAGTTATGATCATTTCTGCTTTTGGTTTCTATCTATCTTTCCCTTAATAACTTCATTTATAGCCTACATCATTTCATCTCCAAGTTATTCAGTTTTCTTCCTTTTGAATTTTGTTATAATGATCAGTGGTGTGCAAAAATCTACCCCACGTCCTTGAACCTCTCATTAAAACCTCAGTCTTTAAATCAGTGCTCTGCTATGAACCATACCTGACTTCCTTTCTTTGCAGAAACACTCATTCTCAAGAACCCAGTGGGCTGAGTCACACACACACACACACACACACACACACACACACACAGAGTTGTCCTTTCTGACCCTCAGTGGCCACTGGAAGACATGACAGTGTCAGAGGAGGCTTATGACACCAGTCCTTTCCTCTGGGAATGTAGTGTGACCTTGTGAACCCTGCATAAGAAGCCTCAACTCCTCCATTCATGGTCTTCTTCTTCTTTTCTTTCTTTCTTTTTTTTTTATACTTCAATTCACAGCAGTGGCATCTCTGTGAGGTAAAGACAACCCTCTCTCGCTCGCTCTGAATGTTAACTTCCTACTTTATCCTTTACTATTTGCAACCATTGCCACGCCCTCATTAGTCCGTTGGATAAAGTTCACCAAGTGTCATCCAGCCTCAGAGCAGCCAGCACCTTACCGGGGAGGTCAGGGCATTTCCATCTTAAAACCCAATGATCCAGAGTGCCAGCCAGGGTTTACTCATTTGGACTCCTCTCATTGGGATTGAAGAAGAAGAAGAAAATCTAGCCTGTTGAAGATGCTTTGCACCGTTTGCCTCTAAGTTTGTGAAGAAGCGAGAGGAGGGAGGAGGAAGACTAAGAAGAAGCTGCACGGACACCTTTTTTTTTTTTTTGTTTGACAGCGCAGGGTCTGGTTTGGTTCAGTTGTGAGCGATGGCTGGATGCTGCGTGTCGGCGGAGGAGAAGGAGAACCAGAGGATCAACGAGGAGATCGAGAAGCAGCTGCGGAGAGACAAGAAGGACTCGCGCAGGGAGCTGAAGCTGCTGCTGTTAGGTGAGCATCAGCCAGCCGGGTACCAGGTCCACACCTGAGTTCACACCCAGCCCTTCCCTCATCTAAAGCAATAAAGTCACACGGCTGTGGTGAAAAGCATAGATCATGAGAAGCACCCCAAAACCAAACTTATCTTTACAGTGGCGTTAAAAAAGATCTTTAATGTTATTAATGTATATAGCATAGTTGCAGAGACTGCAGGTCAGGATGGATTGTCATTTGTCTGCATGCTTCCTGACCACACCTGGGCCTGCAGGTATCATGGCAGGTGGGACAGCACTGAGCAGCAAGTCAAGAGATGTATTGCTATTGTCAAAAAGGTGGCATGAACCAATGGAGAGAGAATGGTTCTCCCATCCGAGCTCTGTGTATATCTAACTGTACATTTCCTTTCTCTCGCGCCTTCTTGTCTCCGGATGTAGCGCACAGGCCCCCCCACCCCCGTGGGGGGTCTCGCGCCTTCTTGTCTCCGGATGTAGCGCACAGGCCCCCCCACCCCCGTGTGCCACAGCTTTTACGCACAGTGATCAGGCGCCACATCCTCGATCACTTCGTCTTATTTATTTGCCACCTGACAAAAGAAACTGAAATATAGTAACGTCTAGAGAAAGACACTCATCTTTGCGTGGTGGCGTTGTGTGTGTGTGGGTGGGGGTGGGGGGGGGGGGGGCGTGGAACTCGCCACTGACAGCACATTTCCATTTCCAGTGAATTTCTCTCCCTGGGCTGAGTGTGCAATGAAGGGTGTTTTTCTCCATGATGGACTGGAGAAGTGTGGGCGTCAGGTCCTCTGTTGGGATCACAAACCTCAGCTTCACAGGGAGAGGGAGTAAAGGAAACGAGAAGGAAAGATCAAGTCAGTGTGTAAATCATTAGAACAGCTGATCAGTAAGTCACTGGCAGAGCCCTGCTTCTTTGTGGTGATGTTTAAACCGCATGTAGCTGTGTCATTTTTTTAATGTGAAGGCTCTGAAGATCATAGAAAGACATGAGTTCACTTCCTTTTGTCTCCTGACCCGACACACCTGACACTTTAGCAGGTGTTGAACACCACACTCCTTTAAGTTTAAGTTAACTAGTGGAGCTTTGGGGATGCCAGGCAGATCAAGTGAAAGAGGAAGCAGAGTGTTGCCACATGGAAGCCAACGAGCATCCATCAGTGTTTTGGCCAACACCCATTTTAACTGCAGCAGTGTGGGAACACTTCAGAGACATGAGTCACTGTCAAGGCCTAAGCACGGTCAGTGGTGTGTTTGAAAGTCATAACTAGCTGCTGCGGCCGCGCCTCATGCAAAAATAATGCAAATCCATCCCTGAGCAGCACATGACCGTAGCTTTGCCTCCACCGCTCTCGTAGAAGGAGCTGCTAAACCACTATTCATTATAAATCCTCTTTCACTTGATTTGAGAAGTCTCATCTAGGTTCACCAAGACATAGATAACCAACACATTATGGGTGGATGAGGTTTGAAAAACAAAGGTGGACATCAACACTGATCATAGTGTAGTGTGTCAGAATGTATGCATGTCATTGATTACAAAGTAACTGTAAGAGCTGCTGGATGAGTTGGGGCTCTGGATGGGAACAGGTGGAACAGGTCACCAGGACAAAGATGAGTCAGTTATCACAACTCAATGCCCACTGACAATGAAAACAGATTGTTGTCACAACTTCAGATCACACTCTGTGTTGTGGATCCTGTATCCTCTAGATATGTTAGATGTAATATAAGAAAATAGATATTGGACATATTTGAGGGTGTATTTACTTGATCAGAGTGACTCAGAGTTCTCAGTGGATTTCATTAGGATGGTCACAGTCAGATCCCCAGAGAGCATGAGTGGGAGTGAAGCAGAGAGAAACATCAACAGCCTTGAAGCTGACCTACTATACAGACATGTCAGCACTGCTCTGCACTGCACATTTCACATTTATGGATCATTTAGATCATTCAGATCCGTGATGGCTGCAAGTCATCATGGGGAAAACAAGAGTAAAAGAATGAGGTAAGAAAGGGAAAGCATAAAAACCATGAATGAAAGCATGAGTCAAGCATTTCTATGAATAGTCAACTACGTAGCATGGATTATTTGCATGACTGCAACTGCCAGCATTAAATAATAATACAATTAAAGCAAACAAAGAGGACACACACCATCATGTTTGTCAAAGACATAAACAGAATTAGTTTGTTATTAATCATCATAGTAACAAAGGAAAACAAAAATGAAAAATCAAGTTTAAACTGGACAGATTTGTGAAAAAGTGACCTTTGCAAAAAAAAAACAAAAAAACTCTAGTGTTATTGTTATGTTGCTGTTTTCATCTTTTCAAGTTGTTGTTGTTACATTAAAAACCACACACATTTTACTAATTATCATTTGACCTGAGGCTACTGCTGGAACTTATATGGCATGTATGACATATTAGTTCAGTCATTTTCGTATTGATTGGCACTGTCACACTGAACAACTACACTGGGTGGCATTAGTTCTTATCTCAGGAATAACCTCATATTCATATCAAACCCCTCACCACCAGGTTAATCAGACATTTACTTCATTATACATAAACAGTTTTTTAACAATGTTTTTAAAAAAGACATTATATCTCCAGCCTGGCCTGGGAGTGTCTTGGGATCCCCCAGTCAGAGCTGGCCAAATAGCCATCAAAAGGGAAGTCTGGGGCTCACTAGTGGATCTGCTGCCCCCACGACCCAACCTTGGATAAGCAGTTGAAAATGGATGGATGGATGGATGGATGGATGGATGTTTCATTTGCTACAGGCGTCCACTGAGGGAGAAACATATCTAATATTTAATGATATTTTAATCCCTTGTGACACATGCATGGTGCTTAGCTAACAGAGTTTGGTCATTAGTTAACAAAATATGACAGTGATAATCAGTTCAGTATATATTTTGTGATAGGTTAAGGGTCAAGGATCAAAGCTACATTTATTGTCTCCTGTAAACAAATGGAAAGGAAGTTCTACATTACAGAGATCTGCCAAAATAGAAATAATTCTGATTATCATAATATGTGATTTAAAAAAAAAAAAAAAGTGATGCCAACTCTCCTAACAAGTAAAACACAGCAGATGTGCAGGATCGTGATTTGCCTCCTTGACAATGTTTACTTGCCTGTCTTGCTCACCCCCCTCCACTAATCTTCAGGAAACTTGACTTGTAAACAAGATGCATTCAAATCCACACAATTTGTCTAGACCTTGTTTGCTAAGATGTAAAGACTCACTTATTCACGATGCCATGCAAAACAGCCAGGCAACTACTGACACTGCTCAGACTCATCACACAGCTTTAACACATTCGACAGGTCCCAGAAGCAGGTATACAGATGCTGGTGTGTCTTCAAAACACAGCACAGACACGCACTCACATACACCCACCCCTACACTCTTCACGCAAACACGGCAACTTCAAATATTCAAGTCTGTTAACAAACACACATTTGTTAAGCAAATAGATACAGCATCATGTGGTCTGAATGAGAAAATTAGGAGCTTGTGTTCTAAGAGGTGAAGGTGAACATGAAGGAAACTGTGTGTGTGTTTCACAACTAATGAACTGCACTGAGGTGTAAAGGGATTTTAAGTGTAGTATTTGTGTTTTTGTTTGTGTTAAGCTGATACAACAAACACAACACGGAGCCCTGGCACAAACACCTGCTCTCTCAGAACCATAAACCACTCACACAGCTTCATGTTTCCTTGTGTTAAGGCCACTTCAACCACTCCAGCTGAACACCACCCCACACCTGCCTAGCTCATTGACAGTGAAACGCTGACATCATTTCCACACAGCCATGGAAATGGTGAGAGTAAAGGTGCTCATCTGCAGCAGCACCCAGATATTTACAGGTGTCCCTTTGGCAGTCAAATATCCATTCAAATTGTTCAGTTTGCCTGTTTGTCCCTGCACAGCGAAGCTGGTAATCCAGAGTTGTCATAGCAGTTGTTTGGTGGTTTAGCATTTACTTTAAACAACAACAAGGAAGAAGCTACACAGAACAGACAGATGTATTTATCGTGAATGCTACACAATTATAATAATATAATAACATTATGATTGAGCTGCCAGGTTGAGGTGTCACATACGTGCTGAGCAGAGGTGGAAAATAACTAAGTCCATCTTTGGTAAATACTGCACTGTTAGTTTACTTGACTGTTGACATTTTACTACTACAATTTCTTCTACTCCATAAATATAAAATGGAAATAGCGCACATTTCTCTCACTAGATAAACAACAGATTAATATAAATCAATCATGTAACCATTTCAGTTTTATTAGTCAAATTTTATACCAGTACTTTCTTTTTGTTTTTTTTTAACACTTTCTTGCAACATTATGCTGATGATACCGGAGCAATGTGACTAAATGTCACAATAATTATAGTTGTGGAACAAAATGAACTTTTCTCATTTCCTCTTCCTTTTAGCTGCATATGTAAACTCCTCTGACAAAAATAACACAGTCAATAAAATTGAATTTTGGCATTGACGAAATGGTCAGGATGTGAACACAACAGACAAAACATTGATTGATCACAACATGAAGTCTTACCTCTGGTCTTCACGTTCAGGTGTAATTATGCTAAAAGTTTGCATATATAAAAATACATTATTGGATGTAACTGCCACTGTATCCAACAGGTACTGGAGAGAGTGGGAAGAGCACCTTTATCAAACAAATGAGGATAATCCATGGAGGCGGATACACAGCTGAGGATAAGAAGAGCTATGCCAAACTGGTCTTCCAGAACATCTACACGTCCATGCAGACCATGATCCGAGCCATGGAGACACTCAACATAGCTTTAACCAATCCTGAGAACCAGGTCTGCTTCTTGTGCTAGTTATTACTAAATTTGAACTTTTTTTTGTGGTTACCGGTTTTATTTATTTTTTCTTTAACACATTTGAAACCATCCTCACTGCAGATTTTTTCAGCTCTGACTCAGATGTAAATCAGACTTTTCACTTTGTCAATTTAATGGTTTTGAAATACTAGAAATAACACCACTGTACAGTCTATTTCCATGTTAAGTGAGTTTATCAGATTTGTTTTTGGGCGTTGTTCACTCAAAGTCAATTTGTGATACTGTTGAATGAATGAAATTGACATGATACAAATTTTGTATTTTCTTTAAACTTCTCTCACAAAATGTTCTATACTGCATGGGAACAACACATTAGCATTTTGCACTGTTTTTCTCAGTCTTTCTTTTGTGCTACACAAATAGAAATAAAACACCTTAGTGCACAGTAAGATTTCAAGATATAACCCTAACCCTAGATGAGTGATGTGTAAACTTGCTCCCTGTTTCTTCTCCTCTGTCTGATCTGTTTCCAAAAACTAAATGTCTGTGTTGTCTTTGGGTCCTTTTTGTGTTTACAGAGTCATGCAAACTCAGTCCTGGAGGTAGAAGTGGATAAAGTGGAGGAGTTAGATCCAGGCCTTGCAGTGGCCATCAAGAGTCTGTGGGAGGATGACGGGATTCAGGAGTGCTATGACCGACGCAGGGAGTACCAACTGTCAGACTCCACCAAATAGTGAGTGTCAATATAGGGGATAGACAACACTTTACCAGGGCTGTCATGATATTGGTATCAACCGTGTGGGATACTGCAACAAATAATTGACTTTTGACCTCCATATTTATAGCCATTGCCCTGATTATAGGTCTCCCTGTTATTTTGCCCATAAATCTCTTTTCTGTGTTTTGCAAATACAGATGAGAGTATGGAATAAAAATCAACATTAAAAACCTGCTTTTTGTGAAGCTACTGATGATCCACTGATGATAAGAAGTCTTCATTTGTTTTTGTATATTTCTATTGTAGTAAAGTTCTGAAAAATCTGTACTTACTTATATCACAAGACACAGCTGGTCTCCTTGTTGCAATAAATCAGGTTTCTCATATTCTCTTTAGTTCAGACAACGTATTTTCACAAAAATCCAACTGTTATTTTGTTTGATTTCTCTTTCCTCCACTTAATGTCTGCACATTTTTTCAGCTACCTCTCTGACCTGGACCGAATCTCACAGCCCTCTTATGTACCTGAGCTTCAGGACATCCTCAGAGTCCGAGTGCCAACCACGGGTATCATTGAATACCCGTTTGATATGGAGAATGTCATTTTCAGGTGAGATACAGTATACACTGTATACACAGCTTATCAGCTTACCTATGCTACGCTGGAACTGGCATCACAGGTGACTTACCTCTTATGTTGTTTGGGATTGGTAGGATGGTGGATGTGGGGGGTCAGAGGTCAGAGCGGAGGAAGTGGATCCACTGCTTTGAAAACGTCACTTCCATTATCTTCCTGGTGGCACTCAGTGAGTATGACCAGGTCCTGGCTGAGTGTGACAACGAGGTGAGAAGTCAATTCATTGGCAGATCCAGCTCCAGACTTTGATTCTTTTGAAAAGCTGTGGTCATTGCTGCCTCTTTATATATTGAATTTATATTTTAGAATCGTATGGAGGAGAGCAAGGCTTTGTTCAAGACTATCATAACTTACCCCTGGTTCCAGAAATCCTCTATCATCCTCTTCCTCAACAAGACTGACATTCTTCAGGAGAAAATCATGTACTCTCACATATCCACCTACTTCCCTGACTTTACAGGTCAGTTTATCTCTTCACACACTCATCTTCATTTTGTATATAGGTACTATAGGTCATCATATTAAGTGACCAGCATTTATACATCTTAAACCTAAACAGCATTAATCTGATCGGTAGAATCAAGTTTCTCAGTTGGGTTGTGTCAGATGTAAATGTTCAACTATAGGATTAGAGGCTCACATCAAAGTTGCTATGCACATAACATATATTATGTGGTTGTTTTCTTTTCTGCACAACCAGTGACAGAAATCATTTATACGGTGAATATAGTAACAGTCTCAGTAAAATAATACTGACCCCAAATTGCAGGACCCCAGCAGGATCCTGTAGCAGCTCAGGAATTCATCCTGAAAATGTACCAAGAACAAAATCCAGACAAGGACAAGACGGTGTACCCTCACTTCACCTGCGCTACAGACACAGAAAACATCCGCTTCGTTTTTGTAGCTGTCAAAGATACCATCCTGAGACACAACCTGAAGGAGTTCAATCTGGTGTAAATAAAAGGAGGATGACAGAAGAAGAGACTAAGGGATTACAGCAGGACAGAAGGAAAAACATGAGGAGTACTGTAATAAGAGAATGACGTCTTTTGTGCTTGTAATACCAGCCAGAGAGAATATGAACATGTTGTAATCAAACTACTAGTCTTCACTGTATATATGCTGATATGCTGGGGATACTTTCCTGTAGAAGTAAAAATATGTGGAAAGTCTTTTGTGTGAAATATTTGTTATTATTTTAGGCACTCTACAGTATGTATGTATTTTTGAGTGCTTGGTACACCGTGCAATAGCTGCTAAGAGTTCTGTTTAGCATGATTTCATATCGTGTAGAAATGAGCCACCTGTATTTGCTTTTGCCTTTATGTGCCTTATTTATACGAGACAGTCAGCAGAGCCTCCGAGCTGACTTTCCTCCACTGTTTCCTCTGAGGATAGATAGAAATTATATTTATGTAATGTCATTTTCTATAAGTTATATAATAAAGGGTGCAATTTGAATGTTGACATTTTATGGCTTGATGAAATAAAGAGTGCACTGAAATTTGAAACACATATATTTTATTTTTTTGAAAACAGCAGGGAAGAGAATTAAGCCACTGCAGTGAACATTTTGCTCCCCAAAAACATAAAGGACAAACATTAATGGCTACAGAAAGATTTAGTCATATTAAACTGTGATGCACCCCAAAACCAAAAGCAAACCTTTAAAATACACATCAGAGTAAACAGCAGCAGATAATAATTAGCATTCATTTCTTTTAAATATACTTTTCTCTGCATAATTCATCAACATAGTTGACATTGCATATGTGTGGTATAAAAACATAAAAATCACAAAATTACAATCTGCAATGCCAGAATACAGACTATTGTGAGTATGGATATATACAGACAGGATATTATGTGAGATCAATATACAGCAGATTGATACATGTAAGTACGGTATAAAAATAGCATGCGTCTCTAAATAACACACTCAACAGTCTTTATCTTGCAGAAATGTATAAAAAACAGGAACGATATAGAGACGTAAAAAGAAAATGATTTTTAATGGTGTACATGATGAATTATGTTCATTATTAAGGAAAATTTAATTGGAATCCCTTTTATGTAATCCACTAAAACAGTGTACATTAAACGAGCCTCAACAACTCAAGTCTATTTGGCCGTAATATTACTCAAGCTCTCCCTGCCTGCAGTGTGTCTAGTGAAAGTGAATGAAATGAGTCACTCGATGTGTATTTGACAGAGTGCGAAAAGCAGAGCTTTGAGGAAACTGGTGGCATTTTAGACTCAGGCAGATATTAGAGGATGTGTTTGTAAACTCAAGACTCAACAGTAGTTTTAATAAAATAAATCATTAAAAATACATCAGATGTGTGCAAAATTAGAGCTAAGTGAGTGAGACAATGTTTGGTTCAATGCATTCTGAGCGCCTGTGCTAAATAAATGTTAGGTCAGCTGTCCGCATATGAATCCCTTTATAGCATTTCTGTTAGCATGCTCACGTACAAACTACTCACCCAGTCTCTCAACCCCGGATGCACACTAACAGTCGACATACAGCATCTTCTGTGTGTGTGTGTGTGTGTGTGTGTGTTTTTAGCACTAGTCACACATGGAGGTAAACAAAACAAGCATGCAGTAAAGAACAAAGGCACTGACACACACACAGACATTTGTGTGTGTGATTTGATTTTTTTTTTTTTCCCCCTCATCAAGCTTTCACTTTTCTTGATGATTCAGTATTTGGGTAAACTGTCTCTTGCATCCTCCAATTTGGTAAGAACCCACTGAAGTAAAAGAAAAAACACAGTTATCTTAAATTTTAGCACAGTTTGATATTATATTATATTATATTATATACGATGAAACTTACCTTGGCTATCTCTGGTGTTTTAAAGTTTATGATCTTCCCAAACTCTTTGGCATGGAAGACTGACTTTACTCTCTCCTGCAGTACATAAACAAGTTAGTTTAACTAAACAACTGTTTATAAACCTGTTTTTATAAAACTGTTCTTAAAACCTGTAAAAAAAAATTCTAAACGCATTTGTCTCGAGGGGGAAAAGGCAAAATAGGGATTAGTTTGGATTAGGGGTTTGGTACCTTGGCCTCAATTCGTAGTCGGCGGTCCTCTACAATCATCGGCTCCTTGGTGAACTCCTCGAACAGATACTGCCATTCACAGGTCAGCTGGCCAAATGTGCCTTTGGTCACAAAAAATATGCCCCTGGAAGAGATATTGTAAAGAAGTGAAGCATGAACACCTTCTTGTAGGACACCACAGGTAAAGGATCCAGAGAGCTTCATTTGTCCCCTTGGAGAAATTCAGACGTCCAGTAGCTCACATTCATGTGCAGTTTAGGTTAGAAAAAAGAGAGACAATGATACTTCAGTATGGTACAGTGTATATAATTCCCATTGCTGGACATTGAGGCTTATTCATTTTAGCGGCTATTATTATGGGGCACAGAAATATCATATCAATAATCTTGCTCCTATTTTCATAGTCTAACAATGCCAAACACCACTCACCTCTTGGTGATCATGAGGAAGTCAGAGTCATTGACCTTGGCGTGGGCAAAGTACCTGTACTTGGCAAAACGTCCATTCTCAATTTTCTGAAATAGGAAAGGAAGTGAATATTTCAACCAACAGCACGGAGGAAAAAAAGAAAAAAACAAACAAACATCTGAATTGAAGTAAAATATGAAATCCAACATGTCTAAGTTCCGACTGCCTACTGTAAATAAGCTTGAGCTACCACGGTCCTCTGCAAAACAGCTGCACAAAACTTTCCTCCAATGGAAGTGGGAAGTGTTGTGAGGAGAGATGGGATGAAACAAAGAAAATGGCAGGCAGAGGTTTACAACATTTTTATTGAGAGGAGGAGGATGGTGAATGACAGAATGCTAAATCAAATAACATTCATTGATGAAGAAAACAGACACATGAAAACAATATATAATTATAAGGAATTAATGAATGTTTAGTGAGGAACTGATGGAAGGAAAAAGAATGTTGGTTCAAAGAAGAAGAAATGAAAGATGACAGAGACCAAAGAAAAATACAGAAAAGAACGGATCAAATGAACACATGACTAAAAATATAAAGTACATGGAAACACATTTCTTAAATCGCTCAAAGGCATTTCTTTGATTTGTTTCAATCTTACAAATGTAAACTTCTAACTGACAGATGAAATCAAACTGCGGCACAGACTACAGACTACAGCTGTCACTTCTAGTCTCTACACATCATCTTCATCACCCTCATCCTCTGAGCCAGTTCTACACCATTCTCTGTAGGCCAGTCTCCTCTGTGGGCACGACAGGAGAGAAGAGTCAAGGTCAGAGCAGAGCAGAGGGAACCAGAGCCTGTTTCTACCCACAGCTACAGCTACTGGACTCAGGTCAACACTAGGGTCTAAGTTACTACAACTCTAGTCCTTCTGATCTGCTGATGCACCACTAATGTTTTAGACTTTGAAGGAAATAAAGAGTCAGCAACACATTAATATACACCCAAGTCTATCCTTGGTCTAAATATGTTGATACAGATGAGTGACAAATTAAAGGATGAAATGAGTTCAGTAACCAGTTGCACAGTGGTCTCACCAACATCATCAAAACACCAAACAAGGGAATCATTTCAGGCAGAATTCCTTCAGTGAAATTCGGAGATTTGTAGATTATTTACAAAGGGGTGCTGAAGCTGTCACTGCCAACTTAACGTAAGAGCACTTTAAATTGTCAACGATCTGTACATTATATGGGGAATTCTATACATCAAGCCTACAAAACTAACTAGTGTAGCTCTGACCTGAGACTCGTAAGCAGCAACTTCAACCCACTCCATCCAGCAGGACTGTTAAGTAATGTCAGCACAAAAACACAAGCCACAGCTTAAAGCGCACACTCTCAATGAAGCGGAACCACAACACTAAAATATACAAATATGAGAAACCCATTCTACCAACACACTTGCTCCGAACCAGCTTTAGGTTGATGCGCTCATCACTGATATGTTCGTTAATTATATCTGCTAAAATCTTGAGGACTACACTTTGTATTCAGGATTAGCACAATTTGCCGAAACAAAAGTTAGTTAACACATCACACAACACCAAACAAACCATGTTATCGAGCAGTACAGAGCAAAAACAACAAGGTGGGGCTGCACAGTGGCTCTACTGCAGTAAAACACCCACACTTTTTGTTTTCCTGAACTGAAAATTGAATTGAACTGAAGCTGCTCTGTCGGCTCTCTGAAGTGAATCACTTAGAGCTGAGCTGAAGTGGACTCAGCTACACGTCATTTAAAGACAATTAAAATAAAGCAGACTGAGGATGACTTCAGTAACCTGTGCATGTTTGTCCTACCTGGAGCATCTGACTGCCGAGGCCTTCTCGCTCCTTATATGGTCGTATGACACCATCCTCGTGGATGAAGCGAGGAGGACGTAGTGATTGAATATCTTGTGACGTCTCTGCCGCCCTAAAACAAGAGGAGACACAAATGAGCATAATACACGCACACACACTGTACTATACACACAGTATTAAACATACCTTTTGATTCCTTGGAAAGCACTGCTGGCCATGTCAATAATGCCTCCTGTAGGTCTGGCGACTGCACCGACCAGACCTTTCCCAACACCTTTAAAGAAGCCGGCGGCACCCTCCCTTTGGGCTCCTGCAAAATAAAACATCACATGTATGGAAACTGAAAGCAATAATCCAGATATCCATACAATCCATACAAGTTGGACTGCTATTTGATTTTCCACAATATTTCATTCAACATACCTTTAATAGGTTTGGTAACAATCCCTGTGATCCCACTAACAAATCCCTGAAGAGAAAATGAGACAATGTTATCGAACACCAGTAAGTGACTTGTCATGGCTAAGTTCCTTGGGGACAATGGTCACCCTGAGGCCAATATAGTGCAAACACTATATATTGTACGTACAGATACCAGTCCTTTTCCACCCCTGGTTAGCCCCTCTTTCAGGCCACTGGGCTGTTTGTTCATAGCTTCTCGTCTCTTCTGCTGGTATTCCTCGTCCATTGTTATGGCAGCAACGCCCTTTGCCATGGCGCCTGTTATCCTGGAGGCCGCACCTGCTATACCCCCTGGACGAAAGATGTACAGGATAGACATGAAGACGTGACTATACTATATGAGATATTTATTTATTCTTTGCAGGAAAACTGTTACTCCATACAGTCTCATCCAATTCTGGATTTGAAATCCAGACCTTAATTTGGTTCTTACCTACAGCTCCACCAACCAGAGCTTTCACCCCAGAGCCATTCCTTCAACAAACTCTTCTGGCCCCTGGATGGCTCCCTGGAAAACCCCCATACAATTTTACATGCAGACAACAAAACGACAATGTAACCACTGCTGCGGCCCTAAAAAGCCATACTGTATGTTAAATATTCAATAGGTAATTCCTTAAATATATATATTGAAAGTATAGTGTGTATTAATATAAAATGTTCATTTGTAATCAAACTTGACCTTTATTAATGCAATAGCACTGACACACTATTTGACTGCTCCTCAGTATGTGCATCACATCCCTACCTGATAGGGCTCATAGAAGAAGGCCTCCACTCCCTCTGACAGTCCTCGGATCAGCCCAAAGGGGTTTCCAAGCACGTCCAGGCCCAGAACCAGCACATACATCTGTTTAATAGCCTGAAATACACACACAGTGAAACCTGAGTGCCAGGGCCTGGTTTGCTGGTTTCCACACTGTGTAATTATTCATATGTAAAGACTTGAAGGATAAAAAGAAACACAAAAGTTAATATAGAATTGTCACTGTGAATATGTGTTACCTGTTTAGAATAATGTCTGATGACCTCCCACTGTAGCTGCTGAGTGGTGCAAAACTGGAAGGTCAACTCAAAGAAGGCCAGCCTGAAATACATGACAGATAAACCAAACAATTAACAGGCATTTATCCAACAACAAATCACACAAGAATAAATCAGCGGTACTGTGTGCGATTTATGTGTCACTCAGGGCCTTCTTGTGTGTTCATACTTGAAGACAACATCCTGCACATCAGTGAGAGTTGCACCAATGCTCTTCAGCAGCAGGTTGAGGGACTGGACGGGGATGAGTTCTTTATCTCTCTTCTCCTTCAGACCATCTTCTCCCCCCGTGCTCAGAGAGAAACTCAGATGCAGCTAAGGTGCAATCACAAAAACATTAGAGATATCCGTTCTCTATTTTTTTTTCACAGTAAATCTATTTTTCTAATTCACTTCATGTTTGATATGAAGACTCGTGTTTCTATAATTACAAACAACAAAATTCACACACCTTGATGGGGGAAATGTGGAAGTACTCATAGAGGCTAGTAGGAGAGGTGTCGGCAGCAGAGACATGGTTTAGTTCTGTCTTTATATACTCAACATCCTTCTCGAACAGTTCCACCTGATGGAATAAAACAAACACAAATTAATAGGAATATGAATCTGAAAAAAACACGGAATGTTCAATGCATGTGCATGAATGTGTGTATCTGACCTCCTGTTCTGAGCTGGTGATGCTGGTATGCTCTGGGGTGAAGAGGTCCAGGACGGCATACAGGAAGCCCAGATCAAGCTTCAGATCCATCTCTTGAATCAACACCTTGAAATACCTGAGTACAGACATTTCAGTAGGCACTTATTATTTTAGAGATTATATGCCTTCATCTGGCTAAAATGAGCCATGCAGGCTTTTTAAATAAAAAAAAAATATGGCAAGTGAGATTCAAATCTTGAGGACATTTGTCAAGAGAAATCAAAGTATAACTGAATAAGAACTAAAATGAACTGAATACCACATGGAATAAAATGGAGACACAAATGAAATTCATCATGGGAAGGACTGAGGGAGTGACAGAAAAAAACATTACTTGATTCGAGAGATGTCAGAGTGTCCTGCTGCTCTGGTAACAATGCTGATATCAGTCAGAGGTTTGGGCTCTGTAAGAAATACAAAATTAACATTATAATAGAGTAGAAAACACATAATGTTAAATCAAACATGCCCTGATGGACAAACAGACCTGCATCCATGGTGATTGACTTTGGCAGTTTTACAGGGTAGAAAACATAGGGGAAGATGGCTCCTGGCAACTGATTCTGGATCTGTGGGAGGAGAGGATGTATATGTAAAACTAGTAAGTTGATACAAAAGAACAAATGCCTCCTATATTCCAGAAGTTAAATTCTGGATCAGTTGTAGTACTGTGTGTGTGTGTGTGTGTGTGTGTGTATATATATATTTTTTTTACATTAAAACTGCATTTCTTTTCACCTGTATGCGGTGGATCTGGACACGGTAGGCTCTCTGTCGTGGTGAGACGCTGTACTCCACTTTCACTCCAGGCAGGTAATGCCTCCTTAGAGGAGCGTCACATGGCTGCATCATCCGCATATCCATACCATTGGGAGTAAAGGATACCTATGGGACAGTTACAAACACCACAAATCACAACCATTAGACATGCAACTAATTGTCAGCTTCAACTATCAATAAAACACATATACTTGAAACCATCTGAGTGAGTACACACCTTTAACAGCTAACATTCGAATGAAAGTTTTTGTTTGAATGATTTTATCAATGACATGTTAGTAGATTAAATTCGATACATTAAACACAAAAATACAATATTCATATCTACCTGGAAGTTATTTTCCATGATGTCGACAATGGCATTGTCTACAGGTGAAGATTCAATGTACTCTTTGAAACTGTACTCCAAAAGCTCAGTTTCTTTAGTGCTCAGAGTTTTCCACCGATTCTTCTTCTTAGGCTTAAATTCCCACACCACATCAGAGCTACAACAAAAAGCAGAGACAGGGTGTAAATGTACAGAATTATGCGGCTGTCATGATAAAAATGACACTACTGTGTACAAAACAATACAGATTACAGGAAAAAAGTCCTACAACCTTCAATTCATCTAAACTTCAGTGAATGATTACTCTTTAAACTTTGATTATGTGATGTATAAAATTACATAATGAATTTTAAATCTGTATTCTTTGCAACAGGACAAGCAGAAAAACATCACAAAAAAACAGTAATCAGTGTAATATGATCAAAACTGTTTGGCCAACAATTACACATCAGCCAAGCCAATAATGTCTGAAGCTGAATATTGTTGGTCAAGATGAGCTCAACTGCAAATCAGAGAATGGCGTGTTAACTTATACAATATACGAAAATACATCACTATCTATCTTTTAACACATGCGTGTGTAATAATGAACCAGTGTTGTAACATGAGCATGTAGGTTTGTGAGTATGTGGTTAATCTACCTCGTGATTCCAATGAAGGAGACCTCCTGGCTGCTGCTGTTGTTGACCAGGGACACGCCCATGTTCTTCAGAGACAGGATGAATTCCTGTTCCGCCAGCTGCGCCTTCTCGCTCTCACAAAGCAGCTTGTAGATATGTTGCTCCTCAGTGAAGAGCACAACACGCTGGAGACCTTTGGATCAAAGCAAACCATACTGACTTAATTGTTTTTATCCCCGAAAGGGGAACTTTTATTTTTTTGCCAGAAACAGTTCAACATTCATGCACTGTGAGGATAATTGTAAGTGAATATAAAATTGTTAAAAAACAAAAATACAATGTGCATTAAAGTCTTCTGCTTGTTGTACTTTACCTTCATAAAAGGAGATCACAAACAGTTTTCCATCATTGTTCATGTCCTGGCGCAGGTCCTGAAGATGCAAGAAAAACAGATGACCACGCGCATTAAACCAACATCACAGCATCTCATAGAACAATGTCATATTTTAGATGTGATGTGTTCACATCTAAAAGCACGGCAAAGCAAGGTTAAATGGTATTTACCCTTAACTTACAGAGAAATGTATTATTTGGTCATCATAGAGTGCTAAGAATGCTAATTTATTCACTGTAACATTTGTCATAACCTTCAGACAGAGTGTTGCAGAACAAATCTTTCTTCAGGTCTTCATTTAGCTTTGTTTTACTTTTACAGGCTGATTTATGATGAGCACCCATGCTGAAATCTTTCAGTGCAAATACTTAACCATGATAAATTGGGATGGCAAGATAACAAATATTGCTTTAGAGCTATAATCAGAATTGTAAACAGAGGCAGAAGCTGCTTCAGTGTTTACAAAGGAAGAGTTGAAGGTGTTTTCTGAGAGTTTTATATATTATTACTCAGGTACACACAGGATTTTTTGGCTCAGGTACACTACCTCCTCACTCTTCAGTTTCCCACTGTATGAGCCACACTTCCAGGAAAGCTCTCGAGATCCAGTGGGTTCAGCCCAGGTGTAGTGCACAGCTTTCCCGGCCTCTAGCTCCTCCTGCTGTTCCATCTTCTGAGAGCTGCATGCACATGAAAGCCACCAAAAAACACACATGCCGAATTTATCAGTAAACCGTTTAAGAGTATTAAGTAATATTGATTTGATATGGTGGTGAGAAAATAGCAGACAACAGCACAGTTCGACAGTAAAACCAACGTTATAACAGCCCCGCCACCAAGAATCTACTGCAATGACAACCATCCAATCCAAAGTTCCTGTCTGACAGAGTACACAGACAATCCCCAGGAACAGACAAAAATATGACAGCGACAGTACTACGGCCAAACACCCAGTAGTCCCCAGTACCTCTCCTGGAGAGATAAGGTTTGATTAAGCGCGTTCACACTAAGACTGGTCTTGACTTCGGACAAGATGAAGCAGACATAAGAAAAAGAGAGAAAGAAGAAAAGAAGGGAAGCGGGGAAGCCACAGTATATGGATGGAGATGAAAAATACTAGTCGATGCAACAGAACGACTTGAAGAAGCATTAGGTGTGATTCCACTGGCAGAATCCCATCCAGTCAGCAGCATTCAAAGCTAGTATTTCTACAAGTAGAGATGTTCGCACTTCATAGGAGACCAAAGGAACGTAGTAACAAATGAACAAATGGGTTTAGATGTCTAGCCTGCTCATTTTCCTCTACGGCAATGATCCCTGTTGTACATTTCCATAAGATCTTTTACAGTCATCATTTTATATAAATCCATAGTAAGCTCTTCATAAACAAATAATTTATATGTGGATGTTGTTTTGTTCTGTATTTTGTAATTTTGGCCAATACAGGGATATTTGTCATTGCCAGAGGAGGAGCAGATTACACAGACAGATCAGAATAAGAACAGAAACAGTCTTCTTCTACTCATGTTTACCTGCACTCTTGGTCTGACCACACTCTGAACTCAAGTGACTGTGACATTAATCTTTTAATAATACCTAAATTCATATCCAAGTGCTGCTACATATGTGTGCTTCTGTCATCCACACCTCCCTTGTTTTGCTTGTTAGAGAGAAACAGTTACAAGGACTGTGTGTTACTCATATGTTGTGCTGAATAATTGTTTATTCACTGTTGGGACACCTGTTGTGTATTTTAGTCTTTTTACTTCTACTCTTGTCGATGTGAATGTTTCTGAAATTCAATAATTTCTTGAGATTTTGTGCATGGAAAAAGTCTGGCTTCATTTTTTTTCCCTTTTTTTTTTTTTTTTATCATTTGGCACTGACAAAAAATGTGGAAGCAAAACAGGACTTAATGCTACACTTTTTTTTTTCTTTTCTTAATTCCCTATCTTTCTATCTCTCTTGAGTTCACAGTGTATCACAAGAGCTGGTCCTTCTCATAATTTTCTACCTGTCCTCCTCCACTGAGAAGGAGAGGTCGAGCAGCTGGTCAGCCACCCACGGGGTTTCTTCCCTGGCGCTGCATGACCCATAACACACAAACATAAAATTGCTGTCAGCAAAACTAATTGTTAGTTGCCATTAACTTAATACTTAGAAGTTGCTGCAACAAAAGAAAATAGTATCGTCATTCAACAAATATGCAAAATACATGTTGGAGAAATGTGAATGTGACGTGTCAATGTTTTGCTACTTTGCTGGCAAAAGTAAAACCTCCTGTTTACAATGTGAGGAATATGAAAAAATGTCATTCAAAAACAAAAATTGCAGAGGGACAATCTGAAAACCTTGAATAAAAAAATTATTCATGGACATTGAATAAATAAGCATGCTAAACCTGGCAAATCCCACATTAATTTTTAAGAGATTTTCTATTTACCGTGCACTGTAACCTTGAGCCCTTTGAAGGCACCTTTACCTCATCCACTCCTCATTTCCTTCCTCCTACTTTCTATCATTGCTATCTCTATCAGTTTATACACTGAGCTCAACAACTAACTTTAGTTTTTCATGTGTGAGGGCATGATGAACCATGGTCACATGCTCCATCCCCATCATGAGTGACGGCTGATTCAACCTTTTTCAGTCCGAGATGATGTGCTAATGATTCTACCCATTTGGTATTTGGTGCTGACAAGATGTAGCCTGACTAAAAATGGTCCATTTATTTCCTTTTAACTGCCTCATTATGTTCTCCCACCTCTGCTGAAAGTGAAGAGTCTGGTCTTTGGTATGGTTGATGATTAGGAAAGGGGCTGCGCCATCATGGTACTCTGAGAATCGGATTGTGGCTGAGTGATCTGTCAGGTTCACGTCCATAGTGATCCCACCTACCTGCAGGACAGAAATCAATGTACCAGAATGTATGTAAGGGTCCTTGTGAATAGATGCATCTTGTAAAAAAAATCACTCTCTACACATTATCCCTGTGTGTGCATCTACTCACAGAGTTGTCTAGATGCAGCAACAGGCAGTTCTCTGGTCGTGTGAAGTCAATAGTCCGCGGAGGAGATAAACAGCCGTCTACTTTGATCTTAAGCAGCTTGGTATCATTCTCAGGCCAGAAGGGAATACCTGACTAAATGTAGAATAAAAGAAAAATTAAATAAAGCAAAAAACAGAACATTTTCAGGACAAATGTAAAGAATTCCCTCGAGGAGTTCCTCAGATTTTGTATTCACAAGAATGAATGGATCCAAGAACAAACAACCTGCAAACCCCAGTGCTTCCACCCCCGGCCAGCACTGGAGCTGCCACATA
The DNA here is from genome assembly GCA_021432705.1 of Caranx ignobilis. Lineage (NCBI taxonomy): Eukaryota > Metazoa > Chordata > Actinopteri > Carangiformes > Carangidae > Caranx > Caranx ignobilis. The sequence continues at coordinate 42,689,438 of MU270014.1, read as the reverse complement.
AAAATCAGACTCTAGTATGATTTATCACATCACAGTTTCTCATAATGTTTAAATGTGTCCCTAGTCAAAAAGAACAGAAATATTACCATCTTAATAATTAATGATACGACTGTACTTTGAATTAGGGCTGCTCAATGATGGATTCTTGATTTTATTCAGTTTGGCTCTGACCTGTTCTGGTTTTGCCTCGGTCCAGTTCTCCTGCCCTTCCTCACATATGAAGACACTGTGCTTGGTTCTGTTGACCAGCATGTAAAAGGGCAAAAAGCTCACCATGCGGGTCAGACTGAAGCTGCTCGCATCAATCTTTACACCAATCTGAGGTCAGACAGACATCACACAAATAACACACAAAAATTCAATTACATACATCAATTAGATCCAATAGCTTTGAAAAAATGTGAGTTTATGTTTGAATGTTTGTGGAAAAAAACATTACCAGGTAATCTTTATATCTGCCTTTACACTTCACATGTCCATGGCTACCAACTGTGTCCAGGGAGAATTCATCAGAGAGTTCACTGTCTGAGATCATAAGGCGGACCTGAGGGATAAAAAGAATGATATCAGAGAAACTTACAGTAAGATATTACACAAGTCAATCATTGTGTAGTGTATGCAAACCTCAATAGTCTAGTGTACGAACAAAGACTAAAGTTGGCTTTGATACTTCATTTCATTTTGGTACAAATAAGGTTGTCACTAACTTCATTATTCCTTAACTGAATAATAATGAAAGATAATTTAATTGAAAAATCAGTCAAATTGAGCCAGATTATTTAATTCAGCAATCCACCGGTGTCTCATTTAAATAACTCAAGCTTGACATGAAACGTTACTTCCTCTTACCTTATTGTTTCTCAAAAAGTTCCGAGGTTTGAAGGAGAAAAGCAGGGGCATGTCATAGTCCAGGGGGTGTTTGCGGTGGATATCATCAGCCTTGTATTGCAGCAATCTGCCGGTCTTATTCACCATCCAATACGGAGAGTGGATAGCAATCTCTGTCTGTCCTGGGTCATATTTAACATGTACTGCTATGTCTAACTCAGCCCTCTTCCTCTCTGTACCTTCACCATCGTCCTCATCATCCTTTCGTAAAGACTGGAATACAATGAACGTGATCTCTTCCTGGTCACTATGGAGACTGTAAGGCAGGATAGTAGATAGAAACATTAGCTGTGACCATACACACTTAAAATATTAGGACAACAAGACCACTAATAAAAGGTACAGTCATTGAGACTGAAGTCAGACCTGTACTCAGAGGCCCAGTCTTGATCCAAGTAGTCCAGTAACTGGAGACTGAGTCTTGACTGGTTGATGACTGCAGTGTGAAGCTGAGCAGAATGGCCTGGGTTCAGAGTGGCCTCAGGGGCAGAGACTCCACTGTCCTGTTAAGCAGAAGGTAGGGAAGCTAGGTGACATTGGTGTCTCATTAAAGAAGGCACTGTCTTAAAGACACCTCTTGTTTGCTGCAGTCACTGATGCTCAAACGCCTATATTTTGTGAAAAGCATTCACCTCCTGCATTGTTGAAAGTAAAACCCAGAGGATCAATCTCAGTATCCTTGAATGTATCAACCCATTTCAAAAAGTAAATAAATCCCTATTCTTAAAATATTACGGCATAAAATATCCACTGTAACTACTCCTGAGCTTCTTCAATATAACAAACTGAGCAGTCACTGCATTATCAGTATACTTTAATACAGATAAAATACTGTTAATTGCAATAAACCACTGCCTGAACAGTATGTACCAATAAATTATGGACATGGATTTGTATTTTGTAATGGACCAAATATGTAACCCATCTGGATGCTTCTAAATCTAAAATGATCCACTTGAGTTTATCAGTGATGTCCATTCATATTCTACCTTTAGGTTGTAGGTGATGGGGTAAGGCAGCAGGTTGCGTAGCAGGATGGAAGGCCACAGATGTAGCACAAAGGGCACATCGAAGTTCTCCCCAATACTGCCGGTGTGTTTGAATGTTACAGAATCCTTTAATGGCACGATGTTGATCATCATAACACCACCCTGGTCTCCACGGCGACGGCATGTCTGCTGGAGGCGTGTCTCAGGCTCCTGGTTGCTGATGTCTTCGTAACTGAAGCCCTCTGAGCACTCAAACTCTGCAGCCTCATTGTCAGCGTCGTTCTCTGTTACCGGCTGAAGGCTCAACTCAGACCTGTGGAGGGCAGTAGAGAGCAGATGTGAGGGACACACAACATGTGTAGGACAGCAGGGAGGGAGAGAGAGAGAGAGAGAGAGAGCAAGAAGGGAAAGGAAGTGTAGTAAAATGCATGTACAGGGTGCATAGATGTGTGATTGCCCTTACCTGTATGAGTCCAGAGGCACACAAAACTCTTCGGCAGGAAGAGCTGTACCCAAACAAGTTGATCCTTCAAAAACTTTGAATGGTATTGTGAAATGATTGACAAACTGTAAGAGTGAAAAAGTAAACAGGGACAAAAAGGAGAGAAAAACAGTCAAGAACAGTTGAGCTGTAATCTGATTATATTATATATTTTTTTAATAAAAATGTCTTTGGTGCTGCTGCTTAATTTCATTTTGTTCTAAGAGATTTTAGTGTAATCTGGAATGAACTACAGGTCTTGATATGAAAGAAACTCAACATTACATGTCTAACCCCAGCTACTTTACGTTAACAGATATCTAATTACTTTAAAAAAACAAAAGATCCACTACGTTGTTGAAATAAGTCTAATTTATTAGTTAGCATACTACAATAAAATATTTGCAGATAAGATTAAGATAAGTTTTAAAATGCATTGTGTAAAGATGTAATAGATGTAAAAAGTGATCACTAGAGTACCTGGAAAGGAGAGCGGATCTTGATGTACTTGCTGCCCTCCACGGAGTAAATCTGACAAACCAGGAAACGAGTGACTCCTGAATCTTTGTGCATTACATTGTACATTCCTCTGCCCACCTTGATCAGAGGGATCACACTGGCTGAGGTGTGGCCCACTGGAGCTGTGGAGAGCAGAGATAATAAGAGAATTTCATACATTTGCCCTTAAATATTTCATTTGCATTTCTAAACAACAACAATCAGTATGTGCAAGCATTATAACACTGTTTAACATACTAGGCTGTATATAGTAGTCTTTTCCACTCAAGGAGATCATGGCTGAGAACTGGTCGGACTCTGTTGTGGTTGTATAGTCCATTCCAAGGTTTTCCCCATTCTGCAGCTCCACAGTGCAATTAATGCTTTGCTGACTGATGGGGGCAAACATCTCACTGTGGCGGACAGACACCGGCAGGCCCAGGCGGTTTTTCAGCACAAAAGGAGCTTCATCTGTTTGGAAGCACTCGGCTGTCTGTTTGGCAGCCTCCGCAAATGCCTGGGGAGAGACAAGAACATAAACATTATGGTTGACCACTCAACCTTAGACTGCCTGTTAAAATGCACTCTTTTCTTACTGTGCCCAGGTTACTCAGCATGGCCAGTCCACATTTGGAGAGCGTGATGTTGAGCTGGTCTTTACTGCAGATGACGATTACTGTCTTATAGTCTGGAACATTGTAGTCCACTTCATCTGACAAAACTGAGTGCTTCACTGGCTTCTTCTTCATCTGGTTATAAGATAGTAAAAGGTTAGAAACACTGCATGTGTGTACCTAAGGGTTAAGATTGGTTTCACAGTTATGGTTAAAATTATTTTTCGGTTAGGGGGAAATTTGGGGTTTGGCATTCAGTTATGATTGTTAGGGGTAGGGTGAGGGCCAAGAGTATGTATTATGATGAGTGTAATCACAAAGATAGAAGAGCAAGTGTATATATACATGTGTATATATTTATGTAAATCAGTACCTTCAGTTCAAGTCTCCATGGTCTGAAACCGTCTTTTGTCTCATCTTCTAGTGGCTCCAGCAGCGGCTCCCAGACTCCCATCACCTCATTGTAATAGTGAACCTAAAAGCAAAACACAACACAACAGATAACAAAGGTTCAACAACAATATGAGCAACAACACATAAGTGAATATATAAAACACATCTTTCTGAGGAATGTGTGTCAACTTTGTCTTTCAATGGACCATCCAATATCATATGCACAGTTTAATGTCTTGAAATGTGTGGCATCGAGGTTATTAAGTAGATCATGTACTGTGTACACGTCTGTGCTTGCGTGTTTTACCTCCAGGTTGAGCAAGCTGTGTAAGTTAATGAGTGTCGACCAGTTTTTAACATCTCCATGGAAGGACGACTTGGCCAGAAGCATGGGGATAGTGCGATGTCCCACACCAGCTTCCAGAGTCACACAGATTGAATTGATTGAGACCTGCAGTGATGGATGACCAATGAAATGACACTGTCTGTTCTTATACATCAATCTAGAGAAAAAAAATAACACTGCAAAAGACATCAAGGATTTGTGCTATAAAAGGCACCGAAGTTAATTAAAACTGAAGAGAATAATAACTACATTACAGCGTGCTTCAGTTGAATTACAGTACAGCTGAGTACCTGTAATGACTCTCCTTGTGGTATCAGTGGGACCAGTGACCTTGTGTCCTCATCCCCGTCCTCCTCTAGGAACCAGAGTTTGAGTTCCTTCCACCCTCGTTTTTCCCAGAGGTCCACAGGAACAGGACTATCCAGCTCTTCGGGGGTCTCTGCTGTGGGAGTCAGTGCCGACTGAATGGTGATCACTGTGTTGATGATGATTGGAGATACCTAAACAAAGTGCAGGATGGCAGAGAAAAGGCATATGTTATCATCCACATCCAGATGTAGCGACTCAATTCCTCATTTCGTTAATTTTTTAATGAATAATAATAATAGGACACCCACTTTGAGTGTCAGAGCATTGATGGAGACCTCCATGGCCTGAGGTGTGGTTGGAGACTGAGTACTCTGAAAGAACACCTGACATGGCTGCAGCACTGTGGTCACATTGTTCCTCCTCTTCTCTCTCAAGAAGGGACATGCCACTACCTACAATAACAACCAGAAAAAATATATAGCTTATTGTTGCATTTTTAACAGTCCAGCAAATCCAAGTCAACTTTATCTGCAGAGCACAGTCTTGTACAGAAGCAGTACAAACTGCCTTTGACCCTGGCCACTGCTGAAACAGAGGGATAAAAATGAGCTTTCCAAATTGAAATTGTGAGCATACAAACCTTGAGATCCTTGATAGCAGCAGTCATCTGTGATCCCTCTGCCCCACTTTTCATCACAAGTTCACACTGCGTGGTCATCACCAGAGCAGGGGCATCAGCACGTGTCAGATCGGCCACAAACACAATCTCTGGGTCACGCACCACAATGTTCATCTCTGTCTTTGTCACCACGGCTGGAGGTGCAGCTGACAGCAGCGACAACAAGAAGAAAAAGAGGAGAACATCAGTTCACACCGTATACCAACAGGGTGCAAATTATAGCAGCTTGATTCAATTTTTCTTGAACTCTGCTCACATTTATAACTTACACCTATAATCTGCTGTATGTAAAAGTAAATGATGCCACCATAGACACAAAACAGATCGGAAGCAAAACAAAGTGAACTCACTGGACTCTTTAGATGTGACAGAGGAGTTGATGTTCTTTTTATTATCTCCCACTCCAGTGCTGCTCTTATGTTGTGGTGCTTGAGCAAAACCCTGCTGAGTGGCCTTGAGAAAGATATCTGCTACAGTGAGCAGGAACTCCATGCTGGCACACAAGTACACATCCTGAACCACTGTATCCAGTGTGGTGCCTTCACGATTCTGACGATAGTTCACCTCCACCATCATGTTCTGTTCTGCACCTGGACGCATCGCCATCATCCTGGGAGAGAAGAAAAAAGTGAGAAATATGTAATTGACCCAGTGTTAAGACTTCTTATTACATTGCACTGATCAGCAGAACAACATAGAGCAATAACACCTCCAGCTAAAAAACTTAAACAAACTGAATTCTTTCCATGATAACTTCATGATAATTATTTTCATTACATGGCCTAGATTGGACAGATCAGCCCACTATTGGAGAATTTCCAGTAAATTTGATCAAACTCACACTGTAATACAGATGCTAAACAATACTGTTGGTATATAACATTTTAACTTAATATTCTATTTTGACAGCATGCAAACTGGGCAGAAGACGCAGGGAGGAAAGATCCAAGGGTTGGGTTTTGAAGCCTGGGGTGTGTTTTCTACCTTGGGGTGACCATCTTGATTCTGGGTCTCTTGTCATCGAGAAGGCAGGCAGCAAGCCGGACAGAGGCCTTCATGGAGCTGTCGGAGTACATGTGGACAGAGGTGGAGATAGTGCCCAGAGTAAACTCTGCCAGCTTCAGCTGCTCATCATGCGAGTCCAACAGCAGTATCTGTAGAACAATATCACAACCTGGGTTAGACACACAAGTCCTGTAAAATGAGGATTGTTGATGCTTTATGGTTCTTGTGTGCCTGTTTGTCAGTATGCATTTTTGCCTTTACCTCATTCCCATTAGGGCTGTACACGATAAGAGTCATTGAGTCAAACTTGAAGTCTAACTTGAGTGTGCTCTTCAACTTGCTGGTTTTCTGGGTTTCCACAACAGCAGCTATCACCACTGTGTTACCTACAATGACGTTATCACAACACAGAGTACAGGTTAAACACGTATTTTGTGTTTTGCTTAAAGTGTTATAAAACATTTATATCCAAGGAGGTCACTATTACAGATTTCATAAGCTTCCATAAGCTCTCAATGTGATCTTTTTCATTATGTCTACTTTTAGACACATACATAAACACAAACAAGCATAAACACAACTCCTTACTGCTTGGTGGTCCAGTGGTTCCCGATCCCTGGGATTCTTTGTTAGATACAGAGTCAGAGGAGGGGTCAGTAGTAGGTAGAGTAGCTGGAGGTGGAACAGCATCAGATTTCTCTGACAGGTTCTCACTCAGAGTCCTCAGGACCACTATCATGTCATCCTGGCTGAGGATCAGCTGTTGGGAGTAGACACTGGATATGATACAACTATACTAGTGAAGACAGTTTTTGACTTTTTGATTCCCATGCTACCCTGTGGTACCACTTACAGTCATGGGTTTTAGATGAGCAGTGATCTCTATGTCAGGGATGCTGTGGTACCAGTTGGATGAAAGATTTCTCTGGATTTCTAAGTCCAGACTGACCGGCTTCAGCAGCTGTGTCTCTCCCTGAAACCCTTCATTTATGTATGTGGTCCTGAAACCAGCAAAAGCACAACAGTGAATGCAAAGGGTAAGAGAATATCAGATTATTGTAAATACTAATCAATCCCAAAAGCAATTAAACAAAAAAGTGAACTCTGACCTGTACATCTTGAGGTCAGTCAGTCTCACAGTCATTATATCCACAACAGGTGGGATCTTGGCATCTTTTGAGCAAGGCTGTTTGGAAAAACGGTTTTTGACAGACAGCAGACCAAGGTCGGCTACAATGACATTAGAGGAGGTGGAGGACTGGGGGAGGAAGATGACAGGTGCATTGAAGTGGACATTTAGAGCAATTCGAGTACTTCGCTCTGCCAGTTCCTTCACACCTGATGCTGCCTTCTCTGCAGCCTGGACTGTCACCTCAGCCAAGGCCTCTTTGGCCTCCTGGAAGTTATTGATGAATGCCTGAAACAAAAAGGGAAAAATGATAATTTAATATAATAGATAACTATTTGAAATGATACATTACATATTTTATAAACAAATTGAAATACCACAATAATCCATCTTAAGTCAACTAAATCTTGTAACAAGCTGTTGAGATCATTCCAGGATATATTATAGATCATATAGATTCTTACCAATATAGAAGAGACAAATTTTTGGAGGAAGATGAACTGTATACATCCCACAGTTAGTGAGACAGAGGTGTCGACATTAGACATGTCCAGATATGCGTCTCCTTCTGTTGCATCTGTATAGTTCACCATTCGGAAGGCAAACACTTCCTTATCAGCTATAGACACCGCCTAAGGAATAAGACACATTATCGCAGATTTAAATAAAAAGAGCAATTATTTTGTTGGTGGACACAAAATTTGATCAATTTTGCTAAAGCATGTTTTTGTCCATTGTTTCCAGAAACAACAGACAAAAACAACTGTCCACTGGCTGATTGTACCTTCTTGTAAAGGGCGTCTTTGTTGCAGTCTAGGATCACAATGTTCTTCAGGTTGGCCAGAACCTCCATCTCCTTCTTCCTCATCAGAACCTCAGAAACCAGACCTGGATGGTTGAAAAAGTGAGACGCTGAGTGAGCAGTTTGCATTTCTCACTTAATGGCATACTTGCATCATAAGACTACTGCAAATTAAGAACTTTGGGTAAACTTTTTACTGGGGCATATGTTGTACCCTATGTGCAAAATTATTTATTTATTTATTAACATGGTGATAACAATAATCAATATCTATAATACATTCAATGGAGACAGTCTGAATTTAATATCTTCCAGATCATGGAAAGGACTATGTCTCTATGTTCCCATACCCTCAATACTAATCTCAGAGATCCTGGCTTTCTGTCCTCGAATGAAAACCTTCAAACATCGGAGATCAGCTCTGATGTGCAGATTCACCACATTGGCAAATTTTGTACTCCTTGAACCTGTGAAAAGGAGGCAACAAGAAAGAGAAGGTGAGTAATTACAGGCTGATAGTGACGGCGACTACAGAAGAATGAGTGTGTTTGGTTGTGAAATCTAATGAAACTCTTAGTGGCATCAGTTACTTCTTTTCTTGGCTACGGTAGCTTCCTCCTTCTTCTCTTCTTCCCTCTCTGCCTCTGCCTCATCCTCCTCAGGGATAGTAGGGAGTTCCTCCTGCCCTCCCTCTTTCTTAGTGGATTCAGGAAGCAGTTTGTTGAGGAAGTTCATGGTATTGAGGAGAGCCTCCGTATGCAGATGAACATCCATGGATGAAAAGGTCACCTGATGTGAAACACAATGTTAAAATCTTAAAATGGGGTGGGGCAGAGTCACACTATAAATACTGCCCTATGCCTCTGCTAACCAGCCAAGTTGCAGGAAATACGATCACAATCTGCCCTTACTGAGTTACAGCAATGAATAATAGCCAGAAGTGCTATTACCGAATATTATGATGTCACAGTGAAGTTGACATTTGACCATTCAGATATAAAATGTCATCACGTCATCATTTTATCCTCTTTGACATTACAAGCGTTAAACTGTGTCATAATTAGTGATGCATTTTTGGCCAAAAATATGTTTTGAAAGCTCAGAGAGACCTTGAACTTTGACCTATGACTACCAAAATCTAACAGCATTAAGATAGAAAAATGAACCAGTGAGTGTGAACATTTTTCTCACCTTGATGAGCTGCTCCGTATTGTTGTGTAGTGACTTGAATTCGGGGCCATTCTTATCAGCCTAGGAAAGACATGCAATCCTAAATTAGACATGTACAACCATATGGAAAATGATTATTCAGCATACTGACAGTTTGTGAAATTGGTTTATTTGAATGGTTGGTATTATACATACTTTGATGTACTCCAGGGTGAGCAAGTCAACCTCTCTGTTGTCAAGAGTGGTTATCAGCTGAACCTGCTTGTCCTCAGAATCTACACAAGCAGGAAACACATGAACACAACTCATAAAACCTGCAGCCGAGACTGGCCTGACATGAAATCACCATTGCTAATTTCAAAGCTATTATAACCAAAATGATTTCAAAATTTAAATAAAGGGAGGTGACAGTGGCACACAGTACTGCTAACATTTACTCACCCATGTACTCAGGACACTTGAGGCAGATTTCTCGAAGGTAAGTATTTGATGTCATGTCAAAAGTGCACAGTTTCAACTCAGTGCCGAGGCCCTCAATGTCTAAGTGGAGCACTGTGATCTCCTGATCCCCAGACAGGCGACACAACTGAATGGAGAACTAAATGCCCACAGAAGACATCGAGCCAGAATGACAGAAGAAGAGAGAGAGGAGACACATATCACAATCATGGAAATGACAAAATTAAAAAGGGGCCACAGAGAAAGGGAGAGGAGGAGGGGAAAATAAAAATTAGAGAAGAAACATATAAGAGTATATATAGAGTACATATAAGAATTTCAAGAGGTGAGTTACAAAATAAGTTTATTATAAGATCTCTCTGTACCTCGCTGATTTCAAACTTCATGATGAAGTCAGTCATGTTCTTCTGAGATTCTTCCTTGATCAGACTTTTTCTTTTGTGTAAGTCTGCGTAACGCAGCGGCATGGGATTGTCTGGGAAGAATGGTTGGTCACCGATGGGAGAGCTAGGAGCATCGTAGAACAAATCTTCCTCTGACCCTGAGAGGTGACAAAGACAAAAAGACACAGTGATCCACCTGTCACACTGAAAGGGCAGATTATTAGAAGTATGTGTGGCAGCATGACGAATGCAGGACAAAAAGACGTCGATAAAGACAGTATTTGTGTGCCGTTATGTTGTCTCACCCAAAGAAGTGATGCTGATGGTCTCACAAGACTCGAAAATGAGTGAGGCACGCTGATCAGCTAGATTCAGAGGCCTTCTGGGAGTGAGCTGCGGCGTGAATGACTGCTTTGGCTGTGGAGGAAAGAACACAAACATATGAGTCAATCTGACATTGTTGTTATTGATTTAAGGTACACTGCCCCCATCGTTGATAATCATCTATTTCTCCATTCTCTAACAACTACAGCAGTTTAAGTATATATTTAGTGATGTGAAGACATGAAGTAGCTAAACTGTCAAACAAACTGCAGAAAAAGAATCCATTTCTTTTTGTTATTCCCTTTCACCAGTTTGTCTGAGCTACTCAAAATGTGGACAGAGCCATGTGAGGAAAGTCGTGCTGATCATGCCTTTGAAGTGGAGGATGGACCACGTGCAGCAGGTCTGCTCTCGGGCAGTGGGATACTTTCGATCAGCTCCAGGACATTTCGCAGTTTAACATCAGAGATACGAAGAGACAGCAGAGGAAGCTCTCCAAACATCTTATACCTGGAACACATACACCATACACAAGTTTGTCTTAGAATCCTTAATCTCCAGAAATTGGGAGGTCACTTTCTTTAATTGGTGGTTTACTAAACTGTTCATTGCTGCAGTTTTCCTTGTTGTGCAGTTTATCTGTCTAATCTATTTGTCAGTGTAAAAGGCTGGCTAAAAAAAACCCATCATACTTACTTTGCCATGCGGGAGTCTTTAACAACCATTGCGCGACTGAACTCCATTTTTAGATCCACAGGTTCGAGGATGTGGAGCGGTGACCGTTTCTGCTTACGAGCCATTTTCCAGTCACCATCTGTCAAACACAGGCAATCTTTGTTGTTTATCTCAGTCACACACACATTCACACATACACAGTATATGTAATGTACATGTATGGCGAAAGCCTCCCACTGCCACCAAGCATTTTCAGTTCTTTACTGCCTATGTACTATTTTCTTGACAAAGATGTTACTGCAAACAGAACAAAACCAGTTCATTTGTGCCTTCAGGCTATTTTCTCCATAAAAATTGTTTCACACTGTAGAAAAATAAACAACATTTTCAAACAACAGCTTGAATTATCTCTCCCTCCACATGACCTCTGGCAACGACATGCTCTTGTGTGTTTACCTGGTTTGCTATAAAGCAACTGCAGGCTACTAAGCTGTATGTCAAAGCTGTCATATGCTCTCAACATGATATCTTCAATGTTGCTGGTGCCCACTGACAGCTGAGGCAGATTCTTCTTGCTCTGACTGGACATCTGAAAAGACAACAAAGTTGCTGAGTGTATCAGCAGGGGCCTGACACAACTGAGTAGATTTTCAATCCAGTATTGAGCTTTGCATTCTCTAACCTGGAAATGTCCAAGATCCATCAGTAGGATGTTCTGGGTGCCATTGTAAAAGCCAGTCTGTGGAACGATGACGTAGGAAGCCATCAAGTTCATCTTCAGGTCAAGAATCTTTTGTGTCTCAATCACATACATTAGACCTAAAGATAGAAGATAAAGATATTAGTTCAACATGAGACACAACATACTGCATAAAAACTGTCAAAATAAATGCTCTCAGATTGTGAATGTAGATTCACAATGGTAAGCCAAAACATCTTTAATAACCATGCTGTTGATCTTTGGTGTTGCCACCAAATTAGCAGTGAGCTGCCGCATGACCTCTGAAGATGTCCTGTGGTGTTCGCAGCAGATCTGTTGATAACTTGAGTAAAACAATAGATGCTTGCCCTTTCAAACATCCCTCCCTAAATTGAGGTATGATGTATGATCAATACCACAGAGGCTTGCTGAAGTAACCCAAATAAGCTTAAGAGAATCATGCAGCTGTAAGCGAAAAAAAAAAAAGTTTGTAACATCAGCAATCTAAGTAAACAATCTCAGGAAACAATCAGTCCAAAGAAAAATAAACAGGAACACCACAATGAAACAAACTCAGTAGCTGAGACATGCAGGCTGTGTGCGATCATGTGGAAAAATGAAAATAACCCAGTGAAAACACTGAGGAATGCAAACATTTGCCCATCAGAGAGTTAATACATGTTTGTATGTGTATGTGTAACTGACCAGTGGCCGTGCGGTCTCGAAACTGCTCCAGTTTCATCCGGGTCGCGTTGGTGAGTTCATCTAGCTGCAGGTCATCAGGAGGCCTGAAGAATGCTGACATGCTGTTGACAGTTATCTGTACAGACGCATAAACAAAGTATGCTTCAGATATGGATCATATTCACGCTTTTTTTCATTTCTCATTGTACATGCAACACTGACAGACACCACGCACTGCATCATAGATGATCTCTAGAGGTTGTGATTCCATATGAAGCCGCTGGTCAGCCCTTTCATCCAGTGGGTTGGTCTCAAACAGGATGCAAAGCAGCGGAGTCCCTGCTCCAGTGGCTGCTTTCCTCGATGAAAGGAGGATTGGTGCAGGCCGGTTATTGGCCAGGCCTGTGACCTCGAACAAGCTAAGCTGAGCAGTAATTCTGATAAAAAGAGGAAAGGAAACAAAACGTCAGTGCCTCCCATGTCACGTAGCTCGGGAGGAGATATAATATACGTAAGCAGTAACATTATGTTGCCAAGTATCCTCCCAGCTGAACAAATAAACAGCTGATATTTTGTAGCAGACTCAGCAGTCAGATAAGTGAAATCAAACATCCTCAACAGGAATTTGCTTTTAAGGAGTTTTTTTTTTTTTTATCAACCAAAACCAAACCACAGGCTCCTACCACTGCTTCTAGTGATAATTTGATATTCATGCTATCTTGAAATATTTTATTTATAACTATTCAAACAAAATTTTGATCAATAAAAACAGAAATGCTTGTGCTGAAAGTTTTTTCTATATAAGGCAAATCTTGACCGTCCCAAGCTTTTTAAACAGAATCAACCCTGTTAAAACTACAGAGGATCACCAAATACAAAAGCATATGACACACTTGATGGCCTGTGCTCCTGGTCTCTGTGTGAGCATGGAGTTGAGCTCTCCCACTGTCAATGTGATGATCTCATTTTTGTCCTTGTCGTCTTTGATGGACACAGACAGTCTCGCCATGTGGAAGTTGACCTTCATGTCCTCAAACTATGAAGAAATCAAAACACAATAATAATCATTGTTTATAATTCAGTGTTTGCATGAAGGTGGGGTGGAAACCCAAACAGAAGTAATTAATGGTTAATAGGCCGGTGTCAGAAAGGGATGTGACTCACATTCTTTGGCAGGTTGGGGTTAACAGCAGTCTCACTGTATCCAATGGCAGTGTAGAGCTTGGATTTCTCAGCAGGTGTTAAAAGCTCATCAAAACCTAGAAAAAAACATGCAAAGTAAGAATTTTCTTCTAATGTTCATTTCTTGCTGCTTTCTTTGTCCCATTTTTTTATTATGTGCATCCTACCTCCTGTCTTGGTTTCTTTTGTTTGTGTATCGGCTTCTCCGCCCCAGTTCCACATCCAACCGAACCAACCCTGGGACTCCTCTTCCTCCATCTTTAACCCAGGACGGTAAATACGCAGACCTGCCTTGCTTGCCTGGGGAAGAAAACAAAACAAAACAAAAAAGGACCCTAGTCAGAAAAACATGTTTTGCATAATTACATTTCCATCTGAAGAAAAAAACATCTTTCTAGGCAACCAGTAAACATTCCCATTGAACATGTAAGTTATGGCAAACTGCAAAGCCAGGATTATATAAGAACCTCTAAGCAGCTATGAAGTTATCAGGACTCGGATAAAGTTACACTTCCATCTTAACATCAACGTCATGCATCTGCCTGTCACCACAGTCTGTTTTTTGCTTGGTCTTGTGTAACATTGGTCTTACAGTGTTTGAGGGAAAATCAATTATGAACCCATCCTGAATAAGTCTTGTACAGTGAATATATTGTTTATATTTTTCTTAAATCCAGCAGCCTGAACAGAAACATATTGACCACTTTTTCTATATGATTGCAGAGCTTCTTCTGGGAATATAAGGATCAGTGGAGCAGTAACAGCTGAGGTACAATACAGCATAAAGTATGCAACAACTGTTCGATACAATTCAGATTGATAAATAGCAAGTCTGGAGAGTGCAGTTGCCCTCTACAGGTGAGACAGGGAACTTACCTCCACTTCAGCCTGCTGTCTGGCCAATGTGATATTAAAAATATCCAAGGTCTTCTCAGGCTCCTAAGAAAAGACATACAAACATAAATCAATCAGGGCTTTTAGCAGCTTTTCGTTACTCCTTACAGGAATGCATTAATTACTAAAAGATCATTTTCACATGCATCAGGAGATGTGTGCTGATGATGCTTACCGAGCAGAGGAGAGACAGTGAAAAAGACCTCAGCTTTAATACTAAAGGTAGCTTTAGATCTAATGGCATTTTTCTCTGAATTGCAATATCCATCTCCTGTGCAATCAATACACTGATTGCACAGGAGATGGGCTGAACAACTGCATTACTGAGAATATAATATCTGTATAATTAACTACTTGAATAGCATATTACCTCAACATTTAATACAGGCCAGTGAACATTATTATTTATGTCCATAATTATTAGATCATAATGTTTTATGGTCATTGTGGTGAAGTAGGTAGTTGCAAGTGATCAAACAAGCAGAAACAACCTGCACAAGCAGCAATGTACTACTAAATTTTAATTTGGGAAAGGTTAGCCAAAAACCCAAACATTTAAGGGCCAAGTACATTACACTATTGTACAGGTCATACTGGATGCAATGTGACAGACAACCAAAAAGAAAAAATAAACAAGGAGCAATGCTTTAAGCAGCTTGAAACAAGTTATCTCTCATATCTGCTTTGGCCTCTACTATAATTCCTTAATTTTAATTTCATTAAATTCAGGTACAGAGCCAAGTTTTATCTATTTGAAATCAATGTATCATAATACAGGAAATTAAATTGGCTGAGGGCAACAACGTCTCTCACTTGACAGTGGAAGGAGATGTATTGTCTTTGGCTAACCAGGTCTCTCTGTGGTATTGCTGTGCAGCTGCAAGGTTACTACCTTCAGTTTGGTTCGATTTAGACATGTCTCACCTCTAGCTGTTTGAGCAGCTCCTCACTGGGTTTCTTGCTGGTGATTTTGGTCTTGTAGAGCTCTCTGTACCGTTTGACCTTCTGGCGGTGACGGCGAATGTGCTGCCATGACCACATATGGAGATGTGGCTTCACATTCACCTCCAGGATACCTGTGATAACATATCTCCACCTAGAATGCCGTGACATACAAATTTGCAGTCAGCTACACAATATGCAACACATGCACTGGTAAAATGTCATATGGAATACAAAAGCCAGAGTCAGTTGTGAATTCTGACCATATGTGGGCGTTCCCATGAACATGGACCGTGGGCCTGTACTTCCTGTATGGCAGGTTCCGGGACATCATATCCACTGAGCCCAGCAACTCCAAGATGCTAATGTACTGGAAAAAGAGGAAGCCACCAATTACTCAGGGGCACAGAGCACTGACAGAAGTGCTGTTATCATCACTGATCTGAACATCTCTCTCTCCCTCTCTCTCCCTCTCTCACTCTCTCTCTCTCAAAGAAACCTTCATAGAATACACACACGCACAAACATACCTGGGGTCTGTTGAGTTCAATGGCCACCTCACTAAGATTGACCATGAGGTCCACTTTAGGGGAGGAAAAGTCCACATCTGACCTGGGATTCATCCGTAGTTTAGCATCAGCTGAGATGGGACGAAATACTGTGGACCAGCATCAACAAAAAGATTGTTTATAAAACTGTAATTCAATATATTTTTTGTTTTATTATTTTTGTTTATTTATCTGTCAGTCAATGGCGTATATATGTGTATGCATATGTGTTAATGTGAATATGTGTGGATGTTTGTATCCATTTATGTTTCCTGCGTGCACTTGACAGACATCACATTTTGATGTACACCTGCTTTCCTTGTGGAAAAACAACAGCTGTAACTCAGGGCATAATCATAGATGTGGTTTTTGTGCTAGTATGAGCAAAAATATCCTATAATAATGTGGGATGTAAAACTGTGAATATGTTTTTCTCTAGCAAGGTCAGCCATTCAAAAATCCATGAACGAGCACACAGCTGAAATAAAAGCTGTTGAGATGCACTGAAAATCTGGCAAAATGCGTTGGTGGTGGTGATTCAGTCTGTGTGAGTCACATATTTTGCAGGCAATGTAGTGTCAGAACAAATCATTACATACCAAGTGCCAATTCATATTATATATGTAAAAAATGATTCATGCTTATCCTATAATAAGTGGCTTCAGGGGGATTTCATTAGGTCATCCAGCTTCTGGCCTTTCTGGCAAGTGAGTATGTTTAATAACAGCATAGAAATGTGAATCAAGAGTGACAAAAAGACACTCACTGAAGTCATGGTTGGCAGGAAGTGAGCTCTGGATTTCCATGCTGCTCTGAAGACATTGCTATAGACACACAGGAAGAGAAGCTCCATTAGCAGTGTACCTGT
Organism: Caranx ignobilis; assembly: GCA_021432705.1. Lineage (NCBI taxonomy): Eukaryota > Metazoa > Chordata > Actinopteri > Carangiformes > Carangidae > Caranx > Caranx ignobilis. The sequence goes on along the minus strand of MU270014.1, from coordinate 42,672,476 downwards.
TGGGATGCTCAATATTTTCTCAAGCTCTCAACATTTCCTGCTGCTTTTTCTTAGCACATAAACAACATGTGTAAACTATCACAAACTATATTTACACATATTCAACCTGTTAAGGGCTTCTCTAGAAAGGCTTTCCAAACTATCACTTTGTTACTTCTCTGGTTAAGTGTTAAGTGGCTCAGACTGTTCTTTTAAAGAGGTCTAAATATGAGAAAAATAATACATGGAATACCTACTGTAAACCCAGGCTCACAGAGACAAAGTACAAGACAATGAAAAAAGGGTGACTCACCAAGGCCTCGTCTGCACTGTGATTGGAGAAGAGTGTTGAGTTGACATTCCAGTAGGCAAACAAGCTGTCAAGTCGAACCAACTGAGGAGGAAAACACAAGGGAATCAGAGGAGTGCAGCTGCTTACCATGACGACAGAGCAGAGCTAACAGTGTACAATCATTTAGCTCAGAACTACAGAAATTTCCTCGGGTAATTGCTGACAAAAACATGTCACAGATCCAAATTAACTGGTTCCAATTCCAACAGTGGTTTTCAATAAGTACATTTTAAAGTAAAACTTGCAGTTTCCCTGGGGGAGAAAAAAATCCACAGTATCACATGGTCATTTTTGACATTTTCTATAAAATACAACAGATAAAGTGGCTGGATTTTTTACCTTGAAAAAAAGTCTTGAATTCTCATCCAAGAGACTGGGATTCCAGTTCTTGTCAGCTGTCTGTGAGGTCAAACAAGCAATAAGGCGAAGCACCCTCAGTGACTTACTTTCAGTTTATATTACACTAATTAATGAAGCACGCCTTCATTGCTGATTCAAAATATAATAAAATCTGACATCAGGGACAGTAAGACACATTACCTGAAGGCTGAGGTTTTTAAGTGACACTCCAAACGACAAAGGACAGTTTGGATTGGTGACCTGAATAGGAGAAATAAGAAATAAGCCTATAGACCGGTTAAGACTATATTTACTCTGCATAATTTCATCCTGGAGGTTTTGTGGTGTTGTTATTTGCTTGTGGCCAAAAGATAAAACATCTCACAAATTAGCAAATATAAATACAGACATGACTCAAGTGAGAGTCTGCTTGAATACTCACATCATCTTCATATCGCACATGGATGTTAGAGATCTTGACCTGCAGGTTTTTGATGACTTGAGTGACAAGTTTTTCCACAAATGTGTCCTGCTTCTCTAATGTGGGGTTCTCTGTCAAACACAAACATGAAACACTATGAGAGGTGAAGGGGTACTGACGCTCTTCTGAAGCTCTGCTTTAGAGCAAGGATTTGAGCTGCTTAATAATGCATGAGGCATCTGAAGGACCTTTGCATCTGCCCACTATCAGTCACTTACGATTAGAAATCTATTCTAGTGCTCATAACAGGTTTGAATACAATAACTCAAATGTGTGAAACCACAGAAAACATAAAGTAGGAAAGTGGTAGCTCAGCTGATCAACACTCAAACTTACAATTAACTTACCAACCACTGCTGTGCCTTCCTCAAGTCTCTGTGATTTACACTGCTTGCTACACACACACACACACACACACACACACACACAAGCTGCCTTGAAATCAAAGCTGAACCCTGACCTTGTTCAGCAGCTTTTAGCTTCGTCTCCTCTATCCGCTGTAGCTCCCTCTGACGAGCCTCTTGTAGTTGTTTCTCCTCTTTTTCTGCATCATACTTTATACCTGGAAAGAATGGGATCAATAGAAATTATAATTTGACTGTACATTCATTAAAATAATGAAATATACAAAAGGTAGAGCTTGAGTTTCCTGTTTGTTCTGACAAGTACTTTAGAGTCATGAATAAATGAAGGATGCCCATTGTCTGACTACTGTACTACACTGTATTGTGTCTGTATTTTATAAGAGTCATTCGTCAGACTGAAATGGATATCATGGTTACTTTAAAGGTTTTAGTTTACTTTCCCTAGAATACATGTCATTAAAATGCAAAGATGCTGTGCTGTGTAAGTGGGAAATTAGGAGGTTAATCGTATTACATTGAATTACTCTGTGGTTACTGAAATGGTGTGTGAATCAACAGGTCTGTAAACATTATGTTGTTTACTGTAAGTACTTAAGAATGGAGCTGGACATGGATGTTTATCTTACTTGCTGTGGGAACAATGAGCAGATAGACGCCATCCAGCGTGGCCTCGACCGACTGGGTGTAGAGATTTTTCCATGGTATCTTCAGCTCCAGCCGTCCTTTTAATAGAAACACAAGATGAGAAAACATTCTTTTGTACTTACGGAAAGGTGGCAGATAGGAACAATAACCACCATCTCACCTATGTGACCGGCTCTCACTTTAAAAGGAATGTCAAGCTGACTCTGCAACATACAAACAGTAAGTTATTGTAACACAAATCCATCATGAATGTCAGAAATACCAGTAAACTAATTTTGCTTACTTATGCATTTTTGTATAACTTACCAGGGCATTTTCCTTTATTTCAAGATTTGTAAGAACGGCATCACCTGTGATGACAGGATTACTTGTTTACTGATTGTTGCTATGTACATTAAGATATGATCTCCAGATTGGTATTGTTACACACACAGTCTAATCTGGAGTGCAGGTCTTTGGCTTTTGGTCTATTGACTTAATTCAACACTCAGGGCAATGGATCACATATATTATTAAAACCAGTCATGACACACTCATCATTACTACAAGTCCCAAGAGACGTAGCTGTGTATACATGTGTCTAAGGCTGATCGTGCGCAACATTTGAAAACCTCCTTGATCACGTCTGTAACTAAAAGACGGAGATACTCCGCTGTGAAATTACAACATACAGAGTTCACGCCCTGACTGTTTTACAAGTTACTACATGTTTTACAACGGCTCTGATCTCTGAGCTCTAATTCCCCAAATTACAGCGATAGAGCACAGGCTCAGGGTTAGTCGGTCAGTGTCAGGCTTTCTGGTAAGGCTTGTTAAAGGACTTGTCCTGAAATACAGTGACGAATCAGTGAAAGGGTGTGACCCCAAACGGCTCGCTTCTCAGAAACTTGCATGTGTGCTCTGAGAAGCGTGTCGGAACCCAAATAAGATCATATGAAATGATTAAAGCAGTCAGAAATTTACCATCCTGATTGCTTTGTCAATAAAGTAGTAAATTGCTGCACTGCATGACTCGCATCGGACAGCTAAACTAGACCTTCGGACAGATAAACTGACACTGACAGCTGAGCTGAGCGAATCTCTCACAAGCCTGGTGGCTAGCGTCTGTTAGCAATAGCTAGTTAGCTTTGCAGACGAGCTAGTCCAATAAAATAACATACACAAGTTCAGTTACCTCCCCATATGCCAAGCTGTAGCTGTGAGCTGTCAAGATTGACAACGTAGTCCCCTAAAAATCGGTTCAGGACATCTACCACCAAGCTTTCGAAGACCATTTTGGCGTTTCTTTCATCTATCTGTCACCATGTTTACATTCTGGGGACTCGCTTGCTACAACGTCAGATCAGGACGTCCAACGATGGGCGGTTCTATGACGTCATGTCGCACCCACAATACATTTTTTTTCTTTAAATGTTGTTAAAAATTTCACAGTGCTGTAGGTAAGTAAATAATAAAGACGATTTATGCTGGCGTTTCATTGAACGACATTGCGAGACTCCTGATAATAATATTAATAAATAATAATAAAAACAACAACCACAATAATAAAAAAAAAAAATAATAGTAATATCATCTTTAAATGGATACTTGTATATTATTTTAATTAGTTCTATATAAATTAAATAATATTAATTGTTATTGTTAATAATATTTCTCCTGGTAAAGTCACATAGGTACTGTCCACATTGCTGCTGTCCACCACTTGTCATCGGCAACTCTAACCCGGAAGTAAGCATCACTCCAAGGTTCCTTCTGTTTGCTCCTTGAGTCAAGAGTAGTGAAGAAAACACGATCTGTGACCCACAAACTAACAAAAGACAGCCAGAAGTTTATGATACTGACGGGCTTTTTCAGGACATAAATCTTTACACACAAACGTCACTCTTATGATTTTTGCAACCAGCCAATTACACGGCCACATGGCTTCAGCGTCACCGCTCCTGAACTCTGCTGCAGTATTAGTAGCAGCTCGATTTAGAGCCTGTCATCCTAAGTTATCAAAAGTTTGCTGAAGCGTAAACACAGCGAATAAGCCAAAGAAGATGGGTGAGTACATCGTTGAACTTCCCTGACAACCTCTGCAGTTTATCCACCAATTAACCTTTTTAAAGATGTGAAGAAATCATGACTGTGGGATTTACTTACGTGTCTTATGCTGTATAAGTATTGCAAAGATTTTATTTAATCTTTGAATATGAATCAACCATGTGAAAATGCTGTGCTGTATTTTGTTTGTTTGTTTATATTTTGTTTAATGTGGTTTCCCCCATAGGCCTATACAAAGTGAAAAAAAAAAAAAAAAAAAAAAAAAAAGTGAAAGGGGGCTGGAAGCTCCTCAATTGAAAAGTTTTGCAATAGGCCTTGTGCTGCTTGCGTTATGTTGACTGGTGATACAGAAGTGCTTATCAAGAAGATATGAGTACCTACACAATTTGAGGAAACTTTGAAGACATTTAGCCATAAATTACTCAGATGAGGAGGTTTTTTTTTTCAAAAAAAGGCAAAAGTATTAAAACAGCAGGCATAGTTAGCGACTGTTTTGTTTATGTTGTTTGTTTGTTTGTTTGTTTGTTGGCTAATAACTGGCAGTGGCTGAGTGTGTTAGTGGTTGTGCTAATGCAAAATCTTGTGTTTTGTATTGACAAGGTTTCGGTGAATGGTCAAAGAGCAGTGTGTACCAAGATGGTTGGAGGAATCACTGCAGAGACTCTACCAGACATACTTTATCCTCAGTCACACCCAGACTCTGACGAGGAGTCTGCTGTGCTTCAGAATCAGCAACAAGCAGATGGGTAAGTGTGTTTAACATCATTTACTTGTTTCTGCTGTTTGCTAAAATGTAACTGGCCATAGCTGACATGTTATTAGTGTCTGTGTTAATGCAAACTACCTCTCTCTGTGCTGACCTCCTTCATGGTGTCCTTATTTCATTTATGATGTCTTTTTAATGATCTAAGAGTACCATATGGACCTCGAAAACTTCATTAGCATCTGAGGTGGGCAACATGAATGATCATCACAAACTATACTTGAAAACAACAAGAAGGCTTCGACAAACCTCTGTAACAGTTTAATCAATATTACAGTGAACAAAAAAGACATGATTTCATCCTACACTGTGATTTCTTTAAAATATAAATATCATCAAACACAACAGCTGGTAATGTCATACTGTTATAGCAAACACTGATGAACACCAACACCAGAAGACACACACCTAGCCTGCACATGGTCCCTCATGTATCCCTTTTCTTTTGCACACTATGTATTAATTATCTAAAGACATCGAGTTGTCATCATACATGTCCAGTGTGTGTTATTTTGTCTAGTTGTCAACTTATTTATTTATATATTTTTTTATTATTTGATAGCACAGTTTGAGAGAGACAGGAAATGGGGAGGCAGAGAGAGGGGGTATGACATGCAGTAAAGGGTCGCCCGATGCGGGATTCGAAAAGGGACCGACTGCAGCAAGGACTGTAGCCTCTGCATATGGGGCGCCTGCTCTACCGAATACGCCACACGATGCCCCGACTTATTTATTTTTTAAGAGGGAGTAACTGAGACAGCGGTTTGGTGATCACTCCGATCACTGTACCCCTCCTAAGTGTTCCAGTTACAGGTTTATCAATCACTTTCAACCTGAGCTGCAGGTCCAGCAGATCCACTTGACTCAGCTCTGTGAAGAAGAAATCTTCATTAAACACAGGGCTGTGGCAGTTTCTGATGGTGGCGCTCTCCTGTTGCTGAAGCTTCCCTGGTGTGAGGCAGAGATTCACTGCACAGTTCAGGGTCCGTCTGTTGGTATCACCCCGCAGGCCCTCCACAGAAACCAAACGAATTCTGACAGTGAAAAGGGGTGAGAACGTGTTGGTGGAGAATGTGGTGTGCTCAGCAGAGAGACGTACTTTACCATGTCCCACCAAGGGGAGGACATGCTCACGTTGTAGTTTCTCTTGGCACTGCAGAACATCCAGTGGAAAGAGGACAGGTGGGGCCAGGGTGAGTGAGTTTCCCTTGGAAACCTTTGAAGAATTACTGACAGAGGTTGTTAACTGTATATGCTCCCTCTTCAACATCTCTTTGTCCTCTTTGCTGACAATTAATGAAGGACAGGATGATGCTCCTTTAAGACGACCAGTGCCTGTCGGGATGTAGGGGGAGGATTTGGCACTATAAGGAGAGCTTAGGGGGGACGACTCACTGGAAGAAGGTGTTTCACTTTCTGTGCTTCCTGTCTCTGAGAGGCTCTTGCATGAAAACAGAGGGAAAAACCCAGATAAGGTTTTCTTGGGTGGGGTTGTCTCCTTCACCAACCTCGGTGGAAGTGTAGGAGTACCCCTGTCTAGCAGGTAAACAGGACGCTTTGCGTGAAACAAAGACTCTTTCCTGCGAGTGTTGGGGCTCTCATATATCCCAGCCAGCCCATAGCCCTCTGCAGAGAATGGCAAAGGTTTCTGTGTAGCCTTCCAAGTCACTGATGCCTCACCACCCTTCCTCTTCACATGTGTATTGTTTGCAGAAGCGCTGCTCTTGGGTTTCTGGGTCAGACTGTGCAGGTGAGGCGGGATTGTCTCTGTTTCCAGAGGAGGGCTTCTCTTGCAGAGCCGAGGGGGAAGGCAGAACTCCGGGATCTTGTCTGGGGTGAGGATGTTGTTGTGCAGGCTATGAGAAAGGGTGGTCTTAGACGAGAGGAAGAGGTCCTCCTCACTCTTTCCCATGTAACGACTCAGCTCTACAGGAATGCTCTCGACGCTCTCCCTGATCTTCCCAAGGACCCACATTGTTATTTTCTGATGACTTATCAAATCCACAAATCCAAATTTTTCTCCTTTTTATAAAAGAAATAAAAAATAAACACATTATTTAGGAAAATCAAATGAATAGAACTTCAAACAGAAAACACAACTGTTAAAGGCATAATAGATGAATATTTTCCCCTCACCTGTATGGTTGAGGTGTATCTGTCCTGAAGAAAGATCTGTATGTGTGTAAATGATCGGCCTGTTAGAGGTTTTATAGGTGAGTGTGGCGGTCTGCATCACCAGTCTGCCGCCCCCACCTGCGTCAGAAAACAGGTTGTACACACACATACACATGATAAGCGTACACATAACAGAGTAAGTCTATGGAGTCCCCGTTGGGTGGGTGGCAAATGTCAGTCAAGTGCATTCATGTGCATTTGATTTTCTTACATGTGTCTGACGTCAGCTTTTCGAGAGGTTGAGAAAATTTACATAGGCCCTGAAATGTGCCTTTTTATTGTGCTGTGAATAAAGGAAGCCATGGTCATGAAGTATTGCCTAAAAATATGGAATGTAGACAAAGACAAATGATTTGATACCACACCAAATACATTTGATATCTGTGGCAAAATGTGAAAGAGATGTTGAGTAAATAAACCACTATTAAATGTTGGATGCATGAAAAACTTAAACTGAAAAATTTAAATGTGCTAAATTGAATGGAATTCAGATTAATTCTCATCTCAAAATATCAGTGTATGTGTTGTCGTGGTCATGATGACATAAATGTAATCTGCTTTTTTAGAGAGGTGACCTCTCGTTCAAAGGCAGTTCAAAGAAAGGTGCACCCCCAGGCCTACGCACAGGGCCCACCCCCTCAGTGGTCCACTGACCTTTAAACAGCTTGCAGTCCAGACACACAACCAGCCTGACGTGTGCTACGTAGCTCTGAGTCAGCATGTATCCTTATATATAAATATTAAATTCGTTACTTTAAAGAAAGTCCTACATTTGCTTTCATGTAATCATTATGATTTTTTATTGATCTTTTTGCACCAATAATGTTTCTGGTGAGTAACTGAACATAGAGGATATTCTTTATCGGCAGAGTGACTCCATTCTCCTCAGAAATTCAGTCTCAGGCATTTCCAGGGTGCAAATGATTCAGTCATTTTATTGGAACTCATCACAGTATCCTACATATGGTCTTGTTTCTCCTCCATGATTGGACTTTATTTCCCTTTATTAAAATCCCAATTTGAATGAAATCATTTATGATAATGATTTTATTTATTTATTTATTTTTTAATTCTACATGTCCCTCTGTAAATCTATTAACTAACCCATAGTATCATTTTTATTTAAGCCAGTCATGGAGCGTTGTTGTCACATCATGTGAAGAAATTGCAACTTTCTGCTACCAAACTGTACTCAGTGCACAGATGAGAGAGACGCTCCTTTGAACATCCCAAATTCCTCAACCACAAGAGGGCGTGCATGGATTACATTTACTCCTGGCCTATTTCAACCCCACATTTGTCGTTTGTCTTGGTTTAAAACATTAGTTATTGTTTCTGTTTACCACTGTGGGCATTAGGACCTCTATGAAATGATTGCAAAGGAAATGAAGTCAAGGCAAGTGTTGGTTTGTCCAATTTTTTTAAATCCACTTAAGACAAGAAGACACTTTAAATCTGCATGTCCTGTGCTTTGTTAAAATAATCTTCGCTTGTTGTACTAATTTATTCTTGAGTAAGCCATAAATAACACGAGTGTGTATGTATGTATGCATGTACATGTGTACACGTGTGTGTGCGTGTGTAAGACAGCGAATGAATGTGAAGATGATGAATATGTTTGGGAGGAGTCAGGGGCCTCTGGAGCACCCAGGGGTCAGGAGGCTTTTTGTGGAAGTGAAGATCGACTTTATTATGCCAATAAAAACGCAGAGTGCTCTCAGTAATGGAGAGATAAATGATTGGGAGTCAGAGGAGGACCTTGCCTTTAACCGCTGTCACTGCTGCAATTAACGCTAACGAGAGAACAGTACATTGTTGCCAAATGCTCTGCTGCCGTCAAGTGTATTAATGTTAAAACCTTTTCCCTCTGGAGTGCTACATTTTTGAAATAATAACTCACTGTATTTTTTTTTGTCGGCTTCGCTTCATCAATTTATTGTCTTGAATACTTTGTTAATTAATCAACCAAAATACGTTAAACTTCTTATCCTATTCAGCCACTGTATTTTATTCAGCCTAAGCTGTATTGTGAAGTCAGTGATTTTTGATCTGACACAATTGTTGCGTCTTTATAAGAATATCTGTCTGTTATTGAACCGCGTCTTGATGATTCCATTCAGATATTGGTCAATTATCAGCTGAAGTGAGATATTGTGGACCTACTATTCTTCCTTCTGTCATGCTGCACACATCAGTCTAAAGCCGTCTTACTTAACCTCCCTTTATTTAGAGCAACTTCTATTGTCATCAGCAGCTTCCGATTACCTTCTGACATTGAGACCAGTAAGGACTCTAAGCAAACAAGCCACTTTAAAATAACTCACAATTTGCTTCTTCATTTGTGTACACTGGGATTGATGGGACTATGGGCAGCACGGTGGTGCTGAGGTTAGCAGTGTTACCTGTCAGCAGACACGCAGGTTCTGTGTTTGATTCCCTGGGTGGTGTTTGCATGTTCTGTCTGGCTTCCTTTCACAGTCCAAAGACATGCTGTACTCTATATTGCCAGTAGTGTGTGAATGTGTGTGTGTGCATTGTTCATCTCTGTATGTTGGCCCCCGTGATAGACTGGTGAGTCGTCCAGGTTGTGCCCCTCCCCTGCCCTATGTCAGGACCCCCTCCCCCATAACACTGCATTGATAAGTGGCATAGACAATGGATGAATGATTGATGTACTACATCTCTCCCTGTAACTTCATCCCATTAACCACCTGCCCAGAGCTACATGTGACCTCTTACCCTTCCTCTATTACAAAGAAGGCACAATGGAAACTTCAACTCTGTTTTTGTAGAAGCTGACACTTTGAAAGTTGCTCAGTATGTTGCATGTTCTTGCTGATTCAGATCAGTTGCTCAGTGTGGCAGGAAAGACTTCTGGTGCCTGATGATCAAAGATCAATCAATTAAGTTTTTGTCGAGTCTTGTTCTTTCTTCTCTCTAACTCCTGTTCCAGTTTTGAATGATAAATCAGTTTCATGCTTTCTGTCTGTGCTGCTAAATTATCTCTCTGCTGTTTGTAACTCTTGAATTACATGAACGCAGATACAAGTTGTTAACAGCTCTTAGAGAAACTCATTTGTGGTCCTTTTCACTCTGTACCTTCGTGTAACCAAACAGTTTCTCTGTAGATCCACGACAGTTTTAGTAAGCCAAACCTTTGTTATACGGTTTTCTCTGTAGCACTGCCAATTATTATGTTTTGACATTATGTGATGAGATTTAAAATTTCAAGTACAAACTGTCAGCAGGGAGAGAGATGATAATACACTTTGTTAATTTCCATTTCACTTTAATCTCTATTATTGAGGAGGCAAATGAGCCTATATGGGCACTCGCACTCTCACGAAGCACTTAACCTCTTATGAAATTGCTGAAGTTTTTTGGCCAGAGAAGTTCTTTGTCCAAACTCCTTTGAGAAAGTGCAAAAGTGGGGAAGTCGGAGAGGAGAGGCATTGGGAAGGAGGCCAGGATGTCTGAACCACTGACCTGTTTCGAATCGATAATAAAACGTAATAATGGCTAATAAGGTGTAATAATTTGGGCCTATAAAGATAGATGGCAGATTGAAGATGGTACGTGCTGCGTCAGAGGACCTTCGTTTGAGGACGGAGCAGAGACAATACACTTCAGCTCTGGGGGGAGGTGGGAGGGGGAGCAGATAAAATATGACCCCAGATCAATGAATCATTGTTTAATTATCAGGTGGAAAGGGAAAGACGGAGAAAAAGAAACAGGGGGAACAAAGGAAAGTGGACATAGGAACTTTGGGGAAGAGCTTGAGAATGGGAATGAGTGGTGAGAGAGAGAAGAAGAGTCAGTGCTATGGCTGCAAAGTGAAAATGGAGAAAGAGATTGGGGTAAAGACAGAGGAAGAGTTACAGTGATGTGCAGTGGTCCAGAGTGACCTGTCATTAGGACGCTGTCCCTCTTGACAGCTTCTGTCTGTCTCCAGGCCTGATGCCAATATGCTAATCTTCCTCAGATGGTCGTTTCATTGGCTCTTGTCGACATGAGCCAGATGACTGCCCCCTTGTCCCTCTATTAAAGACCACAGCAATGAATATGGCAAGACGACCACTGAGATAAGAGCAGATGTGACCGTATGCTGTCTGCCCACTTGCAGTGAATCACCTCCATACACAACCGGATGAAATATGTTCACATGTACGACAAAAGTACCATGGCCGGCATTGCCGCATGTGGACGAACATCATTTTCTACCTTAAAGCACATATAATTAGTGAGTGAATGTGTTTATGACACAATGAATATTATGAGTTTCAGCCAGATAAATCTGCTAGTACGGTACAGTATAAAGCAGCAATTGCCCTGCCCTCATTACTACCACTGAGGTGCCCTTGAGCAAAGCACTTAACCCCCAACTGCTCCAGTGGAGCTGCTCAGTGGCCAGCAGATCAGAACTGGGCAGTTTCCCTGTTTAAATGTCAGTAACAGCGAGAGCGATGAAAGAGCTCTCGCTCCGAGTGAAACAACCCTGGTAAGACAGTGTATTTTTTTAAACACTGCTATTTAATCGATGCTCTATAATCATCAGATATGTTCTAGGCTTCCTAATAGTGAAGATTTAAAATGTTTAAGTTAACATGGAGAATTCAGACTGTTTGTCAATAAGCCATAGTTGTTATAATAATGTGAGCAAGAGAGCAGCTCAGCAGCTACAGCAGCTGAAGTAAGATAAGGCTCCTTGTGTGTCAGTAAACATACTGTAGGTGTCTCGGTTGAGTTATTGATGAAACTGAATTTGATACTTTAAAATTCAAATGTGCCCAAATGTTTGTTAACTTACTAAAATGTGATGATCAAATATTAAGGCTGGTAATTGGCAAAATTAGATTTTTCTTGAGTAACTCCCGTGCTATGCATTTTCTTAAATGCACAGTTTAAACAGACATTTAATTCATTTCTGATCTGTGTCTTTCTGCAAGATTTATTTAATTCCCAGTGAAGTGTCTTATTCATAGGGAACAGCCCAGCTTCCATAGCATGTAATTAAAGAGAAGTACAAGGGGAAATGCATGAAGCTACACATATGGATTACCGTACATGACATGTCTGTCAGACTGTTGTAGGAGTACCGAATGTTCTTTCTTTCTTTCTTTCTTTCTTTCTTTTTCTTTCTTTCTTTCTTTCTTTCTTTTTTTCATATCTATAGTTAGAAAAGTGAGGTGCCTGACCCAGTTGTAGCTCACATCTGTTTCCCCTCATTGTATTTCTGGTTTTGGTTCTCCTCTAAAATTGTTTAACTAAATTAACAGTGACTGTAATGTACTTTTATCTCACCTTATATTTTCTAATGATCTGTCAAACTGTGAGAGAAGAAGGAATCCATGTGTGGCAATTATAGGTTTAAATAAATTAGAACAAATGTTTTTTATCTGATCGTGTGAGTACAGCGAATAACTTTCTGCAACAAAGAATAATATTTAAGGTTGTTCGTGGTGGTTTGTTTGTGTGTGTGAATGTGTATGTATGCTATTGGGTTTGAGTTAAAGCAAACGGTGGATCAGATCAATGAATTAAGCTGCTCATTATGATGGCCTGCTCTTGCTGGTCATTAAGAAAAACGCATGTAGAATTTGCCACCCTGGCCTCTATGAAGTGTGGGTAATTACTACTAATGTATCATCATCTATTCAAGACCGTAACGTTTCGTTTCTGAGGGCTGACAGTAAAACACCTCTGACCTAAATGTTTTATTCATTCATAAGAGTCCCTATTATTCATTTAAAACTCATATTTTACATGATGAACAGTTTTTCCATGAATAATTAGTTTTCCAACATTAGTGTCCCGTATGCTTTTATCAGCGCTAACGGTTTTTCATATGGTGTAATATTATATTTGTGTTGTCCAAATGAAATATCACCATAGTCGCACTAATGCAGCTTATTAAGACACTAAAACCAACTCATAGTCTTTTGACCCATAACGGGCTTGTGCACAGAGGACTGCCATGTCAGTACTAGTGAACAGTTTTTAGAAGCTCTGTGCTTGGAAACTCTTGAGTAACGGAGCAAATTTTAAATTCTATTTGCTCCCGACTCTTTCAGAAACACTGAGTTACATTAGAGCACGTTCAGCATTAATATAATATAAACTGTTTTGTTGATGTTGAGGGTAAAAAAAAAAAGCCTGCAGGCCTCAGTTTTTGCAGACTTTATGAATTAGTTCTTCATTAACCGTGTCATTATTTAATGCTCAGAGTCCAAGTTTTCTATACTTTAATACTATATTAAATTTTTGAATGTATTTTCTATCTAATAATTTCATTATGTCTTATTGTGATTTGTTGTCACTTCGCTTCTTATACAAATTCATATCTGCGCAGTGCGTAGAGTATAAAGTCTGCCCAACGTGCACACAAGTTACTGTTTCTGGCTGAGGGTGAAGACAAATACAAAGTCTTCAGGTTTTTTCTTTTTAAATTCATTAATTGTTTTAAACTAACTCACAGGCCTCATGTGTGTAAACCTGGGGTGTTGGCACAAGTAACAAGAAGCGTTTCTCCTCACATTTACAGTCAATCTGAATTTTGTAGATCCACAATGCCACCTGGTTTATGTTTCTTATTAACATATCAAACAAAGTATTCATATTGACACATCACAGAAACACACAATGACTTGGAGGGAAAAAATCCAGAGGAGATTATCACACACATTTATGGCCTCTGAACAACTCTTATATAGGAATTATGAGTGCAGCATCTTCCCTTATAAAAATAAACTGCATATATACCTCCTCACCCTGTGCATAAACACATGTGCACATTAGGAGACCTCGTGTGATAATATCATTCCAGAGGCATCTAACTCTGATGTTGTGAAGACAGAGGATCATGGTGGGTAATAATGGCTGCATTATTACTCCTCTTGTGCCTTAATTAGTGGCATTTAATTATACACTAATGTAGTGAGGGCTATTAAAGACATTGGGGCCTGCTGATCAGGGGAGTATCCCAAACACACACACACACACACACACACACACACCTACAGGCACTGGCACACACTTTTTTACGGAGGCACTTTCATCGTACCATAGAAATTTTAGTTCCCTTTAACTAGGAATTACGGACACCCTGCAGGGAAAGTGTGTGGGTGTCGGTGTATGTGTGTGTGTGATAAGAGAGAGAGAGACAGACGAAGAGAGAACCTTTGGGGAAAAAATGAGGATATAGGAAACAGAATAAAACAAGAGAGATTGGACAAGCAAGGAAAAGATGAGGGTAATCACTATGTATTCTGCTCGTTAGCAATGACGCCCAAATAGGTTTTAATTCTTCACTCCCACGCCTCTCCTCCGCTGGTGCATCTCAATTATTTGTTCAGAGGCTGGTGTGACAATAGTGTCAGCTGTGGGATCCTTTGGGATGCTAAACAGGGTACAGGAGGTTGAATATAAGTCATTTTCAGTGGGCTGAACCTGGCGCTTTGTGCTGCTGGAGAGGGGAAGCTTCAAAGCTACGTTTAAACAGAGCAAACAAAAGAGCAAAACTTGATCCGATCTCCCAGCCTGCTTTTGAAGTTGTGAAGCCGCAGCCCAGAGTGCATGTCGGCTGCTCATATCCGTCTTGTGACGACTATACTGTCCACACCTGTCCGGGACACACCATGCATCAGGCCATTCCAGATGTGATTCATGTCATGTGCACATGTGGAAGATGACATGAATGATGATGAACGATGATGATGTCATTTCAATCTAAACACCTCTCTGAGTAAAATGTTTCTCAGGCAGTGTTTGCTTTTCCAAGTTTTTCTACATTTTAGTTTTTTTTTATACAAATACATGCTTGAACTTGAGGAAGTCACACTTTATAGTGAAATTATGAACTTGAATGCATTTTTTTTTTTTTTACAGTGGGCCCTCCTTGTGAAATGTTTATGATGAATATACTCCTCCCCTGTGATGTTCAACAGCAGTTCTTACATTTTAAGTCCAGAGTCCTAAAAGCTCAAATACATTCATGTCAGTGTTGATTCAGTAAAATTAGCCTTGCTGCATGATTCCACCTTTCACCTCGTTTTACCCTCCATTGTTTCACAGGCAAAATGTAATTTAGATTTTTACAAAAATCTGCTGCCTCTCTGAAAAGTGTTGTTGAGGGAAATAAACCCACTCGTGTCATATAACTGATGCACTGGTGCTAGACTTGTACAGTATCCAGTGCTGTTATCATTTCCTGTTGCAGACAGTGGTAGTGAGCCTTTAATAACTCTATATAAAGAGGCAACTGATGCACGCGCTGAAAATCAACGTAATTGAATTAAGTGACTTGACAGCATGTGTTTTTTCCCTTTTTGCCTCCGATCGACTTGATCTCGCGGTAATTTAATACAAAGGAGCAAAGTCCCGCAGCTTTTCCTTCAGTAATGTGCTGAGTGTCAATGAAAACGACCATTTCAATAAATGAAACACCAAAAACGATTCGGTTGTAAATTCTTTATAAATATCTTCAGATAAATAGTGTTATAATACAAGCATAACATTTCCAATGCACTGGTAAGTAACACACTTAAAAGTGCCACAGGCCTAATTTAACACAGAGCAGAACCAGGGCCTGCGTGTCTGAGTGGACGCCGTGGATTAAAACACAGACAGGAAATAAACAGTTGTTGGTTTTCATTCGGAGGAAATTTTCTCCAGCGTTTGTTTCCTAAATCAAAGCTTTCTTTGGCTTCAGCCTGTCGAGCTCCTTCTCTGATTGTATTTATCAGTGCCACATTACAGTATGTGGTAAATGCCCTCACAAATTGTGCAAATAAATGGTGATTTCAGTCACTAATGAAAAATTCATCACAGCACAATGTTAACCTTAGTTTTTACATTTCTCACCTCACTGAAACCTGGCCTGCCTCTCTTTTTCTTTTCTTTTTCTTTTTCACTGTTTGCGTTACTTTTCAAAAAAAAAAAAAAAAAAAAAAGACCCGCAAGTTACCCGTTTAGGACAGCAGGAGAGCCGGGTGTAAGGAGTTGCCTTTCCCCTCCAGCAGATCGCTTTTCTCCATGACTGAGGCCGGGGGGCAGAGCTGCGCCGGGCCGGACTGCAGCCCCGTCAGGCCGGGCACGGGACCCAGAGACGGGGTGGGTTTTATTGGCAGAGGGACGGCGGGCAGGGTTTGTCCATTGCTGTTGTGGTACAGGCCCTTCGCTGACACGCTGAAGGGCGCGTACTCGGATGACGCGGGCATGGGCACGCCACCCATGGACTCCGACAGCATCCCGACGTGCGGCCACATGGAGTTGACCACGCTGCTGAGCTGGGGGGGCACTGGGTAACCCAGGTGGTGCATGACAGAGGTGAGGGGCAGCCCGCTGGCCATCACACCCTTGTAGTCCCGTCCTATGATGTTCTCGATGGCGAATGGGTGTTTGAACCCGCCCGGCTGCGCGCAAGCAATGCCCCCGTAACCCTGAAAGTGAGGCAGCCGACCTACGGTGCTTGCCGAGCCGGCTGAGTGGTCGTGGTGGCTGGATGCTGTGCCCAGCTTGTTGCCCGGGTGGTGGTGGTGGTGATGGTGGTGGAAGTAATGCATCATCGGGGAGCTCTTGCAGGCCATATGCTCAGCGCGCAGCACCTTGAAGCGCTTCCGCCTCCTCAGGAAGCTGCCATTCTCAAACATGTCACCACAGTCTGGGTGCAGAGCCCAGAAGCTGCCTTTCCCCGGCTGGTCAGGCCGCCGAGGGATCTTGATGAAGCAGTCGTTGAACGACAGGTTGTGTCGGAGTGAATTCTGCCACCTCTGGGTATTCTCTCGATAATACGGAAACCGGTCCATGATGAACTTATAAATGTCACTGAGAGGGAGCATCTTCTCAGCTGAGTTCTGAATAGCCATCGCTGTCAGCGATATGTAGGAGTAGGGGGGCTTCTGGTCGCTGTAAGAGTTCTTCCCAGGACGAGGCATGACTGGTTGGTTGCCTTCTCTTTTACTTTGAATAGTTCAATAAAACAGCCTTTCAAAGTTGTGACTGAAGTGCTGTGTTCACGGAGCTAACTCGACGGTCTATCAGTCGCCATCTGACGGATCTCTTCCAAAGTTCTGAGCCATTAGATCAGGGTCCGTTTGGTTTTCCTACAGGTATAATGGTTAGAGTCTTGCCTAAAGGGCCGCAGCTGTCAGGTAAGATCCTTAAGAGGCTCCTGCACCGAGAGGGAAAGAAGAGTTGTGTCTCTTCGCCAATTTCGGCTCTTGGCGTTGTGCGTAAAAGTCGGTGTCTGTGCGTAAAAGTTTCGCTGTCTCTCTGAGTTCCCTCTGTTTCCGCGGCGTTTGAAGAATGTGTGGGGCCAGTCTGCTCTGCTGTCTGTGTGTGGTGTGTGTGCGCGTGTGCTCCTCTCCTCTTGTGCGATGCTTCCACTCGCCGAGCGCCGTTTTTGTAAGACCCCCGCAGGTCGCCGGCTGTATTATCTATTATCTAGACACTTAGGGGACACGTCAAGGGAGAGCAGGGGGCTGTGTGTGCGCGCGCGTGTGTGTGTTCGCGTAAGAGAGAGAGGGGGGGGAGAGAGATGGGGGTAAGGAAATGAATAAAAATGAGGGGTGGGTGGTGTGATCAGCCCTCTGCGTTTGCCTCTAATCTGCTTTGAAAAAGCCCCGCGTAAAGCAGCCCACACACCGACGAGGGCGACCGTGATCCCGTTTAATTAAAGGGACGTTTCTTTTAAATGTATTTCCTCAGTCCTCTGACTGATAAATCCACGTGGCCCTGACCTTTGACCTCCCTGTCAAGCAAAAGTGCAGGACGCAGCCCATCACAGGTGTTGCAGGGCATTTCTGGAAATGTGGAAATATGATCCGGTAAAGCTGGCTCCCTTGTCCCAACATGACCGAGATAAGCATGACGGAGGACGTGGATCTGACGTGCCACGAGGGAAATAAATAGTAAAGAATGGAATATATAAACACAACCTCTTTGTGAAATCTGCTCGACTGCACTTTGCAGACTTTGCAAACAATAAATCATGTCTTCCTTTGCGCACAATCATCAGTGCGCTACGCTACTCCTCTGCTCTCAATTGCACAAGCGCGCACGCTCACCCATGCAGAGTGTGTGTGCGTGCATGTATGTGTGTGTGTGAGAGAGAGAGGGGCGCTGTTGTTGATTAATTGCTGAGAGGGGAGTCCGGCGGCTGTCTGTCTGTTCAAACACTCTCCGGTGAATCCTACAAGGATGTAAACAAACTTCATCCTCGGCTCTGTTCAGCGGAGAACAACAAAAGCTGCTCACCTCCCCGCGCATCACTGTCTTCTCTGGCCAGGAGTCATGACTGGGTCCTTGACGGCTCCTGTCTTCCCCCCGGTGCCCCCGGCGGACCCCCGAATACATTACAATAATTAAGTCTTCCGTGATTTAGCCTCCAGGAGAGAAGTCCAACAATGTAATTAAGGGCAAGCTCACAGTATTAGGTATGAATATTCAAACCCGTGTCAATTAATTAGCCCGTGTGGGCGATCTCTCCCGTTACGTCTCAGTCCTTCAAAGCCACTCAAAAGGTCAACTGTGTCGACGGAGAGCATATTTTAAAGACATCATGCAAGTGCGAGGGGGATTATTGTTTCAGCCTCACTCCGACATTCATATCTCCATCTCCAAAACAAAGTCAGTCGTTGTTGTTTCTTTCTGTTTGTAGTCATTATTGTTTTCCCGGAGCCTGAGAAATGAGTTCTGAAACTCTGAGGCCCACTGAGGCCAACGCGGGTAAAAGCATACTCTTTAAACGCCCGGGAAAGATCAATATTAAATCTGTTTTCACAAAGGGGACTGTTAAATAGACACGAGGCTGATCTGCATAACAAAATTAATTAGGTAGTCTACGGCAGTCTTCGCCTGCAACTCCTGGACAAATAACTAGTAGTAAAGCACACCTTCTGGGCATACGGAACATATGCTGGAATTATCCTTAATTGACTAATTACATAAATTACTCATTAAGTTTACAGCACATCAATTATAAAAGATGTATCAATTAATTTTGCATAAATTACAAGCGACACGCTGCACGAAGAGAGGGCGGCGGAGGGAATGAGGGTCGCCAGAAGGGGGTCTACTCTAAGGTGGAGCGCGCGCGCGCCTGTGTGTGTGTGTGTGTGTATGCGCGTACGTGCGCGTGTGTGCGTTTGTGTGAGATGGTCGTCTGTTTGTTTCCTGTCTCTAATAATTATTTGTTCAGCTTAAGGGCAAAGATATTCTTTCTCTGTCTCCCATTCGCAAAGGGAAAGTGTGGGGGTAATGGCAATTATACTAATAATAATAATCTTAAAGACCTCTCTCCAAGTCATAAGGGGCTCATCGTGGCGGAGAGAGGCATTAAAATCAATTAGCGAGGCCTATTGTTTTCAATGGAAAATTAAACCAGTTCAGACTGTGGTGCAGACGCTGTAAGCCTTACTTGTGTAATGGGAAATTATTTAGAGGCAAAAAGACGACAGATTTTTTACCGTTTGGAGCCATAAAAGAGCGAGCGAGGCAGGGCCACTGACGGGTCAGAGCTGCAGTGTGTCTGCCTGTTGCCTTCAAGAGTTGGCACAGTCACTCAGGTGGAACAGTCTTGTAGCATTCATCACGGTGAGTAAACTCCCCTGACAGACAGCTTCCAGCCACGCCTTCTCCCCAGACTGTGACCCCGAGCTTCCACACCAACAGTAAGGAAGCTTTCACCGTATTAACGCTTATGATTTCAGCCTGGTGCCCTTTGCCCCTCCAAACACAGTGAGTCATTTCATAATGCACACCAGTTTCTGTCTATGAACAACTAAGATTTTTTTTTTGTCTGGCTGTGAACAGTCAAATTGGGTATGTTGTAAATGAAATGTCACAGGGTGGAGAAATGGACAGGAGAGCCTGACAGTACAATGAACTGTTTGTCATGCTGTTGTATTGCAGTGTACTGTATTGTAAAATGCTCCTTTAATTTTGACAAACTAAAGAAGGTTTGATAGTTTTACTTTTCTGCTCAGCTAGTTTCATACAGCGGAAAATGGTTTATATGCAGCACCTGGGTGCGACTGAAACAATCTAAGTTAATATTGGCTGTACTGAGTTCGCAACAGTGCTTGTAAGTGTGAGCCGGACAGGTGTGACACCTGCAGTTAAAATGACTGTGAAAAGAACATGCAGCTGAACTTTTTATGAATTGATTTCAAAGTCGGTCATATTGCTGTCACTCCTTAGTTCTTGTCACCACATCTGTTATCCACACACATGCACGCACACACAAACTATGTTACCAACAACTTGCACAATGGAAACTGAAACCCTCTGTTTGTTCCATACTCTTTCCTCTAAGACAAAAGGCCGTAGATCAGGGGTCACAAACTATATTTGTTGAAGGGCCAGAATTTTTCTCGACAGACACCTTGGGGGCCGGACATTCAAATAAAATGTTCTTAAATTCACATTTTGGCCTCATAATTTAGTTTTTGATATTGATTGTTTTGATATTTTAATTTTCTTACAAAACTAAAGGCATTTTTAGCCTTTGTCAGTCAGGCTCCTGTCACCTATACCACAGTCAGCCACCGGGGGTGATATAGATATTTTGACTTGATATTTGCAGGTGTCGTGCCCATTGGTGGCTTCAGTGTGAGGTTATGGACAAAACAATGAAAATGGAAAAAGGAAATTCAGGTACGCAGCATCGCCTGTTCCACAGATTCATTGTGGAATCTCAAGCTGCTCATGATGACCTGTTTCTGACAGTTACATTAGTCTCTGTTGTTATTTCAATTGTAGCAGGGACCACAAGATATTTTCTTTTTGAACCTTGCGTTTTTGGAATAGAGTCGCAGGCCAGATTGTAAGGTTTGACGGGCCGGACTCAGCCCACAGGCCACCAGTTGATGATCACTGCTGTAGAGTGTTTGTTGGAGAAAAAAATAAGGTCCAGAACAGGGCCAGCTGTGTTCACGAAACTTTATTTTCCAACATTCAGTAGTACAACATAACAGTTTCAAAAGGGTCCAATAAGTTAGAAAAATGCTCATCAAAGTGTCTAAATAACTTCTTAAAAAATGATTGGGAAAAAAATGGAGATGAGGTTTGGTGCAGTAGAGTTCACCCCAAGAAAATGGACATAAACCTGAGCCTGTTCTAGACCAGACTGAGGTGTTGCTCTTTGTTTCTCTCTTTTTCTATCAAAAGAAAGTACTACCTTCTTATTTAAATGAGGGGTGAATGAGCCTTGTTTCCAGTTTAACCCTTGCGATTTGTCCAGATACAATGGTGTAATCTTACATCTATAATCTCCCTGCCCCAACCAGGTGGGGTCTTCTATCGATGCCAGTTGTGTCACGTTTCTTCTCCTTGTGCACAGTATTTTTTCAGTGTAGCCAGAGCAGGTGCTCTTTGACTTTGGTCAGCATTTTTCTTGGGACTTCCCACTTTCTGGGGATTTGCCAGTGTCCTGCCTTATCTCAAGCTGTTACATTTTTTCTACTCTGCACATTTCACTGGTCTAAAAGTTGTTACATTTGTATCCACTGTGGTTTTCTCCACATGCACACATTATCACATTCTCTCTATTTTCTCAAAGGTCAAAGCTTTTCCTTTTTTTTTTTACCCAACACGTTACATCTTGCATCATATGCATCATATGCTCCTTAATTTAGTTGGACGTCAAGGAGGATGTTGAAGTTTCTGGCTTTTTCTCTCTTGTTTTTTCACATCGCTTGTGTTCTCACTGAAAGCAGCACTGATTTATCTGAGGCATTTGTAGATTATACTCATGACATCAAGAGCTCTCATGAACCGCCTACTAAAATGACCTTCTCTCACATGCCTCTTCTTTTGATGATACTCATACTGAGGCCCTCTTATATTTGGCCAGTCAGTACAACAGTGAATCAGATCCCCGCTCATAGTTTTACTCAAGTCCACATAGAGTATGGCTGTTATGTTTCTTCCTGCTCACCTCTGCTTTCTTGGACTGCCAGCCCATTCTTCATATTAGAGGAATATCCATTTGACCAAACTATCCCTGATAATTCTACAACTACACAGTGATCTATTCCTGCTCATCTGATGCCATCATCAGGGAGGCAGGTTTTATGCACCACTTTATGTAGAATATGTTTCGAAAATATATGTAACGATTCTTTATGGGAAAAAAATGTATTATTTTTTTATTATCCTTGTCTTAAAAACCACCAGTGAGCATTTTATTTTGAAGATTGAGAGTGGAAGTCATATTGATTTTATCTGGCTTGACTCTGGTCTGACTCTACAACGGCCTTTTGGCTCCCCACAGTGACAGTGCACTAACACAGCTTCCATTAAGACCAGGGCATGTCTGCCTTCACCACAAATGGGAAACCACAATATCTGTTATGCTTATATTGTCTACTGTGGTAAAAGGAGTAAAGGTACATTGGAGTCTCACAAATGTGGAATCAGCTAAAAGCTAAAAGCTACATGGGCAGCAACACTGAAAGGGACACACACACACACTCACACACACAATACATGTTCAAGAGCATTAGCTCCAATATGGGTGTATCTAAAACTTGTTTAGCAAAATCATCATAGAAGTTAAAGGCCATCATCTAATATTGTGGCTCTTAGAGGCCCCTGTGTCTAAATCAAAATGTAGTATTTTAGTTGATAATGTGTTTGGATGGCACAGCTAAGTGAAGCTGTGTCTAACCTGACTGCTCCATGGAAAACTCAGGGCCAAATTTCTGTACTCTAAGATAGGAACGCTGCCTGTTGGACCTACATACAGAATCCACACACTGCAGAGAGGAATATGTTGGGGTCACCAGGGGCACAGAACATATTTTTTTACCCCAGGGCCCCTTAATGGCTACAAAGATAAGACATGACCAAATGATAAATGCCTCTTCCATTCTAAATATTACAGTTTGAGGACTGGTCGACTGTGTGTGTGCGCGCGTGCGTGTTTGCGTGTGCCCGTGCCCGTGCGTGTGTGTGCATGAGAGAGAGCTAGGGTTCTGTCTGTTTTGTCTTTTCTCTCACACGGTCATGTCTCATATTAATTGAAGTGCTTCCTGTCCCCCCCCCCCCCCACACACACACACCAGAAGGACAGTGCAGTCAGTGCTTTGATCCTGGCTGTGATTCCGATCATATTGCGGCAAAACAGAAGCACACCACACAACATGTGCGGCACACCTTAAGGTGCTGAAATCAGCCACCGGCCAGTGAAGGGTGCTGTCCGTGGTGCTGAAGCGCTGCTGTGCTCCTCATTCACCACTACGTGATGTTTTTTCCCTACAAGTGGTGGACGTCGAGGCTATGTGCGGGATAGGATAGGTGCGAGTGTGTAGGCTACGCGTTTGTGTGATAGCCATACACGGGGGAGGGAGGGAGGTGTGTGTGTGTATATGGGGGGGTCCATACCGCAGGGAACGCGGTTGAATCACCGAGCGCGCCTCCGTCGGATCTCCTCTTCCTGCCTGTCACACCCACTGCTCGGTGTCGTGGGTTCACCCCGTAGAGAAGGGGAGGTCCGACGGCTCTATCTCACACACACACACACACACATACATACACTCACACACGTACACACACACACACGTATACACATACACACAGCAGCAGAGAGTGCTGCAGTGCGAGCGCAGCGGGGGGACTCGGAAGCGGAGAGAAAAACACACACACACATACACACATCGGCAGCCTTATTGCCGAAACTTGGGTGTATGGAGAGATCTGCAGCGGCACCGTAGCGACGCAGGCCGACATGGAAGAGTATTTGCGGAGGGTCCAGAGCAGACTCAGGGTGAGTTAAGAGCCCTCAGCGGCGTTAACACCAGCTTGTGGGTATAATGAATGAGACCATGTCGAGAAGGCTGCTATACTGCTCTGCTACAGGCTGCGTTCCTGTTGCTGTAAAAAAAAAAAAAAAAAAAAAAAAAAAAAGCGCACGCCAAAAGCCTCTCACGTCCCTTTCGGTTCCCCAAGCACCTGTAGATCGACAATATGGCAGTACAGGGGACGGGAAGGCGTGTTTGGCCCCGTATAATAAGCTCGTTGTGTTTCCAGGAACATCAGCGTGTGAATTTGAATGAGGAGCTGATTTCTAATGAGGGAGAGGCGTGACATCAACAAGTTTAGCCAGAGGCTGTCCTTCCCTGCTATTTGGCTGCTCTGCAGATACTGACTCATAATTTGCATTTGATCCTGGGCTGTATATCTGTTCACACATAAAGAAAAAACTCATGCAAATAATGGACAATGTAATTCATACAGACTAAATGACTGTGCAGCCACTGTGCAGCAGTGTGTGTGTGTGTGTGTGTGTGTGGTGGTGGTGGTTGGGGGGGGGGGTGTCTCTGGGGCACACATGCTTCCATATTGTTACAGGTGCAGTATGTACATACATACATTTATACATTTAGCCCGCCAGTAGAGCAACAGTTGCACAGATGATCACAGTAGGGAGCCTTTCATGGATCATGCACATACCTTGAGGCCATGGGGCCCCTAAATCTGCTCTTTCTGCATGTGCTTGTTTAAATGGCATGACTGTAGTATCAGTCGCAGAGTGTAGCCATAGTGTCCCTCGAAGGTTTTGAGCTGTAAACATGAATGTTCTCATCCCCTCAAAGTATTTGCGATGACTCAGTTCCCAGTTGAGATTGGCACAGCTGCACTTAAGTTATCTTTGCATTTTTTTTTTTTTTTGGCTGAAACCTCGTGGTCATTTAATTTCTATGTCAGTGCCAGAAATTGATCAGAAACACCTCTGCCTCCTTAAGCTGAAGAGCTGGTTAATAGTAATGATTCTGCAGGGTTTTTTTCTCATTAACTAAACCTGGTTGTGTTTGAATGCATCACAAACAGGTGGGAACGCTTGAATACACATAATTGGACACAACAAATTTTTATTTACATGTGTATGCACATCCACACACACAAACAGGAACTGTCCTATGTCCGAACAAAGAGTAGCAACATGATTTACTGATGTTTATATCACCAATTTCCACTCTGCAGGCGCAGGTGCACCTGAAAACAGACCTACTTTAAGGTCCATTTAGTACATGTTCTGTGGCATTTAATCATATCACATAATCTTCATCAGCAGATAAAAACTGTGTATGTCTAAGTCAGTTGTGGCATTTGTCTTTTAGATAGGTGATGATACACATGTGTGCAACAGTTGATTTGATAGTAAATAATATGGATACATGCTTTTGGAGTTGGAAAAATATAAAGATCATGAACTTAAACATTTTTTATTTATTAGAAAATGGGAGAAAATGTTCTGACATAGACACAAATATGCCACCACACAGGATGCATGATTATATTTGCTTTACTCTCTTGATGAATTGTCACTTCAGCCACGTTACAGGCTCAGAATCATCAGTTTATTCATGAAAACAGGTGTCTTGTCAGGGCAATACAAACAAGCCTGTCTGGAATGAAATTTAAAAGAGGACTAGGGCTTTTATCTGCGCTGCACTTCACAGAAACGGAGGGAAAGCTGAGGAGAAGAAAGATCAAAGAAGCAAATCCACAGATCAGAGCACGGCAGGGTAATTGAGTGATAAGGAGGGCAACTGATGAGAGTCATGGAGGTTGCAGATAAAGTGTAACACATGATTACCAACTGTTTCCCTCTCACGCACACACGCACATGCACATAGGCACTTTCTCTCTCCCAGCTCTCCAACTCTCCTATATAAACTTTGATGACTTGCTCTTTTACTCCCCCCCCCCCCTTTCTGGATGGCCTCCGTCCAGAACACCCATA
Source organism: Caranx ignobilis (assembly GCA_021432705.1). Lineage (NCBI taxonomy): Eukaryota > Metazoa > Chordata > Actinopteri > Carangiformes > Carangidae > Caranx > Caranx ignobilis. Next base: position 42,646,586 of record MU270014.1, on the reverse strand, counting down.
CCTCTAATTGGCCTGGCTCTTATTGCTTACTGAACCTGTCTTTCTTTCTCTCTCTCAGTTTTTCTCTGTCCAGCTCCACAGCTCTCCATCCTTCACTCATACATCATTTGGCATAGAGCTGAACCAATGTGCTGAGTGGACGTCCTGCATCTGAGTCTACACAATTGTACACACACACACATTTTTAGGACTACTTTGATTTTGGCTTTCACTTTGTGCTTTAAACAAAAAATTAATCATTACAAAACCTTAGGTCACTCTCAGACTTTATATGTGTCTAGGGGGTGCTAACATCCATTTATCACTTCTCATCCCTGTTAATGTTTACTACATCACATTATTGTTGAGACATTAAACAAACTGCCTGATGAAAAAGGGGACCAGACTGGCTTCACTTTCCAGGTTTGCTCGGCTCTCCTAATCTTAAAAGTGTGGCTGGCTTGACAAGTGCAATAACTTAAAAGCATTTATTGGCACAAATAAACCAAAAACAACTTCTGAAGAGGCAACTTGTTTGGATCAGCATGCTCTTCAGCAGGATAGCTATGCCGTCTTTCATAAGTCCAGGATTTTTAAAAAGGTTTACAAACCTGTTGTGCACTGGGCATTGTAATTGTTTTTTTTAAGTACTTATTCAGAAATCCTCTCCCTGTCTAGCATAAATTGTACATTCATGTGATGTGAATAGTGATATTGAGGCCAAGTGGCATCGACTTGCCTCACATTGTCAGCCGAGCTTTTTTCTGTGTGGACTTTTTATCCTCCTCTTGTGGTTAGAAGGGTTCCTCTGGGTGTTTCACTTTCCCCCACCGCCCAGATTCATGCTGCTCAGGTAGAAATTGAGACTCCCAGAGATACAGTTTATGTCTGTCTGATGACCCTGATGAGCTGGTGACTTGTTCCGAGGCGTTTTTGTCAATATGCTGTTATATGCAGGTTCTAGTTGCTCCAATCATTGTAAATGCTTGACATGTAGTTTCAGACTAGGTTAGGTAAGAGAAGAGAAGAGAAGAGAAGAGAAGAGAAGAGAAGAGAAGAGTTGAATATGAAGAGACAGGGAGATGGAGCTTAAAGAGCTAGCACTCAGACTGAAGGATATCAGATGGCCAATGTATGCATGTACACACACACTCACACACACACACACACACTACACACACAACACACACACAACACACACACACACAGTGTTCTCTCTCTGCAGGAGAACAGACACATAGACACTGAGTGGCCTTTTCTCCTGCTAATGCATCACTTCCATTTCTCATGGCCATTTACTGTAGTATTGATTTATTCTCCCTCTCTTCCTCCTATGAAGGAGGATGCTACCCCCACCACCATCACACTTTCTTCTTGCTCTGTTCCTCCCTTCCCCGCATGCTCTCCCTCTCTCCCCTCTCACTTCTTTGACTCACATTTTCACTCCCTCTTATCTAAGGTCTTCCACCTTTTTGCTCTTTCCTTCTCCCTATCACATATTTTCACCTGTCCTGCCGCTTTTCTTTCCCCATTCCCACTCTTCCTACATGCATGACTTATCATTCTGCTGCCCATATGCCCCATATTTCAGCCCCCTTCGCAATAGACCTCAATCTCACTACACCTTTTACTTTCTCATTCTTAGTTTAATCACCACCCTGTGGAATCCCCACCCCCACCGCTGCCATCTGGCCTGATGCACACAGGCAAGAAACAACACTACTTCTTATACACCAATTATTAATCTAACCTTAACATTAAACTCCCTTACAGACTTTGATATTTGCCACGCCCACAAATTTGCTGGCAATTACAAAAATTTAAGAAATCATCCATCCACTGTCTAAATGGCAGGGTCATGAGGGCTGGGTACACCCTGGACAGGTCACCATTCTGTCTGGGCTGACATGAAGAGACACAATGCACACACACATTCACACATTACAGGCAATTTAGAGCCACCAATCGATCAATTAAACTGTAATCAACAAGAGAGAGCCCACACCGGCCCAGGAATTGAACCCAGAACCTTGCTGAGAGGCAACAATGTTAACCACTGTTTCACTGTGCCGCCTCTATGCAATTCAAGAAAAGTTAAAAAGCTGTATGATCTGTGGCGTTCAAATGACTGTGTATTGAGTGTTTCAATGCACTGACAACACATTCAGACTACTGCTAACCATCCAGGAAAGTTAGTTTTAAAAGCTCCGCCGCTTCAGATTCAATCATTAACAAAAATGCTTGTTTAGTGTTTGATTCCCTTGATTCATAACATTGCTTGAATATGAATAGAATAAACTAGACTGGACTGCAGTGACACCTCTTTAATGCAGCTGTTTTTCTCATGATGTGTGCTTTAATGAAAAAAAAAGACCATTTGTTCATTGTGGCAGGGGAGATCTAATCATCAATCATTTCAGCCACAAACTCAGTTTATCCTGATTTACAGCTGAGCTTACGATCACTCTGAGCCACCTGCAAGAATCAAGCCAGGGAACATGAATAGTCAAAGCCAGTTTTTGTCTCTGTAAAACACGCTTCTTCCTTTCCACTGCTCTGCCATTCTCTCCCATCAGAGCATCCTACAAGCCCATTAAGATGAGCCCCAGATAGACATGATATTCATTGTATCCACATTTTGCACTTTGATTAATGGTGCAGGCTGCAGGGCAGGCTTGTACTAGTGGTGAGTCAGCTTATCTGTGTTTGGATAAAACAAACAGACAACACACACATACAGAGCAGGCTGAGGGTGGTTGTTGGTGATTTTGTTTCAGATTGCCATCAGTTATTACACTGTTTCCTTTTAATTCACCAAGCGTAAGTTATGAAGACTCATTAAAGAAGAAGGCTTTGCTGACTTCTCCTGTAATGATTTGAATTTATGAAACATTTTATTACTATTTTTTAACATTCTCACAAAGACAAGTGCTTAAACACAAATGCTGGAATCAGGCTATGACACCCACGAATGGCTTCATAAAATGTGTTCAACATTAAAGACCCATACCAAAAGCCCCAGTTAACAAATGATGGGGGAAACTTAATTTTCTGCCCTTTTTCACTCCGAGATGAATGTTTAATCTCAGTAATGGAGCTGTCATTAATGTCCACTTAACATAAATGGTGAGTGTTTATCTGCATTGTTTAGTAGATTTAATGGAACTCATCATTTCTCTGATGAAGCACGTTGCTCTGAGTTAACAGGGAGAAAGTTTGTGTATATATTTTGAGCATTGCTTCACTGACTGTAAATACAACGTTCTTCTCTCTGTGATTTCATTATTAATGTTTAGTGTTGTAGTCGTCTAATGCAATCATGCGGTCTCAAGAAAGCCAGAGATGCACTCAAGCTTGTGCTCTATGCTTTGTGTGCATTTCCAGGCAGATGGATCAGAAGAACCAGTCCATGCTGTTTTAGGTGGACCAGAGCCAGATGTTGACACAGTGGCTGCAACACTGTGCTTAGCCCTTCACCTCAGCCAGGTAACATGAATTTAGCTGTTTGCTGTGCTTGTGTTGTTCCATCAAAATATTTCTCTCTAAAATATTTTTTTTAAAAGCTGTTGTCCCACCTTTATCACTTTTTATTTTAATTCCTAAGCAGCTCTTTGACCATGTTTTGTTGGTTAAAATACATAATTATTCCTATTGCATTAGTCTGTCAAGTCTGTACTCTAATGTTGTTGTTTGGTAAATGTTTATGTTTAATACACAGTGGTAGACATGGCATAAATTTGCACTAATCCCCAAACCCTGAAATCAACCCCATTGTTATGACTGTTAGTCTAGTCGGCAACTAGTTTTGTGGAAATACAGAAAAAACAGGTAGCCTTCACTGTAAACTAATATACTTTCTTGTATACTATCTAATTAATCATGTGCCAAACACAAAACACGAGTAGCAGTAGGCTGGAAAATTTCCCCGCATCACTGCTGTGTGGGCCAAAGAAGGTCAAATATTGTCCACTATAAATATGCATAGATTTAACCTTTGAGTTGCTTCACTTGTTGTTAACTGTTAACTTGACTGTTATTTTATGATCTGCACAGATATTTCCACTATGGAGCTATATTACAAAAATATGATAATCACAAAATTGTTGTATCGTTATTATTTTATTGTTTGATTTTGTAATCTCCAAAGTGAATTTGGTTGGTGTGTGTGTGTATTTCAGAAGGAAACGCCAGGTGGAGTGTATCTGCCACTGTTGTGCGGCCGGGATCGTAGTCCGGTGTTGCCTGAGGATACAGCGAGGTATCTACAGAGGTTCAAGATCTGCGAGAGCTCGCTGCTGTGGAGGGAGGATGTAGACCTCGTGAAGCTTCATCACACCAGAAAACTCTCTCTCACACTGTTGAGAGATGGACTTCTGGGCCGGTAAACACACTCACATATGCAAATCATGTCAACATGCTGCCCACCAGGTCAGTCTGTTGATAACTTCAGCTAATCTTTAACTGTTTTATAAATAAACCACCAGGGTAGTTATTAAAATCTTACCTGGAGCAGGTTCAGAGGTTTTAGGATGTTTTATGTTTCATAGGACCAACACTGATTAATGTGTTTACAGTCAATGCTGAAGCGCACATACATGTACATCACAAACACATCCAAACACAGTGGAGCCTGGCTGAGAAGACTGTATTTGTTGATGCAAAAAATGAGAGTAAGAGTTTGGATGTGTATTTCAGACCTGCATGTGCTCATCCCTCATGACCCAAAGGGAAGTTGTATTTATGCAAATGCTTCACAATCATTGCTCCTTCCCCTGCAGCCATCCATATCTCCTTCACCCCCCTGTCTTCTCACCCTCCTAGCTCTGAGTACCACACTTTGGAGTCCAGCATCCTGCGCGTGGTCCATCACGACGGGCAGCAGGATGCAGGGGATGATGGGGCATCGTCGGCGGTGACGACAGTCACCAGGGAGATTCTTCAAGAAGCAGCGGAGCACATCAGAGCAACGCTGGGGGAGATTCTCGGAGGTGAGGGAGGCACAGGCACCCCCCAGGGGGAGTAATGGGGCGATGAAGGAGGACACACACAAATCCGCTGACATGACTCGCTTAACACTCACCAGGAGAGATTGAGAAAGAGAGAGATGAGGGGTGGGGAATGTGAGTAAGGCAGAGCACAGAAAGACACACAGAGTCCCATAATGTGAATCTTTTTTTTACTTAAGTTGGTTTAGTCTGTTGAGTTGTTTTTTGTTCTGTTTTTTTGGTTAGATACACTAGTATTATTTTTCACTAAAATCAGAAACAAATTTATATAAAATCACAAAGAGAATGCCAAAATAAGTAATAAGTCAAGAGAGAGCAGAGTATAAAGGCATGTCTAAGTGGTTGTACTGTATGAATGAGATGTAAAACCCTCCAGTCTCACTAAATAACGTGTGTGTTTGTGTGTCTACGAACCAGCTGCTCAACTTGTTGATGTTAAGCAGCCACGGAGGCTGGACAGGAGACATGACTGATCTCTGTTCAATAATGCTCGGCCTCTTTTCCTCTCTGCCGTCTCTCACTGTGATTTACAGAAAGACAGAGAACGGCCAGATAGAGTAAAAGTGAATTAAGGTGGATGGAGTTGGAGGAATAAAAGAGCAAACGAAGTGCAGAGACAGACAGGGAAAAATGATTAACTGAATGATGTACTGCATTTTTAGGTTCACTGATATCTAAACAGGTTAGTAGCTACTGTATTTCCTTCTTCTGTTCCAAGAAAACTTTAATCACAAGAGGTATTACACTTTTTATGGGTTTACTGTGTGAACTCAAAAAATGTTCAACTTCCACACAAAATGTTCCATAGTGAATAAAAAATTATATAGTAACCTAGTATGGCACTATATGTTTTCAATAAACGATCTGTGTATCCTGGGAAATGTTTGTTGGAGGATGGGCAGCACAAAAATTTAAATGCTTTCAAAGTAACTCACAAAATCCCGAACACTGAATAATACCTCTTCTACTTCTTACCTTGCTGCTTTTGTGAGTCACAGCTCTGACAAAACTGTTATATTGTCCCTGTTGCTGAGCCTACATTGAACTTATGATCATGAGCCGCGAGTGGCACGCCGGACACACCCAGATATGTTGTTTATGTGTTTTTTTTTGTATCTGCAGAGGCCTTGCGGCTGCAAATTGGGGCTTTGTGGATCAACCATGGCCGTCAGTCAGCACAACTGGAGGAGCTCGTGAGATCCTTGGAGGAATGGAGTGACATCACCTCAGGTCAGCTTGATTAAGTGAAGCAGTGGCATAACCTATAGCATAGATATTATGACCTGTGCTATAATAGTTAGCACATGCAAGTTAACAATGACAATAAAGGTTGTCATCTGTAGTTGGTGTCAAAGATGGTGCCACCCTCACACATGAATGAAAACAGGAAAAGTTATACAAATATAAAACTTCAAATATAATACAAGGACTAATAATTAACCTTATTTGCAGTTATAAGGTATGATATTTCAGCTACTTAAACTTCTGGAACTGGCAACCACTTAGATAGAGCAGAGCAAATAATAATAACAATAATAATGACAAACCAATGACAACAATCTGCACCTGTTTGAACAGGTTATGTAATATTGGCTGATCACACAGGTGTGTCACTTTATGCTCTAAACTAATAACAATTAAATGGGGAAAAATAGCTTGCAGGTGAACAAGGGAGCTGTCAGTCAGGCACAGTGTGTACATGCACATGCATAAAACATCTAATAAAGCATCTGTGTGAGTGGAGTCCGGGTGTGTAGCACACACATTTACAGTAGTTTAGGGCTCCCTCCTCAATCTGCTATCAACATACAGTAATTATTAAGCAGCACAGTTGCTAAAAGTCAAGTCTGAACCCTGTGGTGTCACGGTGTTGTAGTGCTGCGACATCCTTTCCCCTACCTCACACCTGTGAAGAGGACATTCACACCTGTGTTTTTTTTCCCCTGTCTGTTGTGGAATTGTTTTGTATCATTTTCTGTGTGTTTTACATAACTGTTAGTCTGTTTGTGTGTACTGGCTGCATGTAGACCTGGAGCAGCTGCTTGCAGGGGAGCTGCGGGAGTTCTCTGATGGGGAGATGACCATCGCTTTGTCTTCAGTGACCACGGATAAGGAGGTAAACTTTCATTATTTAAAAAAAGCTTCAAATGTCTGATACCCTTTAGTTTCTGAAAAAATCTAACTTTGCATGCTGATCTTTGTTTAATGGTGACCTTGTTTGATTCAGTGTTAACTGTTAACTGGACCCAGACTCTCAACAAGTTAAGTTGATTTTTAAGTTGAAATTTCAGTGGATAAATCATGTTAACTGGGAGAGAGTTTCAGATTTTAAGACTCACACTGTTACACACTTATCATTTTAGATATGTAAATGAGTTCTTACATCAATAAATTTTCTTTAGTCAGATTATATGTCATGGTGATTACATCGGGGTGTCAGTCAGTACACGTCCTATTCTGAGTTGTTTTGAAAGAAGCTCTTGATAAACTGTACGGCTATATACAAGAGAAAAAAAAACCCCTGACATCATGCAAAGAGAACAATAGATGTACATGTTTCTCTTTTTAAAAGTTACTTTTGATGGCTTTTGTGTTTTGGATGCATCACACCTGTGCTATGCCATTTGCGGGAGGTGTTCTTATGCAAGCACAGGAGCCCCTCTGATGTTGTGATGCTCTGCATTCGGATGAGATGTAGATGGAGGCCTGAGAGCTTTAAACACAACCAGGCATCACCTTCCTCCCTGCTGATATCCTAAAATCCGGTGCACACACACTGAAACGTACACAAAATGTTCATACACATTTGTGTTAACTTCTCGATCGTTCTATCACTGACGTTCTCTTGTTCTTCCTCTTCGCATTTGCAAACACACACACATACACAGAGGGTGTTTTAAGCCTTTAAGCCACCCCTTGCTTTTCTGCCTGCTGCAACTTCTAATGTGTTCACCCCCCCCAAAAAAAAATCATTCATTATTTCTTTTATATCTCCTTCTCACTTCCAAAGCCCATTTTTCTCAGCGGCTGCCTAGCGTGCAGTATTAGGCTATGTGTAAAATAAATGATGTCTGTAGCCGTAGGGGTATGGCTCTGCCTCCCCCAGAAAACTACCTAACGTCCAAGGAACATTAAACACCCAGATCCTCGTTTAGCGAATAAATAACCATTCATTTGAATGGCTTTGTCTGTGTGTGCGCACCGGACTTTCTGTGCATATTTTACCAGCGCTGTGCCTACATGCTGCGTGTCAGGAGCGAGAGAGAGAGAGAGAGGGGGCCCATTAGAGACTTAATATAGAATAAATGGCCAGAGGCCTGTGTGTCGCCAGCGGACCCTCCAACTCCACAGCGTCATGGTGGGTTACTAATGACCTGAGATCGGGCTCCAAAATGAACTCCTTATATGCATGTCATTTGCAGTGTGTATATATTTATATATTATTTTTTAATTGTGTTTGAAAAGAGAGTAAAACGGTATCAGAGTGTCATTTATTGAGGGGGCTTAGGGAAGTTCTTTCCAGAAAACTAAATAAATTAGATTCAATTAGTCTTTAATGGTTTATGTGTTATGTGTTTGTCAAAGTGTGTTTTTGTGTGTGTGTGTGTGTGTGTGTTTGATAGCGGTTAAGGAGGACAGAGTTAGATTTTGGTGCTAAAACAAATCTGGCTGTGACTGCCTAGTTAGCAGAAGAAAAAGCTTCAGTGTGCGTGGTGTAATGATATGGACACATTGTATAGACTGACTAATGTATTTGTGTGCTGTACAAACATACATTAGTCAGTCTCTGTGTTCCCCTATTACAAAAGAGAAAATGAATGGAGTTGAATTCTTTCAAAATCGTGGTGCCTGTCTGGGGGTTTCTTTGTGTCATTTGTAGCTCCACAAACATGAGAGCCATGTTTGGCTTCTACGGCACAAAACACTGTTGAGGAACAATCATGAAAACAGTTTACCTTGATGTTGGGCATGAGCAACAATTACATGTACAATGCACAGTTGTCTGTTGGGCTATGGGAAACTTTTCAGAGAAGATAAAAAGTGAAGTATTGAAGCAGTCGCAGAGCAGAAAATAAATAAATAAATGATCATCTTTCTTAACTGCTGTGGTATTTCAGGTTTTTTTTTAAAGCAGCATGTGTCCAACAAACACCATCTTACATTACAGAGTCTCAGTGAATGACGTTAGCAGTCAAACAGTTTGTCTTGCTGTAAACAAGCAATTCCAACAATATTTAAAAGTGAGACTGGATGAAGATCTGAGTTGCAGTGGTCATACATGAAGCTATAGGAACCCTTTTGGAAGAATACAGGTAAAACCATTTTCCTTTGAAATCAGTCCATATGGCTGTGAACAGTGTGGTGTATTGGATGTATATTGTTTGTGTTGAGATGATGCTGAATGTGCCATTAAAAGGAGTCAGAGTATGTGTGCAGTTGTGTAAGGCCAATACAACATGTGGCACCAGAAGGTACAATAACAGGAAGCCTGTTTTGTCTTTTTGGTGGTACAGTGGAAACCTATGGTAGGTGCTGAGGGTATATAATTACAAGAGTTATTACTGGGTGTAATATATATAAATACAGTCATTCAAATCCACAAGTGACAGTCTCAGTCTCACCTCTTAGACAGCCTCTGCCAGCCGCAAAAACAGAAGCTTTCCGTGACAATTTTCCACAAACTTTTTGAAAAGTCAACAAAACGCGATCACAAGTGGTCTCTGTTTCGAGATGCTTTAGAGATCTTATGCATCCTAGTAGTTCCTTATGTGTGTGTGTGTGTGTGTGTAGGGGTCTGCTGCGTTGCTCAAGGGCTCACAGTCATCCTCAGCATCACCTGTAGATCTGACTAAGGCAGCTAGAAGGGTAGTTAGTATAATACAACAGAGAAGTTGGGATGCTTTTTGTAATGAGGTTTTGTGCAACATTATCGTGAAGCACAAATTCATCAACACAAACGCAATAACTTGTGTGTGTCTGTTTGTGTATCAGAGTTTTTCATGGCTGAGTAATTAGTGCTGGCAGATGAAGCTTTGGTCGGGTGAAGTGTTGTCATACTGTGGAGTTGATGAACTGTGGGAAGGACTGGAGCCTGCAGCCACACACTTTCAGCCATCAGTATGTGAATAATGCATTTTACACATGTGTTAATATGGACATTATTACAGTGTGCTCTGGTGTTCTTTGTTTTCTGTCCTCTTCAGCCTGTTTCCACACTTGAGACCATATACTGTCTCAGGGGACAAGGTGGGAAAGTAATGAAAGTCAGCATTTTGGTTTGAACATTTATCCACTGTTCCACCAGTTCTGTTTGCATCGATAAAGTTTTGTGTTGCTGCTTTAAGATTTGTTCATTTCTGTTTGTCTTAATGTGTGAGTGTGAGTACATGTCCATTTCTGCACCCAAGGTTTGCTTTAGTTTTCATGTTGGAGACGTTGATTGTCTCTAATGTGTTGTTTGTTCACAGTCCTCCGGCCCTTCTGTTTGTTTATGCGGGGCCAGTTTTGCCCCTACGCCACTTGCACAAATAATTATGCTCACTAATGAAGGGGCCCGCAGCCACAGCACTCGCTAAATGCCTTTCTGATGAGAGGCACTAGGAGACAGCAGGTGCAGGGTGGGCCTCCCAGGGACTAAGATTGAAGACCAGGAAGCCAGGGTGCCCCGCCCCTCCATCCCTCTATCTCTCTGTTCATCTCTGACTTCCTGGGTCTGTCTTTCTTTCATGCACCACATTGATTTTCTGAGTGAAAGTATTCATCCTGCTGTAGCCACAAGAGACCATTCAAATGTATTCAGTTCTAAATCTATATGCATAAACACTTTACATGTATTTATTTTCTTGGTATTGCTATCTATTTGCAGATGATATGTTACTTTTCAGTATCGTTTTCTTGCAGGCTGAGGAGATGCATATTGCTTCATCTCTGCCATATGAAATATTTTGTTTTAAATTTGTTTCGCTGCAAGACACGTTATGGAATTTGTTACATATACACAAATGTAGCTTTTAAATAAGTTTGGAAAACCACGGCATAGGAAAGTCATCATACTGTATCTCTAGTAACTTGCAGTGATGTTTCCTCCTCATCATCTTCTGAAGCGCTCATTCTTTCTCTTCCCACATTTTAGTTCTCCCCCTGTGGCTTCCTCTGGCTATGAGGGCAAACAAATAAACAAAACAAAACATTTATACACTTAGTGCTTGCATCTTGGCCCCCAAATCCCCGTACTTAGAGCTGAGTGAATGAAGCATGCGGAGAAGGCCCATATGAGATAGACAGACAGAAAGACATTTGAAGCTTCTCTCCCTGCAAACTTTTACACCCCCCTCCCCTTTCCCCTCTATCTCTCCAAAAAACTTCATAAGCAGTATGCGTGTGAGTGCACGAGCGTGAACAAGGGAGTATAACTGCTGTTTTGTGAGCACATGCATGTGTGAGTTTGGCTGTGCATGTGTGTGTGGTGGAATGGTATATATTGCACATGTGTGCGCGTGTGTGAACATTTGCATGTGTGTTTGAGCAGGGTGGTGTCAGCTCGTTCCTTGCCACCCCATTTGCTGTAGCTGTACCGCTGTGATCACAGACAGATGTATAAATCAAACCTCGCTTGATGGATTCATCAGGGTGGTGAAACGATCGCCTGAGAAGAACTCGCAACTCTCTTAGCGTTCTGTGTACTGACGGAAAGGGTATGCAAAGAGGCTAAATGGATGAACGCTTGATTAATTCTTTGCCGGAGATGTTGGCGACAGCAGGAAATGTGTTTTTGCTTTGACTGTGTTTGCACGGGAATTTACGCACGCGGGGCATGAGTTATGAGGCCTGAGTTTTGTACCTAAGGCTATTGTACATAATGATGGCAGGTTGGGAGAACTGCAAGCAGCCGCTAAAGACTTGCTACCTGTGGAGCAAAGACAACCAAAGAGAGAGGGTGGGTGTGTGAGCATGCACGCTCACTCGCTTGTGCGGGTGCGTGTGTGTGGAGAATGAGGCCTAGTGTGGGAAAAAAAAAATAGATGAATCTGCAATGTGTGTCCATGAAAACAGGTACACAGACGATGGAGACACAGCTTAAAGAAACGCTGATGCAAAAGGAAAACAAAGAGAAACAAATGAATGCCATAACAAGGCCAGACCAACCCTGATATACAGCTTTAATGTAGTTTAGGGATTCAAGTGTTTGTTCTTCTGTATGTACCACGCTTAACTATTATTACTAGAATTGTGTTTTGATGCACCTTTTCTTGGTTTCTTCGTTCCTCTTTATGGAAACCTGGAACACTTGCCAGAGATTTTACTTTACACTATCTTTTGAATGAAATGCAGTCAAGTACAGATGGAACAACCGTGTGTATCGGTGTCATCACATCACACAAATTACTTCACCCAAGTGTCTGCTCTTGACAACAACTTATTTTTCACACACTCATGATTTGTGACAGCAAGGCTCACTTCCTGTGTCAGTCTGCTCTTGAATAAAAATGAAAGTTAGTCAAAAAAGTCAAATGAAGGAGACATCTCAGTTTACCAAAAGCGCAACAATTGAGATACAGGTTTCTGTGTCCGGATCCTAAGGTTCTTTGAAACAGTTAGCAAGTGGATTTTTATAGCTAACATGTTGGTAATTTATAAGAAAAGGCAATCTGTGTATCTGGGGGTGGCAAAAAGAGAGAGAAAGAGGAGGGGCAGGCAATATGAGTAGTAATTTACTCAGTTAAGAGCCAAATGGCAGACAGACTGTCGCCCTGCGTGTTATCTCAGAGATTTGCACTCGGCTCGTTTTCTGACGATATTTCCCTGCCTGTGTGTGCGTGAGTATGTGTGTGTCTGTGTGTGTGCATATGAACGCAGCTGGGTAGTAGCTTTAGAGTATCGGCATCATTTGAGCATTTCTGTTTATATTGTACTGTAAATCATGAAGACTTTATTGCTGTACCAGAGCTCATATGTGTACATACTGGTTCTTGTTTGTTCATACACTGAGATTACAGTAGACGACTGGTCGATTTATGTGTGTATCTTCATGTGTTAGGGTTACATGTGTTTTCACTTGTGTGTTTGTACTTAAGTGAGTGAATATGTGTGTTTTTAACGAATCTCGGGAGGCTTCATTGCACTCATCAGGATATCAGTGTTGAGAAATGGCAGTGTCAGTGAAGTGACAGTTGTGTGTGTGTGTGTGAGGATTGATGGGCCTGTGCATGACAGCAGCCATATTGTGGTGCAAGAGAGAAGGATGGAGGGGTGGAGGGAGGAACAGAGGGAGGAGTATTGTAGCCCCCTCATCCTCACAGGTTAATATTGACACAGCCTGGGCAGATACAGTGCCTGAGGCATTCATCAATCATTTTCAGTGGACCCATACAAATGCACTCACACAGACGCAGGCTCAAGCAGAGAGAGGGACCCCACACACACACACACACACACACACACACACTGTAATACACAACTCAGAGACAGAAAATACACATGGTCCAAGACAAGTAGATCATTGGACTTTCTGAAGTTCACTGAAGTTTTCATGAATGGCAGGCACAAACATGCATGTCAAACTTCCTGTGTTAGTATCTCTTTTGTTTAAAAGTTTGTCTTAAATAAGCACAACAACAATTTTGAGAACTTCACAAAACAAACAGTTGTACAACAAATCTAGATTAATCAAGCAAATATGTTTTCAAAAGTATCACTTTACACACTTTATGCGTAACCCTGCACTGCAAATTATGGTTGCCATAACATTGTTGTTAATCATTTCAGTGAGAAAGAAAAAACAAGTTCCCTTGACAAACAGAACAATTAATTAATGCAACTTTCCATCCATCAATCATAGTGCGTGTCACTGAATTACCATAATCTGTGCATGGTGGCTGTTTTAAGAGCAAACAGTTAATTTCCAAACAATAAATCACAAAGTGACTCTCTACCCCTCTGTGCGCTTTGACAGCTCCGTCTCTCATTGCTACAGATGAAGGCTTACTTGAAACCACTTCTGTTTTACTAAGAAAAATGAAATCATATGCACAATAAAAGTAAGGGGTCTAACAAAGTTTCCTATACAGCTGTAAACAAAATGATCATTTTTATTTTCTGATTATTATGATCAAATGTAATAATTGCTTTTTTGTTGTTGTGTTTTTTTTTTTTTTCCTCATTTATAATATAAGTTCCAAAAAGTAGGAAGTCGAACAGCTTTTAAACTCCTGCAGCTTTGCTTACACATGTATGAATGTTGATTTCATCAGACTTTCTCTTTCGGGCTGTCTGTCTGTCTTTTCTCTTCTAGGACTGGCATAGTTACGTGGACGGGCTGAAGTCATTCACTCTCCGCCATGGCTTAGATGGTCTTGTGGTTCTCTTGTCTATCAATGATACAGTTCACCATCCTCGCCAGCAGGTGGCTGTCTACTCAAACAACACAGATATCCTCAACCAGGTAATCAGCTGTTAGACAGTCATCTATGCTGAGTGACGGGGGATGATGGTCAGAAACCAGCCAGCAGAAGTTTATTCCTGTTCATTAATTTAGTGCTTCCAAAAATGTCACTGTAAAAAGAAAAAGGTAGCATGTTAAGATAATGTGGCTGTCATTGCAGATCTGCTGTGAGTTGGAAGAGTCCTCTAGCTGGTCTCTCTCTGGTGAACTGGTAGCAAAGGAGAATTTTCAGGTCTACCACATCCCTATAAACACCCCTGCATCTTCTGGTACCCCATATCTGCTGGATGAAGAAATCCAGGGACTTCTCAAGGACTTTGTGGACCGACGAAGCTCTGTTTTAGCCTGCCACCCCAGCAGTAGGACCTCTTCAACAGAGGGAGTCGCAGGCAGTGTGGAGTTCTCCCAGGGATCATCTGGTATCAATGACATGGACGGTTCAGACATAGATAGGACAGAAGGAGGCAATGATGTGGTGCCATTAGCAAGGTATTAATACTTTCCTGATTTTATGTCTTTTTTTTTTTCAAAAGAAAAAGTCATTTAATCATGATATTGGAGATTAAACATAATTTATTCACAATTTAGGCACACAGTGATAATTCAATGAGTGTGGTCTCATCTCTGTAAACAGGGTGATGGCAGATGGTGAGGAGGACACAGGAGCTGTTGGAGTCAATCCTGGTGGGGAGTTAGTGAGCCCTGACAGCGGTATGACCACCATTCGCAGCAGCCGCTCCTCAAAGGAGAGTTCAGTGTTCCTTAGCGATGACAGTCCTGTCGGTGAGGCCTCAGCAGGAGGGCCCGGAGCAGGGCCAGGAGGACTCTTCTTGAGAAACCCCTCTCCCCTGGGGTTGCTGTCTCTATCCCCCCCTGTCCCACCTGAGAGGAGGAAGCAACGCTCAAGCAGAAATAGGAGTGACAATTTCGACCTGTTTAGTTTTGACCCACTACACGGCAGTGACCACTCTTTGCCGACAGGAGGGGAAACAGCAAATACTGAAGTGAGAGGAAGTGAGGGAGAAAGAAGAGCAGGGAGCTCCGTCTTATCAGAACTTGAGGAACTGAGCTTGCTGGACTTTTCTGCTCCTAATTCACTGGACGAGATTGGAAGCAGAGATTCTTCAATTGACCACCATGGGCAAATCCATGGCCATGAAATGATTGACACCGTGGTTCCTCCTACCCCAGTCAACAGCCTGGTTGGTAGTCGCCCACCAAGCAGTTGTGGGGTCAGGTTCTTCCCAGAAGATGTAGCTGAAAGGATCAATGGCTTACAGCACAAGGACAGCGTGTCATCATCCTTGTCAGAGACCTGGGATGAACTTGGCTTTGACACCCAAGGACCATTGTCCTCAAGTGATAATAGTGCCTGGAACAGGACTAAGGAATCTGAGAGCCCACTGAATATTGTAGAGGAGGTTGGAAGCAAAGAGACAATTGGTGGCATGACAGAGAGAGAAAGCATGGAGGAGATCGCTAAGTCAGAGAGTGCCCACAGGAGGGGAAGGAGCCTTGAACCTCAGCTTAGCCTTGTTGCTGAGCAGGCTGAACCATATGGAAACTGGAACCCAGAATCTGTACTGAAGGATCAGTGGAACCCTGTTACTTTGGCTGATCTCCAGTTGACACCACCTGAGGAGGAGGTAACTGGAAAATGCAAAGAGGGTGTTACTGGAGTGACAGAAAAAACACCCTGTATGCTAAAAAAGAAAGAAATCCTAAACACTTTAACACCAGACACATCGAAAGAGGAGGAAGAAGGTGCCCAAGGAAAAAAAGGACAAGTGGAGCTGTTAGACTTCTGGACATACTCGGCTCAAAAAGGTTTTCTGAAGTCTGATAGTGGAACCACCACATCTTACCCTGAATCATTGGATATGTGGAATATGACGATTCGGGATGACAGTTTGTCACCACTCACAACCCCTGAAAACTTATCTGAAAACTCAGGTTCTTTTTGTGGGGTGAACCTCAATGTTGGGGGTGGCACATCTGTGGAAAGTCCACCAGGATTCTCTGATGGTGGAATGCAGATGTGGAACACCACCATACGGGAAGACAGCTCTTCCACTATAACAAGCCCTGAAGGACCTGATAATGGAAAGGACCTCAGTCACATGGGCTCACCGGATGCTAGTAATTCCCCAGAGACATGTGCCTCAAAACAGCCAGAAGAAGAAAGTACTTTAGAGGATGAGCAAGTTATGACTCAAGTAATTAGTCAAACACCTGAAGAAGTGGGTTGGATAGGTTCTGAACATAATGTTAAGATAGTCATAGAGGCAGCAGAAGGTGGATCACCAGGTGAAGTCACAGGGGATGATGATATGCAGACCTCTTATGACCAACATCCAACATCTGAACATTCAGAGAGTGACACGTCCCAGTACCAAGGCACTAATGTGTGGGATTTGCCCATCCCCAGCATGGTCACCTCAACCTCAGAATATGACAATGTTGGAGCTGGTGTCTGGAGCCTGACATCCTCCCCTGATACTTATTCTAGCCCTGTGGTGGACATGATTCAGCTGGAGGGGCAGTCTAGTCCTTTTATAGCTGTGACCAAACCTAGTCAGCTAGATGGGAGGCTCGATCAAGACCAGGGAGTTTATTCTTTGGGAGATCCTGAATACAGAGCAGTAATTTCTGATAATGAAAAGTCAGCCAACCAAGTGTTCGTGTTTGAAGGAACTGCTGAGTTAGGTCATCTGAGCAGGAGTGATGAAAGTTCAGCTGAGAGTAAGTACAAAGACAAAAGTAGAGAAGGATCAGAAGAGGCTGATGGGACAGAGCAAGCCGATTATTATTCCCCATTTGTAATGGTGGGACGTTCCTCCGTCCCTCAGCAAAGTTCAACAACTTATCATCCAAGTCCTGGAGAAACTACTGACACTCAAATCCACACAGACCAAGCACTATCCTTAAATCATGTGAATTTGGATGGATCAGAATCAGCTTCATTATCACAAAGTCTTCCATTCAAAATGGATTATGATGAAGATGGGGCTTCTGCTGAAAGCCAAGGGGGGGCTAACAAAGAGAGCAATAGAGATGTGGAGAGAAAAATAACAGAGACAGTGTCTCCGAGCCACAGCAATGGTGGGAAGAGAGACACGCTGAAAAGTAGCCCTGACAGCCTTCAAGCACACAGTCGAGATGAACTCAGGTCCAATTCTGATGGAGAGTCATCTTCAGGCCTAGAGATGGATTACATTGTTGTGTCTGGAACAGTAAAAGAAGCTGAGAGAGAGTGGCATGATAGGGTTAAACAGGATGACAGACAAACGAAAGGAAGAAAATCCATGGAAACATTTAGCATGCTTTTCTATGCTGCCACAGCTCTGCAAACACAGGCCCAAGCTGAAAAGGGAGAGCACCAGGAGAGCACAGACCAAAGCCAAATGAGTGGGGGTACTGAGATACATGCAGATACAGAGTGTCACATGGTGCCGGAAATTATTAGTCCCAGCCAATCAAAACATAACTTGGAAGCTTTTCATCGGTCAGATTCAAGACCAACAGGTTGCAACCAAACACAGGTAGAGGATGGAAACTATGATGATAAATCTAGCGTTGTTGTCAGAAGTGTGTCTCCAACATTACGATATCCATCAGATCACTTCTTAAAAACCAGACAGGAAGTATATGTCCATTCACAGATCTCAATGGAAGACTCTGATGAAGGTGGTCAGTCGCCCTCTGCACCTCTACCATGCCCTCCTTCTTTGGTTGGCCTTCAGGACTGGGGAGATCAGTTAGTGAGACAGGACACAACTCAGACAACATCAGAAACACAATCACCTGTGCTTACTAACAGTTCAGTCTCCCATGATAGCTCTTTGAGTGGCACACCGTTAAGTGAATCAGGTATTTCTGCTGACAGAGGGCTTGGATTACCATTTTCTGGAGATTTAATGGAAGAAGAGAATGATGAAGAAGATCAGGAGGAAGAAACTGACAGGGAGCACATTACTCAGACAAAATGGACTTCAGAAGTTCAAAGTAGACCATTCGGATCCTCTGATCTGCTAATTTTCACTGAGGAGCTGGGTGGAGGTTCCTCAATTCAACAACCAGATTTACAAACAGTTGATCTAAAGTCAGACAGGGTTCTACATAGTACAATAGATTATTATGACGGACAACCGAGGAGGACTGTTGACCATGCTCAATGGTCCACTGACCAACAGACTGGAAGCCACGATGCCTCTGAAGATAGCTATTCACATGTTTTAAGGTAAGCAACACTACTGAAATCATATGTTTTGTCTTGAGCATTTAAGTTATGTCACGTTTACTGTTACTCAAAAGTCAGTACCGCACATAAGCACTAATAACATGCAGATGAATTAACATAAAGAGAGGCTTTTTCAAAAGGTTGACTTCCTGAAGTTGCAAATATTTTCTCATGCACATCAAGTGCTCAGAACATTTTTCAGTACAGGTAGTTGTGACAGAACATGCCTGTGTATACATGTCCATCTTGCATATACACTCAAACACAGGTGCTAGCCACCCCTCCCCTCATGCTCCCTTCATTCTCTGCTGGGGTTTTGAATTTCTACAGCTTTTTAAATAAAGTCTGTATGCCGGTGGAATATTAGAGATGTTGAACAGACTGTCAATATCAAGTAAGTAGGCCCTCCCAAGGGTGTGTGTGTGTGTGTGTGTGTGTGTGTGTGTGTGTGTGTGTGTGTGCGCGTGCACACATAAGAGTAAAAAAAAAACAAACTGTGCACATGGGTGTGTTTCATGTGTTCAGCGGCCAGCTTTCATCTGCAGCTCTGTGTGTGTGTTTATAAATCTGTTTACGCCTCATTGAATATGCATTACCTGCCTCATTACAGCTGGAGCCCCACCACAGCTAATGGAAACAGCTCCCCTAGCTCTCTTACAAGGTGCGGGTGTGAATGCTTGCAAGCCTGTGTTTGAGTGTGTGCAAGGGTAATATCCAGAGCATCAGAGAATAAAAGTTTGTCCAGGTAGTTTCAACTTAACATTAGCAGAGAGTACATCATTTATTTAAGTCTGTGTTATTTTCTTTGGTTTGTTGTATGTATGGTTTAGAACAAATGCATTGTTTACTGTACTTTACAGTGGCCTGTGGAGTTTTCCTGTTTACACTCAGTGTTTCTGTTATAGTGTTGAATACATTTCCTTCTTCATATCACTTTGGACACAGATTTTCTTTCTGTTTTTTTTTTGTTGGTCCTAATATGAATGTACTGGGCATTTGACAGGGCCTGAATGTGTGTTTGATTTGCTGATTTAAATACCCCACACCCAAGATGGATAAAGTTCATTTTACTGCTCCATTTGTATTCACAATTCTTTATGGATTTCTCTTTCTCATGGCACTGATCCTCGATCACCCACACCGCTTAAGAGGACACCAAGATGTGCCACGCCAGCTGCCGTCCCTGCTACCCAATGAGAGTGCTGCATATCAGTGGACAGGAAGTCAGAATGTAACTCAGGGACAAACCCAGTATGGCTACAACTACCACCACATCGACCAAAGAACTGAAAACCAGAGCACGCTCTCAGCCTGTGGAGATACCAAATCCAGCAGCCAATATCAAAACACCACAGATGTGTATGCTGAGTTTACTAGCGATGCCACAGCTGTACAGTACAGATCTGAGCAGCCTGAGCACTATTATGAAGCTGGAGTTAATGCCGAGTACAGCTTTGATGATCCAGATGCCAAGTTTCAGTACATAGCCCAAAGCCACAATGGAGAGGATCCCAACTCCATGTGTACATCTGAACTTCAGTGCTCCCAGTATCAGGCTGATGACCAGTGTCAGTATGAGACAGACCATGCTCATTACCAGTGTGATGGTCAGCCATTCTACCAGTCAGATGTCCACGCTGAGAGGGAAGATCACGCACGGTATGTGCCTGAGGGATACGTTCACTTCCTTCTGTCTAGGTGAGTGTTCACACCTTCAGACTCACTTTACTTTACCTTGTTAGTACTGTCTAGGATCTAATAAGTTGTTTGATCTTAAACAGGTAATCTATAGATAAAAAATAACAACAAAACAACGTTGTTCTTTCTTACACGTTTAATTCTGATTATGGGGATGATTTCTTTTCTGTCCGTTATAAATGTGTAAGACAGAGAGTTAAATCATGGAACAACATTTCTTTTCCAAAGGGTTAGAGCAGCTGTTTTTTTATTTATACCAAAGCAACCAAGGATTGATAGATTGACACAGATCACTATGTGGGTCACTTTCTGTATAGATTTCAAAATGTATTGCACCCACAACCCCACCCCATGTGAAGGGAGATTACTCCCACAATCATGTGCGTTTAAACATTTCCTTTTTTGCTGTTCTCATTTTTCCTGTCCATATTAGCTATCTCAAGATATTTTCCTAATGCGGCTTTCACTGGTAGAGAGACAGCTCTTGTTCCAGTCCAGCCTGTAGGCGTGGAGTTGGAAAGACATGGCTTTTTGTCACTCCATGAAGTACAAACCAGAGATGCAACTGAGCTGCATTATGGTCTGATACTACAGTCTAACAGTCAGAATATCTTGACTTCCTTTGCTATTTTTATCATTTATATTATTTCACATTCACTAGCCCCATGTCTCAACCATGACATCAAAAGTCTTGTTCAGTGTTCAGTTTAATACTCCATGTGTGTACATACATGTACTCTGTGCAAATGTGACGTTTAATTGGATCCTGTTAGCAGTCTCATTGTGGTATTTGCATTTACCCACTTTGTAATTCTGATGACCTGCCCCCTTATGGGGCACATAACCCTCCCTTGTCTCTTACTCCATGTGAGTGTGTGTTGGTGCACATACTCAATAGACTTTTCCATAATCAAGAGGTCATGTGATTTGATTGTGGAAAGAGAGTGGTTCAGTTCCTCGTGCTGGGAAAAGACAGAGAATTCAGGGAAAGTTTCCTAAAAGTCCTGGGATAGATATTTTTTAAAGACAAAAAAAAGAGGGAAGCTTGTCTCTTCATGTGTTTCTTTATGTCCGTAATGTGTATGTGTACTGGTTTCTCTGTACTGCCTCTCTCTATTGTTAGCAGGCCTTATGCAAATCAGAGTCTGTTAGTGGGGCTTTGGTTGGGGGGAGGTAGCAACACTGCTCTGTATTGTTTCCTTAGCCCACACGTGCAGCCTGGGAATGAAGCAGTGAGTCGCTTTCTGTCTGTTTGCTTTGTCACTTCTGTAATCTTTCATGTCTGGACTCAAATGAACAGATTTTTACCTCCTCCTTATTCAATGTAATGGGAAAAGTTAGATTTGGGCTCTCTGTAGATGGTTATCTTTGGCTTTTTTGGCCCAATACTATGCGTAGCTGTGCCTATGGTGGCAGTAGTAATAGCAATGATAATTTATGTTGTGGCTCATTATTGTCTTTCTGTGCCTCTGAGCAGACAATCTCAACAGAGAGACAGTGGAGCAGGAATGATGATGAAGATGGCCTCCAGTGAGGAAGCGGCTGAGGAGATGGATAACAGAGAAGGTAAATAAACAGCAAGACATAACTAAACATATATTTTTCAAGTTGTTTAAAATCTTTGGGTATTTAGTGCTGATGATTTATGTTCCACCATATAGATTCAGGTTTAGAGGCTTAACATTCTTCATATGTTCATTCATATAAAACTCTGTGTGCGTATTTTGCATCTTGTTGCCATAAATGGTGGGTGCTCACATAATAATATAAATGCCAACTTTTGAATGAATTCATTTTGTAGTTTTTTCAGGCTTGTCCCTTTTACTGGATGTATCAAACCTAAATGTACCTTAATCTATTGTAATAAGATTAAGGCATCAGTCACAACTGGGGAAATAACAGAGGATCTGCAGAAAAAATGAAACCCTCTGTGTCTGATCAGACCCACCCTCCTCAGCAGATCTATCGAATGGCTCTAATCAAAGGAGAAAGCTGACAGCTCCACCAATGAACGTGTCACTGGACCGCAGTGAGGGGTCTCTTCTCTCTGAAGATGCTCTGGACACAGAGGACGAGGCCTTGGATACTGGAGATGACCTGGAACTCAACGTTGATGATCTGGACACACCTGATGAGGCTGACTCACTGGACCTTAACAGACATGGTGAGACAGTCACCTGAAAATACAGTTGTCTAAATGTGCACAGGAGATGACAGACACATAACCATGCTCACATGGTAGCACATACTGTATTGTACAGCATGTACTGTATTGTACTGTATTGCATGTACTGTATTGTGCATGTTTTACCCTGTTCTGTATTGTACATGCATGTACAATACAGAACACACAATACTGTACTGTAAATGTACTTTATTGTACATGCTTTACCCTGTTCTTCCACAGTACATGCTATGTTGTAGTGGCATTCATCATTTTGTAAATTTGATACCTGTCAGGATTTACCAGTCACTCTCTTCACCATTTAAATTAAAAATGCAAATGTGCATTTTGTCATCTTGTAAAACTTTCATATCACTGATGTCACAAACAGGGGATTCAGAAGAGTCTTATCTGGGTGCAGGAGCAGCTTCAAGTGATGCCACTGCAGGACATAGATCCGCTGAGGAGAGCAGGGATAACAGACTGTGGAGGAGCGTGGTGATTGGAGAACAGGAGCATCGCATTGATATGAAGAGCATTGATCCATACAAGAGAGTCATTTCTCATGGAGGTATGCAAGCACAAATGCAAAAAATCCAAAACATGGATGTGAACAATCCCTACCAGTTTCTCCTTGACTGTGTGTTTTTGATCATTTGATCTCTGCTGATGCCTTCCCTCTTCTTGCTTGTTTGGTAAAATCATATATTTACTTGAGGTTTTCATGCTATGAACCTTATTGTTTTTAAAAGACAAACACTTTTTTAGTATGGAAAAATTCAAAATTGTTTTATCAGGTTTTACTGTATAAATTACTTATTAATGTTCTGAACACTGTTGAACAACGGCTGCCAGGCTCCACCTTTGCCCTTTATAATTCAGATTATCCTCATGGAGTTGAAATGGGAATCATATCAAATGAGTGGATCTTGAATTCTAGGGAGTTGCAATTCCCAGACTTCATTTTATTTGACTAGAATAGATTTTCTTTTGAAGAAATTTCTATTAGCTGTGTATTGAGGATTGATTTTCCAACTACTCTTAAGTTTCAGTTACTGTTGACATAGACAAAGAGTTAGTGTGAATTATGAGATTGTCTGAATCACTGTCATCAGTGACTAAAGTCTATAAGATAAGCTTGTGCCATGTTAATAATAGTGGTAACTTCTGGGCCTTGAATAGGTGGGTCACGGGTTATTTACAAGACAAATAAGACAAGAAAGATAGCAAATTTTAGAAAATGTTCACAGGAGTGTACATATGAACTACAAATGAGACCCCCTGTAAGTGTTTTCCTTGTGTTTGTGTTTTGTCTTCTCAGGTTATTATGCTGAACAGAATGCGATCATTGTGTTTGCAGCATGTTTCCTACCGGACAGCGACTGTGACAATTACAATTATGTCATGGAAAACCTTTTTCTGTGAGTGGCCCCATATGCATTTGGGCCTGCAAAACATATGCAATCTCTTTTGTATAACTTCATTATAATGATGGATGATTGTTACTATTGTTTTATCGTTATAATCACAGCCTCATGGTTGTAAGCCCCTGCCACTTAGACTGGTTTCAGGTACATAAAATATTAATCATTTCTTATGAAAGTTTGACATATTTGCTGTTTGAAGTCTTGAGTAATGGCTAGAAAAGTCAGGTCACCATAACCTTGACCTTCAATGCCAAAATGTAATAAGTTCATCTTCGAGTCTGAGTGAACGTTTGTGCCAAATCTGAAGAAAACTGAACAAATTCCATCTGAGATATTGTGTCCATGAGAACTGCATCTATGGAAAATAATATGCCCCTGGCTGTGGCTGTTGCCAACACGGAGACATAAACGTTTCATGACATGCTGGATTCTAACAGTGTTTTTTTCAATTGTTTGTGTCTAGGTATGTGATAAGTACCTTGGAACTAATGGTGGCAGAGGATTACATGATTGTTTATCTGAATGGCGCCACACCTCGCAGGAGGATGCCTGGTTTTAGTTGGATGAAGAAGTGCTATCAAATGATAGACAGAAGGTAATTGAACACACGTCACACAAACACTGAAAAAGAACCTCTCAGTTTTCTTTCATGAAAATCTTGCTCATGTTTTGTTCTCGGACCAGGACATGCATGGTTACATAGTACTGCAGATATACACACTGTGACGCAGTATATAAAATGTGAGGAATGACACAACACTGGTGACAACAGTTTCTTCCTTGTGCAAAAGTAAACTGCAACTCTGGGAGGTGAAGGTGTGTGACACAACTACATCATCACCCTAAGCATCTTCAGGCGGCACCCACAGCTGATTTCTGTTTGATATCAAAGACACAGTATGATTTGTAGCTCCTCTAACTTATGTGGCTTAAATATTTTGCCAAGATATAGCAGATCACTAAATAATAATGTCTTTAATAAACTCCAGGCCAACTATCATAGAAGATGTCTATTCATTGCTGCTCCTCTTTAACACCACAAAAACAAAAGCAGGTAAAGTAAAAAGTTACTATCTGTTAGTCTGTTAGATAAGCCAGCAGAGGGCGTATAAAGCAAACCTAATGTGAATCAAACCTCTCCTCTTGACTGACTGCCTGGGATAAATATGGCACAGTGGTGCATCCCTTGTTAAAAATGGCAAAATAAAGGCTTCTTTTTTCAGGAGCTTACTTTTAATGTTCAATAACTGATTAATTCAGTTGACTATGTAATGATGTCATAAATCACTCTCCACCATTCATTTCCATTACGTCAGTTGTGTAGGGCATTACATTTATATTGCAGGTTCAGATACAATTTAAGTTACTGGTTCAGGAATTGCCAGATGGTCAGTATTATTGTAGTTCATTAATTTGACTCAGCTTCTGTAAGACAACGTAGGTTTATCATGTGTTAGTTAAAGCATGGCAGGAGTCAGTGACAGTGCTGCGCCAGAGATTTTTCACCTTCTTTTTACAGCAAAGTGAGTGGGTACGAGTGAGTTTTACAAAAAGAAGGAAATAGGCCAGCCAACAAGGACAACTGACTGTTTTACCAGACTGAGTTAGTTTAGTTTAGTTTAGTTACAGTACTTCATTGTCTCCTTTGGGAGAAATTTGTCTTGGACGTAAGAGAAAATATCTATTCACATATAACATATAACACAGAACACAAGAGACCTATATCCATATATCAACATAAGAACAAACATAGAAACATAGCACCAAATATCCACAGTCCTTCCATCTCACAAACCCCACACACACTCTCTCCCGTTGCACTGTTGCACTCCCCTTGTCCTGTTGCACTACCAGTGTTCTATTGCACGTCCCTGTTCACTTCCCTGTTCAATCAATAGTTTTACTGTACAATAATTTTATTTCACTCCTATTATTCTATCACTTCTCTGTTCTATCCCTCTGCAAGGCTCTAAGACTATGCAAAGTTGTTTGCTCACTCACACACACACACACACAATCTTGCACTGTTTAGTAGTGTAATCGAGGTAGGTATAAAGGGCAGTTTTTCAACTTAGAGTTTGGAAGATATAAGCTTGTCTTCATGTTCAGCACAATGTCACATGACCACAAAGCTAAGACACCGACTCAGCACAGAGAGTGAGCTGTGGCAGCTGAGCCTTTGTGTGAGACGTGTGAGAATGGTTTTACGGTGGTGTTTCTGGTCTAGTACACTGGGCAGGTGAAGGGCGCATCTATTTCTATAGTGTTTCATGTCTTTCATGTGTTACAGTGTAATAAGAGTGTGTAGTTATCCCCTCAAATGTCTAATTGTTGACTTTTGGACTCATGCAGTTCTGTTTCCCGGAGCTCTGCATAGTTAATGATTAATAATTTGTAGTTTTACGAGTGGAGGTTATATATATATATTAAACCTTTTCCACTTCCCCTTTTGTTCCACAGACTGAAGAAAAACCTCAAGATGTTCATCATTGTCCATCCTTCCTGGTTCATAAGGACTTTGCTGGGAATAACCCGACCCTTTATAAGGTCTTGCTGTTGTACTTTATATTCAGACATATATCAAGCATAGGATAGCCCATCAGGTCATTAAAAATGCACACATTTTACTATTTTATACTAACTACATCCATACTACCAATACATACTGAAAAGAAATAGAAGATATCATTAAAATGCATCCCATAGCATTTTAGTCTCTCCATCCAGGGGCATACTTGATGACCTATTTGCACCCCTCATGGCCCTGATTATTTAAGACTGTTTGCTAACTCTGGAAAACCAGGAGCCTCTTTACCCCATCACAATGGTTAAATGAGTTCATTTGAATAGTAAAGTAAACCTGTCTGATTTCTGTTTTCCACAGCTCCAAGTTCAGCAGTAAGATCAAGTATGTGAATAGTCTGCAGGAGCTTGGAGAAATTATCCCGATGGACTATGTCCACATTCCACCCAGCATCATCAAGTGAGTCAGCTTGTCCTAACATTTAAATGAATGAATCTGCACTGAGATATTTCCCTTTGTGTAAACAGTTTGTATTTTGGTGATTAATTTGAACGTTTTTAAAAATTCTGTCGGGACATTTTCCCTTCTTCGTTTGTGTGAGATAACAAGCCTTGTCATTGTCTGCACAAGAGACATAACATGAACCATGTTACCAAATGAACTGTCCTAACACTGATCCTCCACTGCAGATCTGTTAACCCCCATAACCAGGAAAATGGTAAATCTTGGAGCAAGATCTTGAAGTATTTTTAGATCTTTGGCCGCAGTTTGCCTTGGCCTTTTGTAGGTGTTAAAGGCCAAAGTAAAGGACCATAAATCTGCTGTTAACACACAAATCAACACATAAAAAGCAATAGAAGTACACACTGGAAACACACTTCAGAGTTCAGGCATTCTTATATCTCTCTCACTCTGCCCAAAGGTTTGACAAGGGGAGGCCTATACACAGATTTGCATGCATGAGGTAACTCACTTAACCTGCCTGTGTTGATCAACTGTTTGTGATAATGTCTCCCCATAAAATCCTTCCAAGCTACGGTGAATTTTGTCATGCTAGGACTAACCCTACTGACCTTTGGCTGTCTCCTTATCCAACACAAAGCAAGCTCAACATTGATTTTCTTATTTTTTCCAGTCTGTGATGTGGCTTTCCATGTAAACTGGCTCATTTTACCTCTCATCTGTGACATTTTAGGAAAAATATATAGGCCCACAGTATACCCTGAGCTACCCAAGACCAGAGGTCCCTAACCCCTGGGTGATGGGGCAGTGCCAGGCTGCAGAAAAAAGACAAATTATGTTTTTTTGTCTGTAACATACGACAATTACCAGATAATGAGCTGGTAATGATTTCCTTGATTAGTCGCAATGCAGCCGCTCACCATTATGGTCCCTGCCACATATATTATCTATCTCATGTTTATTATCTGTCTATCTATCTCATACACTTTACTGCTTCTCTGTCCTCTGCGGTCTCAGAGAGGTGGGGGTACACCCAGTACACCTGCACATATAAAACACAGCACTGGACACACAAATAGGGGAAGTAGAGATAAGCTTTGCTCTAAGTACAATAAAAAGTTATAAAGATTCAGCAGATGGGACTTCTATATTATAACATCACACTGGTTAAACTAATAGTGAATTTTTATGGCCTTGTAGTAAGAAGGAATTAGGTATGATTACCCCCTGTTAAGCAATTTCCACCAGCTTTACAGTTTAACAGACAAAGAGTCTTGCTGTGACTCATAAGAGTCCATAAAAGACACACAAACACCCACTTTTTGGTGCTTTAGTGGCGTTGGAGTGGAAATGTTACCTTTAACCTTGTCCATTATCCACAAGGCCGTGTCTTACTTGTCACTGGGCATGAAATAAGTCAGAAAAGACAACAAATATCCACACCCAGTGATAAAGTGTGTGTGTTTAGAGGTGGAACATTAGCTCCAGTAACTGTTGCATTGTCAAGAGATTATTGCACCTTGCATTGCAGGGCATCTTTGTCGCACACTCCTCTGACCTTCTGACTCCTCTCCCACTTTTCGAGCACTGATGCTTGTTTTCTTTTCCCTTCACTCAAATTATTATGGCACTGTCGAAGCAGGCTATTAATCCCCACCAACTGCATGAGTACCGACAGTTTGGTCAAACTGGTTATATGTTTGGCTTTGTCACTAACCCTTGTTCTTTGTCCTCCAAACCAATGCAAAACCAGACTGGATACAGAGTTGCAGGATACAGCAGCTAAGTAAGTAGTGTGCCATCATCCCTGTCAGTGAGTGAGCACAAAAAGGGAAAATCACTGCTGTTCTTCTTAGATCCCCAATATTTAACAAACAGGAAATATGTTCACACATGAAATCACTGGCCCACTCAAACTGCATGTGGATAAATGAGTTTACCCATAGCTGTTGTGTCATACAGCTTTACTGTCAGTAACTGCACTGTATCAATATGTAATCGTAAAAGTTTCTGAGAGTGTATCTTGACTTGAAGCAGCTTATCTTATCTTGTGACCTGGCTCTATTCGAGAAAAAACACCTGATGATTGCCCAAGGTGTGGATGCATACAGTCACGCTGCTGTGCAACATTTTATTAAAAAATTTCACGTCATTGGAGCAGTTTACAATTTTAACTGTCAAGCCTCGCTCAGCTCTTCGTACTGGTCTGCTTGCCTCTCAGAGAGAGAGTCCTGACACTTCAATGGTGGTGTATCATTGGAGACGTTGGAAATGCTTTCAATAGTATGTAAATCCTTGGCTAGTGTGTGGGGTAACTTATGGACCACGGTTATTTGTCCTCACACATGGTAAAGTTTTCACTACAAATCTGATCCCCTGATATAAAAAAAACATTAAGCTGTGTATGTAACTGTACAACACTAAAGAAACAAAACTGTCATGTCCGGTAAAGTTTTCACTGGCAATCCCTTTGCTTTAAATGTATAATTATAATGCCTCTGCGACAAAGGTGTAATGCAGTTCTTTCTCTGTCTTTGTCTTCTCTCTTCCTCAGAGCCGACAAAAAGGGGAACTCGTCTGTTTGAATTTACTTGGTGCCTGCCTATCTCCTCCCTGCAATATGCTGTATTCTACCACAGCATGTCTGAATATAAGCAAGCCTGTAGCATGATGTGTCCAGCACTAACAATGTGTCAGAAAGGATTATGCTGTGGTACAAAACAACAGGCAGTTGCTTATTCAGTGAGGGAAGTAGCAACCTGAGGGTGCTGAACACAATACTGTATTTACAGTGACTGAGACTGTCACTGTGTTGGAGGGTAGATGCTTTATCCTGTACTACTGTATGTTACACAGCACTTGATTGTGTTCCCCATTTGGTAGCTTTCATTTTCTTTGACTTCATCTTTAATTTTAACAATGCTATGCTTCTTTCTTTCACTTTGGAGGAATTACTAACCAGCTTTATTACAACCATGAATTCTTCCCTGTCACTTGCTCGCTTTATGACACATGGTAATATTTATTATGGATTCTGGCCATACATGCAAATTCAAGTTTACTGCCCATCTGTAAACATCTGTGTTTCTGGACCTTGGGGATGTTAATATAGCTCTGTCAACAGATGATAATGTCAACAGAAAATTTTAGAGAGTCATGGTTTACAATAATGTCATTCGCACATTCGCAAAAAAAAAAAAAAAAAAAAACTTTGTGCTATTCAAGCCTGTGATTTGTAGTGGCTCAGAACGGTGTAGGTGGCTACTTTCAGAGGATTTTTACATCATGTCACCGTCTTACCCAACACCTCATACAATCTTGAAAAGGTTACAAGTAGGTAATTGTATCGACGTTGAACATCACTGTGAATTTCTTGAGATGTAGCTAAATAGCAGGCGTCAGTAATGTGTTGCATGCTTTCATTTGCAGTTTCAGTTTACCCACTTAAAAGCAGCATGTGTCCCAATTTTAATCATAGAGTTAGTCAGCTTTTGTCTGTTTTGTGTGCGTGCGTGTGTGTCTGTGTGTGTGTGTTTGAGTGAGTGAGTGAGTGAGTGAGTGAGTGAGTGAAAAAATTTTTCTTTGCTAACAAATGGACAGGTACAGTATAGAGAGTGCTTACTTTGCAGGTGTCCACATTTATTTGCCATTTATTTTATTTGCCTTTTTATTATATTTAAATACATTTGCTTGTGGCTTGAGAGATATTAATTAGTTGTCAAGTATGTAAAATGTTTTACCTCATTAAAGATTGGTTCCTCCTCAACAGTCTTTTAAAAGTAATACTGTATATCACACACCACACTGCACACATTGCACAATAAATTAAACAATTGAAAATACCACACCCATGACAATAGCACTTATTGCAGCCGAAAACATACTGAAAAAAACACCCATCAGGACTTATCGCTGTTCATTGTCGCAAAAGTTATTTCCTTGTGCCTTGTCTGCTTCCTATTTGCTATTCCTTGACCACAATAGAAAACTTCATGAGGCCAAGAAAAGCCAACAGAAACATTCAGTAGTAACAGAAAATAGAATAAGGATATGTACAAAGCATAACAGGTAAAAATGAAACATCAAATGTCAACAATCTTTTCAGTATTTGGTTACAAATCTCAGCTATTTGAATGAATGACATTATTTAGTTGTTAGTCAAACCTATACTAAGAGAGTACAAAAAGGAAGAGTGGAAAACATCGACTTATCTGACATCTCGGTGTTGCTCCTTTAGGTTTATGTGTCAGGTGTTATGTGTTGTTGAAGTAAAATGATTTTTTTCCCCAAGAAACCCGCATAATCCATATACATTGATTTATTGTTCACATTGCTTTACTCAGGATGCCCCACCTCTGGTCCTGCAAAATGTCAGGAGGGACTATGTCCCTCCTGACATCAGATCCCCAGTGGTTGTAGGTAATTCTCCTCCTCCGTCCCCTGACATCATAGTGTTGAAAAATCAATCACAGACTCCTGCATTGTCAGTCATGTTGTGCTTGCTGCCTTTTAAACCTGGCAGTGGCCTAATAATGGTTGCGTTAGCAAGTGACGAAGCGAGGGGATTCCTCACCAGAGCATAGTTTTTTTATTTTAGAAATAAAAAGATTCCTACAAATTTTAATAATCTTTTCTGTGACCAAACTTCACCACTGCTAATGAAATAATAATAATAAACTTGACCATGTTGAGGTTTGTAATGTTTGCTTTATTCCAGATAGGCTTTTAGTCAGACAGCTTGTAGATAGCTGTCATTATTGTCTTTTTAGGGCCATTTCTACCCATCTTTGCATATTTTACAATCTTTTAACACTATAGCTTTCACACTCGGGCAATCACTCCATACTTTGTGTCAGAGTTTCTTTAAATGCTCCACGGACTTAAAGGTAGAGTCTGTAGGTTTGTTCATTGTAGTCTGTAAACACAACAATCAATTTGGGCCCCTCCTCTTGCACTCAACTGTGCCCGCCCCCTGTCCCTGACAGCAGTTATCAGGACTGACCCATGTTCAACTGCTGTTCACTTTGAACCCTTCTTCACATCATCCTTCAATGTTCTCAATACTTGCTACCACCAAGATAGCAACTGGACACCATCAAGCTGGGAGAAATAGCGGATACATGCTTACCAGCAGAGAGATGAAAACACAGTCAAAGTGAGGCACAGGAGTGTTGGGCCCATACCCAGCTGTTGCCGGCAACGGGAGCCTCGAGGGCTGGGTTCACCCTGGCCCTCTGCAGACACAGTCACCACCACACACAAATAGAAGCCCATAGGTGATGATTGAGCAGGATTTCTTTTGTCTATGTTGTTTTTTTAGGAAAATCCTACAGACTCTACCTTTAGGTAAATGCCAGGCTTACAGGATATTGGGTTGTTAAGATATTAGCAGCTCTGGGACTAACATATTGCGTAAATTTTCATTGTGTCTGTGTTTCACACTGGAAATATAAATAATGGTAAAATATCTTGAAATTAAATTATCACATACAAAAAATCTCCTTCTTGGTTTCCAGCAAAAAAAAAAAAGTAATAGTCCTAGTATAACTCAGCCAGTGCCTTTTTTCTCAGATACTTCTCCAAGCAGTAGACAGCAATAGGATCAGTGTCCATGTCAAACTTGTTGGCAAAGAGATGATGCTGCTCAGTCATCCATTTTAAGTCTCCAGGGCCGTATACACAGATTCCCCTGACATGGTTGCCATGACACTCTGGGTACACTTCCTCCACAGACCCCTTTGACCCCTCATGCCACTGCCACTTCACCAGCCGTGCTATTGCATGCATGTCTGACATGTCATATTTGGGGTGGGGCCTTGCTGAGCCAGGAACTCCAGGCATTCGATGTATGGTTGCCCAGAGAAATTCATCAGGACTGTAGGTGTCTTTTGCCCACTCAATCAACGTCTGAATGCGGCTGTCTTCCAAAACACTGCGGACGTAGCCTCGGCAAACCACAATGTAGGCATTTCCTGACATAATGGGAAGGTTGAAGGGAGGTGGATCCTTTGCCTTTCCTGCCCCCTGAGAATGTTTGTGATCATTTAGGTCAATCTGAATAGAGAGATTTTGAGTAACAATTAATCAATATGCAACACAGATATTTGAAAGACATACCTGGATGTTTCCATCTACAATCTTCTGAGAATTTTTCACCCTCCACTTCTTCCCTTCAGGCATCTGTTCTGACTCTAAGCTGTTGCTGCCCCTCAGTGACCGCAGCATCCTCACCATCTCCAAGTTGGTTTTCAGAGGGAAATCCTGGCCACAAAGGTTGATGAAGTATTTCCATTTTGTGCTGGCTTTATAGAGGTCAGCCATACAGTTAAGGTCAGCCTGGACACGTGGCCAGGCAGCATAGACCACACTCACAGGCTCACTGACCATGAAGACATTTGGGAAACAGGAAGCAATGGCCATGACAGCAGAGAAGAACGAGTGCTCTGCCTTTTTGTCCACATGGATGCAATATAGATTATGAGGAACATAGATGGCCCGCAGCAGTCGCTCAAAGTTCTGCACCTAGAGTATATGGAAAAATAAATGATGCTTTTGTTTATTCAACTCAATTTCATTTGTAACATTTGTCAAGTGAAATTTGAATTGATGGCCTCTGTAAAGTCCTACACAGTTAAAACATGTATTTGAATTTAGATTCAGGGTTTAGAAATGACCTTATGATGAACGACTATAGAGTAAGCCAGAGGGAAGTCCTCTTCTTCTTGGCTTGACGAGACTGTTAGATATTTCCTGCTTAACTTGAATTTCCTGTAAATACACATCATTGAACAAATAACACAAGGAATTAATTTCTGTTAGACAGTCATTTAACGTAGACAAGTATGCATTCATTGTTAAAAGCAACACACCTGCAGTCTCTGGTTGCATTCATGTAATACTCATTGGGGATGTGAATGCTCTTGCGAAAGTCTTTAGTGATGCTCAGTAATTTGGCTTTTTCCAGTGCCTCCTTGTCTCCCTGCAGGACTGCTGAACAGTTGCACAATGTGTCTGCAACACCATCAGCATCAGTGTATTCCAACCAGTTGTAACTGAAAATGTGAGTAGGATCCCAGCTTCTCTTTGGGTAAATGAGTATGGAAAGCACCAACACTGATCCCACTGCAAGACTAATCTTCAGCAACAGTGGCAGCCAGCCTCTTCTCAGTGACCTCATTATTTAAGAATAGTAACTTTAACAGAGTGACTTCTGTATAAAGGCCACCTGCACTTCAAATTTAAACTTCTTTCAAATACTCACTGATTTTCTGTTTTTTCCTATGAAATATTACGACCTGTATTTAGACCTGTCTTAATCATGACAATAAACTTAGCACTTTTATAATATTTGGATCCAGGCTGATCAGTTGCTTTGCCAGTTATTGCCCCTGGAACAAGACAAAAGAAAACAACATAAGAGGAGAGATATGGATGTATCTGTTCTTTATACACACATTTCCAGGGTAAAATAAAAATGTGTACAAACTTCCTGTTGCCATGTAATTGGTTAGTTTGAAAATGGAAACATGAGGATATCACTGAAAGCATGAGCTCAAAAACATTATTGAGATTTGGACTGAACAAATCAAACTATACTTTTCCACTTTCCAAAGATGAAATGTGTTTCCCTTCTCTTAAATTGTACTTTAATGTCTAGTGAGGTAACACAACACATTATAATAATGTATGTTTGATTGTTATAATAATTACTTCATTTTTAATGTGATTTTTTTCCCCCCTCCATTCTAGGTAGATATGAAACTGGCAGGTGCCACCTTGCTTACAATCGCAGGCACATCTGTTGCTGACTGTGTGTGTAAAAGTCAACATTAAACAGGTTTCCTTTGGATATTGTTGACATAGGGTTAGGGTGGACATGCATTAACTAGACATGTTCCTGTTGATGATCTTTCTATATAGGTCATCATCCGAGATACTGTTATTACTGTTTTTTGTTTTTTTGTTTTTTCAGAAGAACAAATAGCTCCAGCAACACTTAGACACTAAGATAAGAACTTTATTAGACTGTCATGTTTATGGGTCATCAACGGTCTGATAAAGTTGTTATCTTATCAAAAAAAAAAAAAAAAAAATCATGATGAAGGCTGAAGGCCAAAATGTGTGTTGTTCTCTTAGCTACAAGTGTTGCTGCAGGTTTTTGTTTGTTTCTTCAGTTTGTGGCAGATATCCCATACTCTGCCATTTCAAACTTTTTTTTATTTTTGTCACCCAAAATGATATGAAATTGATATTCACATGTTTATATGAAACCGCTGGATCCCTGTTTTCTAACCCCACACAGACTGGAATCTAACGCTGACGTACACTTTGACCCTGTGATTGTTCAAGTATCCTTTTGGTTATGGAGAGGAAAGGTAATGAAAAAGAAAAAACACAGACTAAAACAATATTGAATACACACTATATTATACTTTTGTATACAACTTTGACATTGTGTAATTCATCTGTTTGATTCATTTATTTTATTGAAGTGTATTGCCTTACATTTCAGTCTTATTTCTGTTTTGTTTTCTATCTCTTCAATTTTTCTCTTTCTCTTTTAATGACTACAAGCGCATTTTCGCAAAGTCAGTGTTATCCAACATTTTTCTTGTCCTATTCCCTAAACTTCACTTCCTTGAAAAGATTATTGCAGACAGGAAAATGCTATTGTTATCACACCACTGTACTACTGGCCAGAACTTCATACTGACATAGTTGCTGTTAATCATGATCTGTTTATTAGGTTGCACATGCCATCGGAAAGGTCACCTCCACTTGTACAACACAGAAAAGACAAGTCTTCATCAAGGTCAGAATTTTTTTTTTTTTTTTCAATCGAGGACTGTGAGATGATTAAAAAGGGATTGGATTAAATCCAAAGATTTACATGACAGATGTAACACAATCTTTAAATTAGATCAACTAATTATTTTAATCAATTAATTAGAGTTAGTTGATATAAGAGGACTGGCTGAAAGTGGCTGCAATATGCAATAACCACCAAACACAGGATGTTCAGCCACATCCTTAATTTGTTCTGGTTGGGCAGCTAAGACAAACCGGTTTGAAAGATAAAACTCCATGACAAAATCAACTTGGATCAAGTTGAGAGAATTATCTGGAACTATTCTTTGTTAACTCAAGAAAGTTTTTTTATGATTCAGAAGCAGGAATATTTAAACCAGCGTGTATGGCACATACGGCATATTTGCCCTTTCCAATGTCAGGCATGAAAATGGCCCTGACGTGTGTCCACATGTTTTGATGCTGTCACATGATTGGCAGATGGAATAATTTTACAAATAGGTACAAATGTTCCCAATAAAGTGCTTGTGAATAGACAGTACTGAAGTACATTTATTTGAGTATCCTTACAGTTACAGAGTAAAATATATTTTTCAAAAATCTGTATTTTACTTGAATATTATTTATCCTGGAAACATATGACTTTTAAACCACCACACTGAAAAGACAAATATTATACACTCTTGCCCATGAAGTTGGAATGAATTTGTTTTCAGACACATTCCTCTTCACACACATCAGTAATCACCTGCGACCAGGAGCAATGATTACATACTGAGTCCCAGTTACTAACAGTTCTGATAAAGATATACAGTAAACTATACCATCAAGAATAAATCACATTTACATATATCTGTGAGTGTACTTGCTTATTTGACCGCATTAACCATGGGAGACACACAAAGCCAACTACCACATTGTAACTCAAGTAAAAACTTGGCTCAACAACATTTTGGAGTGATATTTGACCAAGAGTGTCAGTAGTGACTCAATGAAATAAAATGACAAATGTATCCTACCTGTGAATACCTGTGAATCATTTACAAGCAGAAGATCAGGTTTCGGTTTTCTCACCCTCTGTTTTTTCCTTATTGTCCTGTTAGCTGCCTAATGATTTCTGTTCAGCTGGGTGAACTTGCCTGGTACATGAAGGAGAGGTAGATAAGATGAGAATTCCTGTCAGCATTTCAAAGTAAAATATTTATTTTAATATTGTAATTATTTATTTGGTTAATGTAATATTTGACTATTCAGGTTAGACGAGCTGTGCCATTTGATGTAGACATTTTCATATCAGATGGCGCCACGATGATGGCAGCCTGTTGCAGCAGCCCCTGTACACCGTGTGACCGGTTACAATATACAGGGGTTTTTGTTGTTGTAGTTGTTGTTTTTTAATGATCACTAAGACCGACTGTTTTTAATACTTTCATGCAAAAACTGTTCACACAACACACCTACAACATGCAAAGGCAAAACAGTTAACTGACATTGTAAACTGAACTCCACGAACACAACTCACCGAGTCTACCAAAACACTAACACATGTTGTCTTCCAACATTTAGTCAGTCATGAAAACAGAACAACCAGTGGAATCACAGAAACTGAATCACTTCACATAGATGCAGTTCTGCCCTTTTACAATAGACAGTGTATAGTATGGATCATAAGTTGTCTTTTGCGCTGCAGTTCCTTTTGAACCTGTCTTCATTTTTTGTTGGTGGGTTTAGTGAATGCATGAATTTTGCTTCTTTCTTTTTTTTTTAGCAAACACACACAAAGTGAAAGAGCAGACCCGTCTCAGAGCAGCTTTGCAGAATGTACAGTTTTTGAAAAGGGAAGATAATCATTGACAGAGTTTCTGCAGTAAAAACTTTATGTTTGCAACTGAAAATTACTGCAGAAAAAAAAAATCTGCTTTATAGCTGCTGTTCACCTTTGTGTGGAAATGCAATTTACAGAATGGAGCACAGACGAAATAAAACAAAAAAAAATAAAAATAAAATAAAAACTTAAATAATAATAATTTGTAAATTTAATTAAAAAAAAACTCCTGTGTCTCTCTCTTTTTTCTTCCGTGACACATAGAAATGTAATAATCAAACTCAGTTAAGTCCAAAACATTGTTCCTAGAATAATCTTCATTCAGCTTCTTTAACTAGCTGCAAAATACACGTCAGTTCACCTACAGCCAGCACCTCATACCTGCCACTGACTGGATTTTCAGAATAAAATAACATCTGACATTAACGGGGAAAAAAGAAAACAAACAAACACCATCGGTCGGACTTAACAACCTCCGTGCTGTAGAAGTTCTCTCCACGTGTGAGGAGCGAAGCATTAAATGCACATTTATTTTTTTGATATATATGAATCTGTTTGCAGCATTAACTGAGCACTGACACATGTTGGCTCCTCTTCAAGTAGCACCTGATGTAGGCTGTCAGCTTTAGAGGGGCGCTCTCACCTCACAAATCCAGCAAAACTGATTAATCAATTCAATTTACACCGACTTCAGATCTGTGGCATTTAAAACATTTAAAGTGGAGATACTGACCTGAAATACTGCTGCTGCTGCTGCTGGGATGGGTCTACTTGTGTTTTTCCGTAGAGAAGTTTTAATGTACCTAACCTGACCTAACCTCACCCCTTAACCCTCGTGAATTAGTTTTGTACTTATTAAAGAAATAGTACAAAACATCAAATCAAACCATCAGCCTGTGGTTTTTAATCAAATAAGCTTATTTTCCTCGAGCCTACTCACATCTGACTTTACCTTCTTGTTTCTTGTCGCTTCATCTGTTGCCAGCAGTTTGTGTGTGTGTGTGTGCGCGCATGTGTGTGTGTTCTCTGTAATTTTTTTTATAATCCAGGTGTCTGATAAGGGTGCGGAGGCTGCCTGCTCCTCTGGGCCGTGTGTCAGATTGCTATAGGGAAAGGTTATGATACCCTCTTGTGGTTGGAGTCAAACACCAAAGTCAGCTACCAACTCGTTGGCTTGGCTCCCGGAGCATTTGTCACTTCATCGCGCTGCTGGTACCTGAGGAGGCTACAGATATGGTCCTCCACATGGGGAGAGCTAAGCTTGTTCTTGGAATCACAGTAAATTTAGCTTGACCCTTGAACCCTCCTCCTCTACCACACCCATGAGCTCATTAAGAGTCTTGATTTCTCATAATTTAGCTATTTACAACTTTTGCTCACCTACACAGCATGGTGTCAGGCATAAGGATATCACCACCAGGAGGGTTACAGAATCAAACACCAGCTGGGTTTTTATGCAAAATCCTCTTGTCATTACACAGCATGAGGGAATTTGCAGGGAATACATATACCCTAATCCTAACCCTAATCCCTGA
The DNA here is from genome assembly GCA_021432705.1 of Caranx ignobilis. Taxonomy (NCBI): domain Eukaryota; kingdom Metazoa; phylum Chordata; class Actinopteri; order Carangiformes; family Carangidae; genus Caranx; species Caranx ignobilis. Next base: position 42,607,476 of record MU270014.1, on the reverse strand, counting down.
TACGTGTGTATATATCTATCTATCTATCTATCTATATATATATATATATATATATATATATATAGTATTTGTTACAGTTTTTTCCCCAAATCTAGGAAACTGCTGACTAATCAGATGGCGCTGAGAGTAGAGTAAATCTGATCAGAAGAATATACTTGTCGCAGAGGAGATTTTTCTTGTAACTGTACCTTCTTTTTATAAAGACTACAAAATAACACAGCATACTCAGAGTGGATATACAAACATTTCACCAATGCATGAACATTAACAAATAGCAAATTGTCCTTATCACATCACATTACATTAATTATATTAATTATATATAATTCTGGTTTACAGACTAGACACATGTTGAATACAGACATGTACACACAGTTTCTATATTAACACCTGCATGCTGTCCATCATGAATATGATCTCTTCTTATTAGGAAAACAGTTCAGACAGGAAACCACCTCAAACTCTCAGTCATCTCCTCATCCATTAAGGAGCTTCACTCATAGCTCTACCCCCAGCTTAAACTAAGCATCACCTTATCCTTAGGGTTTATCTTGATTTAAATTTGATGTATTTTCTACCTATTGTTTTGTCCCTTAGTTCACAGAATCCCTATTTAATGGTCTTACTCCTGTTTTACAGTATGTAATTCTTTTTATCTTGACGTGTTTCAACAAGCTCGACTTGGACTATGCAACTGTGCAATACCAAATGTTTATTTACACCAGCTAGAATATCAACATCAGTTGTAGGCTTTGGTTAAAATTTAGTGCCATGACTGTTTTTGCTGTTTGTTGTGTTGTGTTGTCTAACTGTTTGTCTTGCTTGTTATATTATTATTAGTATTCAGCTCTTTCCTCTTGTTAGATGGTGAGTCCAAGTCCTTTATATTCACAATCACAATTTGTCTGTTAGATTTGTCCATCCTTTGAAATTGAATGTCTCTCATGGCCATGCACAATACACATCATGTGACTTAGCCACTTCCTTTTGTCTGAGATATTCCTCCAAGCAGTAGACAGCAATAGGATTTGTGTCCATGTCAAACTTGTTGGCAAAGAGATGATGCTGCTCAGTCATCCATTTTAAGTCTCCAGGACCGTATACACAGATTCCCCTGACATGGTTACCATGACACTCTGGGTACACTGCATGCACAGCATCCTCTGACCCCTCATGACCATCCCACTTCACCAGCCGTGCTACTGCATGCATGTCTGACATGTCATATTTGGGGTGGGGCCTTGCTGAGCCAGGAACTCCAGGCATTCGCTGAATAGTTGCCCAGAGAAATTCATCAGGACTGAAGGTGTCTTTTGCCCACTCGATCAGCGTCTGTATTCGGCTGTCCTCTAACACACTGCGGATGTAGCCTCGGCAAACCACAATGTAGGCATTTCCTGACATAATGGGAAGGTTGAAGGGAGGTGGATCCTTTGCCTTTCCTGTTGCCTGAGAATGTTGAAAATATTTAGGATCATTTAGGTCAATTTGAATAGAGACATTTTCCAGTAACATTAATTTGTGAAATAATCAGACGTACCTGGATGTTTCCATTAACTATCTTGTATGACTTGGTCACCCTTTCCCTCTTCCTATCAGGCATCTGTTCTGACTCTAAGCTGTTGCTGCCCCTCAGTGACCGCAGCATCCTCACCATCTCCAAGTTGGTTTTCAGAGGGAAATCCTGGCCACAAAGGTTGATGAAGTATTTCCATTTTGTGCTGGCTTTATAGAGGTCAGCCATACAGTTAAGGTCAGCCTGGACACGTGGCCAGGCAGCATAGACCACACTCACAGGCTCACTGACCATGAAGACATTTGGGAAACAGGAAGCAATGGCAGTGACAGCAGAGAAGAACGAGTGCTCTGCCTTTTTGTCCACATGGATGCAATATAGATTATGAGGAACATAGATGGCCCGTAGCAGTCGCTCAAAGTTCTGCACCTAGAGTATATGGAAAAATAAATGATGCTTTTGTTCTGTGCTTTTGTTTTCACAGTTAAAACATGTATTTGAATTTAGATTCAGGGTTTAGAAATGACCTTATGATGAACGACTATAGAGTAAGCCAGAGGGAAGTCCTCTTCTTCTTGGCTTGACAAGACTGTTAGATATTTCCTGCTTAACTTGAATTTCCTGTAAATACACATCATTGAACAAATAACACAAGGAATTAATTTCTGTTAGACAGTCATTAAAGTTAGACAGTTGCAAAAACCTGTAGTTTAAAGCAACACACCCGCAGTCTGTGGTTGCAAGAGTGTAATTCTCATCTGGGATTTGAACAGTCTTGCGGAATTGTTTATCTTCAGTCAGTAATTTGGCTTTTTCCAGTGCCTCCTTGTCTTCCTGCAGGATCGCTGAACAGTCGTATAATGTGTCTGTGACACCATCAGCATTGATGTATTCCAACCTCTGTGTACTGGAGATGAACCTGATAATGTGAGCAGGTGCCCAGCTTGTGTTTGGATGACTGAATAGGGAAAGGATCCAAACTGATCCCACTGCAAGAGTGAACAGCAGCAGCAGCCAGCCTCTTCTCATTCTTCAAGAGTAAGAGCTTAACTAGGAAATTTAAACTGAATGAGTTCTTCATATAGTCCACCTGGACTTCAAATTTAAATTGCTTTCAAATACTCACTGATTTTCTTTCACCTACTGATGAAATATCATCTGCTTAAAGTTATGAAGGCCTGTCTGAATTATTACAACAAACCCTGTCATTTTTCAGTTATTGCTACAGTCTCACTGAGCAGTGTTAAGTGCGTAGAGAAGTTCCTCTCTGCATCCAGGTGATCGGTTGATTTGCCTGTTATCCTTCCTGGAAACAAGATAAGGGATATGAATGTATCCACACTTTGTACACAGCTTTCAACCTTGAATTTCAAAGGTGAACATCAGCAAGCAAACTTCCCCTTATCATGTAAATGATTATCTTTAATGGTTGTCTGTTTATAGCCAGTCATTCAAAATGATACCATCATTGAAAACACAAGCTCAACAGAGAGAGGAAAAAAAACAGATGGACATTCTGAACAAAATGCAAAGTATACTTTCTGCCTTCTGAAATTGAAATGTTTCCCTTTTCTAAGGCTGTAAAACTTTAATGTCTTGTCAACTTTATTTATAAAACACTTTGAGAACGGTTTGTCTAACCTCAGACAGACGTGTATATTGAATGCTAGTTGAGACTGACATTTCCCTCTTTATGAATGATATTCACTTCCCCTGACTTTTGGCTCTGTGATCACAAGTTTGGGAGTGATTCCCAATGACAATGGATACTCATTTTGCTCACTAATCTTATGGTTACAGAAAGGAAAGATAAATGAAGCACAAAGGGAACAAATACAGACTAAAACATTCTGGGAAAAATATTGCATAGGCCTACACTTAATTAAAGGAATAGTTTTTGAAAAGTCAAAGTGATCTGACATTTTTCATCTATATATTGATGTATTAATAGATATGTTAAAACTTCATTTCCTTTAATAGATTAATGCAGACAGTATCACTAGGACACAACTGTACTTGTGTTCCGAATTGAATATTCATATATTTCCTGTTAATCATGATTAGTTCCCCGAAAGGTTTTTACAGATAAAAAAGCAAAAGCAAGTCTTCATCAAGCTTAGACTTTTTTATTCAGTTTTTTAAATGTCTGACTGTCATCGCTGTTTTACCTGGAGAAGTTAACTAAATGACGTAGAGGAAAACAAACAAGGCAGTAGCTGTGATAAATATGCACCGCAACAAATGTCAAAAGTAAAAACACATCCTTTTATTCTGCTAGATTTTGAGCAGTCATTTTGAACTTTGCAATGCCCTAGTAAACAGCTTTTTTATCTACAAGTTCCCTCTGTGTATTTTATTTAGTAATTTCCAAGTCATAGGTTTCTATGAATGCACTGTAGAAGAATACAGTAGAGCATTAACATAAAAAAATGTTAATGCTTGTACAGTTCAGTAGTAATCAACAGCTCCTCGACAGCAAACTCAACAAATGTTCCCTACCTGTGAATTTACGTGAAGCAGATTCTTTGTCCCACTGATGTTGGATGATTATTCCTGACCGTCTGGTTTGTGAAATCCAGGTTATAGGTATACGAGCTACGGTGCACAGTACAACAGACACAACAGGTGCAATAGACAACTTCCTGTCAGCCAATAAATCTACTGACCAACCTCCTACACCTGGCAAAGCACTGACTGAGCCCAGAGCCCAGGGTTCAGTCATTTCCTTAAATCTTGCTTCTTTTTTTTTTCTTATTTAGTCCTTTGGCCTTTGTACCCTTGGTTATGTACTGATCCCTGAAATATTGTACACCTGTCTGTTGTCTGCTGCTTCTTGTCATGGTCACTGTTGTTGGTGGTGGTGTTTTTTGCGTTCAGGAACAGCTTGAACTGAATTGCCCCTTAGGGGACTAATAAAGTTGTCTGAATCTGAATCTGAATCAAGAAGGAAGTGGGAGTTTGAGGTTGTGTGTGTCCTATTTAATATTCATAGACTGCACTGGCACTGAGGGTAGAGGTACAGGTACATCAGATCATCAGTGGTTGTAGTGGCTATTTGTCTTCAGACGACTATAAAACCAAACAAGAGGGATTTGATGAAATAGAATTTTGTTTTTTTGGTTATTTATCATTAAATAGGAAAACAACGTGGCTGGCAACGTGCTGTTTTGATTTTTTTTTAAGCTATTTTTTTCATCTCACTTGGACTTTTAAAAGTTATATTAGTCTCTGGTTGGACTGAGACCTTTATTTATCCCCGCAGGGAGATTCAGGTATCCGAAACAGCAACAGTTAAAAACAAATTTTAAATTAAGTTAAAGTTAAGAAGAGCCAATCTGATCAAAAAGTGCCATGTCCATGGGTCAAAGTGCCATGAACGTGTGCAGTGTTCTCATTTAAGAAAAGGTGCAGAAGGTGCAGTTCTCTATGCAGGTAGGTATGGAGCGTTCCTTGGCCTCTTAGCCCAGCCGCTCAATTACATCCAGTCTGTGTTGTGGAACCTGGTGGCTACAGGCACAAATGACTGGCCAAAGCATTTGGTGGACTGCTGCAGTGCCACAAGTCTCTGGCTGAACACACTCCTTATGCCCATAATTTCATGGTGCAGGGGGGTGGTCAGAGTTGTCAAGAATGGCATCCAGCCTCCTTTTTGTCCATAGCTTTGCCACTGTGTCCAGGCTGTCTAAGTTGGCTCCAACCACAGAGCCTGCTTTTTTGATTAACTTATTCAGCCTGTCCTCATCTCTTGTGTTGATGTTGCCCCTCCAGCATGCCATGCCAAAGAGGAGAATGCTAGCAAGTAGCAACCACTGACTGGTAAAATACCTGCAGCAGTTTACTACACACCCTGAACGACCTCAGCTTCCTCAGAGAGTAGAGCCTGCTCTGACCTTTCTTAAAGAGAGCCTCGGTGTTGGTGGTCCAGTCCAGTTTGTGGTTCAGGTGCAGACCCAGGTATCTGTAAGAATCCACCCTCTCAACCTCCTTTCCTTTAATGCTGATGGGTGCAAGGGGTCTTTCCCTCCACCAGTAGTCAACCACCATCTCGTTAGTTTTGTTGGTGTTAAGATGGAGATGGTTAGTTTCACACCACTGCACAAACCGCTCTAGCTGGTTACGGTACTCCTTCTCACCATCGTCAACAACAGCAGAATCATCCAAGACGTTTTGCAGGTGGTACTTGTCAGTGTTGTGTTGGAAATCGGAGGTGAAAAGAAAAGGTCACGAGACACGAGTCAAGTGTAAAACTCAAATGTGGATACAATGGTTCCATGAGGAGGATTTTTTTCTTGTACATAGGTACTTATACACCTATCTTTATTTTTTAAAAAAGACTACAAAATAACACAGTGCATATCAGTGGACACAAAAGCATTTCAACATTAACAAATAGCGCATTGTCTTTCTCACATGCCTTTTTATGTCAGGGTAATTATATTAATTACATATAATTCTGGTTTACAGACTAGACAGGGCATGTTCATATCGTGGTGCCGCCAAAGTGAGATCGGCCGCACTGATCTTGCAAGGTTGGCTTTTGGCCAAGAGACACTAGGTAGAAGACAGAGAGCCTCCATTCTCCCTGTGACAAGCTACAAGTCATTTATTAAACCGTCCCAATTACTCTGAAGCTGTTTACTTAAGGTAAAAATGTAGCATAGCTAAGGTGAAACCCTGCACATTCCTCTTTAATTAATCATAAATATTGTGTTTTTCATCAGACTGTCTTCGAAATTTGAGTGGTTTAGTAAATAAACTTACACCTTCAGTTTTCCTGGTCAAAAATGGCCGCCATAAGAAATGAAAGAGTAAGACTGTAATATGTTCATCCATCAAATGTAAAACATCTCCATACACGCACCCACTCATCCACAACCTCAATTCAGCAGTCAACAGATGATGAGGAAGCAGTGCCTGAAGAAGACGTCCCTGAGGAAGGTGCCTGTGTGGGAGACGCACCTGAGGTGACACTCCAGTCCAAGGAGAGCAACTTGCTCTGGTATTCATCATCCCTGGATCAAGGAAGCAGAGCGAAGGTGGAAAACATAGTGATGATGACCCCAGGGCCAACACAGTATGCAACTTCTCATGTGTATGACCTCAAGTCCAGCTTCCAACTCTTTTTACCACAGCCCATTGAGAAATCTACACTGGACATGACAACTTGGAGGGGAAGCATGTGTTTGCAAATAAAAAAAAAAATAAAGCAAATATTTCTCCATGAGCTACAGCAGTGTTTCTATTTTGATCGATTAGAGCAAGATCTGACAACATTGTTCAGTTTAGAGCACGGGTAAAACTACTGAGGTGATGGTTTGGTTTTGCAAAAAGAAGCAGAGGTATTGTAAATAGTTTGAGAAAAGAGTTTTGTGTTTACAATGCTGAGAAAAGGGCAGTGGGATTTTAAAAATTGTGCTAAACTGTAATAACATCCTGTGGGTTGTAGAGAATAAGGTAACTGGACTTCTTATCTTGTTTGAAGACGTTTCGCCTCTCATCCAAGAGGCTTCTTCAGTTCTGAGGCTGTTGCAGGAAAGCCAGGTATTTAAACCCTGAGTGGTGGTTTCGGGTGAAACTAGAGTCACATGACCACACCCCCCGAAACTGGGGGGGGGGGTCATGTGATGTTCCCTCCACTCCCGGTTTCATGTAGCTCTGGAGTCATGGAGTCAGGAGTCGACACTCCTGGTTCCATGAGGTTCCTTTGAGTCACATTTCCCCAGGTGTGTTTGGAGTTTAAATTTCCTGGGGAGAGCTCCCAGGACTGCGTTGTAGGTGGCTGATAGGTGGTGTCTTAGGCCCCCACCTCTGTTCAAAGATGGTTTCTCTAAGTGGACATAGATGGCTTCTTTTACTCCTCTCTCGAACCATCTGTCCTCCCTGTCCAAAACATGGACATTGGAGTCCTCAAAGGAGTGACCGTCTTCCTGTAGATGCAGATGTACAGCTGAGTCCTGGCCTGATGATGTGGCTCTTCTGTGTTGTGCCATGCGCCGGTGGAGGGGCTGTTTGGTTTCTCCTATGTACAGGTCTGGGCACTCCTCGTTGCACTGGGCAGCATACACAACATTGCTGAGTTTATGCCTGGGTGTTTTGTCCTTGGGGTGGACCAGCCTCTGTCTCAGTGTCTGGCCTGGTTTGAAGTTGACCCGGATGTTATGTTTCTGGAAGATCCTTCTGAATTTCTCAGACAGGCCTGCCACGTACGGTATGACGATGTTCTTCCTATTTTCCTTTTCTGTCTCAGTTGTTGGTTTCCTGCGTTTTATTGATGATTTGACAAAGGTCCACTTGGGGTACCCACAGGTTTGGAGGGCTGTTCTGATGTGGGAGGTTTCCTTCTGTTTCCCCTCTGCACTCGAGGGAACCTCCTGGGCCCAGTGTTGTAGAGTCCGAATAACTCCCAGTTTGTGTTCCAGGGGGTGGTGGGAATCAACCAGGAGGTACTGGTCAGTATGTGTGGGTTTCCGGTAAACCTCGATGCTGAGGTTCTAGTTTCACCCGAAACCACCACTCAGGGTTTAAATACCTGGCTTTCCTGCAACAGCCTCAGAACTGAAGAAGCCTCTTGGATGAGAGGCGAAACGTCTTCAAACAAGATAAGAAGTCCAGTTGCCTTATTTTCTACAACCCACAGGATAAAGATGACCTGGATGACTGAGAACCTTCACAGACAAACTGTAATAACAGTAATAGTAATAATAACACAAAAAATGAATAATAATAACTTTGGTATATTTATTTTATTTTATTTATTTTTGAGCACGTGCCCCTCCAAAGGTCGCTGCACGGGCCTGATGCGTAGTCTGCTCTCGCTCTTCCTTCAAAGGGCAACACTGGGCCCATCCATAGGGCACAACCCGCAGTCTGAGGGCCACGACGCTTCTCTGCTTCTGCAGGTCTTTCCCCGTGAGAACTGTCGACTCAGTTGTCTCGATTACCCATGCCTTTATTGTTAAGCTACCTACTTTATGTGTCTCTGTTTTCTTGTTCCCATACCTTTTTTTCTCATTGTGTGACATGTTTTATGTTGTATAGGCTGACCCTGTAAGGACCATCGGCTGTTTTGTATCCTGGGCACTGGTTTGGTTGCTTGGAAAGGATATGTCACCCTCTTGTGGTTAGAGTCAAACATGAACGTCATCACCAAAAACCTCACAGGCATCAATCAAGGGTTTAGGGGGCTCCATCGACATGAGGATTTGCCAGATACCGTCAATTCAACATCATAATGATAAGACACATTGTCGACTGATAAAGCGGGCCTAATGGGCCGAATGGCCGTATTGAAAAATAAACGAAGTGCGAAAAAAAAAAATGTATGTAATTACATTTAGTTTCCGTCTGCCCGAGAAGAAAACTTTGACTCTGTGAGTAGCCCATCCATCTTTAAATGTGCGTCACCTTTCCCTCCGCAGGTCGGTGAATTTTGTAATCGCTACATTTCCTACAACACCTGAAGGCAACATGTGACTCCCGGCCGGTTGTCGTCACGCGATGAATGACATCAGCAGAAGCGTCGAGGACGGAGAGTGCTACACATGTAACATCACTGGCTCTCTACAGGCACCGGGCTTCATTTCTACCTTAATATAGCGGGTGGACCTCAGAGGAACCGGGACTGTTACTCTTAAGTACTGTAATCAACACATTTGGTTAAAACCGTTCCAGGAACAGGGAGCATCTGGTGACGTTAACAGTAGTTAGCTTAGCTAGCATAGCTGTTTAACTGTTACCACTACTGTTCATTGACTAAAGTTGAACTTTATCCAACGAGTGGAGGCAATTCAAGCGGGTGAAGCTACAGCTAAACACAAGGACGGACTCTGAAGTCCACAAGGGTCGGGTTTCAGTGTTGCTAGCTACCAGAGAGGAGCTAGCCGACAGTGCAGTGCTCGTTGATTAGCTCGTCCGACTTGTGTGCTTCGAGGTCATTCTGTAGCGTTCCCCTAAGACAGCTAACTGTTACCGGGGCACTAGTCATGAAAAGTCTTCCGTTCTTCTGCCGGGGAGAGGTCATCAGAGGCTTCGGGAGAGGAAGCAAAGAACTGGGAATTCCCACAGGTGAGTTGGTCAGTTGCCATTAATGTGGGCGAGCTTTTCAGGAACACGGGCTATACCCCCATCCGATGTATTGTATATAATGTTAGGTTGGTCAGAATCACTCACTGCCTTGGAGCCAGTGCATGGCAAGGTAATCGAAACGCATCACCAGCAGCCTGGCACGCGAGTTAGTCTGTGTTAATGACGTTATGATCACCTTTACGCAAAAAACGTCGTATTTCTCGTCAGTAAATGTGAGTTGAGTAACCATATTTGACAGATTACGAAAGAGTTGACATTTACCAGAATAATGAAGAACAGCTGCTGTTCCCGGACTGTGCAGTTGCCTAATGTCTTATTTGAGGTCAATGAATACTAAAAAATGTAATGATCCTGTGTTATCACCACCTTGTCAAATGAGTTGAAAAGTAAATATAAAGTTGTTAAGGTCGTTACATTTATATTGGCTGTTGCCGTATGACCCTGACATTTACTTTTCCATAAGACATGCTGCATTTAACTGTACTTAGTGGGTGGAAGTCAGACGTGTCTGAAATTATCTGTCCTGTCTCACGAAGTGTGTTTTTACCCTTTCAGATTGGGGTTCAGAATATCCCAGGGGATAATTCAGATTTCAGTGAAGCTACTGAAACATCATCTACACACATCATTGATGCACAGGAAAAGTTTCCAATGTGCAGACAATGAACTAAATAAACAGATAATAAACAAAAAAAGAATCCAGTTGAATATAGAAAGACCAAATAAAACTGTTTCAGACGTTTCCTTTTTTTAACCATGAATATTGAACTGTAACAAATCTCTATAATGGAACATTTTGTGTATGGATTTCTAGCCCCAATTATCCTCACAGTTAGTTGGTTTCATCTGCTTCAAAGAGCCCTTGAGCAAAGAGCTAATTTGATTTCAGACAGCAAGTATCTATCTGAACTTACATGTTGATCTTTTTTCCGTTCCTTCTCCCTCCCATCCTCAGCCAACTTCCCAGACTCAGTGGTGGACAATCTTCCAACAGATATCAGTACAGGAATCTACTATGGCTGGGCCTGTGTGGGCAATGGGGATGTCCACAAAATGGTGATGAGCATCGGCTGGAACCCTTACTACAAAAATACCAAGAAGTCCATGGTAAGTACAAGAAAGGTTGCATTACCTGCAGACTGTCTGATGAAAAGATTTAAATGAGGCAGAAAATATTTGAATAGGAAAAGAAAAAATAAATACCAAAGCTGAAGTTTCTGTGGTTGTGTTATACTACCATAATCTAAAGAGAGTCCCAAATGAATGCATGTACTCAATAAAGTGTGAAATCATTCATAGTTGCACTTGAATGCTGGTTGCAGAACGTTCAGCATTTCCAGAGGTCTGAACTGGTCTTTTAAGGAAACCAATAGAGAGAAAAAAAGAATGGAACAAACTAAATTAAATGGTTTTAATAGTTTATAATTCTTGTGATCAAGTCCACAGCATTTAAGAAGCATCATGAAGGAAAACACTGTGGCGGGAAAGGGAGACAAAATATTGAGAATAGCAACTTTGTGTATGGTGAAAACTGTTGTGGTTGTTGTATGTTAGTCAGTGTGGAAATATACAAAAAAAAACAGTGTTTGCTGGCAATAGAAGACAAAATTAGAGGGTCTGGCTTGAGGGGTGTTATCTCCATGCCAAAGTGGAAAGACCATTATAAAATGAAAACCTTTTATGTTAAAATGAAAGTAGTGGCCAGTGCCAGCAGTTTAACACTTGGAGTAACACCCTGCACACTAAAGTCCTAGCGCTTTAAAACATCTCATCGAATTATTAAAATGTTGTTTTATACTACCCTTGCAGCACACACAGGCTTTTTCTCAGCATCTTTATGGGGAACTTAACTGACATTGACACTTCACTGGTGAGAATAAATGTAAATTATGTTCTTTCATTCTAGGAGACGCATGTGATTCATACGTTCAAAGAGGACTTTTATGGGGAGATTCTCAGTGTGGTCATGGTGGGCTACATCCGACCAGAGAGAAGCTACAACTCTCTTGGTATGACACCTCTCTTTCACACACACACACACACACACACACACACACACACACACCTACCTACACCATACTGCATACCCCCAGATTTGATCTCACTGTTTTTCCTCTTCACCCACCATCTTTCCCCCTTTCCTCTACTCTCTTGTCTGTCCACCTCTTAATACCATAGTGACAGTTTTTACTGTTTTATTGCCACTGTCTTCTTGTAAAGTACTTTGTTACTTTGTTCAGATAAGCACTTTATAAATTAAGATTATTATCATTGTTATGATTTCGTACACACACACACACATATATATATATATATATACTGTATATTAATTCTCTATGTGTCTGTCTTAACAGAAGCCCTCATTTCAGCCATCAACAGTGACATTGAGGAGGCCAAATACAAGCTGGAGCAACCAGAGCATCTCAAACTGAGAGATGACAACTTCTTCACCAGCTTTTCCAGCTCATCGTCAGCCCTGCCCTCCAGCACAGCATCAACGTCACAGACCATTTTGAATGGTCACTGACAGCTGCCTGTGACCACCTCAGTTTGCGCATGAGCTCACGCACACACAAACACACAGATTTCTATGTACACACAGGTTTGTGTATTAGTACTTGTTAAAATGCACAGCCTCATTCTGAGATTTCTCAGCTGTCGCCATTGCTGCCACTGCACATAGACATAATCATAAACCACCCATATTTTTTATTGTGTTTTTTTTTACTTTGTTAGTGTTAGAGGTTTTTTCCGGTTTAGTACAGACAGTCACTTCATAGATGATGTTTGATCACTTATATTCACACTAGATTGCTGTATGCAGCTCCTGCTTACAGCATACACCTGCTATATATTTGGAATCTTTTGTGAAACGTGACCTAAAATAAAATACAGATCATGTTGACGGTGGTGATGAAGGTGACCAGGAAATACAAACTATTTTCAAAAAAATCTGAAATTATCTTTAAGGAACAACACAAATATCTCCTCCGCTCTGTCTGTGGACACATTATCCAGCCAAAGCTGCAAGTTTGTCACTCTGAGTGATTTTATGTTGAGATTAATTTCTGTGTCGGATAGTTTGAGAGACAGTCTGGGCATTATTATCTGTAACAAAAACACGGGTTGCACAGTTCGATGATTTTATGCAGCAATATGACTAATTGCAAGACATCCTGTATATCCTTCCTCTGTTCTTTCATTTTCCTCTTGAGGAAATGTCTTCCCCTTCCAGTCTTGTGCTCATCACTGCCCTTAAAATGAATGACCCTGTTACATTGAATTATTTTTGATGCATTATGGAGAACAAACAGGAATGGCTGAATAACCAGCAGCAGATTAAGTCATGAGAATGTGTTTAAAATGTGTTTTACACATAGACCTTTTAAATTTCAGGATATTCATATGATCAGATTGTCTTTTTTCACAACTTACCTGATACTCAGACTCAGATCTTGGTGGGTTTGTTACAGATAGTAAAACCTTAATAGGTAAGATGAGGTGAAGAAATGACTCCCACAGCTGCTCTCATATTTACAGGTAACCACACACTTGGAAGTGTTGAGCACAAATTTATACAACACCAGTTGGAATGGACGATAATGTAGATGTTTAAACAGAAAAGCCTTACAAATGCCTAAGATTTCCATATCTATAAATACATTACAGTTTAATTTATTAATTTCATCAGGTCTTTCAGAAGTTTGAGAAATGTATTTAAAACCTGTTGACAAATGTGCACAGAGTACCTCTCACAGTGTCTGTGTGTGTGTGCTCGTACCTGTCAAGACTTTTACATAGAAAATTATATGAAACGGTGAAAACATTGAACCACTGAGTGTATACAACTGTTTGAACTGCTGTAAATAATTGTTTTAAATGAGTGACTTCTCTGAGTCCAGGTATGTGATTTTAGATTTTAAGTCTGTGTTTTATTTTATTAAAGTGACATACAGGAGTAAACTATATGAATACATTTTATGAATGTTGTCAGTTATCATGTACCAGGGCCTTTGATCGTTTGCCTGAACCTTTCCCATTCTTGGCCTGATCATCTTTTCAATCAAGTTTCTTTCCAAAAGGTTGAAAATTGATTGAAAATCCAGCTGAAGGAACCAAAATCCTTCAAGCTGTAGTTCGCTGTAATAATGTTGACAGATCCCTTCTTCACTTCCCTCCTACTGGACTTAAAGCTTTAATTTGATTCTGTGTACAATATAATCTGTTATGTTTATCCATGGAAGCACTTACTCAATAGAAGAAATGTCACTAACCTCACATTGCAAATCTGTCAAAGATTTTATGAGGGAAGCTTTCAGATGGGTCAGATATGTTTTCCAGGCTGTTGCAAATGTTTTTTGTGGTTTACAAAGGGACCAGGGTTACTGTATGTAGAGTTAAAGGATCAAGACCTCCTTATGTTTGCATTCATGCGTTTTGTTTAATTTAATCAAATAAATCATGTGATCAAATTACATTTCTAAGTAGATTTTATTGTCACACTTTAAGGTCATGGAAATATAATTTATATTCAAAGGGCATAAAAACCAGGAAAGATCCCACTCGAGAAACTATGACATCAGAGCCAATAATCAGAGACCCCATATTTTGTCAAATACAAAAGGTTAAGTAAATCAATGGATGAATGCTTCAGTTCCAAGGCACATCATTTCTGTAAAATGTCACACTTTGAGCACAAGCTGAGAGAAAGTATGTGTATAGAATAAACCAGATGAAAGTCATCTCTCACTGGGTACAGAATGTGATTGCGTTTATAGGTGTCATGGTGTCACTGCATGAACAAATCCTGAGGTCTGACACGTTAGTTTTTCATAATAAGGCTCAGGCTCAGGAAGGGAAAGCAAACATCAAGCCCCCATGTGAAAGAGGGACAGTAGCAGATGTCCCTGACACAGTGTTGTGTCTATTTGAGCAGTCTAGTATGAGATATGACACTGGACTCAACCTGTTCTGCTGGGGACCTGGTGTAAAGGTTAGTGTTTCAAAATATCTGAGAGGAACGATGTTTTCCGTCAGTGTGAGGATACTGAATTTTAAAAAGACCAGGATGTTTGTTGCACTTTTTCTTACAGAGCTTAATCACATACCAGAACCAATATCAACACATCACCAAGATCAGTTGTCACTTATTCGTAGACACAACTACAGGTTATATTATAACTCAACTGCACGCACGCAAAACACAGATCAAAATCCAACTTTATTAGGGAGGAATTATTCACAACACATTTCACTTCAACTAGGTACAGAGGTAAATAGTGTTTAGTTGCCCTTGACACTGATGTAGATGTTGAGCCTGCTGTTATCTCTGCGAGACGATACAAGGCAGATGTGAACAGTGAAGTCAAAACATTAAAGCAGGACTTTGGGATAATCACTTCTTCTGTCATATTTTAAGTCGGCCCAAGTAATAAACAACGTTCCACTGGGTTTTATACATCAGACTGTGTTTTGTGGGAAGTTTGCCTTTTGTTTTTTTTAGACGAGACACTTTCGATGTAAAAGAGTCCAGTTAAACAAAGATGCAGCACAGAGCAGCTGAACAGAGCAGTAATCTTATGATGTGATTGAGCCTGTAAAAGCTTTTAAAACAGATGAGGCATAGAATATTACACCAGCCTCAGGAGTGAATCAGGGTGTTAATCAATAATATTAACTAAAAATTGCAATTAAATGCAACGTAAACCTGAGGACAGTGTTCTGTTAATATAAAGTTTCTTTCTGCAAATTGTAATTTATATTTAATAATTAATGTTTTATCATTGTGTAAGATTGTCCTCAGGAAACACCAGAAGGTAGTAAGAACTACATCCATTTGTGTTGTGTGACAATAAAACAGAAAAAATACACGACTTCCCCTAAAGTGTGTGACCCCTCCTTCAACTTGTCTGTTACATAAACCCAATCAAGGGAATTGTTTGCATAATTCAAAGATACTGATGTTGAGGTGAAGGACAAGACTGACAATGACACGGACTTGTTAAGCTAACTGATTCTAAATTACCTGTGCAGCTTTACCAGGAATTTCATGGACTGTACATATATGAATTAGACCAGAGTTTCTCAGTGCTTTGCAAACATCATTAATGTTTTCTCTCAGCTCTGTCTCTCATGTACATACACAAATATGTCATTTATACAGTTTGTGAGGTGCTGCACAACTTTTTCAAAGTCAGCAGCAGTAAGTGTAACTGCAAATTGTGAACTAAAGTGTGGCGGGACAGAAGGTCGGAGATTTTTTTCTTTAAAGATTTTTTTGGGGTCATTTTTGCCATTAATTGATAGATAGCAGAGAGAGACAGGAAAGTGGGAAGAGAGACTGGGGGAATGACACACAGAACAGATCTGTACAGTCAAGAGATGAACTGGTGATCACTGCATTAGGCATTGGGACATGCTCTTAACCTTTCGACCACCAAGAACCCCAGGCTGGAGATGTTTTAAAACGGTTACTGGAAGTTATTTGGACAAGAGTGCAGTTTTAGCTTTAGTTTTAGAAATACAGGAAACAATGAGCACAACTTCATCCAATGTGTTATGCCTCCAACCTTCTGTTTTGTCTTGGATGAAACATGAAACATAACATTTATGTAATTCTGAATAAGGTCATTGGTCAAGAGACAGTGTGTCTTTGCTCCTCCACCTGCTAAATGTGGAAACATGATCGAAAAAGATCCAACTTTAAAAAAAAAAAAAAAAAGGTATAGTAAACATCATGTATCTGAAGACTACTCGACCCCCTCTCCATTTCAAGTGCTTTCCATACAAAAAACAAATTTCACAAGATATTTATACTTCAATGATATATAATGTAGAGCTTTTTCTCTCCAGTCATGCACATGTGTGTTTTCATCTGTAAGAGTAGCTTTCGTCATCATACTCTAGCTCAATCTCATCATCCTCCAAGAGTCCGCACTTGAGCTTGTGGTACACTGTCCCATCTTTTCCCATCACAATGACAATATCATCATCTTCTTCCTCATCTTCTTCACATTCAATAATCCTGTCACTGTAGTCACTAAAGGTGGTGTTGGGCTCTGAGGTGACGCCTTCATTGGTGTCCAGTTTCTCATAGCCACCCACTTTGGTTTTGGGTGCGATGGCAAGAGATTTCGATCGGGCATTGAGGAAGAGGAAGATCGCCCCGCCCACAGAGACGGCAAGAAAAACATAAACGGTAGTAAAGAGTTTGGCAGTACTGCCTTGAGCCTGTAAGTCCTTAGCTTCCCCAAACACAAAGTTTACTCCCATGATGCACTCATCTGAGAAGGGAGAGAGAGAGGAGACCATTAGACTTTCTTGTATACAGCATTTGTTTGTGTTTTACAAGACACTAATTCCAATGAATTGAAGTCTTGTCTGTGGTTACTGGAGGCCATAACGCTTGAAAATTTCCCATTAACATATTTAGCATCACTCTAAAATACTGAAGGCCACTGTTTGGCAGTGGAGGCAAAACTCATGTCTACACTGAGGGAAAGCTGTTTAAAGATCAACTTTAAAGGTCATCTGCAACAACCCTTGTAGACTGACTGATGACTCACATACACATAAACAAACGTTTCCCATAAACATATAAATATTGCTTTGTTTGAAATCAAACAAAGCAATATGCATTTTTGACAGATGGCATGTGAGGTATGAGTGATGTATGTGTGTGTGTGTGTGTGTGTTTTTACCTGATAGTGTTTGGCAGTCACAGCACTCCCAGGGTATTGGCTTATCATGACGCATCTCATCTCCGCAGCAACTCAAGCAGCGGCTGTCATCAGACAAGCGCTGGGCTGGATGACATTCAGTACAGTTCCGCATGCTGGGACCTTTGCAGCTCAGGCAGGATGAGTCACACGGCTTACAATTTAGCTCATCGCTCTGAGAGTCAGAGGCCTGGAGGAACAGAAGTATCAGCTATATTGATTATATTAATATTGATTATATTACTATATTACATTTATCACTGCACAGTCATGCAAACTAATATGTTATAGTGATAATGTGTGTGTGTGTGTGTGTGTGTGTGTGTGTGTGTGTGTGTTTTTCATTGAAGTAAATATGAAACTAAAACACTCATAAATGAAGTGAAACACTGTCTGTCACCTGTAAAGCAGTATAGAAGCCAACCAAACACTTGGAGTTACAGATGCCACCCATAAAAGTGAAGCCATCATAACAGGACTTACAGGCTGTAGCACCCTTACCTAGAGGAGCAGACAGACAGACGCACAATAAGAAACAGTGTCACATGTGATCACACAGATGCACTTTCTGTCAGCTAGTCAGTTAGCAGTTTCCATCCTGCCGATCTGAAGTGGTTGCAGACATTTAAACACATATTCAAGAAGAATTCATTCAAGAAGTTACGTATTCTCATCATCAGGTAAATTCTCTCTTCAAAAATCACATTATTTACATACATCTGTTTATATACATCTGTCCTACTGTAATATTGTTGCTTCATGTTAACCAGAGATCATTCAAACCTTGACACATGCATTAGCATCAAGAACGCTGACAATTAAGATGACTACGATGGTCATTAAAATAGATCAAATTAAATGAAATATCTACACGTCAATGCCACTCAGTGACATTATTGACTCAGCTTGATTTAATTACATTTACATTTTAAATTGTCAATATTCACGTATACCCACTTTGAAGGAATTTAATAAAATTACTGTATGAATTATGGCCAAAAATTGTTTTTTTTTAGAGGTCGGGACCTTGACCATTAATCACAAAATCCTAACAGTTCATCCTGAAGTCCAAGAGAACATTTGTTCCAGACTTCATAAACTTCTTCAAACCGCTGTGTTCATAAGAAGGGACAGACGGAGACCAAAGACAAAGTGGGATTAGGCCATGGGTTGGATGTTAAAGAAAAAAATATGGCAAGATGTGTGTATATGTATATAATATGTAAAAATATGATGTAAATAATTTCAACATCCACAATGTGAGTCCAGCCAGGGACTTTTTGTATACAGCGTGTCCTCCTTCTCGCTTTCTCCTCTTCAGCTTTCAACTGTACTAACCAATAAAATGGTTAAAAATATGACCCCTTTTTTACTCTTTGCCCTTGCACTGTGTGCCTCAAAATAGATCCCTACAGTAAAAATCCATGTACTATCTATACATACCTATCAAGAATTTTAGGTAGATACAAAAATTAAAAGTGCCGAGCTGGGGGAGATGACTCCTCATCATATTTGACCAAACTGTGGTTTTGATTTACCGTAATAACTTAAGTAATAGAGGGGAATCACAAAGTTGTGATTGTATAAAACATAAAACAGGAAACTTTGACAGAACAATGTTAAATACTGTGAAAATCAAATGGCAAAAACAGGAAAAACAAAACAGCAACAAATGACAGAAATAAGCCATGAAAGGTTATCTTTACTGCTGCAGGTCTTGCAGGTTGGGTGGCACTTTTGGCAGGTCTTGGACCAGCTCTCTTGGTAGTAGCTTGGAGGGCAACTCTTCAGGCACTGTCCCGTATGCTTCATGTACACATGGTCCCCCCGGCAGCTCAGACAATTTGTATTACCACGACCCCAACACTGACTGCAAGAAGGGTCACAGCGCTCACAAACCATGGTGTTTTTGTTGCCAAAGTGACTGAAAAGAGAGAAGGTATCAGCTTAGTTTATTCTTCCTTGCAAAAGCAGCAGAGAGGAGACTCTGTGTAAATCAGCTGGTTTAACTGTGTGTTTTTCTTACCCTTCTGAACAGGCCTCAACACAGCTGATTCCCTGCCAAAAGAATCCAGGTTTACAGGTGACACACTGCACACTGTGGCGGCCAATGCACGACCCACAGCTGAAGTGACAGCGCTCGCACACATGTTCATCCTTGTCCTTGACAAAGTAACCCACAGGGCATTTCTGTACACACGTGTTGTCTGATGGAAAAAGGTCACAGGAAAAAGGTCAATACACTCAAGACATTTGCTCCATATCAATAAGCAACACAACATTTAATATAAAAAATCTGGCTAATATAAATTATAATATATTATATTTATATATAATTATTTCTGGCTTGCTTGGATTATTTACTCAGTAGGAAGAGTGGCTTGCTGCAGTTGAGGCAGTCATCTTTGCCTGGCCCAGAACAGTTACCACAGACTTTGTGACACTGATGGCAATCCCCATTCTGGTCTAAGTATGAGTTCGAAGAGCACTGACTGGACCACACACAGTGTCCACTGGCATCCTTCTGCCTGTTGGGGCCACAGCTGAGACAGGATGAGAGCTCATGGCCTGAGCAGGTCAAACATGACTCGTCACAATCTGGCAAAATAAAACACCATTAGACACAGCAAAGTGGAATCATGGGAAAGGTAGAAAATCCTGTGACAGCTGATTTGTTGCACGTCACTTCAAGTTTCCAGTTTGCTCACCGCCACATTCATTGGTTGACCTAACATAGTACGTGTTCTCCGGACACTCAGCCAGACACTCTCCATTGTGACGGACCGCTTTCTGGTTCCGACACACTTCACAGTCATCAAAGCCAGGCCCGTCACACGTGGCACAATCGTCATGGCAACGCACACACTCCTGTTGCTTCTCGTTGGCAAAGTATCCTTTAGGACAATCTTCCACACACTCATCCTTATGGAGGAAGTGGTAATCAGAGCAATCTGGGGAGTGGCAGATAAAGAGTAATATAGGACAAGAAAAGTATTTAACATCATTTGTACAGTAGTGCAAGTAGTAAAATCTAGTTACCATCTGTTACTCAAAACTATTACTATTTCAATCTGGACTACTTACTGTTATTATCTGTGATTATATCACATTACATTAAAAATCATTATCACCATTAAATAATAATGATGATGATTTTTAATGATATAATAAAGTCACATTTTCATAATCATTATTCAACAGACTTAAATATGTGTGTACTGTCAGGACATTGGTCCTTTAAACTACAAGCCCAATGAAATGGTGGTTGTGATTTGCAAAGTGATGAATGAATGACATGAATGGAAACAGGATGGATTAATATCAAAACTCATTAATAACCTGAGTGGTAATTATCAAAGAAAACCTGCAAGTCATTACTTATGAAAAATCATTATTTATGTAATATCAACTCTCACACTAACACTGCTCCACCCAGAGTACTCACTCTTACAGAGACCCTCCTGATTGCATCTCGTTACAGTGATTGCATTCGTTACAGTGAGCTGGACAGCGATAGCATTTAGCCTCAGCAGTATAATAGCCCTCTGGACAGTGGAGTCTGCAAGAGTTATTCAGCAGTAAGTGCTGCCCCTCACAGCTCAGACAGTGAGATGGGGTTTCCGTGCAAGATGTACACTCTGGGGCACATGGCTCACATTTACCATCTTGAGGAAATCCTCTGGAAAGAAGCCATGAGATAAAATAAGACTCAATTAATCCCAAAGAGAAACTAGATTGAAAGGAGATGATGCTGCATGTTCATGCGCAAGACACAAGTCAAGAGATGAGAAATCATGACAAGCACCTCTCACAATCCAGCACACACACTCCATTTTGCAGGTAAAGCTCACTGCGACAGCGGTGGCATTGCTTTGTGTCCTGACACAAGACACACCCCTGTGAGCAGCCCTCACACTGGCTGGACACCTCGTTGTCAAAAGTACCAGATGGACAATGAGACACGCATGTCCCCTGAGCAGTCAGAAATCGACCTGACAACAAACGTATAATGGACACAAAGGTTGTCAGTGGTCAACAAGTTACAGTTACAGAAGTTACATAAGCTCTTGTCCAGTGATGCATAGTGAGAGAATGGGCTAACCTGAGCCACAGCTCAAGCAGTGCTGCCTCCCTGCACCAGAGCAAGTCTTACAATAGGAATGGCACATCTCACATTCGCCTTTACCTGATGACAAAAGGGAAACAGAAACCAGGACAGAAGAGTGAGGCATGAATGACCTGACAGAGAGGAGCGGTGTGGCACGGGGAATAAATTGTCACACTATCAGAAAGCTAGAGAGATCTGATGAAAAACTGGTAAAGAATCAAAATCAGAATAAACTTTATGATAAAATCTCTAAAACAAACAATAAATGAAAACACTGAAAACAATGTTCTCCAGAGCAGTAGAATAAATCATAATAGAATAAGGCAGCAGCAGTGTCACATACATTCTGGTACTTCTTCATGCACATACACACATACACACCCACATATGCATACAAGCGCACACACACAGATGGACACACACACACACACAACAATACCCAATGTGTTCTTGGGTAGAAAATTCTCTGTCGCTGCAACATGCTTCACTATCAGCAGAAGCTCAAGTCTCATCATGTGGACAACATGTAGAACTGAGGTAAAATTAACATTCGTCGTACTGTTTTTGAAGTGTTTCTCAGGGCAGATTTGTTTTTCCTCCAAACACTCCCCATCTTCAGCTTGAATCCATCCTCACAAGTGTCACAGTCATTATTCTGTGGTCCTCCGCAGGTACGACAGGTTCGGTGACACGGCTCACATTCTTGATTCTCCTTATCCACAAAGAAACCTTCCTTACAGCTGTCCACGCACTCTCCATCTGGACACCACACCATAAAACGTATTACTTCCTGAAATGATTTGTCATCTCTGACACTGTATTTGGATGTTTACCATCATAAGGAACCAAGTTATGTTGACTGTTAACAGGTCTTTAAACATGTTTTTATAAAATATAAATATAAAATGAAAATATAATATCGACCAAATGACAGTGTTTCATATGAAAATCAGATGCAGATCACAGTTTCCTTAGAAATGTCTGTAAGTGAACATATGCTGAAAACAACACAGTGATATAGAAAACCTCAGTCACTTCCTCTGCCCCCAGGAGTTTATCAGCTGATAGTCACACCATAACCCAGCCCACAATTATAAATGGATCAAATGTTACCAAAGATGTAGAATCCCTCATCACACCAGTAGCACTGGGACTGGTCACAGTTCCTACAGTGTTTGTCCTCACATGGAGAACAAACCATGGTGTCTTCTGAGCTGTAGGTCCGATCTGGACAGAACTGATGGCAGTCAGTGCCTAACCTGACAGAGAGACAGAGAGACAGAAAGACAGACGCTGTCAATGTTAGGACCAAGGAATGGGGGGGTGTGACTCAAGGAACGTCTCAGCTGAAGACACCTACTGGTAGTAACCTTCTTCACATTTGAGGCAGACAGTTTTCTGGTCCTGCTCTCCTGAATCCTCTGTGGTAAAGAGCAGAAATTAAAATAAACCTTAAACACCAGATCAGATAAATGATGACCTCTGGACTCCAATCTCAAGGCAAGACAAAGTGAGGAAGCACACTGGATCAATCTCAGTATTATTTATTGCAGCTTCTGTTCAAATCATGTTTAAGTATAAGGTTGTAGGTTTCATTTTGGGTTTCTATTTCATATTTCGTATTTTCATATTTCATATATATATATATATATATATATATATATATATACAGACACACACACACACACACACACGTAGTAGTATTTATGTAATTAACATGTAACAATGTGGGAAAATCCCATCTTTGTACCCCATCATGCTCCCAAAAGGAACTGTGATTTCTTTTACCACCAGCAGGGGGCACTCTGACAACACACAACATGTGTTGAGTTCAATGACACTCTGAGATTGATTACTGGCGAGCGGGATTAGTGAGCAAGCAAACAAATCTAACCTCAAGCTACTCAAACACAGGTAAAAGTCAAGAGTCTCTGAGGCCATCTCAGTTCACATCTACAAATACCTGTCAGTTTGTCTCATCTTAAAGAAGAGAGAGCTCACATGCTGCTGCTGAGGCGTACTGTGTTGGTACTGTCTATTCACATGTGTGTTTTTCTGTGTTGTCTGTTAAGCCTGTGTTGCAAAAGTACTCTGGCTGAACAACATAAAAATAAGCACCGTGTGAGTGACAGGTTGTGTGAAACTCTTGGATATTTGCTGTTTCTTATGTTTTTTGTTTGTTTTGTCTGTGTTATTGGAGACTGGGTGGCATATGCAGAGGATATTAATAAGTAATTCAGGTGTGTGTGTGTGTGTGAGAGAGAGAGGGTACTTGTACACAGGGAAAAAGAGAAAGTTTTTCCTCCAGACTAATTAATTCCTGCTGTCAATCCAACTGGTAACTGAGGAGGAGCCACGCTGTCATCCCCTGGTCCAACCATGTTAAAACAGGACAGACAGAGCAAGAGAGGGGGGCAAAAGAAGAGACAGAGGGATCAGACAGGAAGCAGAAGGGGGGGGTGGTGGGGGGGTGGAAGGGGGAGAGAAAGGAATGGAAATAACTTAAAAAAAAAAAACCCTTTTGCAGACTTTCCCTTGGGACATTCATCCTCTCCAAAAAAGCCTCCATCGACCCCCACACCCCATTCCTCTCTACATCTCCTTCCAGCACCCACAACTTAACACTGCACTGGTTTGCACTTCAATGCAGTCGGCAAGCCACTACCTGTGAAAGCAATTACTCATAGAGGGAGAGAGAGAGAGAGAAAAGGAAAGGTGGGAGGGACGACAGAGGTATAGAACAAGAGAGAGGGAGTGAGGAGCCGGAAATCGTGCCCTCAGGCTGTGTCTATGTGAAGAGAGAAAATAGCGCCCGCATAAATATTAACTGTGCAGGCAAGGGAGGGGGGATTTCAACAGAATTTAAACTGGCATACACATCCCCAAGCATGCACTTGTGGAATGTGGAAGCACACACACATTTGCACTCTACATGCACTCACAAGCTTACATATGTAAAACACATTCACATGCATGCAATCATTATCATTATGTGATTAATGCAAATAAACTTAAAAAGCTTATATACATACAAGACTGAAGATGGATGTATATTTGCCATTATCTCTATTTATCACTTTAGAGGCAGGAAGTGATATGGTGCGTTTAGCAACAATTGCTTGACGTTTGGGTGGCTGAGCGTGAAAACAGCTGAAAAATGAAGTCGAAGTGAACTTTAATGTGCAGAAAGAGTCAAACTGCACACGAAGGGACCTGAAGGATTAGAACTTTCCTGAAGCCTCACGTGTCTGCTGAATAAATTTTCTGATGGTCAAAAAAGGCGTTTAACAACTCTCACCACTGGAACTGAAACACATCTCCAGATATTGAAGACAAAGAATGAAAGAAATAAGCAACCAGATGCCCAGGACTGCTGTTGTTAGGGCGAGGGAAAAAGGAAGAAAAAAAGAGCAATTGGAGATGTGGCAGCAGGAGTGCCCAGTAACACAACAGAGGAAGCCTTGGAGTCATGTGTGGAGGAGAGCAAAGATAAACCCTTTTCTTTATCCCAGCTGAAAGGCAACTTCTAGGAGGAGATCCTTTTGTCAGTAGACTACAGAAAACATGTGTCAGTGCCATTCCTGAAATTACACAGAGGCAAGACAGATCAAAACATGACCAATCCAATTATAAAATATTTACAAACCTTTATTTAATGATGAATGAGTGTAGCATGCAGACAGGACTAAGGGGCTGTAAAACTGATGATGAGTTTAAGAGACGCACTGAAGTCATTTCATAGGAGTAGGTGAGTAGCTGCTGTATCCTATCACACACAGTCAGGCTGGAAAGACCAAAGTGATAGATCTTTCACAACAGCACATGCAAATACAAACACACACACGGGTCATTCAGTAAATGTTAAGCCCTCATCTTAAGGGTACAGTTTGAGAACTAGTGTTTGGCTTCAGAAGATTTTTACTTTTGAGTAATCGCGGGTTTTTGCTGCCATTTAAAAAAACATTAACCAGCCTGTTTACTGGTTTACACAATCGTTAAAAAAAGAACATGGTGCAATTTTGTGAACTTTTCTTTTATTGCATCTAAGCACATCTTGAACTTAACCTGTCTCTAGATCCCAAAGCAGCCCCACAAAAAAGTGAAACCTGACCAAAACAACCGCACATTGTCCTCATATTGCTCTAAATGTCTGAAATTAGATTTCATAACCTTAGAAACACAGGATGACACATAGTGTAAACATGCACACACACATATCAGATACCAGGATCAGACACCACATGCTCTGTTTCATCTTCACTATTGCCCGTAGCATCGCGTCAAAGAGACAATCATCTCAAAACTCTAATCTGCCGACCGACTTGTTTAGCTTGCAGAACTGTGATTACTGAGAGTGGGCGGATGGCGGGGAGGCTGTGGTGAGGGTGAGAGAGAAGAAAGATATTCCACCCAGAATGCATAATGACATAATAACAGTCCGTCTCCACCTCAGATGAGTCCAGCACAATAACAACTTTCTATGGTATGCCAGTAATCATCTCTGGGAGAAGGAAGTGGAAGTGCTCTCATCTTCATGTGACTTGTACTGACAGGGTGAGGTGGAGGAGACTTAGGGAGGACTTACGCTGTAACTTTTAACAGCGCTGAGAAAAATACAGCAAAAAACAGCACATGAATACTGGCAGCATTAAACCAGAAGTGCAGAGTCCAGGTTTTGTAACCATTTTTTGGCTAAATGTCTGCCTCTGACATCAGTCACATGCTTTTCCTTGTGGAAAGGACAACCAACGTCATCACTAACATTCCCATATGACAACAAATACTAGTGTGGCATCTTATAGTAGGGTAAGTTGTGTCAATAAAGGACATCTGAGAGCCAGTCTATATTTGTTTGAATGTATCTTCAAATGATTTGAAGATCTTTGGAGAAATATTCACATAATATTCATTGATTCCAGAACAGCTTACATATTAATAATTTACCGAACTTGTTTGTTTTTAAGGTCATTTATGACTATGTATCTGTGGTAATAGAGGGCCTGCAGCAAAGAGCGAGGTGCAGCAACAATCAATAGCAGCAGCATTGGTAAATGCAGGAAGGTGTCATGATTCCCCAGAGTCTCACTCCCGATGACTGAAACCATAAGTCTGAGACTCAAAGTCTGAATATTGAGCAGAGCAAGATTCATTCACACCATCGCTGTGGCAACAAGATGCTGTGGTGTCATACAGCAACAGTATACAGGCCCAGCTGCTGTTGAAGCCACAATGGACTTTTTTTTATAATTTGATCACTGAAGGAGGTGAAAGTGGCACGAAGAGAGACAAACAGTGAGGGATGAGAAAAAGATGTCTACTCACTGAGTTTACACTGCTCGCAGCCCTCGTCACAGTGGAGGCAGCCCTCTTTCTTTGAGTCTGCAACCTGACCTGATGAACACAACAAATGAAAAGGTGGATCAAAAAATACACAAGACAGACAAATATGGTGATGAAATGATACAGTTGTTTGAGGTTTAGTAGTAATGTTTATGTTTTGTGTTTGTGTTCATGTTTATAGAGAAGAGAAGAGAAGAGAAGAGAAGAGAAGAGAAGAGAAGAGAAGAGAAGAGAAGAGAAGAGAAGAGAAGAGAAGAGAAGAGAAGAGAAGAGAAGAGAAGAGAAAATATGTAAATATCACATTCAAATAAAATCTTAGCCCAGCAGACAGATCCCTCCTTGTCCACACCATCAGATGTTTCTGTTCAAGCCGTCTGTTGGGCCTGTTGAGACCTGCCTACCACATATGATAAGAATTTCATCTCATCCTCCCACTCGTACAGTTTATGTCCTCACATACAAACACTCATCGTTGTACTCCTCACTTCCTCACCTGCACATCTCTCCATCTTATCTAAAAAAAACATCTTGCAAAACATTTCAGCCTTTTTCTCAGTCCTCTACTGGCTGGCAGTCACGTTTGATCCCATGCAGTTAGATAAGGCGTGATGTGTTCATCTGTCACATTCTCTTTGATGATAAAAAATACATCTAGCCGATGTTTTTTAGTTGATTAGGACTGGAAAACAGAAGAAAGAGCACCTGGATAGATGATAGATGACCTAAGTTAAGACAAGTTTATGTTTTTTTGTCTCTTACTGTTTTAGTAGCTAAAGGAAAAAACATTATGGCATATTTTTTCAGTTCTGATGCTTTTGCTTTGTTGAATAGAGTCAAATAGTGCTATGTTCTTCCTCTGATATCATGGACATTCCTTCACTGCTAAACTCACACATGTCTAAAGCGCCACAGAAAATGAGCTCAACAGCTCAGTTATCATAACTTTCAAAAGTGCCTTGATGAAATATCACTGTTATCTTCAGAGGTTTAAAATACCCCCAGTGAACTGCACATTTTGTCACACCTGACACAGAAATCCAAATGCTTTCAGCACCACAGTGTATGAGTTCAAAGGAGCCAGAATAGTTTCCAAATCTTTGGTCAGTTTGTGCATATTTCTTTTTAACTGTGGCTCAGAGCCCTGTGTGTTGGCATATTTTCTGAGCATTTGAATTTTAATACTTGCTTTAAAATGAGGTCAATGTGCTACATGTGTGTTCCCTGAGGTGACGTTTGCCAAATTCAGGCCAGCTGTGTGACAGTGGTGCTGAACAACAGTGGCAGCTATTACAAAAATCCTTCACAAACTCTTCTTTAATTCAGTAACAAAGCTGCATAGTTTTAGAATTAGACAACAAAGTCTCTTATTGGTGCTCACTATGCTATAATAGTCACAGTGGTGTCTCCCAACATGTGCACCATAGAGTCATCATCATTCATTAAATGAACAAAGTCTTGTGTGGATCCTCTTCCATTTCTTACCTGGACTGCACTTCAATGGGACACATCGGCCATTTCTGATCTCGTATCCTGAGTTGCATTGGAGGCAGTGATCTGCTGCCGTACAGATGGTGCACTCTGCGGCACAGGGTTCGCACCGATGTTTCGAGTGGAAGAACCCTTCTGGACAGACTTCCCGACACTGACCCTTAAACAAGTACCTGACCACATCAAATTTATCTGGAAGGGACAGAAAAGATAAGAAATCAGTGGAGGAAACAAATATACCGATGAACTCAGGCAGGGTGTCATGCACATGTACAAAAACACAAACACTGCAACATTTTTACTTTTTTTTTTAGAGAGAATGTTTTGTTTGTTGGAAGTTTTGGATCTCAGTGTCTGAATTCACCTGTCCAACTTTATCTATAGCTTCAGTTAGCTGATATTTCTTGACTGAACATGACCTTTGAGTTGAGCTGTTTGTCTATGCTGTTTGATATTACGACATCCTGAAATTACCTACTAGAAAAATTCAAGGACAGGAATTCAGGACTTCAGACAACATGTGTTGAGATCCATGGAGTTCAAAGGTAAAGGGTATAAAATTTGTAGAATTAAAATTTCAACATCCATTGTTTCATAGTGATTGAATTTAATAATGAGGTTTTCATCTGCTTAGAAGGTTCAAATCCTTTCAGCCTGTCTTCAGAGATGAAAAACAAACCTCTGTATTATTGTCTGGGGCTAAGATTTCACGTAGGTCTGGGCTTGTGTGTATCAGTATTTTGAAATAGACACCTTTGTATGTTTGATTAGCAAACCCCCACCCCAGCACCACCACCACCTCCTAGAGACAGCAGGGGTGTAAAAACTCCTTGTTACGATCAAAGGTCAGTATCAAGAGCTGTCTGCGCAGTAAGTACCAGTATGCATGTGTGTGTGCGTGTGTGGGTGGGTGACTGGCCAAGATAAGACAGGCTGTTTTGAGAGAGAAATGACACGGAGAGAGACAGATGGAGGGTCTCTTCATGTTATTATTGTAATGTCTCATTGAGCCTCAGACAGACCTGCAATTAAATGGAACCACATTTGCAAACATAGTCTGACAAACTTGCCGGCTAATTGAGAGTGTGTGTGCACACATGAGGTTGAGAGAGTAAGAATGTGTGTGTGTGTGTGTGTGTGTGTGTGTGTGTGTGTGTGTGTGTGTGTGGGGAAATCTGGTGTTAATCTTCTCTTTGGCTGTCTGGTGTCTTGAAGTGTGTGTAGGTGGGTGTGTGCGTAACAGAATCTCCCCAGTGTAAATACATTCGTTCTGACAGCCATAATACTGTCTGTGACACCGTGATAAACACAGTTATTACTACCACCTTCAGGTTGATATTTCTTCAGCTGTGAGACTCTAATGACATCCGGGTTTTATCATAACGATTGTTTTTACTCTCAGGAAAAAGGGTTAGGTCTCTCTTTTTTTTTCTTATGGATTTTGCATTGGCTGCTGAAGCTATTGGATCCTAAAACCATAAAACCTACACAGGTACATTTTTTTCCAATCATCAAATCCAGACACAATTTGTCTGAGCAAAAACCTGAGCGATGTGCACTGACCTCTGGACAAGGATGCAACAAAAACCAATGAGTGATTCACCCTTTTAACACATCTATCAGCAGGCCTTGGCTGAATTCCTGCTTTAATTAGCTTCATTTACTTTCAGGGGATTGATTGGTGGAGTCTGGCACAAATGAGCCTTAGCTTGATCCATGTGATGTTACCAATAAGCACGATTTCACTTACAGTCCAGTCACAGCCAGACAGATGAGTTTCTAAGTATAACCAAGTCAACCTCTGCAAAAAGGCTACCTGTGCTCCATGTTTTCCAAAGCCAGGTTGGTTTACCTTGGTTACAGCTGGTGCAGTTGTCTGGTCCCTCATCAGTACACTTGTGGCAGGTGTAGTGGCAGTGATAGCACTGCTTCCCCTTTGCGAAACGCCCTGTCGGGCAGAGAATGGTGCAGCGGCCTTCATCAAAGAACCTGCAAGTGAGGCGTGGTTCATAATGAATGGACAAACTCAGCTTTATAACATATATATTTATAGAATAACATTTCTTTACCTCCTTTAAATAACAAGCAAAAGCACCTGTGATATGTTTTTCTTATCAGCTGAATACAGAACTTCTCTACTCACTATTACTTAGTGTATAAATATGATAAACTTCATTTATTTCTGTTTTTAAAACTGCCAGCTTTGTAGTTAAACTCTTCAATTATATGTCATGTTAATTATGACTCTTTGCAGATATGCTTCATGCTAGCTGTCGGTGCTACTGTTTTAGCTGTCAATTAAGGTAGTTCATGGCTACAGACACACAGACGCCCAAATATTCAATTATTGAAGCTGGTGAAAATTTGCACATTTTGTTCAGTTTATGATTATGTTCAACGGTCATCACTACTTCACGCTCACCAGTTATGTTAAGATGGTTTAGAAGTTATTAAACTGTTGAATAATGTCAGAGCTTTTTGGTCATATTTTCAAATATCCTTCACTATGAGGTGATTTGTGACATTTTACTCCATTTGTCTGAGAGTAAAACAAAACAGACACCCACACCATTTAATAGCAGGCATATATTACTAGTTTGTATTAGATTTTAAATGCACTAGCTTAAATGACTCCAAGATACAAACAGAAATGTCAAAGGTGTTACAACAACCCCCTAGTATTTACATTCACAAGGATTTTTTACAATTGAAAACTTCAAACTGACTCAGTGGGCGTTTGTAGGTCTTCTCCTGCTGACAGTCTGTGAGGTGCTTGGGTTCATTGGAGTCGTGGACTGTCATGTTGTTTGTGTGTCAGTGGTCCTCACCGTGATTCTGGGCAGCTGGTGCAGTCCTCGCTCTCCGGACCTGTGCACTGCTGACAGGTCGCATCACACAGGTGACACGTTCCATGTTTACTCAGGTACTGTCCTGCAGATAGAGAGCAGGCGTGAACAACATGAACACACACATGCTACACACCCTTTCTTTCTTCTCCAAGTGTGTGCGCACTTCTTTTTTTTTTTTTTTTGTTTCTTTTACTTGTGTGACTTGAGTTGATGCTGTGATCTGTGTTCTATTTACACCAATTATAATAAACAAGTCATTTGTTACCGATTCATTCCAGTGAAGATCCAGCTCATTATCCTTTGATTCCTGACATCTGTTGCACAATAACAACTATGCCTCTTCTTTTCTCGATTGTCTTCTTTACATGCCAATACAATTCACAGATTTAAAAACATGTTTGACAATGTTAAACTCAGATGTACTCTCTATTTCTTAAGTGCTTTTACAATAAACAGAGACATAATTTGGACTTGAGATTTTTGGTTGGCCACTTGTGAACTTAAGACACTGAGAGGAAAATCCAAGACTTGATAAACAGAGATCATCACTGTTGACACACACTCTCTTGCACAAACTACTTCTAATCAGAGAAATAAAGTTACAAAACCTTTATTCAAACCTTTGCGTGTCCAGTTTGCATGTTCTTTCCATGATTGTATGCTGTCTGGTTCACAGCTGGTGACTCTTGCCTTCCCAGTCATACTATGACATTTACTCATTTAGCACACATTTTCTTCCAAAGCAATTTCCACATGACGGACAACACTAAAGCTTGAGTACAGTAGGAGACCTTGAGGTGTGCACTAAGAACTAAATCTATTCAGTGAAGCAAAGTGCAAGGAGATCAGGAGACCGTGAACAGCACAGAGTGAGAAAAGACTGGTTAGAAAAAAAACTTCTTGGTGTTTTACCAGATTGGAGCCTTAGACTTGAAGGGGACATTCAATAACCAATGATCTGTATTAGTCACCAGATGTAGAAACCCTCAGCAGATCTGTGGCTCAGCTACATGAGGCGCGCTTGATTTGAGCAACAAAACTACAACATGATAAAGAAACATCCTGTAACTATACCAACTTGCCATTTGCTTATTTTTCACTTGAGAATTCAGTGCCTTCCAAAGGAGCAATGGTCACATCCTCCACCACTGAAAATGTGCGTAGGTTCGGAAAAGTTTTTGTTGAGTTCCGCCTGGAAATTGACCTTTGGATGCCAGAAATCTCAACACCTGGCAATGTAATCGCTGAGTTACTGGCACTGATCAAAACATGATCACACACCAGGTAGATACATTGTTGTCAGCAGTGAAAACTTGCATTATTGTGTGTAATATCAAAAATTGATGCATTTTATAAATCATGCTCCATGACTAAGCATGGTCTTTACACTCGCCTGAATAAGTGTTAGGTAAACTTTGCTCATATTCGCTCCGGAAACTAAAAATATGTATGGAAGCTATTGTGTCACATCTTACTATAGGACTGAGAAAAATCCTTCAGCTTCACACTTGGCACCACTGAAAAGAGCTATAACAAAAGAGGCATAAACATTGTCTCCTACCCTACCTTTGTATTAGACAAAGGTGACAGACACTGGCTAAAGCATAAGGATGGAGCTCTGTGTGTGTGTGTAGAGCAAGAGGGAGAGGGAGAGGGAGAGAGAGAGAAAGAGCGAGAGAGAGAAAGAGAGAGAGCGAGAGAGAGCGAAAGAGAGAGATAGAGAGAGAGGGCACTCTTCAAGGCAGCGGCGAGGTTGTCTGTGCTCTCTGGCTTTCTGTGAAAAGCTCAATTGTTCCTTTCAAAACAAAAGAGCTTCTTTGTGTACAAACACAACAGGCGGTGGCTTCCCATTCAGCAGAGCTCTGCTGAAACCATTCAAACAGCCCCCTAATAAACGCCGTCACTCTCCCTCTCTCTCTCTCACACACACACACACACTGTCTCCCTGTCTTTCTGTTTGTCGTCCCCCTCACTCACTCGCACAAACAAACAGGGAGCCAAGTTCTCAAGGGATGGAAAGCCGCACAACTCCACTCAGCAAAAGCAGACACTTTGGACTCCCACTGCCAGACGGGTAAAGAATGGGGGAGAGAAGAAAGAGAGCTTGTCACTCAAGGGAGTAAAACTTTTCCGCTGTTATGGACACGGCTGACCTTGTGAGGACACTGTCAGTCTACCCTGTCAGGATGGAGAGCTCTGTTTGCAGATATCACACTGCACCTGCGTCTCCATCCTTATCCTCCTCACACCCCCACCTCCTGACACCTCCACATACTCGGACCAAGAAAGTAGAAGAGCATATTCTCAGAGCCCTGCAGCAGGTCAAGAGAGTATCAATCACTCTTTATTGTGTGGTTATTAGCACAGTGAAGTGTTGCTTCTTCTTGACCTGAATTTAGGTAGATATTATTTGTCCAGAGGATTTCATTTCCTATTACACCTAAGGGCAGAGTCTTTAGAGGCGCGAAGCTCCTTAGGACAAAATACACAGTGATAACCACTGAGCCAGTGAGTTCCTGCAGGATTTTACTAAGGTTTCTCATGGCTCCTCGTACAACCCGACTGTCGGCATATTAAATATAACACTACATATTGGAGGTATAACATTAATTATGATCACAGTCAGCACATTAGAGATCTGTACCTCTGCCTTACAAGAGATATTCTCAATAGCCACAACATTTGTTTGGAACTGGATGAGGATTAAAATTTATGTGCCGACATTTATTTCATCATTAAATAACTGAACCTTTGTACGACGGCTGTGGAAAAACCTATTACATTGTCTGATTTTACGACACTTGGGGGAATCCAAGCAAATTGTGCAACATAACAAACTAGGTCAGAACTGAACTGTTAAGAGTCTTACGATACTACTGGTCAGAGCTGGTCTGTGTTTGTGTGTGGGTTTGACTGGGAGGTTTGGTTACAGGTAGCGATGAAAGATATGCTCTGTTGTATATTTAGTACATGTATGTACAGTTGTGTCAAGACTAAGCACTAGCATTGAGATGTTGAAGGCAAGGCTGAGGAACAGTTGATATTAATAGCACTATTATTTATCAATTAATATCTTGTGGGTTTAAAGAGGAACTATGCAAGTCCGTTCGTTTCTCCACTGTTTTGCTAACCCTCCTCCTGGACATGTGCATTTGTTTTCAATGAAGCCGGCAAGAAAGCAATCCATGGAGAGGTGGATAACATTATATATCATATATGATGTTATGACGTGTATACTTGTGTAGTCTTATCTGTCATAAACAAGAGATTACGGGTTCTGGGGAGCATTTGTGTCTTGGTGCCGCTGAGACGAGAGCTCAGACACTGGGGCGGAGGCACTGACCTTGCAGGGGTGGTTTTTGGCCAAGAGACGCTAGGTGGAAGGCAGAGAGCCTCCATTCTCCCTCTAACAAATTACAAGTCATTTAGCTAACCATCACAATTACTCTGAAGCTGTTTAATTAAGGTAAAAATGTAGCCGAGTTAAGCTAAAAATCCTGCATAGTTCCTCTTTAAATGTAGCTGGTGACAGCGAGGAGAGTGTCATCTGCTCCCTCCTCTGACAGAACAGACACAAAAAAATAGAACAGGAGAATAAGTTTTACTTCCAGGTTCATCTTAGCTGTTTTATGAATGTAAAAACGGTTTCAATTGAATCCTAAAGATACAACAAGTTTTCCCTGATAAGGCAGTGAAACCTTGAACTGATGACCTGTTTTTAACTTCCACCTAATTGTCAATGAGCGCACACGTCTCTCTTCAAGTGTTCTGCCTGGGGCATGTGGAACTAACTTAATCTGATCAGGGGCTGAAAAACTTGAAGTTTTTGCAAGTAATGACGTGAATTTCAATGCCATTATTTCCTTTCATGAATCTCTTAAAACCAAAGGAAACAAAACCAGGAAAGTAAAAACAAAGCCAAGGAAGTGAGAACAAATACTGATGAATACGCGGTCAATACAAATAATGAGAACTGAAAAGAAAACAAAAACATGAACAGATTAAACATTTTAATAAGAACACTTAAGTAAAAAAAAAAAAAAAAAAAAAAAAAAAAAAAAGATTTTCAAAACTAGAACTTTGAGTAACATTAATAATGCATTGTCACAGATATGTCACAGGTACACAATAAAAACAGCTTTTATACGAGGGGTGTGTGTCTGTGTGTGTGTCTACTACCACACAATCTAAAAATCAATTCAAGTCATCTTAAACAATGACCAAGAATAAGTTTTTGTTAACCAAAACAGGGGATTCATCAAGCTTTATTACAAATCATCAAGAACCATAACCAGTTGACAGTACAACAATTCATCTAATACTGTAAATGCTCAAGCTGCAGGTGTGAAGACCCACACAGAGTAAGAACCTTAAACATTATTATTATTTTTTTGCTGTTCTTTATTAGAAACCAGCACCACCAGAATAACCTTTGATTTTCATCGGGTAAAATTCAGAGACAGACAGGAGGAGAAACCAGGCGTCTGAATCAGCCGGGCTTTAACACAAGTACAGTTTTGACTCGATATGAATGAACATTTCTGTCACACTCCTGATTCTGCTGTGATGTTGTCAGTTCACTTTCAGTTTTAACAAATGTGATGTAAATAGAAAAAAAAATTGATTGCCTCTATGTGTTTGTTATCCAATTTTTCTTGGGCAGACGGAACACGAAGTTCTACGGCCGAATGTGTCTCGATACCTCCAGTTTGGATAAATTCCCTTTTTGAAAATAACTGAAAGTAAAAAAAAATGTCACAGCTCTGATTTGGACCACAGCAGTCTGTCTGCCTGTCAGAGACCTCTACCTGCAGATGAAACATGACAACAACAGAATATTTTCTGTGCCGATCATTGACCTTCTGTGTTGAAAGTGTAGAGCCATACCAGTACCATACAAATGCATATCAGCTGATAGGCATTTCCATTCAAATGGAATGACGAAGAGACATCTAAAACTCTATTTTATCTGACAGCAGTACATGTAGGGATGCACCGATACAGATCAATTATTATTATTACTGGACAGAACTGTCTTAATCAGGGTTTCATAGGGCACATGGACAATCAAGCCAACATATGGAAAAGTTGAGGATCCCTGTAAAAAAATATAAGTTTGACTTCAATTATTCTGTCCGATGACAACAAAATAATGGTGGAGCTTTGGATTGTTCAATCACAGTAATGGATGGAATCGATACTCAGTTTTGGGCCAAAGTTTGGTGTCCAGAATGTGCATCATGTGTGAAAAATGGGCATCGGTGCATCCCTGGTACCACAAATTCATTATAACTCACTGCAGCATTTCCTTCCCTGCAGAAAGCTCCGGAAGGAATGACTATCGACTCGTCTTGTAGTACCTCTGGAATGAATCAATGCTGCCTGGGCTTACATCAGGAATTAATAGCATTCTTCTACACACACCAATAAAGACAAACACACACACACACACTATTCAGAGGGCAGGTTTATGTTTTTAAATAAATGAAATGAGGTGATTTTGGTCAGTAACGTGCATCAGTCTTGGCATACGGTGACACCGTGGCCTCTGTAACTTCAAGTGACAGCTGATTTATGTGTCTGAGTTCATGCTTATAAGTGTATGTGTGTGGTATATACGTATCTTTATGCTCTGTGCGTGTGTACATGTGTGTGTGTGTGTATAACTGTGTGTGAATTTGTCCTCCCTCCCCTAAACAGCCAAAGTCAGCCCAGACAGACATTATTTTCACATTACTGAGTGAGCTTCTTTTTTTTTTTTTCCTCTGACGTATATTTACAGGCAGAAAACCAGAGCCTTTCCTACTGTATGTTCACTTTCCATCTGTTTATCATTAACACTGGAAAGAGAGGAGGAAGAGAAGCCAAAATAAAAATGCACACAGACGTATTCAGAGTTCTCACAGGCTGAGTGGCTCCTGTTTTTAGCTATGCTTCCTACACTGGCAACAAAAAAGAAGGTTCAATTATTTTGGCATCGATGCTTTGGTCACAAAATACCGACACGTTTATTCTTTTGTTTGTTTTCACTTTTGTTTTCATTTGCTCATTTGTTCTTGAAATAAGTCCCAGTCATTTTACACCCTGACCACGTGTGTGTGTCCCAGTACAGAAAAAAGGTAGGTTTGTTGTAGTCCTGTCATCGCACCTCCAATGCAGTCCCTTTAAGAGGCACAGATTCTCTTATAAATTATGTGACTGTGAATGAGTGGGCAGGGGGGCCTTGAGAAGGAGGGGTGCCCCCTGTGCCCCCACATCCCCCCCCTGCACTCCCTTTACGCCCAGTGAGTACATCTCGTCACCCCTTTTGCGAGCACGTTCTGCAGCACAGTTGCTGCAGCACTTTCCTCTGGCAAAGATTGTTCTTTTTAACGAGCACGCAGAAACTGCCTTCCGCCCAAGATTCTTCATTTGCTTTCCACAGACCAGGAAGAAGAGATACAAGGGGAGTTTGGAAGGAGGGGAGAGGGGAAAAGATGCACGCGCGCGCACGCACACACACACACACGCACGCACACACACACACACACACACACACAGGGTAGAACCATTAGAAATGGTTGAATGGTAGGCAGAGCCATGTGATTGGTCAGGAGAGGATTCAGGTAACAGGGAGTTTTTTGATCCAATCACAGGTGATGTTCATCGAGGTGGAAAATGATTGTAGTCCGGTGGAGTGATTGGATCCATGTCAGGAGAGAGGGAAAACAGATTCGGGAGAAAAAAAAAACAGAGAGAGAGAGAAAACAAACGTCACACAATTAGAAAATTGACGATTTTTTTTTTTTCTTTAAATTCACACATACATCAGAGGAAATATGAAGTGGACCACCAGCCTGTTCCAGCCATTTCTTGCATTTCTAAACAGCATCCAAAGGTGCTGGTCACTTTTGAGCTTCTAATCAGTTTAAAACAATACTGAAGTAGTGGGGAAGGTTGTGAACAGACTGAGTGTGCACTTGAGCAAAGTGGTTATCAACAGAAGGTCACACAGCAAAGACCATTTTTCTCCGATGAGCTTTATCTCATCACAAGCCGTGAGACAGGTTCCTTTTGACTAGAGAGTCATGGCAAGAGCAACAAATCACAGGCATCACAGGCACAGCATCAAGTCTCCAGTTAGTGAAAAAGGGAATATTTATATTGGGAGATCCATAACTCCAAACATGCATTAATTGGAAAAGGCAAGACCGCAAAGCATAGCAGAGGAAAAATGGTGAGAGCAAGTAAAGACACAAGTGAAATCAGTAGATTACTGTAGAGGACAGCGTGATATGGAACACTTTAAAAATAAGAAAAGGTGTTAAGAGCGAGTAGAGAAACTCTTGAGCCCAGGTAGTGTGCAGTGAAAACCAGTAAAAGGATGATTCATGTGTGAGTGTGTAATCCCACAGAGTTTTTACATTAGTTTTACGCAAAACATGAATGAAAGCTTTCGATGAAGAACACAGAAGGCAAAAAGCAAGGACAGACCACCTTCCTGTTTTGAAGCAACAACAGTGCCCTTTGAACAGTTTTACTTTAAGAAGTTAGTGCAAAGCTCAAAATATACTTATAAAAAAGGCTACAGTTGAAACCTTAGCTTTGACTTTATAAAGCAAAGTTTTGCATTCGTTTTATACCCTGTGGCATATTACACAATTTAATTTAAATGCAGATGCAAAATAGGCTCAGACTGGCAGAGAGTTGAGATGTAAATCTGCACCTCTGAGGCTTTTGGTATTTTGATTAGCTGGGGATTGTTTAGACCATAGTTTGTGGACTTTTGCCCTCAACATTTTGAAAAAAAGCAACACTGATATGAATCTAATTTATTATAAAACTTTTTTTTCCCATGCTCTGACTATCCAATTCAGTGCTCTCGGGGGGTCCTAGTCCTTACAGAAAACTCACTGCAGATCATACTAGTATGCAATACGACCAAACATTCCCTCTGAGGTGCAACGCAACAGGTATTAAATAAACACATCAAGACCATCTTGGAGATAAGAAAGCTGACAACTCACCATCTTTGCAGATGGTGCTGACCACACAGGCTCCTGCTTCCAGATTGTAACCACTGACACAGCTGCTGCAGTTTCTTTCACCGGGTCCCAAGCACTCGTAGCAGCTATGGTCACACCTGCAGATGGTTGTATGAAGAGTTAGATATGAGTCTTTACAGCTCTGAATTGTGCTCACATATCCTCATTTAAACCCTAACCCTCTTCTTCAAGGATAATTCAGCCATCTTCTACTGACTCATTGTATGCTTCATTTCTTTGGCCTATTCAGTGTGTGTTGGTGAGTAGTGATCAAGTAAAGTAAGAGTACTTCTTTTCTTTTCTTATCTTTGTTTTTTTTTTTTACACACAGCTGTTATCGCAAGAAAAACAAGATAAGAAAGTATCTCAAATAATCCTTGAGGAGCAAAAGACCAAAAATTAGGCAACAAGAAAACAATGTTATCGCATTTACCCTCCTGCTAGTGTGAAAATGAGTCAAAACATTTATTGGAAATGATCTGATGTCAGTTTCTGAGACTGACAAGGAACTAACAGAAAATGAAGTAATCAAGTAAGGTAAAGGGTCAAGCAAGCAATAAAAAAATCAAGGTGGGAGAGAAAAAATCCACAGTTAGTCAAGCTGTCTGAGTGTGGAGGAGTTTGACTGTGGGTGTGATAGGAGTGAAAGCAGTCATCAGAAAATAGGAATATGACTTTATGAGTATGTGAGTATGTTTTATCCCTCCTCTTTCACCCAGTGTACGTTCACATTAGTGAAGAAAGAAGCAGAAGAGCTGCATACAGAAATGTGTTCCATTCATAATGTTCACATACACATAAAAGTTGATACAGGTTCATGCTCTTATTGTAAACTTTTAATGGCAGCAAAGTCCATTGTGGTAGGTCATCTGCTTTCCTCTTGCTTCAGTGAATAATCATAATTTTTTGCCCTCAAGCAAATTGACTTAATTCCTATTCAAATATCTGTTTTTATACAAAGGGATAGTGCAAGAAAAAAAAGGTAATTTGCACTTGACTTGCAATAGCTCAAGATGTCCTTATTCATATCTATGGACTGGAGATCTGCAAGTTTTTCTCTGTGGTGTGGAGCTGTGGTGTGCGTAGTGACTCACTTCTTACAAGACCTTTGCACCTGCCCGTTGTCTGAGGTCTGCTCTGACAAATAATAGCCAGTGCTGCAGGTTGACACACACCGCCAGTCCTCAAGCAAGTAGCCCTCTGCACACTTAGTGCAGGCCTCTATACCTGTGCCTGACAAAGACATGAATTTAAAAAACACACATGATAAACAGTAACAACAAACAAAAATGTTCTTTTAATGTTCAAAATGGCTGCAAAACAAAGTTCAGACTGACCAAGTGAGGTTTTTTTTTCTTTCTTTTTTTTTTTTTTTTTTTTTTTTAGAGGTGGTGCATTTTAACATTTATGTGGCCTTTGACCTCTTACCTGCACAAGTGGCACAGGCCCGGTGGCAGGGTTCACAATTCCTTCTGTGGCCATTGTAATAAGTCCCTACATCACAGGTCATCTGACACTTGTTTCCTTGTAGGCTGGAAAGAGAAATAGATACATTTTCATTACATCAGTGCAATTGCTTGGAAAAAAAAGTTAGTCCTTCACAACATGAAGCCAACACAGACAACAGAGAGTTAAACAAAATAAAGGCAGAGAAAACAAGCACAACAAATCCATTTTATTTTAGCCGTTATGAGACAGCTGCTAATGAAGTATTTTCACTGAGTGGGTGTACACATTAACATCTGGCCTTTAGTTCACGTTCTGACTGATGTACAGGAATGTGATGTCTCCCAAATTCATGTGAAATCAAAAGGAATTTGATGTTTTGACCAAAATATACAACTGATTTTGGAAGCGCCAGATGTTGGGAGTAACGGTCAGTTAAGAGGTAGGTGTTGAGGTTATACAGTCAGTTCTGTGAAGTCACAGTGAGGACAGGTTGGTGAGCTCGCTGCGCTGAGCTGAGCTGAAAAACAGCTGGTCTGTGTTAGCTAACGTTTCCCAGAAACGATCTCGCCTGGTCCTCTCTTCTTCCTCGGCTCCTAACCGACCGTGAATGGTGAGCTAAATGCGAGAAGGGAGAGCTCTGTGTGAATGTGTGTACGTGTGTGAGCATGCGACTTACTGTGGTCTCACTGGCGTTCAGAGAAAATTATGGCTTACAAGTGTCCCCACCTCCACCTCTGGCTACATTGAACACCCGGTTCAAGACCACAATATGTTTTAAACACTTAACAAGTGTTTCCTTCATGACCTATCAGGAATTCAAGCACTCTGAAACACCCTAACCATTGTCAGGACGAGCGTAGTGGGGGCAGTTTAAAGAGGCTGCCGTGGAAGTGGCCAGAAAATGAAGTGAAGCATGTCTGCATGGATAAGTAAATGTTTTTAGATCAAAGGTTCTTCAAAGTAAGGACCACAACCCAAAATAGGCAAGTTTCACTTCTTGTGGCTGCGCATGACACGAGTATATGTGGGCTTTAATAAGCCTGGGTCGCAGAGTGAAACTCAGTTTACTCAATTTGGGCCCCAAGTGGAAAACAGTTGGAAGGCCCTGGTTTCATTGGTTCATGCTGCGAATCCAAACCACAGTGTAACACAATGTGCTGGTCTACATTAGCAACACTGTGCTGCTACAGCATTTAAGTGTTTCTATCCTCAAACCACAAGAATGACATTCAAGTAAAACCGTTAAAAAAAGATGCAAGGACTGTGAAGTTAAACCTTAAATTTGATTTCTACCAGCAGGTATGGAAGCAGCATGCTTGGGGCTATATAACATGATAAGAGGATTTTCCAAGCACACAGACACATGGACAAATAATTGCTAATAATTTTCAAAAGAGGATGTATAACTAACGTCCCTCAGCTGTTTACATGTTAAATTTGGGTTGGCGTTGGTGTTCAGTTTTCAGAGCCAGAGGACACATGCCTGGAACATCACTGTAAACCTGTGTTGTGCAGATGAACACTGATCAGATTCACTGGACTTTATTTCAAATTGTAAAATTCAAGTCCAAGTGTTAGTCTCGTCTTCCAGAGCACAATAAAATGTAAAAATTATTCACGATACATCTGGAATCTTAAAAAAGTGTGTCGGGGATCATGACACAGTGAGATCTGAGATGTTGGCACAGTGCTCCCCTTGTTTGCACACACAGGTGTTGACAGTGCAAATGCATAAAATGTGAAAAAGGAGAGCCTGGGAGACTTTCAACTCTTGCTTACTTTCTCACCTCCACACACCTGGCAAATTTCCTGTGTGAAGTGGCTGCAAAAATTGCTGGAAACTGCAACCTCCATTTCAAATGTCAGACAGGTGTGGGTGACACCTCTGGAGGTCGACTGATTATGTGGTTGTAATGGGGCAACTGTACAACTTTGATGCAGGATAGTGTTCAGGCAAATCCTACAGACCATTTCTGTGGCAGTTCTTCTAACTAGAGCATTACTGTGGTAACAAGACTGGCTTGGATCCTACAATGTGGCTGGACCTTATAATGTGCAAAATTGAGGACATGAAAACTAAAAACTGTTGTGGAAGCGCTGTAAACAACTGATGCCATTGCCTCCTGCCTACTGTCAGGCAGTTTCAGTTTTACTCTCTGCATTCAAATATGCTCTGTATTTAATATAGCTGAATTGAATTCTCACTACCAGTTCTGTTGTCAGATAACAGGACAAGGACCGAAGAGCAGCTCATTAAGACTGCAAGCTGTGCTGTGGCTTTTTGCCTATATTTAACTGTGAATGATCATTTCAAAATAAATTTAGAAGCAACAGGATATCTTCCTCATGTTGTCTCTCACCATATGCAGAGCCAGCATCTAGGTAACAAGCTTCTGCAGTGCCTCTCTACCTCTGCCAGTTTGTCCAAAACATGATTTGTCCCAAGTGCTTTTTTTTTGAATGAAAATCAATAAGGAGGTTGGCAACACTGCGGGTTTAACACAACTATATCACTTACTCACAAGCATAAGCATTTATATGGCTGGCCTTGCTGTTGTGGTCAAGCTAAAAATCTAAACAGACTGCAAGTTATAGTAACAGCGGTAAACACAGCACAACTGAAATCAGTTGCTGTCAGGTCACTAAAATCAGCACAGTTTTAAAGTAATCAGTAACTCTGGTCAGGGTTTGCTTCGTGTGAATTACAGCTTACCTCATCCCAGGTTTACATTCTGTGCAGAGATTGGAGGCGTTGCAACTCTTACAGTTCTCTGGACATCTCCTGCAAATGTTGGAATCTGGAAGACACAGGGTGAGCCAGGCAAGTCACACACAGTGGCTAATAGGAACCAGAGATCTGGTTGCATTTGAAACAAAGAAAGGGAGCAGAGGAGGAAGGCAGTGGTGAAGAGGCAGAGGTAAAGCGAATGAGAGGGACCAGTGAGAAAAGTCGAGGAGGAAAGGAGAGGTAATAAGTGAAATTAGGGGTAGATGACCAAAACAGGAGGACAAAAGGCAAGAGAGAGAGATGGTAAGAGAGGAGGGGGAAGAACGGAAATGTCAAAAGGCTAGATCTACAGGGATAAAAAAGAAGATTGTAGTGTTGGTGAGGGACGAAAGGAATGTAGATGAATATTTCAAAAGGCAGACTAAAGGCAACGACACTTTGACACAATGCACATGGACCTCTCTGCCTTGAGCAGCGATGAGCATTGCCAAAAACATGCATAAATAACACGTTTTATTATTCAGGGGGAACCAATAGACCATTTAGGAGTATGACTATTAATCAAAACTGTTATTTTTGCAAAATCGTTGTTTATGTCTGACACAACCTTTTGTTTTGTGGAAAGTCATATGGTCAGAGCTTAGAGGAGGGGACTGAGAGTATGCGAGGGTTGGTTAGATTTTCAGGAATCTGAAAATCCTTAAAGGGTTGAAGCAGGATATGGACGGGTCACAGACAGCTGGATAGAAAATGTAGAATGTTTTACTGTTGTCTCCCACGCATTACTCTCCTATTTCAGCTGAAATATGAAGGTCAGAATCAGTGCTGAAATTATATAGTTGATTGAGCAATTAGCTTATCCACATGAAATTTAGCACCAGTCTTGAAGATCTCAAATGTGAAGATCTGCCACTTTTGTTGTTTTCTATTGAAGTATGTTGAATATCTTGAGATTTTAGACTGTTGGACACAAGCAGTTGTTACAGATTACTGTGTTACTGTGCTCACATGGACTTGCTGACAAAAGGAGACATATTATGCTGTTTCATATTTTAGATAGATAGATAGATATTTTAGATATTTATATCCTTACAATGTTATAATGCAGGCAGGGACAAACTATTCCACAAAGGGCCGGTGTGGCTACAGGTTTTCGTTCAAACCTAGCAGCAGCACACCAGACTTGACTCATTCAATCAAATCATCTCAGTCTTCAGACAACTGATTGGTCAAACTGTGTGCTCTCGGTTGGCTGGAACAAAAACCTGCAGCCACATGGCCCTTTGAGGAATAGTTTGCCCATGCCTATTATAATGTCATATGTCCATGCTGAACCTCTGCAAAGTTGCACAACATGAGCTACAGGGGTCCTGCCGTAATCCGCCAATGAGATTTCACATGATTTCCAGTCTCTCTGAAGGCTCAGTTACGAGATCTCAGTCAGAGTTGCGCAAAACTTGACTTCAGGTTTTACCGTCCAATTAGGACGAATGCCCAAACTGCAAGGGATCTGCCCAAAACATGCCCACAAACCTGCCCCTAACCGGCATCTATACGGAAAATCGCAACTGTTTTCCTTTCCCAAAGATCAGGAAAACAGTAGGTCAGGGGGTCCGAAAAAACTAAGGAGTTTTTGGAGCTGAAAATCATGCAGAACTACAGTGTAGGTGTTCAAAACTGACACAATGGT
The DNA here is from genome assembly GCA_021432705.1 of Caranx ignobilis. Taxonomy (NCBI): domain Eukaryota; kingdom Metazoa; phylum Chordata; class Actinopteri; order Carangiformes; family Carangidae; genus Caranx; species Caranx ignobilis. Next base: position 42,562,481 of record MU270014.1, on the reverse strand, counting down.
GAACACAAAACAGTAAAGTATGCATAATATGTCTCCTTTAACACTAAAGTTAGCTCATACGACACCAAACACCAATCTGTGTCTGTGTTGATAAAGGCAAGAATTCACCTCGACTTGCTGTCAGACTAACAAAGACAAAATAGACTCTAGATAGCTCATTTAACACAACGTGTTCGTCTTCAGTGCCAACATTCAAAGGAAAGAAGTATCTGCTACATCTTGGCCTGCTGAAATGTTATGATTGAACTTGGATCAGATCTGCTGCCAGAGACTCTCTGAGCTGCCAGGACTCACACTGTCTTGGCGGCAAACCAATATATAGATATAATTATAAGACATACATAGTTCCAGTCTCTCATTGCCGGTTGACTTTCATCCAGACTGGCATACGTCTCTGACATAAAACAAGGCAGTAAATGCACACATTTCCCACTCCATACGTACGCACCACTATATTTATGATAAAGCTTTAGCTGACACAGAGAAAACAAGGTGATTTCTCGTAATCATGATCCAAAGATAATCTCCCTGCAGTTCTGCTTTGTTTCACGTTTTGCTCTACAATAATCTGTTGAAGAAAAAAATATCTGCTAACTAGCGACCTCTTCAGCTCTGTTCGGTTCAGTAAGTGCATAGAAAATAAACAAGTGGCCAGACATTACATCAAGGATACAATGGCGTCATTCTGAGGTAGTGAACTGAGGCAATTCTGTTGATAGTTGTGATTATTTTTTGTGATGCAGGTGCACTGGCATTGTCCTGTTATGGATTACCTCCTGCACTGGGAACAATACATTTCACTATACTCTAATCTTCAAGTCTTCAGACCTTGAAAATCTGATCGATGGGCAGCAAATTAACAATGGACTTGCCAAGAGAGACAGTGACCTTGGGTGGGCGCAATGGGCAACTGCGGCTGAGCCACTGATGGATTTATCGTTAATAGATGCATTTTTTTTCCTGGAGCTTTCTGAGAATGATTACACACTGTTGTGTTTTCGTAAAGTTATAAGAAAAGAGATACAAAAAAGAAAACAAAAGAAATCCAGGATGGAACAATGAAAGAAGAGACAGAGAATGGAAACAAAGTCTGAATGCATGGAGTGCAATCATGTGTGCACTAATTAGTTAGGAGTTTGTGCATTGTAGAGCCAGTTTAGTGAGCAGTGAAACATACCGTGATCGAGGTAGAAGCTGTCGGCACAGTTGGCAACACACGTGTTGGAGCCCTCGCTGAGGTGGAAACCAGTCCTGCATGTGGTGCACTGGTCGCTACGACTACCAACACAAGTCTCACACGATGAGGAGCACTTCTTGCAACGCTTCCTATCATCACGGAAAAACCCACTGGGGCACTCGGACACACACATCCTGCAGAGTTGATTGAAGAGAGACGGAAAAGAGAGATATGGTAAAAGGGAGTGTCACAAATGGCAAAAGTTGAAGACAAAGAAGTCTACCTCGTTCAATCTGAAAATCCTTAAAGGGTGGAGGCAGGATATGGACAGGCCACACAAATAAAGACTGCATCATTGCTCCACAGTAAACAACCTCTAACACAATGCGAACAGGCTCAAAATGTAAAACATGGGCCTCATGTAAGAACACTGTGAGCCTGATATATTGTCTGCAATTTTAAATTTAAGCTTAAGTAAAATACACTTTTATAGAGCTAACGCAGGGATATTTTGTACGTGATCACCTGATGTAAATGTGAACTGCTTTTTCATGGATCAATAGCACATCATGATTTGGGAACATACAAACATACAGGGACTATGTGTGTGTCTGGCTGCTATATGGTGAACAGGTGTAACATCTGTTGGATAACTTCACAGGCCTGTGTCATTCCCCACTTCACCCTGAGGCTCCCTTCCTAAAGTGAAATGGAAATCTCTAGAATCCTCAGGAGCACAAAATACACACGTACGCACTCCTAAAGCCTTATTCACACAACTCACTGTTCTGCCAAGAAACACATATGGCACGTGTGAAACACATAATCCACATGTGCTGGGCACACTACCATCCGCTTGTCCTCCAAATTCAATACCATTTTTCTACTATGCTGGAATGACTATGTAAAGAATAAAAGGCATCTACATCACCGTTCAAGGATTTCCCACATTTACCACGTCCTTAAAATTGTGTAGATATGACAATTGTGTTCTAAAAGTGAAAATTTTAGGGAGGCATACTGAGTGTAACAAATAATCCTTCCCACTAACATTTTTTCGTGGAAGTAAAAGTGTTAAGAGTTGCACAAAACAGTCCTGCGAGTTCCCACTCACCTTTTGAGTCTAGACCATCAAACACATATGTAGGGATGTAATTATCTGAACATTAAACACCACCACCTCCGCCCCTCCCATTTCCTCCCACCACTCCCCCACCCGTCATTCATCAATTGCTCCCTGTGGTGGCAGAAAAGGGCAGTGCACCTCTAAAGTGGGCTAATGATAAGGCAGCACCTAAGCTTGCACATTCTGATGCACCTGCATCGGTTTGCCTTTTATTAGTGCAGAGACCCGCTGACACAAAGGCAATTACAACAGACTTTGATCCTAATGGGATCCTAAGGGCAACACAAATGTGCACACATGCACAAATTCATTGTCAAACACACACACACACACACGCAGACTTATTCCCACAATTAACAGAGGGGTGGGACAGACTCAACATATTATGACTAACAGGAAACAGGACCTCTGTTATCAGCCTGACAAGGTGAAATGAATCAGGTCACAACTGTTTCGTCACCTTATTCACACTATGCGATCATCAAACAAGACAAATGAGCTGGGAACTACGACCTCACATGGTGTGAAATAGGGAAATGTGTTGAATTCCACACTAACCACTGCAATACTTGTTTTAACACTGATGCACACTGTTTTACAAGGCTTTAAAATACAAGTCTGCTGAGTTCATCCAAATAAATACCTTAGTCACATCTCTTCCTTTTATTGTTCAGTATCACTTGTCAGAAAGTCACCAGCTGCTCTGACTTCTTTGTTGTGTTCATAGAGAAAAAGAGGTAGATGGTAAAATCCTGCTGATGGGCCAATTATTAAATTCATTCATGCAAACTAGGCTTTTATACAAATGTTTCTTTGACGCATGTAAACACAATCGAAATCTTGCTTTGAGCTGATTAGATCCAGTTATCGTGGGTCAGCAGGCATTAACATTCACTTTAACTTCGTAAAACTTTCTGATTAAGAACCCCTCAGCTAGTATTGATCCCCCTCTTTATTTGACTGTCTCTAGACTCCCACAGGACTCCACACATTTCAAAACAATCAGATGTTGTTCGAAGAATGTACAGGCCAGATCTATCTTCTATCTATAGCATTTTAGCTCAATACACCGTTTAAAGTCAAAAAAGAAAAAAAAAGTTGGCTCCGGTGGAGTTAGAACAAGCTGATATTTCAATTTTTTATTAACTGTTCCTCTAAAGTGACAAACATTATTTTCAGCCACTTTTATATTGCAGCCTAAAATTATACATACAAAAATATAGTTAATTAAGTCTCTTTTTTTGGTCATTAACACACTCAGTATTAAACTTGTCATGTTTCTCTTATTTCACTTTTGTTTTATACTAACTTATATACTATACTAACAGTTTGACTCTGAATCTTTCATTTGTGAACCATTTCTAGCATAAAAACAATGATAATGCAGAAGCTGAGGCCAGTATGTTCAGTTAAAACTTTGAACAATACAAGAAAGACAAAAAAATGCCTTTGAAAAACCTGCAAAGCCAACATCAAGTGTGAAAAAATGCAGTCTGACCTGGTGTTGTTCTTAAATTTGAGGAAGTAGTGGAGGCAGTTAATGCAGTGATGGGGTCCAGGGCCCTCACAGCCATTCTCATTGCATTCAGAGTCACAGGGGCCTGGAGACAAACAAAGGATATAACACTTAGGTGATATAAGAAAGAAATACTGGCACCACAGGATCACAGCTTCACCAAATCAATCCACTATTGAAAGCAACATTTTCCATGCACTGTACTCTCCGATAGCACCTTTAAACCAGTTGCTATAGTCACTTGGTGGTTAAAAAAAAAGCCTGCAAAAGAATTATGTTACCTTTTAACACATGACAACATGGCTACTGCTGCGGCTAACCTGTCTGAGTACGCCTCTGGATTTATCACTTACCATTGTACTCCTCTGTGAACTCCTCATCGGTGGGCGTCAGCATGTCTGTGGAGCGAGTCCTTTCATTGCGCAGAGGTGGGGATGAGTATGGGTGCACAGAGGTGCCATACAGCACCAGTGACCACTCCTTCAGTTTGCCTGAGGAAACACAAGCACAGTAAGAGTCACTTCAATCAGTCCTGATAGTGAGTGGCTGAGTATGTGTTGCTGTTTCTTTTGTTTGTGCATTTCATATGTAACACTGCCCTCATGATCCAGGTTTTGCTTTAATGCAGTTGAGAATGTTTATTTTTTGTTTACCTCAGTGGTGACATTTTTGTTTGGAACAGCAGTTCGATCTGACTGATATTCATTTTCATCATTTGATCTCACAGATCACATAACGTGTTGAGATATCCACTACAGCAAGGGGCAAGTCAGCCGACACTACAGTGATCTACATAACAGTGTTTTAGAAACTGCTGCTCTCCATGTGAAACTTTATTATGTTGTTAAGTTAGTGGGTCATTTCAGCAGTTAAGTTCACTGCCTCCTGAGCAACTTGCGTGTGCCTGTGTGTGTGCTGCTGGTGCTGCATTCAATCCACACAAAACTTCCCTCTTTTCTACTTCTACCATCTCTGTTACACTGAAGTTAAAGCATAATTGGTTATCTAAACTAGAGATCCTTTTTTTTTTTAATTCAAATCAATTATAGAAATTGTCATCACTTTCATACCAGGTACTTTCTGGCTGCGAAGTTGAGAAGGTGAGTCATAGATCTCTAGGACCCAGTCGCCTGCTGCCTTCTCTCCCCAGCAGTGGGTGGTCATGAACTCCCAGTTCTTAAAACCCTCCATGGAGTGATCAAACAACCTGCATATCAGGAATACACACACATGTACACACACAGAAATCATACAATGATATCAGATGAGGAAGCAACTCAAGTGCTGCAAATGCCAGAACAAACAGTCTCAGCCACTCCACTCTGTACAATCACAGCCTCTAATGAACTGTGGACAAACACTGTAGAGGACTGTGGTTTACTTGAGGTGAATGTGGCCAATGTACATACACTGTGTACACTATATCCATTATCCAGGCCGCTGGAGGTATCCATTTTCTTTTTTTAGCTCAAATTACAATTACTGTTGTTAATAGACATTAGCATTTAGCTAATAATGCTCATTATTTCATTTGTACACAATACATAAATATTTTTGTTTAGGTAAGTATTAAACCCCACATGTCTCAACTGTCTCAAAGTACCTCACTGAAATCACACTTCTCTTCTATTTTTGTTTAACCATCCACAGCTTATAGATTCATTTCCAAAAACTATCAATACACACTCACGATATAAGAAAATATATAATTCAGTCAAAAAAAATAATTTGATCGTTGTAGATAAGCGATGGCGCCTTCTTTGCAATGTTTACCTGTTGGCGAGCAGCTGAGACTTGGTTCCTGAGGGTGAGGTCAGGTTGATTGACAGATCTCCACGGCGAGGGTGTGTGATTGTAATACGTACAACCACATGCTCCAGGTAGATCACATGGTGGTTGGGGTTGTCATTGCATCCTGTCGCCTTGTACACCGACCGAACCACGTGCTCTGGACGGATGGTTCTAGTGGACGAGATGAAAATCAATAAAAGGATAGGGGTTAATAAAAAAAACTTATCACAGTTTATAAGTGATGGAGCACTGATAAGTTAAAGATAATGTTTCTGGCAGCTAATGAACCACACAGGGAACATTTACCACCAAGCTTCCTTTTTTAATTAACACACACCAAATTCTTCAAGACTTTCAGTTCACTGATGGAAACAGCAACGTCCACTCAAAATCACCTTGACTTACAAAAAGTGGGAAAGTCTTATTTTTACAAATATTATACACTTCAACTAAAAAATATCACCAACAAATCAGCAAACAAAAACAAGACATAGATAACACTGATAAGATGCACGTTCATACATACAGCTGAGGTCTGTGTCAGTAAATATACCAGTCTTTAAAACTGGGATGTCTTTCTTCTTTGCAAATAACAATATCATCTGTGTTAAAATTAATTCCCTATTAATAATCACTAAAGAATTCACTCTGCCACCAGGCAACACATTTTTTAGAAAACTGAAGGTTGATTTATGACATCGAGGAGGGGCTTCTGACAGCAACACATCCAAACAGATAGAGAAGTGCTTTGGTTTCCCTGGAAGCTATCCTCAGACAATAAAAATGGCAAAATAGTGGTGTGAGGTAAACACTACTTGGGGCCTTGTTGACTGGGCCAGAAACACATGCCTGGATTTATCCACTGGGACCAGAGAGAGGACCAGTGAAGAGACAGGGTTGGTCCACTAACCCACTGGGATTTACCCCGTTAATCCAAACCAACCTTCAGTTTGTATGTAATAAAACCTGCCTGCTTATTGATACAACTGGGTGTTTTAATCGGCCGTCAACACAGCACCAAGATCTTCCTTTAGACGGTAGTTAGGCTGATAATGGTGGCCATAATGCAAACAGTAACAGCCAGAAACAAATGAGTCATTGTTCATTTGACAATTCACACAAATAATCCGAAGATGGCCTTTCGTGAATATTTGATCCAGTCTTTGCAACAGTGGCACCAACATTAAATCTACTTGGAAATGTAGGAAAAGTTGTGTATTGACACTTTGATCAGAACTGGCCATCATCTTCACATCACAGGATTTACTAGCTGAATGTCACTGTGTGCCCAGAGCAATAATGGACCTTTAGGCAGTTTGCTGTGTGCGGCCAGAGACGGTTGCTGTCTCTCTACATTGAACTATTCAGCCCTGTCAACTCTCACCGAAAATGCTGTTAGTGACTGAAATAACACTCAATATCAGGTTTCAATACATAGAGACTCCCATAAAAGCAATAACATGTGCTTCTTTTGATTTAACCTAAACCAAAAACCAAAGAGCATGCACCAAGTCCATATTAAGGTTTTCCATTTCGCAAACCTCAAGGAGCCAAAGAAACCAAGAAGCATGAACATGATAAGAAAGACAAAGAACATTATTTGCTATTTCTGCTATGCACAGCTCAGCAGCAGGAAAATCACCCAACAGCCAATACAAATATCTAATGACCCCTTCAATAACATCTGCTGAATGATCTAATACAATAGCATTACAATACCAAAAAAAGTCAAAACATAGACAGGTCCAGTACATGGGACAATGAATACCATCTTGCCAGAGTGAGCCTTTGGAGAAAAAGAGTCACACATTGCTGCTGCACAGCAGTTGGACATGGAGCAGCTGAGCCAACTGAACACATTAACTCACTGGATTACATGCAGAGTTTATTCACTGGAAACTAAAACAGAGCCGGTGAATTATACTTGCTGGCAAAATAACACATAAAAGACTCATGATAATTAATTTTTGCAGGGTGGAGAGGTGAAAGATAAATAATGCCAGACTTGTGCTGTTTGATCCTGTATTGGAAACCGTTTTTATTAGATTCCCTGTTGTCAGGGTTATAATCACAGTGATGACATTTTTAGGAACCAAGTGATGCAACACAGAAGTTCATCATCCCCAAGACAATTATCGGCTGGTAAAGACAATCTTTTCTTGGAACACATTCCTCACGCTTGGCTCAAAGATTAATTGAGACAAAGAGTAACCTCATTGCTTATTTGATTAATAAATGTTTCCTTTAACTATCCAGACAATGTAGTGCATGTCGAGATCCAGCAAATATTCAATTACACTCATAAATACTGGCTTTGAGCATTGAGCTGATTGCTCTTAGTATGATTGTAACCATCTGAAATCATGAGAAAGTGACTGTGTGGACAGTGGAAACATCCCATTCATTATTAATTACTGTTAAAAAAATACTGTTTGTTTGAGAACGGTCAAAATTGGCCATAAAGATGAAAGTGATGATCACCATTGTTGGTTTATGCAGCAACAACAGTGCATCTCATCCGTCTAATATAAATCAGTGAATCAGTATGAAAGGAGTGAGAGCAGCTTGTTATTCAAAACAGTGTCGCGAATTGTTTTCCCAGAATGCCCACAGGTAAACAATCTATGCCAGTTTCTCCAATTGTCCTTTGACTCCCTCTCTGATCATTTACATAATGCCAGACTGACCAGCCAAACCCATGAGAGATTAATACCCAATCTAAACAATTTACATTTAAAACAAGGAAAACAATTAAAAAAACAACACAAACACAAACAGAAGAAAATTGCATGAGTTCAAGAAGACTTGATGAGATGAATAACAAAAAGAAAACGCTGATTGTCTCTTTGGTAAGCAGTGAAGGACTGCTTGGAAAGTGGACGGCAGAAATGGCCGGGGAGTCTATGGTTGATATCACAGCTTTGGCTTCTCTATGACACAACACAGATAAGTGAACCATACGCATGGGATGGAGCAGAGCAGATGCACAGCTGATTACCACCAGCCTGATTGCGCACAGATCAGGCAGTTTTCCTGGTGTGCGCTCCAAGTGGAGTGAGGCGAGCGATTTCAGACAGACATTACCGAACGCAGCAGAGGGGCCAGCCAGAAGGTGTGTGGGAACACAGCAGTGAGGTTATGGCTGCACTTGTGTAGCAAATTTCAGTAGAAGTACAAAACACACGCCCATGGTGATCTACCAACAAAGGAGAAGAGACACATACAGGCCAGGCTCCAAAACACGTTCCAAAAGTCTTATGCTTTCTCTATGAACAAGGCTTCAGTTCCCAGTCAGTCACTAGACAGATGTGTGACTGACCATTCAACAAATCTCTATCTGTAAAGACAGCTGATACGGGGAAAGGAGCTTTTATTTCCTACATGCAACAACATTGAGAATCTCTCCATAATCCAGCACGCATTACATGAGTATGGAGGCCTGGGCACCACTGCCCGTGATACAAGCTTGACTTTACATAAGCCTCATATGGACTGACTTGTGCAGTGGAGCAGAACAGACAGAATGACACTGATAATGCTGCAGTCGCTGGACACCAAGCCTTTGACTGAAAGTAAACCAGTTGAGGGCCAGAGTTTAGCCAGCCAGCCTAACACAGAACAGTACTCAGGCTTCCAGCTGCATCAAGAATAACAAGCTGTGAAGCCCTGGCTCTCCCTTTCTCTCTCTCTCTCTCTCTCTCACTCTCTCTCTGTCTCTCTCTCTCTCCCTGTGTGTGTGTGAGAGAGTGTGAGTGTGAGTGCACGCACATGTGGTAAAGGTCTTCTGTGAGAACCACCCTGCCAGAACTAATGCTTGGCCCCTATCAAGGTACAGCTTGCACAACCGCACTCTCAAACACATGCCGCTGCATAAAACACCAGGGAGAGAGAAAAAATGAGAGAGAAAAGAAAGACAGTACAACTGAGGGAGAGCAGAGTGGACTGAGACAGAGAGGGAGGGCAGGGGTTGTGACAGTCACACAAAAACCACCATATTCTGTCTGTATTCATAAATCAGCATGACCACATTTTGTCACTTCGATTTGTCGGTTTCAAGGCTTGCTCGCTCGTCTTGTGGTTCACTTTAAACTTGGACATTACACAAACACTAGACAGTACCAGATTTCCTCACATCACAAGAGTCCATTACAATTAATATACTTGTGGCTGTCCATTAATCCAATTAACGGAAATCTTTATATTCTGGCATATATTTTCGAGAACAAAGGACTTCTAACTTGGCAGCAACAACTTGTCGAAGGCTTTTTCCTTCGAGGACAGTGAAGAAATAGTTGGCAAATACCTCATCACTAACATCAGTGTCTGACCTCATTTATGTGGGCAAATCAGGCATGAAAGCTGTTTAAAAAGACTGGGGGCTGTCACAGCAGCAATTCAGTGTTCTGTCCACATACCATGGCCATGTAGTGTCTTCAGGTGAAGGTGATATGTATGTGGTTTGCAGTATTGATCTGGTCACTTGGGAGTACAATGCATTAATACTTCACACATCAGGATGTGGTGTGTTTGCATCTTACCTGATCTGACGGTCTGCGTTCTCAACACAGACGTGCTGAGTAGGGACTTGCCTCCACCGTTCTGCCTCCTTTACCATCGCTTCAGCGTCCATCAGACCGAAACCATACAAGTGGCTGACTGTAGGCAACAGTGAGAAGTCACAGTTGAACAGACCGGCACATCACTGTGTCTAAAATGTCTCTTAGCAATAAGGCTTCAAACAAGGAATGTAAATACGTCAAGGCTCATGCATTTTATTTTGAGTTTTGCTTTTTTTTTTTTTTTCAAAATCCTGCTTCGACAAATAATACAAAACTGTGGTGAGAATCAGCAAAAACATCTCTGAATAGGTCTATAAGGAATCTAGTGCTGTGCTCTGTTTGGATTCCTGTGTACATTATTATGAAGTCAAAATATGGCCTGAAATTTTGCATTTTGAAAGGTATTTGTATAAAAATGTAAAGACAAAGTTGGGAAGCCACTCGGTTTATGGGTAGAGCTAATCTAATATGAATTCCTTCCATACTTCTACCACCCCGCCACCCCCCACCCCCCTCCCCAGTCCTGTTTCTCTTTAGTTCCTCTTTGAAAAAACAGTCACTTGGAAACTCTCCAGGCACACTGGGCCTGCAGCCTGGCTGACCCTTAGTTCTCACTCTCTTGGTTTCTCTCCCTCATACACGCATGCACACACACACACACACACACACACATATACACACACATGCAGGTATGCATACACACTTAAACACGCACTCACAACATTACAAAACAGCAACCACAACATGGAGCCTGACAGATGGCAGCTGGCGGCGCAGTAGTTTAGCAAGATGGAAAAAATTTTTTTTGGAAACTGCTCAGCTCCTATCTTCTGATTGGAGAAAATAGATCCAGGAATCAAAATAATGTTTTGTATTTTACTTTTAAGTACACTATATCCCAGCATAAACAGCAAATGCAACTGCTGCTACATTGATGTGCTGATTAAGTGAAACCACAGCAGCATCTACATTACAGCCCTCCATTCAAATTGGTCTTAAGTTGTTTTTATTTTATTCATTGCTTGGGACAGGTTCTATCCGCAAAAGAACTTTTTTGGGAGGCTTTAATTTTAGGCATATTGTTTTTTCTCTTGTTTATTTGAGTGCTTTGCCGGTGGATTGAAAAAAAGAGTTAATGTAGTAATATCAGATTAAAGTCGCATAGAAATATGTTAAATAAGGTTTAGGGTTACCCTGACTTCATGTCATTACATATCAAGAAATCGGTACACAATTTAACCAATCTGTCTGTATATTCATTCTGTGTGTGTGTGTGTGTGTGTACCATTGTAGCCAGCAGCATTGGTCTTCCAGTCAGGGGCGCTGAGATGTCCAGCTCTAGAGGTCTTTACAATGATGTGCTGTACATCTCTCCATGTTAGAAGAGGACTAGCAGAAGAAAACACACAAAACATAACATTCATTTATTTGTTGTTGTGTAAAATATTGCAGGGAGACATAAATAAGCATAAAATAAATAACTTGAGCATGAGAAGCGAGCACAAGGATGAAATGTAAAATGAGGTAAAGGAAACATACAGTAGGTGGAAGATTACTGAGAGAGAAAATTAAGAGAGCCATAGATGGCGAGCATGGATGCCCATTCATCTGTCCCTCGTTTCTCAGATCTCACGTGAGTTCCATTATGAGATGGCAGCCATGTGTCTCGACTCCTTTGATGTCCAAACGCTACATTAAAAAGGGAAAAATCAGGAAGAAGTGGGTCACCAAGTTTCCTGGGATTCCCTTCCATCTCATATGCCGGCCAGATGCTCCTCTCCCTCCCCTCGTGTCACTCCCTCACCATCTGAGACCTCCAGAATCCAGTGCTCCTCAGTATCAGTCAGCCTAAAGCTAATATTTAAGCTTTGCAGCCCAGTATTCATATTTTTAAATTTTAATAAGATACACTGTTACGGTGGAAGAGGAGTCTCAAGCAGCAAAATGACTTTGACCTGGACACACTGTGCCTTTGCCTGTTGAGCTGCCAGTTTGAGAGCAGGTTCTTTCAGAGCTTCCTGTGATCTCTTAAACCAAGAACCAACTAGAGGGCATTAAAGACGCTGAAAACTCAGCATCACGCATTTACGACTGGGAGAGACCAACGTGTGGATGCTAAAGTATCACTTTCAGACAGATGCTTGCAGCCAGCAGCAGTTAGAGGTTTTGTGTGATTTCATTCATTAACCTAAATACTTAGGAGAGTACTTTATACGACAAGACATTATGTGCCAACTCCCCTAGTAGACCTTTGCTGTTGGTCAGGAGTCAGTCATGGTCAGTATTTTAATCTTGCAGAGTGTCACTGGAAAAAGTAAAAGGGGGACTGGCCATTGCTCTCTAATAGCACTAAGAAGCTGGAAAAAAATGAACTTTTTACACTGGCTGCTCATCATTCCTTGGATTTTAAAGGAGAGTAATCAAACTGGATTAATGGACTGTTTAGCCAAACGTTTTGCACTCATCAGTGTTATATTCTAAGCAAACTGATCAGGACTAGTCAAAAAAAAAGGGGAAGTGTTTTGGACGTTTTCATCTCTTTATAGGAAGCCCTGCTTGTGCTTAACCCAAAATATCACATCCCCATAATGCCCACAAAACAGCAGTAGCTAAGAAGAGCATTGCTGTTGCATATGTTCAAAACTCACTAACGGCTTCTTTGAGCCCACATTTTGAAAATCCGGTGGAAAAAAATACTCTAAATAGCTGAAAATAAAAGATCAAGGAGAAGGCTACAAAATATAAGGACAAAATATAAGGATGGCACCACAAAAAAGAGCTACGAAAAGCCAGAATAATTAATCTTCAGATCAATATTAATAGGCTTAGCTTTCACTCAGTAATTATGGTTCCATAAATGTTTTATGGTCATTAATTAAAAGTGACTTTGGCATCGTTATCTAGGCCATGACAGCCTCCCCATAAACAAGCCAATACTAATTAATGGAGTAGCTCACATACTGGGGGAAACCAGCAGCAAATCAGAGTGTCTAATATAGGTTTCTCTGTGTTTTTCTCTCAAGTGTAATTACGGATGAAACCACACACAGTTAATCTGCAGGGAGAAAGCAGAAACAGGGGAGCGAAGGATGAAAATGAAGATGCACAAGTGAAATGTTTCGACAGTCTATCTCAATCTCATCTTGGTTCAGTCCAGTGATGGAAAATCATCCACACTATAATCTGTATTTTTCACGCTAAAATCTGCCACTCCAGCATAAATTCTAAAACAAGGAATGGAGGAGAAATGAAGTTTTCTTCTCGCCCATCTGTCCCTGCTTTGGTCTCTTGAAACCTCCCAGTAGATGAGGTTCATATGGTGGGTTATCTTCACTCATTTCTTGCTTATCCCTCCTAATGTCCTCACTGAAGTCGCCCCTCTCACTTTTCCATTTCTTCACTTCCAAGGACAAAGGGAGAGGGGAAAGAAATAAAAGTTTGTGAAGCCCTAAAATGTTGCTTCTTGCCGTGCTAGACTCTATCTCATAAAGACATAAATCATGAGCTGACTTTAAACATCTTAAACTTGGCAAAAATCTACAAAGAACAGACCACAGGGTGCTTTTCTGTAGTAACATGTTCCAAACCACTTTCATATCAAGGGAAAAGACCTCACAAGTTTAGTGATGTCTAGGGCAATGGCATCTTGACATGTTTATCACAGAAAGTTTGCTCACTTTCATTCACCAGATAAGAGCAGATACGATCAGCATTGCACAGTTTGTCTAAATTGTTTCTCTGTCTCCTCCTCTGCGTGTGCATGCATGCACGTTTATCCATGTGAGAAGCTGAATGAACGAAGACAGAAGAAGAAAAGAAAGAAAGTTTTTCTTGCTTGTTTTTCTTGGAGGAGGGAAAAAAGAGAGAGAGACCGTCGTGACAGTGGTGGAGGCACAGCAAGCACGACAGAGAGGAAGTGAGAGCCAGCAGAAGAGAAGAAAGCAAGCAGGCAGGCAAGAAGCAGTGTGTGATAATCTTGTTGAGGAAACAGGCTTATGTGCCCAGCACTGCCTGGAAACCGAGAATATTTTCTACTGGGAGGATTTGGATTGGATTATCCAGGTTAAATGAAGTGACCTCAGCTAACTGAGCTGCTCAACATGTGATGATGAGGTAAAGCCCAATTCAGAGTCACTGCACCTGCTCTGCACTCTTTCTGATTCATTAATTCATAACAAACTAAGCACCTCAACAGGTTTTAAAGAAGAGCGGACATGCATTTGCTGTGCCTTACACAAAAGCAACTGCAATGCACAGAAGGCATACAGACAAGAGAGACACACTAAACCAACTGAAAATACTCTCTTTTAGTATCTGTCTTACTTTTCTCATCCTCCTGTCTTATTGGCACTCTCATCCCTTCTGGTTTGACATAAAAGCATCTGGCCAAGAAAAGTCTGTGTGTACTTCTGCTTATTGCACAGATTATAAAAACAAGTAAATCCACAGTTCTGCACTTATTTCCAGATGCACAAAAGTGGGGATCATCATACAACAATATGCTAATACTTTGCCCACTATAACAATTATATAGAGCAATGTGTTTTCAGAAACCATCTGCCAGACTCTACAGTGTGTGTGGAATTCATATTTTACATCTTACTCCATCGTGGGGAGCCTGCAGTTTTATATAGCTGAGATGGAACATTGTGTACCAAAGTGCACTCAATATACTTTTCTCAGCACACACAGCAGCATGAGCACACGTGATCATTCAAATTTGAAAATGGCCATAAACGGGCAGAAGGCTGAATTGCCACAAAGAAGAAGAGCTCAGAGTTCAAATGTCTGCCATAAAGTAGAGAAACACTCTTGCCCGAGGATCCCAAGACTGTGATATTGTGATATTTGTGCCAATGCATTCATAATGGATCACAAGGGACTGGCTCACAGTGTGTTGTTATGTCAAATAAGTTGGCACAGTCACATAGGCAAGACAGTATGTACACGCTGCAGCTACACATGGTTGTGACTTCTCAATGGAGAGTTTAATCTTGTTAAACGTGAAGCGCAGTTCACCACTGAAAAATAGTGATGGAAATCCATAGGCGAGCAGGTACAGGAAAAGCAAAGGTCCTGACTATCAAAGTAGAACGCTCCTGTACATAATCTTATTGTTTGCAGAAAAAGGACTCAGCACCGAGTGTCTCTACTTTAAAATGTGCCCAACACACAGAAAACTCACTCAGGCATTTCTCAGTGCTGGATATCAAAGTCACTGTTATTGCTGTACTGGGGGCAAGAAAACAGCAGTGAACATCATCAGCTGATAAGCCCATTCAATGAGTTTTCTGATTTCATCACCTGAACCCACATATAACAATGAAAACAGACTCAAACCAGCTTTGTTAGGACAAAGACGTTTAACACAAGGCATCTCTGCTGTCAGCACAAAGCTGCAGATATACAGCAATAAATGGGTGTATCACTACAGAGAGTCAGGTAAATTGCATTTAAGTGCTGAAACTCTGAACGGAAGCGGGTGTATAACGTATGACATTAACTGATGTGCTTTAATCATTATGTTCTCCACCCCATCATCCAGATGTGTATTTACACTACACTGCTCTTGCCCCAGCTGAGCTTGATATGCGGGTAGGTGTCTTGCGTGAGTGTTTATGTGCGGTATACTCCAGCTACCCTATAGCTTAGACACACCCTGAAACCTGATGTATGTCTGTACATCATCAACGTGTCTCTGCACGCACCTGGGATAGGATTAACCGATTAAATCAAAGCGCTTTTCCAAGTAGTTAAATGCATCTCCACCACTAACATGACAATGATGCATTTGTGAGAAAAGCTTCACGTGTTCCCCTTATAGATCAATGGAGCCAGAGGACAAGACAGCATTAGAAGGTGAGCAAGAGGCAAGAAGATGAAGTGTAGGGATGAGGTTAAATGGATCTTACTTCGCCTCCAGGGCCAGAGCAATAATGGCAGCAGCCATAGGAGCCGAGGCCGATGTCCCTGTGTGACTGTCTGTACACCGATGTCTCAGGTCTGTTGTGATCTGCAGATAGAGGAGAAGATGAGAAATTTAGAATGGAATGAAGGAGATGAAGATGAAATAAGGAAGATATAAGTGAGATGTAAGAGCAAAGAGGCAGGAATGAAGCAGGACAAGAGTCAAAGTCAAAGATGAGAGGGAAGAAGTTTCATAAATAAGGAAGCCACAAGCAAATAGATGAAGAAGAAGAGAAGAGCATTACAGAGGTGCAGGGAGAGGAGGAGGAGCGGAAATGTAATGATGATGGCAGAAGAGGGAGAGAGAGAAACAGACAAAGAGAGATTGAAGTCATGGGGATCAGGAAGGATTTAGACACACCTGAAGCTCACATTCCAGCTTTGATACACTGCCTCGTTAGAGATAACAACACACACAGACACCCACACACAAGTGCACAAACCATCAGTTTCCCCAAGACTCGTTTTCACCGAGGAATCAATGGACAAGGAGAAACAAAGGACGAAGAGTGAGAGGCAATAAGAGGTAGTAAAAGGTGTTTTTAAAGGGCTGTATGTTTGCTTTGATTGTATGGACTTTAGACAGCCAACTAGTCAAACAGCTTGACAGTCAGTCAGCCAACAGAAGCTTAACTAAGTTCCAGTCTGAGCCCTCATCAAAGGACCTTTCAAGGCCTGAAGAGTTTGAGGGACTACCTGAAGACAGACAGACAGACACACACACAGACACACACACACACACACACACACACACACACACACAAAGAATCTGAAATGGTTTAGTAAGAAGTGAAAGTAGTCCGATAGCATTACAGCAGACAGGACAGTGTGTCCTCAAGTAGATTAGACCTACTTTCAGATGTGTGACGTTCTGCTGTGTGTACAAAGTCAGACGGAAACTGCAAAGAATGCACGTGTGCTTGTGTTGAAGAGAGAGTGAGAGGGAGAGTGTGTGTGTGTGTGTGTGTGCGTGTGCATGTGTCTGTCTGTAGCACCGGCACAAGGAATGTAGCAAAATACTGCCAGACAAGCTAGCCCACAGCCGCCAACTGTCACTGTCCATCGCAGTGGAACATGAGATTTGGTCGATTTGGGTCAATCCAGGTCACAACACTGGGCCCACAAGTGCATGCACATGTGCGAATGCAGACACATACACGGCCCAGTTAATGCCATGTTGTATCATGGTGTATTCTGGATTGTAACTGTATATTCTTTTTTAAGTAAACTTCAACTTCTTTTTTTTTAAAGTATATTTTTGGGCTTTTTTGCCTTTATTTGATAGCACAGTATGAGAGAGACAGGAAATGGGGAGTCAGAGAGAGGGGGAATGACATGCAGTAAAGGGCTGCACGATGCAGGATTCGAACCGGGGCCAACTGCAGCGAGGACTGTAGCCTCTGTATATGGGGTGCCTGCTCTACCCACTACACCACAAGGCGCCCCGTAACTTCAATTTCTATAAGCTCCAGATCAAAACAGGGAAGATATAAATGAGTGGTGAATTGAAATCTGTCCATCCAGAATTCAATTAAGCTCAAAACAGATGTAACTTGGAGATGCAAGTTACATCCATAAAAATTTGGCCAGACTCCATCACAGACAAGCACAGACACACACACAGACACACACAGTTCTTACAATCTTTCGGTCGTAGTTCTCTCCACTGCTGTAGGTGGTGGTCAGCGTGGACGAGCACTCCTCCAGATACCAGGGCTTTCGCCCGCTCTCAGCTGTGCTGGAGATGGAGATGGTGTAGATGGAGTTGGTGTAGCCGTCACAGGAGCAGTGGTCTCTGCTGCGTCCACCATTGCCTGAAGCCCACACAAAGATGGAGCCACGGCCTTTCCTCCCCTGATATGACAAGATGCAGAGAGGATACATTAAGAGCTGGAAGATTTGTTTTAGTTTATAGAGGCAATTACTGCTCACCAACTGTGTTTTGACTTCATTTTAAAATGATCTTTTAATGTCCATCAGACAGTGAGTCTGATGACAGACAGTGAGTCTGATGGACACTACACTGAGGTTCTGCATTCAGTGCCTAAAGAATGAAAGATCAATAACAGCAACAGAAAATGTTCCGGGAAAAAAAAAAAAAAAAAATCAGTAGGCAGCCAGACAGTGTAACTCCTGGCAACAGATCTGATGCGATTTGATCCAAGCCTAGTAATCATAATGTTTTAACTGGCCAAAATATAGTGGAGGTTTTTCCTTTGAAACGTTGCCCGTTGCTGAGTGCCATGCTGTGTTATTGAGGTTTTTTTTTTTTTGCCTTGTTGGACTGTGTGAGGTGAAATTCTGTTCCTCCTGACATCACTACACAAAAACAGAGAAGTTCATTTACTGTGTGACATCAGGCTTGGTCTATTTCTGCAACCAAATAAATTATTTCATATTAATTAGTAGTAAGCCTGTAAAAAAAAAATATCCAAAAACGCTGCCTGTGCAGACAGGCCAAAATCTATCCAAACTTTCTCCTGGAACAAATCCAGTGTATTTTCAGAATCGTTTTTTACAGTGTGGAGAATTCAGATGAAGTCACTTTGAACTGGTTACTTCACCATTTATTCTCATGGGAGACTGTCATATTTATGCAACTTAAGGTAACTTTACCCATGTTCTTCCTTTAGGATTCAAGACTTACATGGGCAAAGAAATTAACACTGTAACACTTATAATCCTTATATCATAGGAAACAAACATTTGGTAAAGTAACTGTTGATAAATGGGCAGAGGTTTATTTGTTTGCATAATTCAGCTTGTAAGATTTTGAGGATGTGTTTTGATCCTTGGTGCTTTATTCATTCGACATTTCAATTTTGTTGCATCTTTGGTGGTTGGTATTCTCGGTTTACTGCACTCCATTTTGTTTCATTGTTTTCTGTATCTGTTCTATAAATACGAGTGGTGGTGTTTTGTCTTTTTATGACTTTATCTTTTAAAAATGTTATGGTATTATCAATATTCGAAGAATGAAAGAAAGACATCAAAAGGACCGCACACAGTCAGCTTTAGACTTAACCTAATTGTGCACATTCATGAAAGGAAGCCACAAGTATGAAAAATAAAGGCATGAAAGAAATGTTTTATACAACATATACATGAAGCAAACATATTTGGTGTACTTTTAAGAGCAAATAAGACTTTAAAGAAGAGCTTTTACAAACTTTTTATGTGCATGTTTTGCATTTCATTGAGTTTTGGCTAGACACTGCACACATATGGATGTTTGTTATAACTTAGTCTCATTACATGTGCAGCCAGGCAGCTGTTTAATATTCAAATCTAGGTTTTCCAGAAGAGGTTACGCAGTACTAAAAGAAAGTTTCATTCCAGATGTATTTGGAAGCTCTTGCTAATGGTGAGGCTGCGGCCAGCTCAGAGTGAGCTTTTCATTGACTCAACGTGTAAATAAAGACAGTCAGTATTCGTTCTTAATTAACTTTCATTGGAAACATACAAGTCCAAATGCCTTTCACAATTTTAGTTTGACATTGTATTTAAGAATTGGCAAAAGCTGAAAATGATCTAAAACCTGAGCCCTGCAGAGACAGGGGGAGTCACTGTGCTGGTGATGATCCACTGAGTTAGGAAGGCAAAGTTCAGCCAGGAGTCAGCAAAAAATATATCTGACAAGTTGACTGACACACACGCGCGCGCACATGCACACACACGCATGCACAGATATACAGGAATAAAAGATAGTTTGCAGTTCTTCAAAAGGGGGCTTCTGTCAGGCAGCGATAAGCAAGTGGAGCCCCTCTGAGTGAAAGAAGGATCAGAGAGGAGCAAACGCTGACAGATGAGAGTGATGGAGAGCGCTTTGAAGAGCAGTTAGCAAAAGAAAGAAGGACATAAAGAAAAAGGAGGACAGGGTGAGGAGAGTCACAAAGGAGAGAGGGGGATTAATGAATTTATCAACTGTCAGAAAATTAATCTACATCAAAATGATTGATTCTGTTTTGGTCATTTATCTAACAAAATCCCAAACATTCACTGAACTTATCTACTTAAATGGGAATATTTTCTCTATTATATTATAAAAAGTAAAGGGAATCACACCAGAACACAAAAATTAGAAAAGAATAACATCTAAAATAGAGTTTAAAGAAGTATTGTGATGGGTGTGAGTGTTATAGCTGAGAGCTACATATACCAACAGGGTTAACCTCCCTGAAAAATGTGCATAAGCAATTTTAAGACACATCATTTATCTCTTTATACATATTGTGAAACCCAAACAGGAAAAACACGCACAAAACATGTCATACATAAGAAAAACCCTGTCTAACTGTTTCACACATACAGCAACACAAGCCAGAGTGCAACCTTCGCCACAGCTGTCAGTGGTGTCTCTAACACCTCGGCTCTTTGTGATAAACTGTCTCTTCAGAGTGTCACATAGGTACAATGTTACACTCACAAGCATGCCATCCCCACTCAGGTTCGCAAACACGCACACACACACACACACAAATGGAGGAGCGTGAGGATATGCAAACACATACACATGCCCAGCTTGTACCAGTTGGACAGATATCCCTCTCACTTCTGTCATCTTAAAAGGCCAGCCTGTCAGGAGCAACGGGGACTCTCTTCTACTCACACCACCAACCTGTCAGTCCCTTCTTCTCTCTCTTCGCTCTATCCTCTTTTTTGTAGCATGCCATACCACCACCACTGACTCCCTCTGAATACCTTGCTCTCCCCTCCTTCTTCAAGGTCTACATCTGCTTAACCAAATGGCAGGAAACCAGTTGTAGCAAACTTTGTGAATAACTTTGTGAATGTTTAGATGAATGTGTGTGTGTGTGTGCATGTGTGTGAGTTGTGACCAGTAAATGACTTCACCCCTGTTAACCTCTGTTATAGCTTTTCCACTCCACTCGGCCAACAACACAGCGCCAGCTTGTCATTATGCAAAATAAGCTATGAATATGTAAATAAATATATGCTAATAGACCGGGTGGGGTGGGGGCTGGGGGGTGATGGGGGGTGTCTCTAATGTCTGGAGGACTTTCACAGGTAAAGACAGCGACAGAGGGGTTTAGGTTATGAGTATGTAAGCATGAAACACACACATCTGCTTTGTGTGAGTGTTTATATCTTGTCCAACCATGAATACCAATGTCAAAGCTCTGGCTGAACAGTAAAGCACTTTTTATTTGGGCATGTATCTGTATGTAAGTGTGTGTACGTGTGCACATGTGCGTGTGTGTGTATATGTAGTCGCATTGTGTCATGTGCCCACCAGGCGGATGCCATTCTCGAAAGCCTGCCTGGCCAGAGCTGCTGGTCCATCCACTGTCTTTCCATCATCATCAGGTCCCCAACTGGCACTGTAGATGTCAATGTGCTGCGGCTGGAGGCTCAGGGACTTAGCCTCCACCATGTCCGTTACATCTCCATCCAGCATTCGCACACCTGGTACATAAACACAGAGGTAATACATGCATTACAAGCCCAAGTCGACTCCACTGCTTGAAAGCTGCTTGGTTTCTTGTCATAATTACCACGATAAATCAAAAATCGACTGATTAAATCATTAATCAGGTGATCAGTTAGGAAGTATTTCTGATTCATTAAAGATGTGTTATTTTTCTTCAATATGTGTGTTTATGCAACACGGTCTCAAATGTCTACTCTCAAGTAAGGATGAGATTTGTATGAGTAAATCTACTAGCACACGTAGCCCATGGAGGCAGTCAGACACCTGGTCGGTACCTGGCCGGGACCAGGTTATGTTCAGAGTTTCATCAGTTATAAAAGTGCAGCTATTTCGCCATTTAACTCCTTTGGAGATGGCGTCACCTTTTCTTGAAAGTCCAGAATCGTTCGATCATCACTCCCCATTGAGGGAGTGGGTTTGTCAAGATCGCGCTGATCTGCTGGCATTTCCTAATGAAATTCTCTATCAGCAGTAGCCGCCCATAGATCTTCAGATGAGGGACTACGCTATATCTGCTCACATATTGAACAGGGTGTCAGGAATGCCACTGAAAGAAGTTGTGCGCTCACAATAGGACACACTATGTGTGTAGAGCTATGTTTTTTTTGCTGCAGGAACCTACATGCATTCAGTTGGTGCTGTAGAAAATCTGAGGAAGAACACTGTGTGTCGTGAAAAAAGAAGTCTACTTATTTGTTACAGATAATCAGTAGAATTAATAATTTCACTTTGATGTGGCCATGAATAAATTCATTTCAATGTTTCGCCTATTATAGGGCAGTGTTAGCCCAACATAAATCTTGAGTAGGCCTAAGTTATTTTCACAGTTAAAAAAGATCTTTATTGTCATTGTACAGAGACAATAAAAGATTAGCTTGTAAAGCACCTAAAAAACCCCACTGTGTGTTCATACACACACCCCGTCTCACTTTCAGTAAAACAGACACTTGCATTCTATATTTGAGACCAGTAAAATATATGAAAACAATATAAAACATCATTCATAAATGACAGTTGGTGCTCTAGTTTGTTTAAATGGATAAAGGTTAATATTTATGTCCAGCTGTCTGAAATTAAAAATCAGCCTCCTCTCTGCCATATTTGCAGCAACAGTGTGGCTTTTGGCTGTGATCACCTTTTTGTATTCCTCATAGCTCTCCATTAAAACAACCTGCTCCTCTTTGCTGAAATAAGCAGCTCACGATCAGTCCATTTTGCATGGAAGGAGAATCATATGCACACAGAGCACAAAGCTGAGAGCCAGACTTAACAAATCAAGCTGATAACCACCATCGTGATAGCAGTTAACTGCGACTGGGGCTTTAGGTTTTGTTGAGGCAGATCATGAACACAAAGCCTGGGTATGTTGAGCCTCCTTCGTAGTACAGCCCACTGACCATTATAACCAGTCACTCACCTCCTATTCTGGCATTGTAGGCGATTCCCACAATGCAGTGGGAGTTGTTTGCGGCTGCAGCAACTTCGCCCGCACACCGTGTCCCATGCCTGAGGGGGAAAAAAATGGCAATCAACAGCTTATTACACAGATCCAAACACACACACACACACACACACACACACACACACTGCCCAGGTTAGAGTATGTCATGGACAAGGTTAACATAAGCAAATGTACACACAGGCAGCAGAGCACACAAACTCCCAGATAGCTTGAAGTGGAAAGCAAGGACACATAAACACACATCTTTACAGATGTCTACATTCCTGTTAAAATAATCCTAGGCAAAACAGTTTAAAGGCTATAAGTGTCACAAATGTCGCAAGCGCAAACAAATTTCTACAATTTTAGTTTTTTTCTCCCTGTCTGGACACGTTCCCCAACACCCAAACACACACAGGCAAAGTTTGGACCTTGTTTGTAATCCAAGTGCTGCATGCATGCACTGTACTCCCCAAGGACACACAAATATTAACACAAAAAAAACAAAGATGGCTGAAATGGTCCCCAAGATCAATAATATGTGAGACTACTCGCACTACTCTAATGATTATTCACGCTCACACACACACACACAACAGGGTAACATTCCACCAGTAACTGCAGTGGTGACAATCGGCCCGGGTCAGCGACCAGCGTAAACAAACATAAGTATGTTTGCGTCCTCCTCCTCCTCAAAAACACCACTTTCAAACACACTCACATGCACGCGCACCTCCTGCAGAGAACATCTGCATCCCAACACCCCCCGGAAACAGCTCTGACCGCTGCCATGGAAACCCAGCATCTAGCCATCAAAACCCCCGGGAAGACACAGGGAAGTTTTTAAGTCCAGGGAAGCACTCAGACAGTGAAAAATCCATTTCACAGTAACCTGATGATTTCTGGTCAACATTTATTTAACAGCACGATCAAAGGTTTAAAAAGATATGGAGGCGGCACTTAGCTGGGGTGCATATAGAAGCATCCATGCCTGGCAACTTCAATCAAAAATCATCATCCCTCTCATCCATTTCTACTAAATTCACATCTAATTTAAATTTTAGATATATAGACACAATATGTCTCAATGTGGAAACCTTCCCTTTATCCTTTATGGAGTCAATGACCTCACAGGTTTACAGAAAGGCTAACATGGATGAAACTGTGTATAACATATTACGGCTGCAAAACCGTGATAGGCCCCTTTATCACAGTTAATGAGCCAAACTGCTGACTCCCTCCTTTAAAATGCTTCAACAGCCTTCGCTCAGTTCACTTCACTCCACTAATCCATAAAATTGTCTGTCCATCCGTCTTTCCGCTCGTTGTGTTTGTCTGTATTTTCCATTTTCTACACATCTGTATCGCAGTCACCAAGGGATCCCTTTGTGTTTCAGCCAGAGCCATATAACGTTTGTGCAATAGATGATAGCCAGTGGGAACAATACGCTCTCACAGAGCATAATTGATTGAATGCAAACACAGACTTTTTAACTTGCCGAGACCACTGCCACTTAAACTCACATACAAGTCTCCATGGTATACCTACAACTGATTTTTCTTATGGTCCCGCTTGTTTTGTCCCTGCTTAAACGAGCTGTCAAATAATCGTTAATTTTTTGTGAGAGTTTTCATATTTTTGTGGAACTTATTTTGTATCTTGTTTATATTGTTATCACTGCTGGTCTGGAGAGCTACAGAGCCAAGTTTCATTGTGCAACTACAATGAGAAATTAAATCCTCTCTTAAAATCTAATTTCAGCTGTAGTTTGTGGTTGTCTTTCCAGCATGTGTCTAGAAGTTTGACTTTTGAAAGAATGTGCATTTCCATCACAGGTTTTCAATATGATTCACCACTGGAGAACATCTGTAAGTGCCCACATCCATATGGAGATGATAACAACAATGACAGATTTGTTTTCTCTGAGTCACTTCATGTTACACAGTGGTAACAGTGATAGCTAAGGGAAGGTTATAAAGAACAGTGACACAGACATACACACAGGTAGAGAAACACTTCTCATTTCTGTCTTTCATTTAGCAACTGGACATCTGACTCTAAACAATGCAGAAAATTTTCTGTGTCATTTGTCATGCTGTCTTTTTAATCTGAGTCAAGGAACTTCACTGGAAATGCAATCGATGCTGATTCATCCAAATGTGTCATTACAGAGAACTATATGGGAGGTTGGTGCAGTGATAACATAATTGCTTTTTCCCCCTCCTGCTTAAATTCAGAGTGCAGCTGTTCCAGCCAGTTGTATACACGGACAGCAGCAGATTAAAATCCACAAGCACTATGTCATTCTTGTTGCTATACAACACAACGTTTAACAACAACCTGCAGTTTGCCAGATGTAGCTCCAGTCAGCATTATCCCACAGAAATCTCACTCTCACCTTTCAGGCATGATGACCAGTTTTAACTTGTCCCCCACCTCACGCAAACCTTTTACACTTTTTCAGCTCACACAGACACATAACCCCCATGTTTTTATTAAAATCATATGATCTAAACGTAGTAAATATAAAAGGCAAATCACAGTTGAGTTCGGTTCAGCGTTAAAAGCCACCTAGCTCATTAAGCTGCATCTGTAAGCCTCGTGTCTCTTTAAGACAATGCATGACCAGCGGGGACTGAGCCACTGCCAAGGCACTCGGGCTGCTGCAGCCAAACACACACCAAAATCACTCACTAAGCCAAACTGGCACAAGACAAGTGCTTGGACTCGCTTGTCTACTTTTTTTTCCCCTCTTACACACGCGCGCACACACACACACACACACAAACACATATACACCAATTCCTTCACACAGAAAAACCACAACCCACCCACAAATGTCACAATCAAATGCACTAATGTAACTCATCGCACCCACAACAAGGTCAGAACTTAGCAAATACAAACATATATTGCAGCCCAGTGCTTCTGCTAAAAATCAATCAATCAATAAGAAAAACACTGTCACACAGAAAAAGCACTCCAGTGACTCTTATATCTAAACCCTCACATTTGTTAATTTTTACCTGAACTCCAATGTAACCCGTAAAAAAAAAAAAAAAAAAAAAAAAACCTACTTGTTTTCATTGGTTGCATCGTAGCGAGGCATGGGATCCATGTCATTGCCGTTAACATCAAAGCTTGCTTGAGGGTCCTGGAGGAGACAGGGAGGTCAAAACAAGTACATCAAACACCAAAATGATCAGGGGAAGCATCAGGTAAACAAGAAAATTCATTATAAAAAGTAGGTCCGACACTAGCCATGTTTGTGTGTGTGCATAATAGACTTGTACAACGCCAAGAAGCTTCTCCAGCCCAAACAAACTGGTCACATTAGCATCACTCACAACAGTTTTGTAAATCGAATGCAATCAGAGCTAACTCAATCTGCCACACTGCTCACCCTTCGGCATAAACAAATCCAGGCATTAAGAGTAGCTAATAACAGCAGCGCAGGCACTGCCAAACAGGGTGTGAATCGTTTTATCTGCACAGTTGATTGATAGTCTTACCTGCTGCCTCAGGCCAAGAAGTTACTCTAACTATCTAGCCTTGGTCGGAGGTAGACGTACCTCAGCATGCAAATAAAAATAAACATGTACTCACAACATACCTGCACACCCACACGCTTAAGGAAACTTCCCCTCAAAGTGTAAAGAGTGACGTAGGATTAGGTGATCAACTACAACTGGTATCGCACCATAGTTCATCATTTGAGATCTGTAATATAAATTTATGCCTACAGTGTTAATACCCAATCTCAGAAAAAGATCATCTGTGTTTATATACGTGTAATCACACTACTGTTATCTTGACACACATGTGACAGGCACACCTACAGCCACACACAAATCCACAGATACGCACTTATTCCAGCAAGATACTTATGTTACAGTTTCTGGATTTTGGGGGATTTTGGGCGGTGAGACCACCGTGATTGTGGGCAATTTCTCCATCTCACCATGAAATAAAATAATCAGATGACAAGTATATTAATCAGCAAAGATGATAATAACACATACACACACTCACGGACACAGCTACTCATAGCCGCCCTACACGCGCATACATACACACTCACGTAGTTCTGCGAGAGGTCTGGGTGGTTCCTCTCGATGCCATCATCTAGTATGGTCACCACAACGTCTTTTCCTGTGTAGCCTCTCTTCCAAGCACCCATGATGTTCATGTCCGACTGGCAGTTATGGACGTCATCGTTACAGTGCTGCAGAGACGGAGGGAGAAGGTGATAAAGGAGACGGAAAAACTAAGAGGCAAATCCATCAGGGTCGTGTAGATGTACTTTTGAGTTTATGACTGTACCCACATGATGACATTTTTCCACTTAACTTTGAACAAGAAAAACATTACCGCACAATCTCCCGTAAACAAGTTCAAACAAGTTTAAGTCAACACTGTTTGAAGAAGTCTACATACAACTCAGATAGTCTTGACCAACAATAACATTGTTATCACAAAAACAAAAAAAATACTTTGACCTGAAGACATTATGTCTTATTTCACTATTCAATAAACATCCTGTGCTCATGCAAAATGGAAAATTGTTAAATGCATCAAAATAAGCAAAGGCAAAAATAAGATCAGAACAGTGGGAGGGAAGGTTTTAACACCCATTCCTGTCAAGTCACCAAGTTTCCCTTCTCAGGTCCAAGAGCACTTAACTGTAAACTTAACCCTTACCCACAAAACAATGAGTTTATTATTGTCCTGCTTCTGATTTATCCTGCCTCAGATGCCTGATTAGGTTTAATTATGGTAGTCAAAGATCATTTATGGTGGAGCTCAAGGACAATGCATGTGCCATAACCTGTTTGCTTAAATGTCAATGTGACATTTGGGGGCATAACTGCCTAAAGCAAATCACTTCACTCAATCTATTTCTTATCAGAGCTTTTTTACTATGAACACTGACTTCTCATAAACCAATAAAATGTGAGTCAAGTGATACAAATTGTATGCTACATCAATGTGATTTCAGTATTAACATCACTCTGAATCACTGATAGTAGATAATGTTACTTTTTTTAAAATAAGGGGAAATCTGTGCTTCTGTCGCCATACTGATTTTAAATTAAATGCAAAATATACGGCTTGTTAAAACTGTTCAATGAATCAGCCTTAGGCTGTGTTGGGTAAATTTACTAGAAATTAGCCTGAGAAGTATTTTCTTTCTAAACCTGGGGACACATGCACAAGTTACCAAGTTCAAAGAGTTGTGTTCTAGAGATGGAGACAAATGTTTAAAACTTCTGGTCAAAGTATTAAGATTTATCTGTGGTGAGTTAACAATTGACAGAGGTGAGTCTCAATCACACACAAATACATAACTAAAAGAGCAATGATCTCAGGGTGTTTGCAAACACTGGTGATAAGCCTGCAAATCTCTGCATGGTGAATTTTAAAGCTGTGTCTGTGTGTCCAATCTCCGAGAAATGATTTCCAAATGCAGGAACACAGAGACCAATATTTTTACCTCTGTGGACAATTGTGAGACCAATACAACCAGAATATCTCACCTTGACCCTACGTTGTCTCTTCTCAAATGTGGGAGTGGAAAATGTTCTGGCTTTTTTGCCCCTTTGTTTAGTAAAAACACACATAAATCCCTCAGTTGCACTGAACCTGCAGCAATCAGGACCATGGCCTCACCTGACCTTTAACCCACAAACTGGATAAATGTGTGCAAATGAATGCACAACCCTCTGAGAGTAAGAGAACACAACATAGACTCCTTTACACTGTAATGGGTGACATTTTTCTTGAAAGTTTTGTCACTGTAAAGACGAACAGGAAGAGGGAGTTGTGTACTCACAATGTACCACATACTGCTCCACTTGGCGTCATTATAGAATATGTTGTTCTGGGCCAGGCTGCTGTGGGCGGGGCTTGACAGAGAAAGGGGTGGGGATGGTTTATAATCCCTCTTGATCCTCCTCTTCACCACCTGCTGCTGTATCCACTCCACCTGAGTCACACAAACATAGACAGGAGACGGCAGAATATGAGGAGGAATCAAATAAGTGGTTGAATGAAATGATGCGTTTAACACACAATATTTAAGGAAAACATATTAGGCTTTAAAAGCTTAAATAGCAGCTGAAAAAAACAAAGATATGGAGAGTATGTTTCATCCTCCTTGTCTCATGTGATGTGCGCAAAAAAGGCACATGCTATCTCCAACCAATAGATATGGCAAGTGTACTGTTATGCTTAATCAACCAAGACACATAGCACAGTACAAAGCAGCATAAGAGAGTTGCATTTTGTTATGGGTGAGTCTAGATTATATATTTGAAGAAAAAATCTGTACAAGGTGACCACCGTGCACCGTATGAATCATCTGTAACTAACTGTGTTGTCCTTTTAGCCTTTTAGACGTAACACAGTCTGTGTCGGGCTTCAAGAGCTTTACTGTAGACCGAGTTCTTTTCCTCTCTCCATCAGTTCACTTTTCCTTGTCTGCAAACTGGACATTATTTTACACACGTACACACATACGCACCAAAGACATAAATGTCTCCCAGGTAACATCAATCTCTCAAATGTTATGGGCTCGCTTCAAGGCACAAGGCATTCCTTGGCAGGAATCTCGCTCCACTTTTCAGACGGAATTTTCCGATTTCAAAATCAGCATTGTTGGATCTGAACAAGATGGCTGGACCCACGTGCTTGGCCCTGGTCAACTCTTTTTAAAACCCTGAAATCTTGTGTTTAGTCTAGCTGAAGTCCTGCAGACCTCATCTGTCTGAAGAGACTCTATGAGAACTTCACATTGTACCAGCAATGACAGCAACTTCAAAAATATGTTAGTGGGCACAATACAGTGAAGTTTGCACACAACTGTGTGACACTACAAAGAGTTCATCAGGATTTTATCTGTATACTTTATGAATAGCAAAAGATAAAATGTTGTGGAGCTTCTGCTTATTCGTACAAGATTTTCAAAGCATTCGCTGATCACTGCACAATCTACTGTGAAAATAAGGTGTCTAGCTGTACACAGGATGTACAGACAAAGAAACTCCACTTGTAAAAGATTATCAATAAAAAGAAGTGTTTTGTTTGTTGCTCAGTTTGTCATAAATCTAAGGCTTTAGCAAACAATGTCCAACTGCAAAGACCAAGTATGTTTCCACATCAATACAGCTTCAGCAGACAGAGAAAAGGAGAGGAGAGAAAAAAGAATAGAATAGAAAAGCTGACATAATGACTCCAGAGTGATTATCTGGTCTCATGCACTGAAACAATCTGCCTCGCTCTCCAGAGTTGGAGAGCGAGGCAACGAGACAAGATAAGACGAGAGAAGGAGAGGCGATAAAGAGCTGAAGAGAACGAGTCCCAGGAGAGTCAATAAAAAAAAAAAAAAGACTGAGCTGGAAGAGGAGGGAAGTGAAAACAAATAGCAAGAGAGACTGAAAGACAGCAAGTGAAGGGAGGATAATTGATTTTATAAATAACACTGATTTAATATCTCAAGTATGTAGCTCCATATAGATCATGAAGAAGGGAGAGGAGAAATTCTGTAGCTGACGTGATTTAATAACTCAAGTGTGTAGACCTACCCTTTAAAAAGGGAGCAAGATATGGCAGCAAAGAAATGACAAATGGCAAACCAGGGCAGAGAGAAAGAGATAAAGAGAAAAAAAAAGTGCGAGATGTTCTGTTTTAGCCTGATGCTCCTCCGTCTGCCGAGGTCTCAGCTCATTTCACTCCAAGTTTTGTCAGGACCATCAGCTTCAAAGCAACCCTTTACACACACCATTAGCCTCAAAACACCACTGTCATCAGGAATTGTGCGTGAAAGTGTCTGCACGAAACCACTGGTGTATCATTACAATTTGCATACATTAGCACAGCATCAACTGCAATCTTTGATTAGCAGTGCGACCCGCTCTTGTCCGTAACTTGGTAATTCCAGAGAGATCTGACAATAAACGCATCAGTGCCTCTCGTGTCGCAACCAATCCTCTCCAGCTGCCATTAATTCTTCTGCAGGCTGATGAGAGAGGGCAAAGACTTTACACATGAAGTCAGGTCCAAATTAGTGTGGAGGTCACATCGGACGTCTCTGTCAGAGTCCAAATGAACAAGGACGTCAAACAAAGAACCTGAAGACATGTCCCCACCCTTCTTAAGTGACTTTGAGCTAGACATTGAATTCCTATCATGCTCTGTAGCAGATTAAGACCTCTAACCTTCCCAGGGAGGCGGCAGCTGAGAAGAGGGAAGTATGAAGTATTGTTTCCTTCATATGTTGTCAATCAGTGACTTGATGTGAATCATATTTCAACTGTTTAAAGTACAGCAGTGGAATCATCAAGTCTTCATCAGCAGCTACAAAGTAGCAGGAAACAGATGCAGTAGGTGCGCAGTAGTCGATGCTGTACACATCATCAACGTTCTCATTTCCACACCTACTCATCCTCACAACTGCGAAGCATGAGATGAGACACATTACTTCTGAACTGAATCATTCAAATTATTCCAGAGAACTGTGACTGACAGTATCAACACAAATATGAATGCACAGAAAAAGTAAATAAGTCCAGAGGTTTCAGAGGGAATGTGAGGATTGTTGAAAAAGGTTTTGCCAGAGTTAATATTCATAAACAACTCTGACTTCACTCTCTAGAGGGCTGATAATTTACCAATATTGATTTTTCTGGCTATGTAGAGTATTTCCAGCTAAGTCCATGAGTATACAGTGAACTCTGTACCACTATAATATACTTAAAGTATTTGCTCACTAAGACAGGGTGTATCATCCAGAGTCATACAAAGGTTACAGTGTATGTCATTGTTCAGTGTCCTGTGTAACGTGTTTTATCTCTGCCACGACTGAGACTGAAAGAGCCATTTCTTTTTGCCTTTTAAGTGGTTCCCTATCTTTTATCTTTACGCTGCTACTGCTTACACAGGTGGCTTTACATTTCTTTACTTGGATTTACATAAAAAAAAAAACACTTTGGTCCTCGATTTGTAGGACGGCCCAGGGGAGACAAATGGTTTTGAAGTGTTTTGCCAGTCCTATCAAGAGCAATGCCATCCTTTGTTGTCCTTGCTAAAAATCACTCACTGATAATGGCCTGCAGTTATCCGCATCCATTGTCTCACGTTTGCAATCCCTATCCAAACAAAGACAATATTGCCCTCTATTATTGCCTCTAAAACTTGCTCATGTATCACTGCAGTTGTTTCAGTGCCAATACGCTGGCAGGCTCTCAGGCGTGATGATTGGATCTTCTCTATGCTTTAACTCCGGCTTGGTGGAGCAGAGGAGTGATCTGCTAGCACCTGTACCTTTCTGTCACTTTCCCTTTTCTTTCTGCTCATACCCCAACTCCCTTTCCTTTGCCCTTCTTTTACGTTACGCATCTCGCTCCCTCATCTGCCTCTTTCCCACTGTGTTTCATGTCTTCTTCGCAGATGCCCATTTCTCTCTGAAATCGCCTGTCTTTCTCTCTCATTCCCGCTCCAACCCCCTTCCTCCTCCTCCTCCTCCTCTCTCTCTCTCTCTCTTTCCCTCACTCACTCACTCTGTCTCATTTGCTCTCTGTGTAAGGGTTTGCAGGTGGCTCTTGCTGGCTGGGTCAGTAACCAGGGAAAACTGGGGAAGAGTTCACTTCAATAGAACAAATGGGAACAAATTGATCCACTTTCACTGCTGCTTTTGAGATGCCGTTTGAGTTGCAGGCAAACGAACTGAGAGTTTTTTTAAAAAAAAAGGTCAAAGGCTAGTGTAGCAGAACACCCATAACGACCTTTGGACTGACACAAGAAGCCAGTTCCTCTGCTCTCTTTAGTGCAATACAGCGCCTCAGCCCAAACAGAGCTCACAGTCACGCATCTTTTCACAGACGGTTTGAGCCCCGGGGTGCTGTGCTGGCCAGCTGTAGGTGCTCGTCTCAGGGCGTCAACTCTTAATGGTTCATCTGTTAAACAAATTTAAGGCAAAAACAGATTCAGGAGTCCGCGGTGAAATATCACACAAGCATCCTGGTTTTATGGAAACTTGTACTTGAGACTATGTGGAGTCTCATAATACCTGTGCATATCCAGAGTACCCCCGAGGTCCTGACAGGTGGATGAGATCCATCTGTGGCGTATCCTTGATGCTTTGAGTGTCGTTGTTCTCCACATATGCTCATGGACACAGTGAGCTTTGAAGGCAGTTGGGCGATAAGAAAATTGTACGAGGTATAGCGGACAAATACTGAGCCGACGAATGTTTTAACAGTTCAATAATTAGATTTGAGCTAACTCAAGTAGTTTTACTATGTGGTAAAATATTTTCCTTATGTGGCAAGCCTGCAACTCATAAAATATCACATCAGAGTATCCCGGAGAGGATTCAGCTGCAGACCACACCTGGCTCTCAGTTTTCCTGCACATGTGTGGATAAATGGCTTCAAGTAAACAAGAGTCTCGCTAAGCGAAACCGACTGGAAACACCATGCTCCCACAACAGAACGTCACAGACAGACAGCCGCCGAGGAGTTCAGCAGTTGTTTCTGTCTACTAATCTCTGCACAGGCTTCAAAAGGGCATTATAAAAGGGAGAAATAACCACTGTACTCTAATTGTTGTTTACAGTAAACTTGAAATGGCTGGAAATAGATTTCAAACAAAGTAGACCGAGTACGCTTGAACTCTTGTCACACAAAAAAACTAATAACAGTGTGGCGCTACAAAAAAAAAATGGCTGTGGCTGTTCAAACTCTCTTGGTACTTCCAGTATGAATGAGTCACGATCGTACGTCAGCAGAGCTGTGCAAGGTGCAAGCACCAAGTTTGCATATGCACTTAACAGTAGAATAATTTTTCCTGTAATTTTAAAATTGGGGTTTATCAATAACAACCCAATAACTGGATAAACATCGTGTACTTCCATCTATTAGAAAGTCTTTCAAAAAAAACAGTGCAGTGATCACTGTGAGGACACATGCTCCTTCACCAGCCTGGAAAAATTGCTTAGGTCTTTGACCTAAGTGGCGAGTGACACTGCACTTAGGCGGATGCCATAAAGCAGTAATCTGTGCTGTGCTCCATCACCATGGTAACTTGCGTGCCAATGAGTACTGTGGATGGCAGGGTGCGCCTTTCATGGCACCGCTACACCCATCTGACTCACTCACACACAAACACACACGGCTGTCATTATTACAAAACCTGATTGCAAAACATCATTAGCAGTATGCCAGACTATGAAGGTGCCAAGCTAGCCATAATGTTGATCCCAAACCCACAGACAGGACCGCAGATTACACTGAAAGGATAGCGACGAAAGGGAAAACACTGACAGCTCCATTCCTCTCCACTCTGCTTTTCTTTTAGTTGGTTCCTCTAATCCATCTTTTCCCTCTTCCTTTCTCTCTTCAGCTCTTCACTCTCTTCTGTTGTAATAGCCCCTTTCCCCCCTTTCTCTCATTTAACCTCTCTCCTCTGATCTAGTCTTCTAAAATCTCAGACACTCAGCCAGCTGGCATCAGGACACAAACCTTCCACCACCATGGCACAGTGTCAGCCCCGAGAGAGAGCAAGAGAACCAAAGACAGAGGACAGACAAGCACGGTGAATGCAACAGTGAGAGAAGGAAGTGGGAGAGGGAGTCCAAGGAAGAGAAAAGAAAAGGGATGACAGGTAAGAACAGCAGACAAACAAAAAAACAGCTGAGTGGACCGAAAAGTACAGAAAGGGAAGAAAATTTAAACCAACAATCAACCAGAGGACGACAAGATAAGTGCATAACAGAAGGTGACAGGCACCATCTTATCTCTCCTTCTTGTCTTCCTCACTTTCTCTTCTCTTCTTCCCATTTTACTCCTTTATATAATCACACTGATGCATCATTATCATTCCTCAGCAGTCAGCATGCATTCATGTGTATGCACAGATACAAACTTGCATGCGCTTGAATCCACTGTTCAGAACACACACACACACAAAGCCACTGCTGCTGGATCAAACCCCAAATCTCCAAAACATCTGTATTTTTAAAAAGTGACATAATTGGGCTATTTTAAGTTCAACTGTAATTGATGTATGGAGTTTTGTCTTGTTTTCTCAAAATCAAGTCCCATTCTGTTTGACAAAACGGCCCACTTCATCAAACAGGCAGACATCACCAAGTAAACTTTGTGTCAGAGACAAATGACAATGACTACACCAAGGGTACGAGATTTCCTCACGCCAGGAATGAGACACTTCCTCAAACTGTCTTGCCTTGCCATACACACACATAACGAGAGGAGTTTTGTGAAAATGGCAACACTACGAGCTCGAAAGCAATTTGTCCTTCGTACTTTGATGAAGTTCCGAGATGTGTGAGGTTCAGGCTTCATTAATAATGCAGCCAGAGTGTCATGACCTGGTGCTGTGATGAGACAAGCGCTGGCAGAGACGAGTAAGGGTTTACCTTGGGTCACTCACACTTATGTTGGGAAGGTTGGTTGGTTCACTAAAAATAATAATAGTTCAGTTGACAAAAGATGTATTCCATATTCAAGACAGCAGTCTACGAGGTCAAAGTGTGGCTTTTTTTTTTTTTTTTTTTGGTGCAATATAATCTCTTTCTCTTCGTGGCACAGGGAAATCTGCAACACATCCTTTGTTTTGGATCAAGTCCATCTGCCACAGATTACATTCATTTAAGGGAATAAGCATCTCTAGTGACAGACACAGGCTCTCTGTAAACTTGTGTTTGGGGAACGTGGCTTGTCTCTGAGCTATATAGTTACAATGGAAAATAGAGATTTTCAGCAAAGACATGAAAGGAGTTGTCTACCCTGCACCTTTTTCACCAGGCAAAGGCTGTCTCTCAAATTCTGTGTGGTTGGATGTGGGCCATCAGTGGACAGCCATCTTCAGGGCTCATCAGACTGGATTCCAGTCAAAACTCTGACTGGGCCACTCTAGGCTGTGTACTTAGGGTCACTGTCTTGTTGGAGGGTGAATCATTGGCCATTGTTAGGCCTTGAGTGCTCTGGATCAGGTTTCCATGAAATCTCTGTACTTTGGTCATGGTTGAGGGAAAGCTGAACGAAGCAGGCTCCCAGTTCTTGTCACAGAGAAACACCCAGTTGGGTTCTTATTCACCAGTCTTACCAAGACCCATTATCCCCACCTGCTCAGGTTTGTCAGTCCTAGAAAGAGGTGTAGTTGGGACAGACTTCTTTTATTTAAGAAGTATCTGCCATGGAAAACCATCAGTGCAGCAGAAATGTTTCTTGTATCTTCCCCTAGATCTGTGCAGTGACACAGTCCTGTCACTGAGCTCGGCAGGAAGTTCCTTCCACCTCATGTCTTGGTATTTGCTCTGATCTGCATTGTCAGCAGAGAGACCTGACACAGGCAGGTGTCTCCCTTCCCAAATCATGTCCAATCAGCAGAATGTATCACATGTGGACTAATCATGGTGTAGAAGTTTCTCAAAGATAATCAACACAAATATGAGGCTGTTTATATACAGTATACATTAAGTGTCACAGCGAAGGCTTTGAATATTCACGTGATATTTTCACTTAACAACAGTTGGAAACGAAACTGCATTGATAAATTTATGTTTTCAATTACACCCATTGACCGGTGATGATGAATAACTTCCATGGTCTAACCTCAACCCATTAAAATGTATTATACAATGTTTATTTCTCACCTGTAGATGTTTCCTTTACATTCTATGTGCAAAAGAAAAGTAACAGAACAGGCCTCATGTGCCACTCTTCATCTATCAGGACGGTGATCAGCACAGTGTGAGATGACAGGAAAACTACGATTTTCAGTGTAATTGTGTTCCTCTTCTCATAAACATTGTGTCCCTGCAATAACCAATTTGTGTGCAGGTCTTGTCCGCAACAACAAGGACATGAAATCAGAGTCATCTGAGCTGGTGGCCTCTGGGTTGCATACAGTAGTGACCAGATTGTAAAATCAGCACAATGCTTTAACTGGTGAGTCACACCGCATGAGCACCAAACAAACAGTCAGCCACAGCTCAAATATTTTAAGACATATCTTCTTTTATATAGGACATTGTGTAAAAACAGTTAAACTTGGAATTTAAGCTGTCAACAAATTCACAAATACTTGAAAACCAACAATTTGCCAAATCTGCCAGATCTACCAGACTTTCTTATGTATGTGCCCAGCATTCGTTTTTACTCAGAAATACTAGTTTGATAGAAGTTAAACAAAGGTCCACTTCCTTACTTGCTTTACCTAGAGCTTCTGACAAAACTTCCTGATAATCATCAGCAGGCGTAGTTTGCTTTAGTCACAAGATAACAGGCAGTCATTCATGTTCCATACTTAACTCCCATGATGACAACTGATTCACGTCCATTATAGCCAAACACATTTTATCGACTTTTGAAAACCATAAGATATTCAGAGAAAGCTTGGATGTCAAGGTCAACCTTGAGTTAAGATTACATTTCCACTTTTAAATGCACAAGAAACACGTCCTCTGGACTTCTGCGATACTAAATCTGTGACTCACAAAGCTGTAAACAGGCTTACCTTGGGCTCCATAGAAATGAAACTGTGGCGTCCACGGCTAGACAAAGTCGACCGCTTGATGGTTCGACTATGGAAGAAGTGATAGTGGTCTTTAAGATCCCCGATCTGTAAAACACAAATACAGACTTTTCACTACATGATTCTTCCTTTGACTTCACAATACATGAGTAGTTTAATGTTGGTTGGTAGTAAGTGTTCTGGCATTGGTGTATTTGTAGAGATGCTTGCATTCCACAGCTGAAGTAGATATCAGATATATATCCTGTAATCACATCATACAGAACTTATTGGAGTCATTACTGCGCTGTTCAGTCACTTAAAGCGGGAGAGGGACTTCTTTTTCTACATTGTTATACTAATGTTGATGTTACATCTGTGTACAATGGATAAAGGCTTGTTATGCTCTTAAAAACAGTCAGACAAAAGACAAAGGAACATGGTCTAAAAGGGAAGCCAAGTCAAACAAAAACAGACAGCGATACAATAAGATGCAAGACTTTAAATGAGAGCGGTAAGGAGACCAGAGGATCCACAGACAGACAACGACAGACAGACGGCAAGCTTCTGAATGGTGATTAGTTTTAATAATTGATAAAGACCATACAATCCCTCAGATGATCAAACTGTCATGGCTGCCAAGGATCCTGTGGTGTGTCACTGATCCATGGCTGAGCTCCACCACTACAGAGCCCATTAGATCAGCTTTCAGCTTAGTGCTCATGCAAACACACACATTTTCCAAGTTACAGACTGATAAAGTGAGAAAACACAAAGTGCCAATAAGCCTTGCTGGAGTACCTTCCAGACAGATCAAACATTATCTAAAAATGCAGCAGATGTCATAGGGTCTGGGTAATCAGATTATAAAGCATTAAACAAATTAACAAAATGTGCTTCCATAATAGGAAGCTACCACTATGGATGTTTCTCATAGCGTAAACAGGTCTCAACATATCACGCTTCCACTACCTATTTAATCTACCCTACATTGCCATTAGCAGGCCACCCTGCCCTCTAGGAGTGCCTGTACATAGGGAGATGCTGGAAGAGCTCTACACACTACAAAAACCCTCTAGTCCTTCTTTGAACTTGGTATACAGACTTCAAAAATGACCCACTGAGTCAAATTTCATTGTAAAATCACAATCTCTACATCTACATCTAACAGTCACCGTGCAACTTTCTAACATAATTTTATCCTCAACATGTGTCACCAAACATGGTTTGACTTGTTTCTGTAGTAGTTATGACAACATGTGTTTAGGTGATCATGTAGGGTTCATGTAATCAACAGAGCTCACATTCTGATGCAATAGTCTACATAGTGAATCACTGCTTTAGTATAGTCCTTGGTTGCTGGGAATTATGTTGTAACAAATTTGTGAAGCCAAACCACTTGCACTTCAGTGATTCACAACGACACAGTTAAGATTTTTTTTCCACTGGAAGCGTCACTTGATACAGTATCCTACCAGGTTTGCCAAAAGATGATACAATTTTAACCACAAAAAGTTGTTTTGAGTGTCATATGGGTGAGTCAGACTGCCAAACTGTCGGTGCCTGAACTTGTGTGGTTCAGCGTCATCATCTGTGTCCACATTAAACAGGGCAAAGACAGGCGTGACACAAGATAAGAGATCTCACACACACACACACACGCACACACACACACACACAGGAGGACTCTCGTTGCCATCAGTCTGTCTGCAGAAGTGTGACTGGGTTCAGAAAAACTATTTTCTAACTTCTTGTCACATGATGCAGAGGCTCCAGTCTTACTACTACTACATGGGTGAAATGACATCAAGGACAACACTGATGAAATATTTACTCCCCTTATTTGTAGTTGCATACAAATGTGGACAGACAGAGGCAAGTTGTGAGCAACTGTCTTTCTTTTTTCTGTTCAACAGTGTCACACACATAAATAGTCCTCACCAAGTTTCATCTCCACTCTCCAAACCCACACCCCATTAAATTAAAATCATCTACTCTGTCCCACACTTCAACAAACCAGAAAATAGAAGAAATAAATAACTGATTATAGGTCACCACAGGCCCTTGATGATTTTCTTGGATAAAAATGTTCAGTATGTGAGGTATTTGTTGAAACATGGATAAATGTTCAACTTGACACTGTCCAATAACAACACCCTGTTGGACTGATGCCTGCAAGAACTGTACAGACTGTACAAATGATCGCATAACTTGTTACTGATGCAACCACCTCATGTCCACGTCTGGCTTCAGATCATCACGCTCCCTCTCAATGCTTCTCCCAACTCTTCAAAACACCAGTGTGAACACATATCCATGACTGAGGCCTTGTCAGCTGATTTAGACTCAATTTGGGCCAGTATCTTAGTCTGGGAAGGGGGCTCCATGGTTAAGAGGATTACCCAGAATTCCCCAACGAGGTGCTCTCTCACTCCATGCCAACTCTTTTCATCCATCCGTCCATCTATCGTCCCTTCTTTCACCCTCTTCTTCTTCCATCTCTCAGTGTGTGGTTATATTTGTCTGTTCTCCTCTTTCCACCCCTGTCAAGAAGATTATATTGTCCCTCCATCACATGTTTTTCCCCCACTCGTTTTCTCCCTTCAACTACTTTGCTTCTCACACCTCTTCTCACTTTGCAGTCATATCCCAAAATCATTTATCACAAGCAGTCCAACGCTGATGAACAGTCCAAGCACGTTTAAATAAATTGAAAAGCACTTGTAGTGTATGCAATCAGTGTTTACAATCTACAAACTAGCTGCAAAGAAAATTGTGATGACTCATAACTTCATAAGTTTTACTTTATTTTCCATGTACATCAGTGCTGACTGAATTGAGGGTGGGGGTTTATGATGGGGATGTCAAAGTTCACATTAGGAAACCAGAGTGTGCTGTTATCGCTCCCATGGGAGCAGCTTTCAGCTGACCCCAAAACCAGGAAGTGAAGTAAAACTCTTGTCTATGAGGTGTCAAAGTCCAATGAACGCCCCATATTGAGATGGAAATTAGGGCGAATGGTGGGGGTTGGGGGCGACACTCCACTCCACAGGGGAATTCCTATGGAAAGGGGGGGAGGACTCCACACATTAGTTCCTGTCAAAGAGAGGGGATAAACGAGGCCATTAAGGCCTGCTCTCTGGGGAGTATAGTGGGTGGGCGGGCTGGATAAGGTGAGGAAGGAGGGGGGTTCAATAGCTGTTGACTAGGCTACCCCACAACAACCTGTCAGAATGCCCCCCTCTGTTCCACGCCGTCCTCAGGTCGAGCACTGGCAAGTGCAGGCTTGAACTATCCACGTATTTTGGTCGTGATACTCTGGAGAATGTGTGGGGTCCATGTTTGTGTGGCGTAATTCTTTTATCCACAAAGAACACAAGGATTTCTCTTTAAACTTTGTCAAAACACTTTTCCAAGTGACCGGCTGAGCTCCTCCTTCTCAACCTCTTTAGACCTCTGTTGATTAAATGACATCATTTGAAGAGAAATTGACAAATCTCACATCAGTGTTTACTCTCTGTATTTTTACAGCTGTGGCTGGACTTTATTTTAGGCTTTGCTGAGCTCTGGCCCCTGCATTTGGCCTTTAAGCATCAGATGTGATAAATATTGAAGGATTCTAAGGCGCCTTTAAAAATGAGAGCTGTGAAATATTAACTCAAACTTTTTCGTGAAATATGACCTGTGTATTTTAATATTTTCTCTCATGGAGGTGCTTCATCATTCACCCACTCAAGGAACTCTTGATGAAAACAGCCTAACCCCATCAATTTCGAAATGCTGATAAAAACTACTGCAGATTTATCCTACATGTAAACAGAGCAGCAGTACTGCTTTCCAGCAGCTGACCCAGTGGGCCTAGTTATGAACGGAGTCAAGATCACACTCAGGAGGACAACAACACTGTGGAGCAGAAAGAGAAAAGTGCAAAACTAGCTACAACACCCAATATTGGTCCATGACATGTTCAATCACAGACAAGTTTTCAACTGAAGACAGATCTGAGGAGGTTTCTGAGTCAACCACTACACACAGTTAATGGCACAAAAACAACACTACAGCAATGAGAGGGGAAAACACTTCGATCTGGTTGTGGCGCTTTGGATGTCCATGATGACACCAACAGCTCCGACCAAACTGCCTGTGGCTGTGTGTGTCAAGACGACCGAGCACATGAGGCTGCTGGCGGTGAGCTCCCTGCGTCTCCAGCCCCGCAAACTGAACACGATTCACGGAAACACAGCGAGGAGGCACCTGTTGTACCATCCTACTCCTGGGCTTGTTTCTTTGTTTCCCCGCAGCTTCCCTCTCCTTGTGCGAGAGTCTGACTTGCTTCAAGCAGAAACACCGAGGCAACGAATCCCAAGACTCAGGTTTGGACCTCAGACCTTTAGCGTTTGACCTCGTATCGTCTGTCTGCCGTCAAATGAACAATAAGCACAACGGTGTGCTCCACTTTCACGAGCTGACACAGACAAGAAACCACACAAAAAACAGAGACACACAAATGAGAGGTAACTTTGGATGGACCTACCTGTCCCATGTTCCTATAGCCATATTTTTCCGCTATCCGCTCGGCCACCTCGGGTCCCCCGGCTATCCTCACTGCCCAGTGGTTGGTGTAAATCCGAGCTTTGCACGGTGGGGACGCAAAGCCGAGACTGAGCGCCAGGACGCACAGCAAGCTTCTTCTCCAAGCGGCGTTGCGGACCATCTTCCCCCACTTTTAACCCGACTCTTCTCCTCCTCCTCAGCCGACCAGGCAAACAACCAAACTTGTCTTCTCACCAAGCGAGACTCTCATAGAAACTGAACTCTCAGGGCAAAAACAACTGAGAGAGAAAGAGAGGGAGAGAGGGGAGAAGGCTCTGAGCCCCGAAGAGGGAAAAATATACCTTATCCTCAAACCGCTGGTTTCCACATGGGAGAGTTGGAAGTTTGCGTTTCGTGTGCTCTCTCTCTCTCTCTCTCTCTCTCTCTCTCTCTCTCTCTCTCTCTCTCTTCTTTTTTTCTTCCACGGCGGAGGAGGAGGAAGTGTGCGTGTCTGTTCGCCGTGCGTCTTGGCGCGCGAGTTCGTGTACGTGTGTGTGGGTGCGCGCGCGGAGCTCCTCAAAGACGATTTCTCTTCTCCATGAACAACTGAGATGTTGGTCGTTCAGCTTATCGGGCTTATTCATGTGGCGAAATGGCTACAGCGCCTCCCCACAAATAACTAGCTGACACTCCAGAGAGTAAAACAACTAAAGCCGCGGGGTTTCCCTGCCGAGCTCCGCTGGGTCTTAAAGACACCCTGTTTGGTTCCACCGCTGACCGGCCGTGCACTACACTGAGACCCGAGGGGTGGTGTGTGTGTGTGCGTGTGTGGGGGGGCTGTTGAAGGCCAGCTTCAGTTGGTTCCTCCACGTGAAACTAAGAATAACATGACTTCTTATCTAGGTTTACTCTTCTTTGTCAAAAAGACGGAACAACGTTACACAAACTGAGTCGCTATTCTGTAGTTCACATGTCCCTTTCCACTGTCAAGGAGATGTGTAACCCTAACCGTGACCCTGCTCTGACCCTATTTAACCCAGAACATCATTCATAATCCATGACATCAATAGGTAGGCCTATAGAGTCGTGTTGAACTGTATTTCTTCTTTAACCCTCTGTTAATAAGAAAGCCTGTGTAGAAATGTTTACCAGATGTGCTACATGTTTTTAAAATGTGCAAAATTTACCAGAATAACACTTTGAAAATAGGCATGTTTAATTCTATAGATGATTATGGCCTCTCTCAATTTTCTCTTAACAATCAGTCAACAACTGTGTAGATTTTTAGAGAGTGACAGAGACGTGAACATGTTTGTGTCACATTTTCAAAGCTGTCACAAACCATTTCAGTAAAGAAGAGGCAGTGGTTATTTCCCCCCAAATCTCCCTTTAAAACGTCCACAAATTACCAAGTGGATGCATGACATTTTGGATACTGCTCCCCCCTTCCTACACCTCGAAATCTGCCGTG
This sequence comes from Caranx ignobilis, assembly GCA_021432705.1. Classification (NCBI taxonomy): domain Eukaryota; kingdom Metazoa; phylum Chordata; class Actinopteri; order Carangiformes; family Carangidae; genus Caranx; species Caranx ignobilis. Next base: position 42,518,912 of record MU270014.1, on the reverse strand, counting down.
AATGCAAGCCTTGTCAGTCTCCTAGCTGGGCAATATTGACATAGACATACCAATGTAAAGCTGGGTAAGCTGGTAATTTAACGACCTCTACTTAAGTCATCATCTAGTGAGAGCCACAGACATAAAAAAAAAGACTATTCCATTTTCAGAAAGGGATTTTATATATATATATGTATATATATATATATATATATATATATATATATATATATATATATATGAAACTCACAAATTTTTTTAACTTTATCAATTTGATCATTTTTTGCATTGTAGCTGCCTCCATTTAAAGGTCACAGAGTGGATCACTTTAGATGTTTTGTACAAAAGCCGTGGGTAAATTTGACCAAGTTTGTTTGCCCTCTGCTAAATCCCTGGATGAGCTGAACTCAGTGTGTGTTTAACCCTGTTATATTGTCACCAACCTCACAGATAACCTTCACTGTGTGACTGGGTTACGCACCCACCACTGCCAATTAGGCCTTCTGCTCTTCATACTGGCATTACCGCATATTTCCCCTTAATCAGTGAAGCTCTAGATGTCATGCCCCCCATCACAACACAGGTCACAGCTGACTAAACGCTGTCATTATGGAATGTGCCTGGTATTATCTGCGGTTGAGCCTTTCATTCAAGGCCTTTGTTGATTGATGGGTTTTTGTTTTGCAGCAGTTTCCCGGGGGTGTCTCTGTGCACAGCGAAAACTCTGTTCTACATGGGACACAAGTGAAAATCAGCATAATTGCACTAATTGCAGCCAATTTCTCACTGAATGGACCCCGCTGTCACATCTCACAACAAGCAGGGGGACAAGAACATCTCATGGTCCCCCAGATGGAGATGAAAGAGAGAAAAGAAAAAAAAAACACCCAGTGATCGTTCTCTATTCATCCGGATGGAAGGGCTTGTAATTTATCGAAAAAAGGAGAGGAGACGAAACACAGCAGAAATTGATTTGAGTATCCAAATCAAGTATCCAGGTCACGAGGCCGCTTTGAGCATCACTGCCCCTAATTTCCATTCAGGCCTTAACTGTCGCGATATCTTGCGTGACAGCCTCACAAGCCACCCGAGTTTCTCTGGGGGAGTGAACCGAGTGAACCCCAACAAAACGTCTTTGTCAACATCTGAGAGCAGAGCAGTCACGAGTGTCAACAAATACTCAGAGGGGCATTCCTGTGTGCATTCCTGCGCCTTTTCAATGAAATAACAGGGTGCATCATGTGTTTAGGCCAAACACAACTTGGGAAAAACTGCACAATCCCCATGATACAAAACAATGGAAGGCCCCCAGTAAGAAACTGCAGCCAACCAGCTTTATTCACCAAGGACACAGCTAAATTGTTCATTCAGAATCAAGCCCAACACATCCAGAGGGGAACCTCCCACATGATTTTCTTGTCCCACCAAGACATGGGGTGTTATCAAAGATGTGTGCGCCTCTCTTGCATTTAAATGTATTCATGTCTTCTTTTTTTCTCATGGTGTACTGTGGGACACACATTTGGAAAACCACTCATGTGATATTAGGCAAGAATGGAACAAACAATGGTATTGTCTCTGACCTTACACATTACTGAGGCTTCTTATAAATTTCTCCCGCTTAATAATATGTGGAGAAAGACATTAATTGTCCCTCTTATCTTGACTGGAATACCATCTGACTAAATATCTCAGTCATCCAGAAATTGAAACCATCAAATGATACACTACCAGTTTATTCACAGATCTTATCTCACTCCTCAAAGACTCTACCAAATGAAGTTCAGGAACAATCCATATTGTGAATTTTTCTGATAATACAATAATAGTACTTTCATCCACGTGGTCTGGCGGTGCCTGGAGGTTAATAGGTTTTTCAGTAAACATTTCAAGCATCTTATCTTCAGTCCTTCACTCACAGTGCCTGCTGTTGCTTCATGACACCCCTTCCTTGAAGTTAACGACAAATGAAAAACATTTTTTGGTTAGCTGGTCTTACAGCTGCTAAAAGTAGTACTAGCTTGTCACTGATAATCACCACATGCACTGTCAGTGAGGGTACAGCTCTCTGCCTACAGAGATATTGCTCAGCTGGAGTTGTCCACAGCTTGACTTCACCATGCCAAAACAATTGGTCAAAGCTACTACAAAGAATATGTGCTTCACTGTAGTTTTTTTCCCTTTCCTCTTCTGTTTTGTGATTACTACCTGTGTGAGCCATGCTAAGAGCGTGTTCCTTTGTCTACTCACTTTAAGCTTTCTTTGCAGGACACTGAATAACTGTATCACTGCTGCTATTAATATGAAAACGACCAATAATGTCTTCATATTTATCAAGCAATGGCCTTCCCCTCTTTTTTGTTTCCTTTCCACAGGTGTTCCTTGGTTGTATCATATGTTTAACCTGAATGCATTGTTTTCTTTAAAGTCTGCCTTTGTTTCACATAATTGTTTTCTTTAATTCATCTAACCCACACTACATCGTGGGCTCTTGTCTTTACTCCTGTCTGTCCTCCATGTCCCTTTCTGTTTCTTCAGTTATTTCTCTGACTCCCCTTATCTGTACCTCTCACTGGGTGGGCTTCCTGGGAGTTAAGGTTGACCTTTCAACTTCACATTGACCTTTGACCTTGTTGCTGTAGGCTCCTGCACTTAGGCCACAATAGCACCTGCCACTCACCAGCTTTCCATCCTCTCCTCTGCATCCCACCCTCCCATCACCACCCTTCTCCTCTTCCCCCTCCCCACTCCCTCTTTTGTCAGCCACATACCAAGGTTATATAGACTAGTCCAGGGTCTCACATGCTCTCAACATTCAGTGGAAAGAGATGTAAGAAGGGGGATTCAGACAGTGTTATAGTTACATTAAGCGTTGTATTCTGTGATTTATGTGAATTCTAATTTCCATGGTGCTTGTTCTGTATTGGCAACATGCTCTCAATTTAAACACATCTCAAAACAACTCAAATCAGAGTGTGTCAGGTTTGATTACATCAGGTTCAGACATTATCACACACAGGCAAACACAAACGCCTCTTTTGATTAATGTATTCACTTCTTTTCTTCGGTTCTCTGTCTCAGACATGATTCACAGTTGTGTATTTCAACAGTGCCTGAGACAGTTTATGAAATATTATTATGGTAGGATACTGTCTCCCATTTAAGAAACTGAAAGTATGGTATGGACTCAGTGAATTACTTCAAAAGACTTATATATATGGTAAAATATTGCCCTCTGGTGGTGACGAATAAGATTACATATGGGGTTGTATTTTTATTATTATTACTATGTTCAGATTCATGTTCATTCACACTTTTACAGAGGAAGAAGTACTAGTTCCTGAACACATAATCTGGATTTCAACAACTTCATTATGATGCTGTACAATGATCAAAGGAAGGAATTTTAAAGCAATGTAACTGTAATCAGTTCATTGTTGATTTCGCCATTTTATGTTTTAGGAGTTGTTTTAGTTTAGATCTGGAGGCAAATAGGAAGGGAGACGTTGACAGGAAGCTCCAAGCTATAACAACGGTCGTCTGCAGAATGGCTCCACCTGGCAAATGCATATGCAAAACTGACAAAACGTCATGTCCCCAGCAGAGTCAGAGATTTCATCACTGACTACTACACCAACTTCAGGATGAGAGCCCTTTTTCAGGAGCAGGAACATCAAGCTGGCACAAAATCAAGACTGGGGTTATCACAGGGTGTGCGTGAATATGTGCTCGCAAAGTCTGCTGAACCAGAGTGCAGGGGGCCCAAGACCAAGTCAGCTCAACACCAGCCATTCATCAGGGTGTTCATGGATGGCCTGACAATCACCGCTGAGTCAGTCCCAGACTGGCGCTTCAAGCAGCCAAATCTAGATCAATGGTGCATTGCAGGCACAACTATCCGAACCATCACAGAGAAGCCTGTTAAGAGCTTAGGCAAGGTATTTGACAACACACTGAGAGATGTAGCTTTTATCCAGTCAACCTGCACTGAGCTTGATGGTTTGCTGAAATCAGTGGCCCACCAGGGAAGTGTAAAATACAGTTGTATCAGCCTGGATCTTGTAGACAATCCTTAGCTATGAAGTGCCAATCTCAGCAGTGGAGACCTTGGAGGGTAAGGTCAGCAGCCACCTCAGAAGATGGCTGGGACTACCAAAGAGTACCTTCGCAAGTACCATCGCACTCCATGGCCACTGCAACAAACTGCACCTGCCACTGAAGTCTCTGAAAGAGCAGTTTATGGCGACAAAAGCCAGAGTGGTGCTGCATTCCAGAGACTCCAGTGACCCAAAGGTGTCCAAGACTGGCATAGAGGTGAGGACTGGCAGAAAGTGGAGCGCAGAGGAAGCAGTTTGACAAGCTGAGTCAAGACTACACCACAACAGGCCGGGGGGAGTCATGACATGAGGCAGGGCAGGGCTGGGATCCTTTTCAATTCCCCATGTTGGCACCATCAAATGGAAGAAAAGGCGTCACCTAGTGCAGGAGGAAGTGAGAGCAGCAGTGGAGGAGGAGAGGTCCTGCAGGACGGTGGGAATGAGGCAGCAGGGTGCTTGGTCAAGATGGAAGAACGTGATTGAGAGGAGCGTGACTTGGGCTGAGCTGTGAAAAGCTGAACCCCAACGGATCAAGTTCCTCAGTCAGGCAGCATATGATGTGCTTCCAAGCCCCTCGAACCTACATGTGTGGGGCAAGGTGCTGAAGTTTAGCTGAAGCCATCAATACAGGAGTTGCAAGGGCCAGGTGTTCCCATCCCTCCAAGAGATCCATCACCTTTGTCAGAGCTGGAGAACAGCCATAAACATCTGCTGCAAGAACATCAGCAGGCATCCTGGCCACTGCGAGGGACTAGCAGCCGTTGGTGGACCTGGAGTGACAACTGAAATTCCCTAGCTACGTTGCGACCTCCACCCTGAGACCAGATATTGATCACCCCTGGCTGGGTCGCCTGGAGGAGAGTGCATGATGTTGAAAGACCCAAAGTGCTCCATGAATCCAGAAGCATGTGACCAGTTGCATCAGTTGATGGATGGATGTGCTCAGTTGGATGACACTGACATTACTATTATTATAGGTGGGAAAGCTCAATTATTTAACAGCTAAATTCCAAGAAAGTGATGCTCCCGAAACATTAGTTTACACCCCCCCCCCACACACACACACACACACACCCCTCATTTCAGAATGGAAACTGGGGCTCAGACAGTCCAAAGCGTGGGATGACATCCTGGTTTAACCTGGAAAACATACCACTGTCTTTCCATATCTATTCACCCTCATTCTGCAAGAACACATATTTGTCTCATCTTAATGAATGGGATGGTTACTATAGGAATTCATTCATGTAAATTTACATGTCATTAAAATCAGTTAATTGTATTTCTATTTTCATAGTTAAACTTAAAGCTTTTCCTGTGCAATGTTATTTCATTAAAAAACAAAATTTGTTGGTAGGTTTTTATTAATAGCATCATAAAATAAGTATGGCATGGAGGGGAAATGCATCCTATGATGAATTCAGTGTAATGAGAGAGCACCTATGTCTCAGTCAAGCTGGGCCACCATATGGCCCATTGGCTTAAATGACCAGAGAATAGTTTTGGCGACCAGTTCCAAACATTTTAATTTTATTTGAAAATAAGATGCTTGATTTCTCCTTTAATTGCTGAATTGTCTTGTTTTTTTTTTGCTCGCATCAATTCTATCTACGGTCAAAATGTCATGATGAACACAACAAAGCTGCAGCTACTAGAATTGAATGCAGATTGCAGATATACTGATATAAACCAGGAGGAAATCTCCATTTCTCAATATAATTGTTAGGAATCTCTCTATATCAATCTCAGTCAAAGCTGTTTTAAACTTATAAGATGAGCGACTGGGAAAAAAGCAATAGCTTTTCACATAAAGGACTGATCTTGCTACATTTTTGTAAGATCATCAGTCAACGTTTTTTATTTAACATTTATTTTTAATGTATTTTCTTCTCTAGGCTTGGACCTCTGCACTATTATACATGAGGGTGCTGTCAATGTGTTTGAGGATATAAATAAATAATAATCTGACAATATATAATTAAACCAGTTTGAACTCCAAAGACAGTCAAAAGGGGGCACAAATAGAAAAACAAGACAAAATACAAGAGTTCCAACTGCTCAGAACTTTTATTTCGCGGGAAATGAGGGTTAAAATTAAATTAAAATATAAAATTTAGATGGACAGGTCTGTCATTAATGGGAAGGCGTGACACAAGGAGTGGGGAGCCCTACAGAAGAAGGGAGGGAGAAAGGCAAGAGGAAAGACAGGACGCTACAAAATAAAGTTTGGAGGGATGACCCGGTCATTCAGGATGTATAAAAAGGAAAAAGAAAAAAAAAGGAGACAGATGCAGTTAGTTATTATAAACCCCACCCCCATCTAAAATGTCCTCAAATGCAATCAGTGCTATAGCTCTCTCCTTTTCCTTTTTCTGGTTTCTTCCAGGAAGTTTTTGATCATTTTTCTTCTTCACTCGCTCTCTCACCATCATCTCATTCTGTCTTAATGTAACATCTTTTCCTGCAGTTTTGAAAAAAGTAAACAAAAAGTCCTTCAAAAATAAAATGCAGCAACCACATTTCATGTTCTACTATTACATATACAGTATATATATATATAAATACATACATAAATATCTTACATGTACAACCAATTTTGAAAAGGGGGGAAGAGAGAACCCAAAAGACTTATGAGGACTTGTGGAGGTGGGGGGAGCAGGGCAAAGAGGCCCAAGGTTGCTCATTGTGAGGGTAGTGTGTCTTTCGGTTTGCTTATTTTGTTTTAGCTTTACACACACGCCTGCACGCGCACACACATACACACAGCCTTTTGGGGGAGGAGGGAGTGGGATGCATTCCTCAGTTGGCCCAGTAGGGAGAGCTGCCATAGCTGGACTTGCTGCCTTGGGTTTTCTGCTGCATGCTGCTGGACTGACTGCGCTGTCCAGGACCACCCTGTGAATAACAACAAGTCACTTTTGTTAATCACGTTTAAGATCAACAGCCCATGTGGCAAGTTTTCTTTTTAAATCAAACATTTCCAACAAGTTAAATTGCCGTTTCCAACTGTGGCACTTTTCCAAGAACCTTTTGAGTGACTAAGCTTCATTACAGCATCTACCACAGGAACCTGTGGAACCAGTTTTGGTTCTCAGGCGTGGTTCCTGTTCCGGACAATTATCTGTCAAGGAATTACTTTTGATAGCCAAGGAATTATCGGGTTGGAACTGAACTTTAACGACTTATAGCCTTCATTCGGGTGCGAAGGACTGCTCGTCAGCACTGAAATGATCCATCATGGATGGATAAGCTTTCAATTTTATGACATTTAAAAAAGTACTGTACAATACACACTGGGCACTCAGTGCAACTGAAACACAGCACAGACGAGCAAAGGAACAACTTAAATTCTGCATGATTTTCATCTTTGTTGCAATTGCGAAATAAGGTGGTAAAGCCAACAGTGAATTAAAAAAGATCATATGGAGTCTTGTGTACAAATAACTAAACATTTCACTGTCATTGTTTAATCTATAATAGGTCAACTGTGAAATCACCACATTTCTTGAGGAGTTGTTGAAAAGCAAAATGAGCACAGTGATTTTTTAGTTTCTGACTTTTTTTAGATCTTGGGGCCAAATGTTTCATGGCAATGTTTCAATGCAAGTGTTGAATACTGCAGGAACCCAGACTGCTCATCAAAGTCACCTATTTTGTGACACCATAGATAGGAAGTGATGTATAAATAGAGACTTCAGTCTACCTGTCCGTCCTGTGTGAGGTGATGGTGTAGCAGCTGGGAGTGGGGCTGTTGGTGCGGTGGCAGGATGTGCAGGAAGGGAGCAGGGGCATAGCCAGGGGCACCCCCAGGATTCAGGGGTCCTGTTCCCCCGAGTGCTGAAGGTAGGCTGAAGGGAGGCGGTGTCCCTGTGTGGAAGCCCTGCTTGTCAAATGACTGAAAAGGAGAATGAAGAGAAGACAAGAGATCATATTCAGTAAATATAAATACAAGAGGTTTAGAAATAAATCCAATACAAATCATGCACATCTAAAAAGTGGTTATCGAGGATGTGCTGTTGATGTGTACAGTTTTAATTAAGAAAATCGATGGCAGGAGAGGTCGCTCAAGTGTGCTTCAAAGTCTTATTTAACACAGACATGGCAGAATGGCAAGTTTCTTACCTGTGTTTTACTGTAGATTGAACCTCCCATGTCAGGTACTGCTCCACTGGTACCTGACCCTGACAGTCCTGGTGCTGAGAGAGGAATGAAGAGAAGGAAAAAGGACGGGATAAAGGAAAAGATTGGGATTTAAGAGGGAAGGGAGGAAAGCAAAAGAATGATAAAGAAGAGGGGAAAATCAAGGGGTTAATGGGGAAGAAGAACAATTCTGTCACTTCACTGCTGATGAGTGAATATTAAGCACTGAATGTTCATTTCCACTGTTAGTAGGAGGGGGGCCGGCCAGTAGGAAGAAGCATATTTAGTGAGGAGGCGCAGAGGCATGTTTCTCACTTATTTTCACTTTTTGGCGTGTATCCATTTATGTGCACACCAGAGTGCAATCACAAACATGCATATACACACCTTTCTCCAGAACACTCTTGACTGTAGAATCATCTGCAATTGTGAGTACATCCGTTTTTCCCATAGGAAAACGCCCACTGACTTTCTGTGTGTTGTTAGATTGTGCGCACAAGTGTTGTGTGTGTACCTTTCCCTGGGCCGCTGCCCGCTGACTTGGCCTGTGACTGGGCAGAGCCTCCGTACCCTCCCTTACTGTACTCCCCAGCGTGGGCTTGAGACAGGTCATCAAAGGCTGAAGGAGGTGAAGGAAGGAAAGTACAGAAGAAGAAAGGAGGCAGAGCGAGCACAGGAGAGGGAGGGGGTAGGAAGAGAAAGATGGGGCAACCGATGAGGTTTAAGAGAAGAAAAGGAGGAGGAAAGAAGTTGGGAATAGAAGAGAGAAGGGGGCATGGGAGAGAGAGGCAGTAAGGTAAACCTGACTAAAATAGCAGCTGTGTCCATATTGAGCCATGTCCAACTTCAGCAGGGGGTTTGAGCTATGCATGCAGCACAAGCAAAAAACACAGGCCCAACTCCACACGCACATGCAGCATTTGTGTACATGTATAAAAGGTTGAAAGTTGACTTCCCTTTTGCCTCCCTCTAAATTTATCAAAACTAATTTCAGCCAAGGTCTCTGTGCACACACCCCATCTTTCTCCCAAAACCTGTACTTGTAAAATACAACTGTGACAAACTGTTCACGAGACACAAAAAGCCTTTGATGGCATCTGTTTGACACACCCTATCTTTTCAGGCTGTTCAAGTTGATCAAGTATCCTTCTTCATTGCTTTTTATGCCAAGTTTTTGCAACAGACTGTGATACTGATACAGTGTGTTTGACAGAAACTCAAACAAACTTGTGGTCACAGTTCAAATACACGCACAGGCTTAAGCCATTTAAATCAAGTTGTTTCAATCAAAGTTTAAGTAAAACTACTGGGAATAACCTTCACATTGAAAAGTTCCAAACAATTATGTAAACTATGAAGAAAATGTGTCGTGTTAGTCATCTGACAACAAAAATCCATCAGTGACAGACAGCCCTCTTGTGTAATGCTCCTCTTACCTGTGCCATATGCATGCTGTCCGTAACTGGGCTGATGCTGTTGGTGATACTGATTGGAGGGGTTGGCCAGGCCCATTGCAGGTTGTTTGGCCGAAGCAGGAGGCACAAAAACGGTGGGGCCATACTGGAAGGCTGAAGGAACCCCAGGCACACCAGCATAGGCAGCATATGGCAGACCTGCAAGTCAGTCAGGTATGGTGTCAAGTGAGAAGGACACAATTTGCCGTACAAATGCTTTGATGTGATTGATATGCCGAGTAAAGCTTTCACTTTTTGTGATCACCAGCTTTGGCATTTGCATAAGGTGTCAAGTGCATGGATGAATTTGTCAGAGAGGAATGTGGACAAGACCTGTGGTTTTACATACCAGTGTATCCGTAACCAGGGGGCAGAGGAGGGTTTAGGAAGGCCTGGTTCTGTGTCTGCTGACCCTGGCTCTGACCCGTGCCCTGGCCCTGTGTCCCTGCCTGTGGTGCCTGCTGGGGCTGTGACTGCACTCCACCAGTGGACAGGCTGGTTGGTGGAGCTGGAGACGAAGAGTCGTTCCTACCAAACTTTGTTGCCTCTCCTGGATGGAAAACAATGGTAGAAAGGATTGAACTTGACTTCAACTCAATATATTCAAAATGCATAAAAAGATGGCTATACAAGCAGCATCAACAGATGCCAATCAAGTGTAAAAAGACTGAGTGACACAACAGTCTATTTCCCAACGCAATGCAAGATTAGTAGACATAATATCAGAAGCTCCAGTTCAACGTAAAAAACTTACCAGAATATGGATTATTGGCCAAGCCATCTCTTCCAGGCATTGCAGCTGTAGTACCAGGGAATGTTACACCATAATAGTCCTGGGAGAAAAAAAAATAACACCATGTTCTCCACTTTGTTGCTTTATTTTAGATTGTCTTATATCACATTTTTCCATTCTGGAAATTTGTTGACACTGCCATTAGATACAATAGACAAGTGCATTCAAATTATGAGTTAATTATTAATTATGAGTAGACCCCTTACTTAAGATAGCAGAAATACATTAAAACAGTGCAAACTGCTGATACAAATACAAGAATCAAAGTGATATGCAGCAGGGTACATGACAGAAAACCACAACACTCACCATAGGAAGGCGAGACTGCAGCATTTGCAAGTCCTCGTATCCATAGATCTGCTGTTGAAATAAAAAGAATGGAGAGAACAACTGATTACTTAGTGCACTGAGGCTATTTTAGTTTTATTCTCTACCCATTTCAGTTAAACTCAGCTTTAATCAGTGTCTCAGCGCGTTTCACAGATATCATGTTTGATCAGAACCTACTAAAACACAGTCATCATCAACACTGAAAAGCTGCAGAGAGTGAGCAGTGACCTCGTTGCAATAAATCTTCAGCTCAGTGTATCCATACATGAAGAGCTGATGAAGATACTACACAACTAGTCACTTAAGGCAGAGACCATCATTCACCTATATTGAGTGACACAACCCTTAAACAAAACCAGGGCAATAGCCAGTACAAATAAGTAAATGAATTATAAGGAATGTATTTTTACCGGGTAGGCAGGGAGCAAGCCACCAGGGCCCATGATGTACTGGTTTGCCAGGAGAGGTGGCACTCCTTGGGCCAAGTTGGGAGGAGCTTTACCTAGTGAACAAGGAGGAACTGACTTAAGTGAGTGAAAATAACTAAGTGTAAAATTAGTAATGAGTTATCTTGTATCTATTTGTGTAGTCTTGTTCAAAATAGCCTGAAGATATTTTGAAAGAATATACCACAAAATGAGGAGTTCTATTTGAAGACAAAATGTAGCTGTTCACCGTGATGTGATACAAGTCTGAGCTATGAACCTACCAGAGGTGGTGGTGAGCAGGGTGCTGTGCGGCTGCCTGAGGCTGAGAGTGAGGTGTTTGTGCCGTTAGGAGTCAGTCCTGGTGCTCCAGAAGGGTGAAGACCATTGGTGGTTGAGCTGCTGACAGCCAGGGGGACTGAAGGACTGGGATTGACAACTTGGCTGGACGATGATGAAGAAAAGGCATGGAGGTTTCCACTGCCACTACTGCTGTCGTCATTACTTATCTGGTGATACAGGACAATGGAGGGTGTGTGATGGGAGAACTAGCAACTGTAGGTCAAAGCTTGGATGTCTTCCCAAGAAAGATATTTTGTTCAAAGCCTCAGCAGAAGACTGTTTGAATTTAATTCTGTATCCATTCGAATGTGCGCACACACTACTTACTGTCAGGGATGAACTTGTGGTGAGGGCCGAGCCAGATGAGTGAGTACTGGTGACATGACTAGAGAGGAAAAAAGTGATTGTGTCAGTAAATTTGATGAAGCCACAAATGCAAATCACCCAGGAAACATGGACACAAGGATGGGAGATTCAGTCAAAGATGTTTCCACATTGCAGGATTAGGATATGTGCTTGTAACCATCATCATCTCCAGACACAAAGAAGGCTCATATGAAAACAAAACAATCAATGAGCAATATAAAATATCTATGATATAGATCTGACCCAGTCCTCACCTGCTGAGCGAAGGAATGGGAGTTGAGTGGGAAGGTGTGACTGCAGGGGAAGGGATGTGGTGACCAGGTCCACTGTCACTCGTCATAACAGGAGACCCTGTCTTCACTGTCCTAGTTGATGATGTAGCTAGTTTGAATTTAACAAAAAAATGGAGAATTCAATTACATTAATATCTCTTGTGGTAGGAGGAATGCAATGATGTAACTGAATCAGTGTAAATAAGCAAAACACTGACTAGGTCCAGTTCTTTATCAAACATCAGCTTTCACAGAGAGGACTCTTTCCACTCCCCTACCAGATGCATTTAACAATCAATATTCACTATTAGATTTTGTTTGACTATTGCAGTGCAGTTCTCGAGAACTGATGATGCTGAGAGTACTTACTGTCCTGTGTGCTGTGTGCCTTCATCCCACTGTAGCCATTCTGCAAGAAGAAATGTTCAAAAACTTAGCTTTGACCTTGGCTTTATGTCAGGTATTATGATAACACCAAAACCTCAGCAGTTGTGTACACGTTTCTTTCTTTTTGTTTTTTTATGTAGAGCCCTTCTACAAACAGAAAGAAAATGTTTATACTCACTGTGAGAGGTCCACCAGCAGCTGATGTGACGTCTTTGCTCTGAGAGAAGGCAAGATGTGGTGGCAGGGACCTTGGACCACTGCTCTCCACACGGCTGGCTGTGGTAGGGGCTGCAGAAGAGGGTGGTGCGGCTGCACTGGGAAGACCCATGGAAGGTGAGGGCGTTGCACTGGGTAAGCCCAAAGATGGTGAGGGGAAGTTGGGATCTGACACAGCTGATGGTAAGCTGGGCAAGTTGCTCATGTGGTCACTATTCACAATAACAAGAGAACCGTTGTTGGGATGAGACACACATATATATATACATATGACACATGCAATCTCTAATAGTAATCAAGATAAACTGACAATGCTCTTTAAACTCTTCAAGCTAATTGACAAATTTGTTCCCCCGCCAATGCTCTGCTTTATGCAATAGTCCCATCCATGAATGACCACCAAGATCTTATGACGAACAGAAAAACACAAATTCCTCACATAAACAGACAAAACCTGTGTTTCACACACCAACTTAAAACACCTCCCACACACCTCACAGATCCTGGCTTAGAGAACAGACTGTTCTGTGGCTGCTGTGTGGGAACTGCAGTAGGGGCAGACATGGGTGCTGGAGCTACTGGTGCTGGAGCCTGAGCGGGGGCTTGTTCCCTGGTCATCTCCATCTGTGCCATGTCTACTGCTGAACTAGCAGCCTCAGAACCAAAGTCAAGAGCTCCAAACTGCACATTCAGGCCAGATATATCTGCTGAGCCGGGCATCTCCACTGCTGACGATGGGATCTGGGGTAGACAAAACAGGCCAATGTACCAAATCAATTCAATTATTTTGTGTGTAAAACATTTAAAGCATTTAAATTTATTTATTTAGCAAGCATGTTTTGATGGCTTACACAGCTGCATATATGAGAAGATATATTGGGAAGGACAGCACATTTGCACCTTTTGTCTTTCATGAGATGATTTCATTTATGAGAGGTGTAGTCACTAAGGTGGACTTAAGATCTTTAACAAAATAAGATGTTTGTCCTGTCGAACATGTTACAGATACATATAAAGGAACCTATTGCCCTGCAAGTAATTGTGCTCTTTTGTTTCCAATGAAGTTTAAGATATAGTTTTGGTTGACAAGGTTCAGACATTACAGCAGTACCTTCGAGGGAGGTGGCACTCTGCGTCTTTGTGTCTTAAGCTGCCGCTGTGGCGGTTCTGTGATGGGAGGCTCCATGCCTGGCAGCTTCACCCCTGGAGAAGCGCCATCTCTTACAGCAGGGATGGAAGACTCATGACCTGAAGGAGATTGAGGGTGAAAACACAAATCAGAAGGATCAAAGTAATTGCCAAATAGAACATGTTACAGTACAGAAGTTGTTAAAGTGGTGTTACTACTTAGGACTAAAAGTTTTCTGTTCTTTTAGATGCTATTGCTGTTACTGTTTTTTATTGTCCAAGTGGACAAGTGGACAAGTGGAGTACTACTGTAAATGTGTATCTGTTCTGGTTTTTTATGATGTAAATGGAAAAGTGCAATCAAACTGAGGTGCGACTGAACTGAGCTGGTTGGTTACAGTTGTATTTTGTTACATTGTATTTTACATATATAATATAATAATGTATTACTGTTGTTCACTGAACGGTCCAAGACAAAACTTCCCATCGGGACAATAAAGTCTATCCTATCCTATCCCAGTACGTGGTTACAGTCCACAAACAAAGCATTACATTTGTTAGTTGTCAGCAGTAATTATCAATATGAAAATAAAATCAATTGATGATGCAACTTTAACGCTGTAATATGACTCAGTTTTGCAGTCCTACCTGGAGGTGTGGGGACCTGTGGTGCATGTGACTGAGACAGCCCCAGATCTGTGGTGGAAAGGATGGTGGACTGCTGTTGCCTCTGAGCCAACTGGCTGAGCACTGCTGACGGTTCCGGTTGAAGCTTGATGTCCACTAAAAAGATTGGGGACCAATTTAAATATTGACTCCAATATCAAACAACAGTACACTGTATCCTTGCGAAGCTGTTGCTGACAACAATGACTTCAAATTTGATTGTCTTAATTTCTGTGTTGGATTTTTCATTCATATTGAAATAAACTTACAGTGTTGGGCAGTAACAGGGCCATTCTCCACTCGCTGAGCCTTCATGTCCACAGAAGGAGAGGAGGCAGGAGCAGGGCTTTGCATTGGAGGTGGTCCTGCATCTTTGGAAACAGTACTGCTGATGGCGGCAGTGGATAACGTCTGATTGGCTCTTTGACCAAGCCGAGGCCCGTTGAGCTGTTCTGATGTCCTGATGTCAGAGGCAGGTGTCGGCTTAGGTGCATTCAGAGAGCCAAAACCAGAACCCAGGACTGAAGACTGAGAGGATGAGAAGAAATACAATGATGACATATCCCAGTGTGTAGGAAGACAACATATGTAAAGGATGCTGATGCTTGCAAATGTTTACGTATGTATGCATCGCTTTCTGTACCAGTGCAGCATGTGCGTAGGTGGTACTAGCAGAGGCGGCATGGGCATAGCTGTTGGCTGTGGCGTGTGCGTAGCTGTGTGTTGCAGTGCGTCCATTGTGGTGAGAATTGGTAAACACCAGGCTTTGGCCCAAATCCTCTGCTGAGGGGCCATCAACTATTGCCCCCAAGTCAGAGTCCATGGGACCCCCTACAGCCACTCCAGCCTTTGGCAGTAGGCTAGCCAGGTCCACACTGAGGAGATGCAAGACATAAGAGATCAGGTGTTACAAGTTTGGTGAGGAGGACTGACAAATACATAAAGCACAGATTAAAAGTCAAAATACTGCTTGTTTCTTTACTGTTCTAAACTGCCTGGACTCCAGGCAGGTTGTCTTACTTGTGTCCAGGTGTGATGTGGCTTGCTGGAGCAGAAGAGGCAGTGAATACTTTGGTCTCAGACAACTGTTAAAAAAAAGGGGAAAAATAGCCACACAAATTGATATAGGTATGTGCTGTGTTGTATATTAACCATTCAAAACCATAAAACTATAGCTATGCCATAACTAGTACTCAGTTCACACCAGAAGCCATTACCAATCACCATTCCAGGCCAGTGCTGATTTAAAGCAATCCAATCACAAAACTTTGTACAAAGCCATTTCTGATCATTAAAAAGTGCAGCCTTACATCCTCATTCCAGTCCTCTGAAGTCCAGTCTTCCAGATTGCCTCCCCATGTTCCTAAAGAAAAAAAATGCATGTCGTCAGCAACAGTCAATTTCCCACAAGACTGAGGCAGAAAATATCCCCTATCCTTATAAGTGCTTAAAAGTTTAAACAAAAATTAAAAGCCATTGAATTCATTGTGTGGATTGGTTTGTTTCTACTTGAATTTTGATTTTATTTGGGACCTAATAATCTGAAATTGGAATATTTTGCCAACTTGGGATATGCAGATGCTGGACAATGCTGACACTTATGATTTATTAAGCCTTTGCACAGCAAAAGCAGAAAATGACATAAAAACACAACATCTTCCATTCTGTAATTTTCCTCACCAGTTCCCTCAGCAGGCTCGTTGCCATCCCCCTCCCATGTCTCCTGGCGGGTTCCAGAGTTAGCCGTGTAGTCAGCCGGATTGAAGGTGCTGAAAACATAGGAAAGGGAAGGGAGAGCCAACAAAGTAAACTTAGGAGAAAAAATTCTGACCTGTCGTGGCTACACACAAGACAGGAAAATAGGTTGTCATTTTCTAGAAAAGGAGATTCAGAAATTTGGTTCTTTTCCACACATTTGTTTTTAAGATATGTGCTTGTATTTACCATCACCACCTCCTCATTTTAATTCAGACTTACACTAAACACAGATTCTTACCCCATTCCCTGGGAGGAGAACCGGTTACCAGCAGCTGCTCTGCCTCTACCACGAGCCCCTACCCCTGAGGACACAAACAAAACAACCAGTTGACCTCTGGCTCACTGGTCCTTTCAGCCTCAACTCTTCATTAAGCATTTTTTAACAAAGGTATCAAACTCCCACAGATCATCACCAGCAAGTTTTCTGAGAAAGGAACATTTTAGTCACTGATGCTTGCCAGTTTTCATTTGAAATGATAGCTACATGTGTCTAGGTTTATTTCCTATCCTGTACTTGCACCTATTTTCTTTATGGTTTAGCACTGCTTTAGAAAGGTACTCCAACTAAATAAGTAATGCAGTGCACAGTCATTGTTCTACAAAACCTCCTTCCCACCTTCTCCAATCTTGTTATCTATCGACAACACCCCCCCAACACACTCTCACACTCAAGCAGCTGCAGGGACTAAGCACATTCCACACATGTTCACTGCGGCAATACTCTAAATGCCTGCAGACACAAATAGATACGTTTCCAGCGACATAATCAAAACATGCACAATAATGTTCCTATATAAAGAGCATAAATTACAAAAAAAGACAATATTAGAATTTGCCTTATTGTATCAACATGCCTGTATAAATGGTGGACTAAGAGATTTTAGTATGAAGGACATCTATAAGGTGGGTATTTCCACAGTCACATATAAACACAATATGATCTTGCTTTTTGGCCACTTAGTTTTCACCTTGTAATGCTTTTTATCTTTAGATTAATGGGACAAGAGCTCTTGGGAATATGTCTGTTCCTGTCAGCTCAAGTGTTATTCCTAACAAGTTGACAATGTATCTAAAAAATTAAAAGATATGTCTGTTCTGTACTGCTCACCTCTGCCACGCCCCCTGCGTCCACGGTCCCCACCCCTCTCTCCAGGAGCAACCTCAAATCCATTTTCCTCTAGCCGACCTAGTATCCAACAAAAACAACATAGACATACAAAGTGAGACTCAAGATCAATTACTTTCATATGATTAATATTGAACAGGAAGAAAGACCTGAACTTTGTCAAATTAAATCCAGAGAGAAATTCAAGTAGAAGCAAATCATAGAAAAAAGGTGAACTGATGATTCCATGCACTCACTGCACATAAACTGTCAATTTCAAGGATGTAGCAAACACAGACAAAAACAGGCAAGAACCATACATCCCCAGAATTCAGGATCTTCATCCCAAAGACAGGACTAACATTTTTTGTCCCAGTCTTACCTTCACGCCCTCGGCTGATGCCTCTGCCCCTCCTGTTGGAGCCTCCACGTCCACGACTGGCCTCCCTCTCTCCTCCCTTCTTCTCCCTGCTCTCCTTTATCTCTGAGGGTCCTCCTTCTTTCCCAAGGTTTCGCTTCTTCCCCACGGTCTCCCAGGAGTTCTGATGGAAGTTTAGAACAGAGGGTTAGGGTTACGAGATGTCCACAAACATATTACCAATGAATATGGTTTGTGTAGTCATACATAGAGTCTTACTGTGTCAGAGTTGCTCTCCAGCAGAAAATTGATGGCTCTGTTTACATCTTCGTTGCAATCATGGAGGGCTACCATGCACTCATCTTGAGTCTTCCCAGTTACTTCAATCAGCTGTGTGCATGTAAATCAGAAAAAAAAATACATACAGCATTTAATTAGCTCATGACACAATAAAGGGGCCAATGGTGAAGCCTTCAAGGGCATTATACTGGTGATTCTGAGTAAATTTGTCTAAATTAAACACATTACCTGTTTGACCTTGTCTTCGAAGTCAGCATCATTTTTGTCATAGATCATCTGGGCTAAACGAATCTGTTCTGCTGTGGCCTGGCAAATAAACAGTTCCATAAAAATCAACACAACAAGACAACTAGATTATTTTTCAGTAAAATACACTTCAATGCTGGTGAAGGTACACCATGTAGGATAGTGTACATAAGAGTCTCTAAAAAAACTTCTAAAAGCATGAAATGTAAACTTTGATTCAAATGTACTTTTCATCACTATGAAAATCAAATACTGAAAGAGGGAATTTTAAAGAGCGATCATCATTTTCATTTTCAAGTAGGCCTGGATACAACACTGTACATATAATAGTGAAAACCCACCTGTATCTGTTTCTGTGGCTGTGTTGTTTGTGTGGTGGTGGGCAGCGTTCTGTCCCGAGTTCCCCGGGCTTGATTGCTGACCACTGAAGTCATCATATACAGTATATACAAAACAATGTATGTACAAAATAGAAAAATCTGGAAGAAAAAGAAAAGGGGGGGGGGCAGAGGTCACATCAAATGGCAGCCACCTGGGAGATTTATTACACTGCATCACAAATACAAGTATAATATAATACTGAATAAATGTCCAATGCCAGCACAGTATTCTGAATATAAGCAGACCATGGCTCACTGTTGTCAACTATACCATGTAAGACTATAACCCCATCTGTCGCCCCCACCTCCTCTGGTTAAATTTAGCCAGCCAAGAGGGGACTGTCCGGGTGTCAATTTACAGCCCTCCTTCAGTCTCCTACACAAAAACACCGCGAATATCCACCAGCATCAGTTAGAGGTAGTACGAATTCATACGTTTTTATCAAGTCACCAACAACGTCAGGCGAGCGTCAACCAGTGGATATTTGACGTAAAATACAATACAATCACACAATAACCATTTCAGTCTAGGTAATCGATAACTTAACATAAAAAACAAACACCTCCCCCGGATTAAATTACACACAATAACTGGTCGTTAGACAATAATACTACCAACTGACAATGTATCCGTATGGTAACAAAACAAACGCGATCCACTACCATTGTCTCACAAATAGTATGTTGCCTAACAACAACATACTGTTGATAGTGTCTCGTGTGCCTAATGTCGTTAGTTTTTTACAGTCATCCATCTTACACTGTAAATGGTGAAGGAATCGTAATCTTATTTTGGTGAACGTTACAAAAAGCTCAAACGGAAACATGAGCCGCATTGGCTAACGTTCACATTAGCGCTAGGTCAACTAGCTCGCGTTAGCTTTAGCTTTGCTAAGCGCTTGTCTTTGTTCCGTGTGATTCCTACCGTCAAGTATTACACCGGACAGATATTTGCCAAGTAGCAGCGCAAATACTAAATCTGGCCGTCACCGGGACCGCTGCCAGTACAACCCAACCAACATAAAACAAAACAATAAACAAATGCGACGCGTGCGGAGTAGTATCCTTTTGTGTAAACCAAAGAAAAGCTAACATTAGTCAGTCAACTTGAGTGATGTCGTTAGTAGCATGCTAACATGACTAAAACGAAACTAAAAGCGTCGTTAATGTTTCCAATGGTTGTTGTTTTTTTATTTGATTTTTACAACTTCGAAAGGGATGGGTGGGTACAAAATCTGTCGAAAAACGCGTGGCCCGTGAATGCTACGACGGCTATCAGCAGCATGCTAACTGACCCGGCATGTGAACGGCCCGTCCGCATACAATGCAGCGCTACAGCCCGGATACAACGATGATTAGCTAGTGAGTTAGTTAGTTTGCTAACCACCGAACAAGACGAACGGATTCTCGGAATCGGTCGATGAGCTCTCTTAAACATATTAAAAAAATATTCGATAAGACGGTGGGGTGGCCAATAACAGTGTTAAGTAATAATAACTCCATGTTTTTTGTTCTTTCTTTTACCTGCTAACACGCTTCGCTCAGCCAGCAGCAGCAGATGCTGTCACGTGACCAACGGCGCCGTTGTTCAACGTTGTGAGGTTGACTCAGCCAACCAAAACCCAGGAGCCGGTCAGGTGTTTCGACGCACTGTCTGGACGTCCGCGTTCACGTACGGGCGCGCGTATCACTGGAACGTTTCTCGCTTCCAGACCGGTGTCAAATGAGAGCCAGTATTTACTTACTGTTTATGTGTCATTCACTTTTAATTATAATTTTTAGCTGAAGTCGGCGTTGGTTTATTCCCTGAAATGAGATGAGGTCTGGTGAGACTCCTGCAGTCTATCTTGAGAATGGTAATGCTCCAGTTGTCGTCTTTTTTTTTTTTTTTTTTTTAACAGAACAGGTTATGTGAGTTTGTAGGTGGAGTAGCCTAATCATGTAATCATATTCTAAGCTACCCTTTAATAAAGCAGAAGAAGCTCTCTACTTAAAATGTTTTCACGGTCTGTGAAGTTTATATTTTCATTGTAGAAAAGGGAGACAATATGCAGACAATACAAAGTGAGAGTAGACCAAGACTGGATTTACAAAAGTACAAGCTTTAAGATTAAATAAATGATGCTAGATACAGTACATAGATACCACCTATTAAAATAACTTAATTTCTGTAATTCAAAAGTCAATCTGAAAATTACTAATAACTAAATGTGCATGGATTTCATCAAATAATGTAGACATCTGAATCAGCATCAGGAAAAACAACTAACCAACATCTGAACACATACACACATACACAAAACACACACCAGGAAGAGAGAGAGAGAGAGAGAGATTGTAATAAATGTCTCCCTCCGTGGGAAATTTTTCACTGAGAATCCCCATGTAACAATCTTGTCACACACATCAAGTGATTCTTAATATGTGTGTCCATCAAACACTTAAACCATTAACATCTAGAAAAAAAAGGGGAAAAAACACTAGTATTTATTTTGTACGTTGCATTTAGTCTTATCAGTGAAAAATATATAGTGCAGTTATAAACACATAACAACCACTCATATCTATAGCATTTCTTCAGTGTATAGGCTGCACGTAAAAACGTAAACATTCCTGCTGATTAACTTAGGTTCTTCAAGTATCATAATTGTTATTTCATTCACTTTGCTTTTGTGAGTGGTTAAAGTCAACAGGCTTCAGATATGGCTGCAGCTGAGCTCTCATGCTTCGGATACACAAAGCTTTTCTCTCCATGATCTCTTCCAGCTTGTGGACATATTCCCCAAATGCCTGCAAGACATATAGATAAATAGTAAGGATTCACAAAAAGTGTGTAGTCAGTTTAAAAAGGAAGGGAGAGAATATAAGAAGTTAGTTAACAATCATGGTCTTGATTAATTCTGACCATATCAGGCTGCTGGCACAGAAGTGTCCCCTCTCGATGACGTAGGTCTTCCATCTCTTCCAGCTGCTCCCAGTGGGCCTGGACAACATGCCACCTAAAGTTGGATTGGAAAACACAAGAGATATTCATTCAAACTGACCCTCATTGCTTTGTCATGTGAAGTTTCAGTATCTTTCTTTTTCAGTAAATAAATAATAAGAATTCTGATACTTACTGGGCATAATCCAAGTCCTCCAAAGCAGACAGATGGATTATCGGTTGAATCTGATGATTACTCATGCGCTTTTGACTCTTTGACTCTGCAGGACTCTTTGGTTGGAGAGAGGTGTTTGAGTTGCTGGAATTGTTTGAATGTGCAGTGTGATACTGGCACATTACATGTTCTGACTGTGCTGCTGAAATGGAAGATTTGGCAGGCATTTTGTTTGTGTATTCTGTTGGTATTTGTGTAGCACCATTTGGCAAAGAGCTAGATGAATTAGTGACCCCAGAGCGATGGACAAGGGGTGAGATGGACTTCACCTTGCCGAGGGCTGATCTGGTTTGGTTCTGACTGTTGTCTTGGTGTTGGAGAGAGACATGCATAACGTCATGCATAGGAGGTTTCATCCTGCCTGGTCAGGATAAAAACACATTCACATAGATGTTTTTAAGCACTAGTTAGTAGTACACACACTTACAACTCACACATACCTATTCCATGGTGCTCATATGTGGCACAACACATACCTTTTCCTTGTTCAGCGTGATGGACAGCTGTTATGGTTTCACAGGTGGGAGGGCAGTTGGTCTTCGGTTGTGGCAGCTCCAAAAGAGACAGACGTAATTCTACGTCCTCATCTTCTACAACTTTCTCTGCTATTCCTGAACACATATGATGCTCCTTTTCTGCTTCCCTCCTGTTACCTTCTCCTCTTTCATACCACGAGGTGGTGTTCTGTTCCCCTATGAGGAATGAAGCCGTTGCAACCTGTTGGTCAACCCGAAGCAGGGAGATGCTGAGGGGGCTCATGATGTGGCTGGGAGAAGTTTCATCTCCCTGAGGTAAATGAGACATATTGGCTTTGGAGCAGTGGGTATGATTTGAATCACTTTGCGTGTTTGGCATCAGGAATGCGTTACTATGTTCACAGGCTGGGGAGAGGGGTCGTTCTGCTGGAGCTTGCCAATGGGGTGATTCAAAAGGAGGGTGGTTAAAAAGGCTGTTGCTGTCATTGTTGCCGGGGATGGAAACTACACCGAGGAATCCTGAGGAATCCACTCCTTGCTCACCCACATGTCCTCTGTCTTCTGAATGACAGTTGTGAGACACTTGTGCCACTACATTTGTCAGTGTTACACCTGTCATCGTGTCTGTCTGCTCTGTTGTTGCCACCCAGGCCCACCTCCTCTGTCCCCCTTCCATCCCAGCTGGCCTCATCTCTTCCTTTCTTACTAATGCTTCAGCTGGTGCCTGCACTGCTCCCCCTCTCTTATCACTTTCACTTCTTTGTCCAAATTTGATCTCTTGTCCTTCCAAAGATACCCCACAGTTTTCACCAACACCACCACAGTCACCATCACCATTACTGTTTCTGTTACTTGGAGAGGTTTCAGTTTGCAAGTGAAAGGACGATTGTCCCTTATTATGTTCAGCCTTAACCACAATCCCAGCCCTGTATTCATCTAAAACCTCTTCCAAACTATGATCCATGAGGGCAGAAGCTGAGGAATGGGAGGAGTGTTGGAGAGAAGAAGAGGATAATGGAGAGACAGAGGAAGAATGAGAGGCCTGGCAAGAGGAGGAGAGAGATGGACGTGTAGAGGGTGAGAAGAGGTTGACAGATGAAGAAACAGAAAGGGGAATGAACTGCTGCAGCTGCAGGTGATACTGTTGCAGATGCCTCTGCTTCTCCTTATTCCATTCATCATCCTTTTGAAAATCCCTTTCCCTGAGCCTTTCTGTTTCACTACATGTGTCTCTACTGCTTTCCATTTGTCTTAGCTGGTTTCTCCATCTTCTTTCCTCCTGTTTCTCCAGTTTCACAGTGTGATGGTGGTTCTCTTCTTCTCCATGGTGAATTCCAGATTCCCTTTTAGTTAAAGTTAAAGACTCGTGTGCCCCAAATAAATTATTGTCAGTGGTGTTTTGTTCACATACAGAGTGACTGTTAGTTCTTCCATGTGTTTCACTTTCTCTTCTTCTGGCTTTTCTATCACTTGTGTCCTCCCACCCATGGCTCTTATCACCCATTGCCAGCCAACCTCTGATTGGTGTAATATGTTCAAGTCCAATCCCTTTTTCGTGCCTTGCGTTTGTTTCTGCTCTCCATCTGCTGCTCTTAGGTGTGGAGCAGAGAACTGCACCTCCAGTGGCCAACCTTGTGTCAGGTGTGGTTGGAGTAAAGAGCTCTCTTTGTCTCCCTAACTTTTGTTTTTTAGGGGGGCTTTTCCCACGGGTGCGAACAATGCTACCACTGCTGTTGGATAGATTGTGTTTGGGGGAGGGTAATGTCCTACTTCTTCGTCCTCCTCTTAGTCCTCCCTGTCCCCTCAACTCTTTCACCCTGTAAAAAAAGTAGTAGACAAAACATCTCAGTGACCAGTCAGTCCACTAAAGCTTATGACATCCATTACGTTGATAGAAAATACAATGAAAACACTCACCTATCGGCATATCTCAGTGTATTAAGTGTGTGTTCGGTTGCAAAGTGACCAGGTGAAATGTTGGCAATCATGCAGGTCATTGAGTCACCTACAAATGAGTCTTTCAAAACCTGGAATGAGCGCAAAGTGCTAAAATATTAAAACACAGGGGAGCTTATAGATCAAAGTGGGCAAAGAAAAAATCTGATTGATGCACACTTGCCTTATCGCAACAGAAATGCCGAAAATGGTTACATAGAAAAAATTACTTAACTCACCTGAGTAAGTTTGCTTTGTCTGAAAGGTGTGTGCGACTGCTCTTGATCAAGGGACCGAATACATTCTTTGAGCTGAGAGAAAAAACACACAAAGGAGAAAAAATTCCACAATGCATTCACAAATAACTTGATCCAATGCAGAATGTCTTGTGTGTGTGTGTGTGTGTTTATGTTTGTAACTTACAGCCAGGAGACTCTGGTTAATCTCAGCTGCCTCCATACGGCTCTGCCTGTCTGGGTCTTTGGTGTCTGATGCCCTCTCACTTCCTGCCAGGTCTACAAACCACATTCTATGGGGACACACACAAACAAGCATCTTTCTTGGTTCAGTCATTTTACATCAACCCTTGAACTGTTGTAGTGCTTTAAAAGGATAATACAAAACCATCAAAGTAACATTGGATGGTGTTACTCACCTGCCAGCTATCTGCTGGTTTGGACATCTAAGCTGAATCTGAAGCAAGGCATGAGAACGAGAAGAGAGCGGATTCACTCCACTCGTTCCCTGTGTGCGCTCCTCTGTACCTTGTGAAATCACCTTTGGGAGGGCAAAGAGAGGAAGGAAGGAGAGACTGAGATGTTAATAGTGACTGCAGAAGTCACACTTCAAACTAATTCAAACAATTTCTTGCTCAGTAATATTTCATGTAGTTAAACACAGTAAAGGGATGATGTATGTGTGACAATGGGAGGCCAGACTTTTAAGGTATATTTACTGTTTCTCTCCACCAAAAACACTTGTGAAGATTTCTGTTTTTGTCAATAATAAGAGGCAAAAAGATACTACGGGCAAGGTTATATTAAAACATGGTACCAAGTCTTCGGCCATAAATTTGGAAAGCAGGGCAGTTAGGTTTTTGTGTTTGAAAGGTTGGAGTGCTAATCAAAACAGAGAGACCAGCTCTGGACAACACACTATGGACATGCAGCAATTTTAAAGAAAGTTGTGAACCTCCAACAGTGAGCTGACTGAGTCCACCCGGACATTGCGCAGCCCTGCAATGTGAACCACCTTCTGTCCATCCTCCCTGGCAAATAACCTAGAGATGAAGAAAAGAAAAGAGGGAGATTAAGAGGGAAACAAAGGTTCTCTGATGATGATGCCACCAAAAAATAAATGATCCCCAAGAAAACTTGAGGAAAAAATAGTAATAAAAAATAATATACATTCCACAATAACTTACATAAACAGGCATATAGGAGATGGTCACAATAGGAAAATTATAAAGCAGTGACAATATTACATTTTCATATCTTAAAAGTGAATACCTGCAAAATGCATTAATGAACACACTTTGTTCTTCTTTTACAACAAAACACAAACACTCCAACACACACCTTTTCCTGTGGTCCAGCAGGTCATACAGCTGACCGCAGTATATCTCAAAGAAACTGACATATACCAGCAGGGCTGAGTAAATGCGTGTGGAGGACAGATGAGCAAAAATGTCCCGGACTGCCAGTGCATACAACCCTGGTCTCCCGGGGGAGGAACCCAACATGGTGTGAGTCTTCCCAGCACCTGTCTGGCCATATGCAAAGCAGGTGGCTTTGCCACTGTGGATACACACATTACAAACAGTTCATCACAGATTCACAGGAACACAAAAAACACCTATAAGCATGTGCTTCAAACTGTAAAAATGGCTGTAAGACATATGGGTAGAAAGGAATGCAGGGTGTTAAAACTCCAAATACCCATTGAGCATGTGCTGCACCAGAGGATATGCTGTTTGTTGATACACCTCCTCATTAGAGCTCTCCTCTCCAAAAACCTTGTCAAAGTAGAACCTGTGCTGAAGGAACAAAACAGCAAGATGACACTGAGATTAAAATCCACTCTAACATTCATGTGACAAAACACATGTCGATTGTTGTCACAGTTGGATGATATGGGCTCAGTTGGAAATGTTGTTTTGTTTAGTGATAATACAGATGATGATAAACATGATAAACACACTGTAATCGAAAACATATTTATTTGTCCTTGTGTCCTGTCTGGATATCTACCTGTAGTATGTATTGTGTGAGATCCACAGCTTCTTTGCTTTCATGGACAATCACACACTCTTCGCCTGAAGTTGTCACAACATCTGCTTCTCCTCTCCTGCTCTCTGCACGTGTCAGAGGTCTCTTTCTCACACAAACACTAATTTGCTGCTTCCCTTCTTGCCTGGCACACACAAAATACAAAAAGAAACAACCGTGTTAAATTGCCAAATGTCTTTCGTGTTCATTAAATAATCATTTGTAAATACAGCGTAGACAGTGAGAGCAATGCGAACCACTGCCACTCACTTTTTGTTTGAAGCAGGATGGAAACTCTGTGGTACTCCATAGTTGTAGCCCGCTGTTCTCTTTGATTCATAAACAAGCGTTGGCTTAGTCATGTGCCCTATTTCCCCATTATGGCCTATTTCCTTCTTAGAGATTCTTTTCCTGTCCTTGTGTCCACCTGGTTTGTTGTCAAACCTCTTCGATGCCATGGTTGCAGGCCTGGGTTTTTGTTTGTGGAATGAGGCCAACTTTGGTGATAATGTGGTGGCAGTTCCTCCTATGATGTTTGGCTTGGTGTTTCCTCCCGTGTGATGATTTGATTGACGACTGTGGCCACCCTTCCTGTGGTCATGGTTCTCTTTGTATCTGCAATAAACAGCACTTCCACTGTCAAGGTCATGCTGCAGAGGTGTAGCTGACCCCTTGTTTTGGACATGATTATTTCTATCATGACTTGTACAGCCATGCAAAGGGCCGACTTCATAAGAAAGTAGCTTCTGAAGATTACCAGTGTTTTCGCAACTGAAATCAAGCCGTCTGCGAACATGTGATGATCTGGTAACACTGGCCTCATTCGATACATTCATAGTATCACGGCTCTCATCCTCACCATCATATACATCTTCATCAGGATCTCCATAGCCACCATAAGTAAAACTACCATCCACTAGGGCATATCCTTCATCACCACCATCAGTATAATAATCATCACAATCTTCATATCTAAGAGCCTCAAGATCAAGAGATTTGACCATTTGGACCAAATGAAACAGTCGAGTCCTGTCCTCCATAGTGTGGATTCCTAGGATGGGATAGTCCTCTATTGTCAGTGCTGATAGGTGGGCTGTATGATGAACTCCCACGGAGGTAAACCTGGAATAAGGAGGAGGCAGAGGGAGAGATGGTCATACTGTAGGAGAGGAATACACAGCATGTGTGAGTTTGGATCCATCCTGGGGTGAGTGTGCTTACCTAGCATAGTAATGCTGTAGCCCAGCTGCTCTAAGGCACTCATTCAGGCCAGGTGTCATTTCCTCTTCTTTTTCTCTCTGTTGTTATTTTATTTTACTCCTCGTACCCTGAGAGTGGCAGACGTCTCAGTTTAGTCTCTCCATCAGTTGGTCACAAAAAAAAAAACAAAGACATGCACTAATGAAATTATATGATAACAGGCCAAGCTTACATGGTAAATAACTCAAAATATATACTGCAGCCGCACCACTTTCCCAAAGACAGTGTGTCCTTTCTGTTATCCTTACCTCAGTGAATTCGGTCACAGACTGATGACCACTGGTCAGTCACTGTGTCATACTATCACACTGCCTCCGTCCTGGTGGTAAGCAAAGGACATTGGTATGATGCTGAAATATGACACTTGGTCAGAATGGAGCCTGGGTAGCACAGTGCAGTCATGTCACATATTTCTGTATCATAGCAAATATGATAAATATAGCAGACACAGGCAAGCAACTGTTGCTTCCTTAGCGTCTGCAGCTGTAATACCCCTGCCATATGGCACTTGGGCGAAACCCTCTTCATATTTATACACAAGGTGAGAGTGTTGTTCAGAAGTTTGTTGTCCAAGAATGTTGCTAAAATAACCATACACTCTAAAATAAGTTGGGGTTTTAAATGACTGCCAAAAGTGTTATGACTAAATGACTGTTTAGCAATAGTTTTCATGTATGACTTTCCTAGTAAAACCTTAAAAAAAATAAAAATAAAAAAAATAAAATAAAATAAAAAAAAACTCTCCAGAAAACTTACCAAATCCACTGCAGACTTTCTTTTCTCCCAGCATGAAAAAAGAGGAACGGTGCCGGTCTTTCTGAACAAGCAAACTGAATTGACAAAATGCATCAATTTTTCAAAGTTGCTAGCTTGAGTAGTATCACCATTTCCGTACACAGTGCGTCACCATAACAACGAAAACGGTTTCCCGCTGTAAGCGAACACGCTCCTGTTCAGGTGTAAAGTGGCAGAGCCACGATAGAGCAGAAATTAAGACGTTGGATGAGAGCTGAATGCAGAAATACAGAGGGACAGTCGGTCAAATTACACTCAGATCAGCATAAAAGACAAAGATAATCCCCTTTGGGGCTTAATGCCCACCAACAAACCGACTAAGACAAAAAGCCCTCTCAGACTAACCCAATTAGACATTTGCCCACTGCCTTTATGTGCTGAGAAATAGATTGCCAATATATCTGTTTTTAAAAATTATGTATCAGTGATTGATTATTGTTATTACCTCGATTATTTTACATAATTTTTTATTGGTATGATAGTTATATTGTGTTTTTTTCTAAACGCACCATGATCCACTATACAGTATAGTGCAGGCAATATAACATACACCTTTAATGAATATCATACACTGTAACAACATGCAGATATACCACTTGACATATTCAACGAACGAAGAAAAAAAAAAAAAAAAAACTACACCTGGCTATGAAGAGGAAGGACACTGTGGAGTCTCGCTAGTCAGTCTGTGTTTCACTGGGGACAAATTTGGACGTAACACACAACAACATTTGTGTTGAAATCTACCGGGAGAGACTTCCTTGAAACGCTGACGAAGTTTAGTTTGCATTTTATCATTTGGCAAATGTTCAAATTAATGTAGAAGGGCTGATAAAGTACTCGTGCATTCGTGTGTATATATATTTTTTAGCAAGATAAAGTCGTATGTCCCGCCCAGGACGCGTGACCAAAATTAGCAACTGTAGCTGTCTGTTGCCATGCTACCAGACCAGTCAGAGATGTAACCACCAGAAACCATTTAAAGGTAAATGCATTGACGTTTAGACTGACCACTTTAGATAATAAAGTAATTGAAACACTATTTGAAACATCTAGCATGTTTATGTTTGTGTCTCCTGTATTAGACTGTGGTTTATTATGTGCCTCTTTTTCTACCCCACTTATGAAAGGCCAGTACAGTGACACGACATGTGTGAAATAATCAACAGGAAGGGAAAATATTCATAAGCCACATGATAATGAAAAAGTTGGAGGAAAAAGGCGAAACTGAGACAAAGTCTGTGCTATGTGTTTTATTTATGTGTGTATTATGGTTACAATTTATCTATTTTGCAAATGATAATATTTTCAAATAACAAAATGCCTTTAATTAACAGGAAGCTTGAAGTAAGAAGTGATGGACATGTCCTCTGAAGAGGAGGCTTCTCAGACTTCCTCCTCCTCCTGCTCACCTCCTCCTGACTCGCACTATATCGGGAAGAAGGAGGATATTGTCGAAGCAGGGCGCGTGACCAAGCTGGTGAATGGATGCAGAGATGTACTGGTCCTGTACCACCAGGAGCAGCTTCATGCAATGGACATGCGCTGCTACCGTAAGATGCAGCTTTATTGAGTGTGAACCCATTCTCAGCAATGACTTACCATGTGTTGATTTAAAAAAATGACCATGTAAAATAACACTTGTTTTTCTACTGTCAGATTCTGGTGGTGCACTACAATATGGAGACATTGAGGTGAGTTTTATATTCTCTGACTATTGATATTAGTTAACTTAAACAAACTGGCACTATTTGACACAAATACACCAATCAGGTATAACATTATCACTACTGACAGGGCAAGTGTAAGGAATTTAGCGAGTTTGACAAGGGCCAAATTGTGAAGGCTAGATGACTGGGTCAGAGCATCTCAAAAACTGCAGCTCTTGTGGGGTGTTCCCGGTCTGCAGTGGCCAGTATCTATCAAAAGTGTTCCAAGGAAGGAACAGTGGTGAACCGCTGACAGTGTCATGGGCGGCCAAGGCTCAGTGATACATGTGGGGAGTGAAGGCCGGCCTGTGTGGTCTGATCCAACAGACAAGCTGTTGCTCAAACTGCTGAAGAAGTTCATGCTGGTTCTGATAGAACGGTGTCAGAATACACGGTACATGGCTGTTGCGTATTTGGCAGAAAAATGGGGTCCAACACAACATTAGGCAGGTGGTCATAATGTAGTGTCTGACTGGTGTATATATGCATGACGCTAATACTTGTAATCCTTTTTTGTAAGTTTGCTTAAAAACTTTTTTCTGGTTTTATTGTATGTAAAATTGCTGATGAATACAAAGTTTTCCTGTAAGACTGCCCCTACAGCTCTCTAATCACAGTCTAATCAACTTTACCATTAGGAGTTTAATGGGCGGCTGTGCATCGTGTGTCCATGGCACAAGTACAAGATCACACTCGCGGAAGGGGAAGGGCTTTACCAAGCTGTGGACGATCCTACAGTCAAACCCCTAAGAACTCACTGGCGCTCCAAGGGAGTCAAACAGAGGATTCACAAAGTCACTGAAGTCAACGGGGATGTATATGTAACACTGAACAACTCCACCGAGGCCATCGAATCAGACGTCTACCAGACTGAGAAATACAGGACTGTCTTACTCAAGACCCAGCCAAAACCCAAGCTCAAAAAATAGATCCTCAAGGACACACTGAATATACAAAGCATCACAATTTCAGAGGCTTTTATTTCCTGGGAAACATGAAAAGCGTGAAGGAAATGATATGCAGAATGTGTATTGTTTATAATGCATGACTATCTGCATTTCTGACTACACTTAAGAAGATTTTGCTATTAATAATGCATTGATTGATGTGGAAAGATAATTAGGTAATTGATATTGGGGGAAAAATCATAAATTGTAGCTAAGTATTATTATGATTATTATTATTATTATATTGCTTATATGCTTGCAACATGTTGTGAGAATGTTTTCTATGTGAAAATTAATCACAGATATTTTGCATATATGTACATGTAAACGTTTTACAATGGTCATTCCATATATGTAATAAACTTATACCATAGACCTATCTATCTATTACTGGGCTGACATATTGTGACAAACAACCTCACACACTCATATTCACACCTATGGCCACTATGCCTGTTTTTGGACTGAGAGGAAGCTGGAGAACCCAGAGAGAACCACACACAGTGGCCCCAGACCAATACTACTTTTTGTTTGCTTGTTTCAATGGCAACTTTTCAATAATTTGACCTGCTATGTGTGGTCTGACAAATATAATATAATGAAAAATTGAAAAAGAGACTTATTTTAGTGGCTGTGTTTTTACATTACACTGAATTTAGTTGCTACATTTGGGTGAACTTCCTCTACAGCAGAGCGGCGCTAGGTGGCAGCAGTGCGCTCTGTGGTGTTGACATGTAAAGTAGAAGAAGACAAATGGCGTGACAAAAACTGTTCGGTGTGGCTCTAGATTTGGGAAATATGTGTAGCTAGGCCGACTATTTCTTCATAATTTGTACAAATTTTACCAAGAGTTACATTGTTTGAATACTCGGATTATTAACGCAGAAGTTGGGTAAATATCCAGACCAAAGATGGAGGCTAACAGGAGATAAAGCTCCAGGACAGCTACAGTTTCTTCACTTTTTACTGTCTTTTCTTCTGTTTTTAACACATACCTTGCAGTGATGGCGTCAGGTAACGTTGTGACTTGTGTGTTATGTGTAGTAACAATTTAGCTAATGAGCTCCGTCATGGAGAAGCGCTGCGTTGTGTTGTTGAAATGCCTCCACATTGTTTGCAGAGGATGAAGTCAGCCTGCTGGTCATCGTTGTGGATGTGAATCCTATCTGGTGGGGGCAGCAAGCTCAGCGCGAGCCACAGGTAAGCTGGTACCCTTCACCAAATGTACTCTGGTTTCTAAATGCTGACTGGCTCTTAACAACTCCTTCTTTTCTCTTTTCCCCGTCCAGTTCACCCTGTCCAAATGTCTGGATGCTGTCATGGTGTTGGGGAACTCCCATATGGCCATGGCCAGGACAAACAAGCTGGCTGTCGTAGCAAGCCACTGTCAAGACAGGTGACTTTATAGCAGAGAAAAGTGGTCGTGTTTTAATGCAGGTTTAAGGTATCTCCACTGTTCTTCAGTATTTCCTTACAAAAAAAGCAGGGTCTTGTTGGTGGCCTGTGAGTTGTTAGCATTTTGATTGTGTCCATAAATTTGTCAGATGGGTATTTAAATAACCATACATTATTTAAATAACTGTTCAAGGCCCAAGTAGATATTATCAATATCCAAAAAACAATGATTAAATGTGTACAATTGTGCAAAGAAACTCCACCTTGACAAGATACAACAGTAAATCCTTTATACATACACACTGATGCATCAAGGATGTGATATTTATTTTATATACAGTACCCCACAGGACACAGGGGGGACATCACTGCCTCCACAGTCATTTTCCAGGATTGAGGTGCTGTCTCCCTGAATATTATGTTTTACTGCTGTCACTGACAGGATACTCAATTCTCACATTTACTTTATTTCAGCCATTTCCTGTTTCCCACTAAGAACTGGAGATCTGGGGACAGCGGTGGGGACGATGCATCCTCCAGTGGGGATGGAAAATATGAACTCCTGTCTGTTGCCAACAACGTCATTGCGGAAGAGATCAGGAATGTTATGTCGAAAAGTGAGTACAAGCTTCTTTAGAGATGACGGCCTGCTCTCTAATCAAACTGTTGACAAACCTGGGGATAAGTAAGTTGGAATATTTCTGTTATTATAAAATGTGAAAATAACCCCTTCACTGTCTTTGCAATTGTTGGTGATCCCTGAAAATATATGAAGGTGTTATGTGATTACAGCTGAAGTGAGGGGGAATTCAACGGATACTCTGTTGGCTGGTTCCCTTGCCAAAGCTCTCTGCTGTATCCTTTCAGTTCAGTAGCAGGGATGTACTGATATTTTTTGTTTGTTTTATGTACTGTTTTTTACAGTGAATATTGTGTAATATTGTTGCTGAAAAATGGTGTGCACACTGTTTGAAATCTGCTCATATTTTGTGTTGAAGCACAGAGGTGATGTTTCAGATGTTGCTTTGCTGGTCACGTTAAAAAGAAAAGACTACAGGATATTGTTTGATGTGCGTTGCATGCGGTTCAGGTGTTTTACAAATTTCCCTTAATCTTTTGAATATTTAGACATTCATAGGGTCTCAAAAGAGCTGGAAGGTAATCCCTCCCTCCCTCCATCCATCCATCCATTCACTTCCACTTATGTTGGGTATGGTTGTGGTAACGAGCGCTCTTAATTTTGTTTCCCTTTGTTTTCTCTAGTTGGGCAGGAGATGAAATCAAGAATATTGGTAAGCTCCAAACAGTATAATTTCTTGAGTGCTTTTGTCTGATTCACTCAACTTTTCCATTTGATTTAACTGGATGCAGGTGATAAAAGCAGCTGAGGACTGTGCCCTCCAGTACATGAACTTCATGAATGTGATTTTTGCTGCCCAGAAGCAGGTACAATGAATTCTTACCTCTGTTTTACCCTTTTTTCTTCAATGTGTTATACATTTCATTTATTTAGTTACTACCCTTGTATTCCATAACAGAACATCCTAATAGACGCCTGTGTGTTGGACTCAGATTCAGGTCTTCTTCAGCAGGTACTGGTTCTTTTTTTTTTTGACAGAACTAGAGTCTTACAGCACGACACAGTGCATGTACTGAACTGAAAAATACCCAACTATTTATGCATCTGAGCAAGTATAAACATATTATCAGTGTATGATGGGAAGGTATGCCAGGGGTATGATGATATTGTGATACTTTTAACTGTGTGGTCTTATCCTTGGATTACTGAGGTTTTTTACCCTGTGCTATTAATTCTTTAGGCCTGTGACATAACTGGAGGATTGTACCTCAAGATACCACAGAAAATTGCTCTCGCACAGTACCTTTTGGTGAGTGCACTGTACTTAACACATTTCTAAGAATATAATGTGTCTTGTTCATAATGAAAGACAAATCACTTTGTGTTGTTGATGGTGTTTTGTGAACAGTGGGTGTTCCTGCCTGACTTGGAGCAGCGCTCACAGCTGGTGCTTCCACCACCTGCACACGTGGATTACAGAGCTGCCTGTTTTTGTCATCGTAACCTCATTGAGATTGGTTACGTGTGCTCGGTTTGTCTGTCAAGTAAGTTTAGTTCACGGCCAAAAGAACACACACATGACAAAAGTCTTTGTTTGGGATTCTCCGATTGATCGGCTGTGATTATTGCTGGTCACCGATCACCTGTGGTTAACACACCGGTGTCTGTGGCTGAGAAAGCACTGTGTGGTGGAGTTAGCAGTGTGGTCTTCCCTCCAACCCTTGGTCCATGGTGCATCACAGGCCATCAAAATAGAACATGTCAGCTTACACCACTTGTCATGAAGGCCAAAAATGGTCAGTATTGGGGTTGGATCAGCTGATGCTTACAGATGATCGGTAGCAGTGGCTAAAACAAGTATCCCTGGTTTTTATCATACTTTTAAAAAGCTGTAATTATACTGCGTTTCATTTGTCGATGCTTTCTCTTGTTTTCTTTTCAGTATTCTGCAACTTCAGCCCCATCTGTACAACTTGCGAGTAAGTCATTTTTTTAATGTACAGCAAGTATAAACATTTCATGTCAATCCCATTTACTCTGTCCACTGTGCATATACACCTGAAATCATGTCATGTGACTTCACCCTCACTTTATCATCATCACCATCGTCAAAATCTTCTCCTTTTTTAGGACTGCCTTCAAAATCCAACTACCACAGATGGTCAAGCCCAAAAAGAAGAAACTCAAGCAACCTACGTGATTTTTGCTGAGATCAGACAGTCTCCCTTTTTAGATATTTAGATTATACCACTTTTGGTATAGATTTGTGACAAGCTTGAAGAAATGCCTATGAGGCAGAGTGGGTATAGAAACATGTTAACTTGACTCACACTGCTTTGATTATCTCTTCTCATGTCGAATCTGTTTCCAGAATCACACTTGGTAATTCCAGTTTCATCTTACAACTACTTCAACCTGACAAATATTTCTCCTTGTTGGGTAAAGATGATTTACTCTGCCAATGTGTAAATTGTGTTGCTGAAATTGAGTTAATGCTTTGGAAGAAAAGTAACTTAACACATTTGACTTCAATTTTTGTACAATAAAAAGAGTTTAAATAAAATCCAACGTTGCATTCTTACATTTGTTGTTCAATTTTTGTCTTTGTCTTATCGTGTAAAGCTGTTTAGATTCTTCAGTTTGTTATGTGTGAAGGTGGAAATTTTATGGAGTACAGGAATTTATAGGATATATATTAAACTTAAAATAAAGTTGACTCAAATCCTTTCATTAAATGTAAAATAAACATTTTGGCAATAATTCATAATCTTTACAAGATTCTCTGATTTGCTTTTGTCCTCGTGTAACATCTGATGAGTCATGTTTTTTAGAAGTTGAAATAAGTTTTATCAACGGCAGAGACAGAGCTTATCAATTATTTAAAAGTCTCCAGGCATTGATTTCCAGTGTTTGTTAATCACTTACAGTCACTGCAAGAGCAGCATCAAACTAGAGGTCTTTATTCAGCTCTCACTCTGTGAACTGACATGTAAGTCTAATATTTCTGAAGGTTGTACAAAAGAAAAGGTTCAAGTTCTCATTAAGATGCTGAAAAATTAAACAAACAAATTTCTGCAGTATGTACAAATTTACTTTGAAACCATCCAGCAGTAACAAGTTTCACCATGTCACTGATCACCGATGGATCGGAACAATGTTGCATCTGAAAAAGAAAACAAGTGCGGGTTGTTGATGAAGGTTGAACCACTTGATTCTTGTCAATATACAATTCACATAATGGCTCATTCATGTAAATGTTAAAAAGTATTTTGCCACTTTCTGCACCTGAATAAGTAAAACACAAACATATTTGTCTCACTAATTATCATTATCTTTGTTCATGTGGGCTCATAGGGTGGCTGACAATTACAAGCAAAGACAACTACTCCTG
Organism: Caranx ignobilis; assembly: GCA_021432705.1. Classification (NCBI taxonomy): domain Eukaryota; kingdom Metazoa; phylum Chordata; class Actinopteri; order Carangiformes; family Carangidae; genus Caranx; species Caranx ignobilis. Next base: position 42,482,257 of record MU270014.1, on the reverse strand, counting down.
AAACTACGAGACTCTGAATCTGCCATATCAAACACATGCATGTGACAGTGTGTCTTGCACTCACCCCAGCAGACCTCTGCCTGACCATTTCTGTGGAGTCAAGCTCATCTGGACTTTCTGGCCCTCTCTGATGACCGCGACACGCAGTGGCTTCTGTGGATGGACATGACATTACAGTTTTAATTCTACATAATAATTTAAAAATATAGCTCAGCAAAACATAGCCTCTAGTCACTGTCATTGAAATGTCTGTAAACAATAAGATCTGATTTACTACTGAACCAGTGGATCATTTCTACAGCTTACCCCCTCACTGTGTTGTACCACAGCAGCAATATTGTGGAGGTTCTGAAAGTTCTGTGTGTTCACAGAACCAAACTCAGTGACTTCATCACCAACTCTGAGGCCCTTCGGAAAAAAAATAACAAATGACTACAATCACAGCATTAAAACAATCTTAACTTCCAAACATTTGTGATGGTTTATCTGAAATAACTGCCAGATATAAAGTCCACTTCTCATTACTCACAGCTCCACAGGCAGGTGAGCCTTGCGTCACTGCATCCACTCGCGCAAATGGACGAGGCAGTGTGACCTGCTGCTCCATCGCCTCCACCTGGGCCTCTGCCTCATCCTGTTCCCGCTTGGCTTTCTCTCGAGCGTGCAGCTTGTGCAGGGCTTCTTCTATCTCTGCCATGATAGCTTTGTGATCATTCTGCAGGCCTGAAAGACATGGTCAAGATGTTACCTTTGAAATGGCAGTGACTGAAAATAAATGATGTGACAGATTATCTATACAAGGAGAACAGATTCACAGAAAATGACTTAAAAGTTATAAAGTAAAGTAAAGCAATGTGATCATATTGTGTCAGATGATATCATTGTGATGTGTATTATATACATATATGTCCAAAATGTCTTTTCCATTAGCATTTGACAAATTATGAAGGTGACTTGTGTCATGCAATCTTCTGATAATGTGTGAACAAGATTTATTTTAACTTCTATTAACTGTTGCACTTTTTCTCATGTTATGTAAGTGAGGAAACAATCAGCATTTGTTGGTTAAAAACAAGCTGATCCACCCCTGTAATGAATATATGAACAATGTTACGCGTTGACTTCACACCATAACAATCTACTGGGCGTTGTTCTTCTTCCATTACCTCACTGGCGGTGACAGGCTTTCATATAATCTTGTTAACAGGTGGTTACTCGTAGTTGTGCTTAAGCCCTAATGTCACAGAAAGACCTAACGACAAGCAAGCTGCAGCTTACATGAAATGTTGTGTCTTGCTGTCTGATCTGGTATAGATTGACATCTGCTCTGGGGTAGCCTTCTGCGTCCACCAAAGGACCGTCAACTCCAACACCTTGCTGTAAAAAGTGATTACATTTTTTTTTAAAAAAAGAACATGTTGGGATAACAACAACAACCACCGCCACGACCTGACAGGTGCTGCTAGCCTCGGGTTAGCTTGGTGATACGTCGTGTTTGATTGTCCGACAGCTGACTTACGTCTTCTAACACGTCGTAATAAGCTTTTATCTGCTCCTCGATGTTGTCTTTCTTTTTGATGAGGTTTTTAACATCGTCCATTGTTATTTCAGAGTTTCCAGAGGTGTTTTCCTCTGTCATCTTCATGGCTGCTCACATCCGATCAGCTCTTCTTCTGCTGCTGTTTGTTTCTGGTACTTCGATGTCAGTGTCAAGAGCCTCACTGCCCCCTACTGGTAATTTGAGTGTCAGTAAATAAGAGCGCAGCTATGTAATCGCCAAATAATCCCCAAATGTGTTGTCAAGCAAATTCAAAATGCTTTCAAATGTTGCAGTATTTCATTTCCAAGATACAAGTATGTTATTTGAGACAAACAAATGAATTACAGCAAACAAAAACAAATGATTTATTTATGCAAGTCAGTTTAATTTTATAATTAGATACAATCATTGAACACAAACCTCATAAATCTATTCAGTAAGGTTTTAACAGTTGTAACACATGTAGGACTTGTTAGAAACTGTTTTGCACCACTTTTTCCATCTTTGAACAAACAGTGAAGGCAACACATTCACAACAACTCTCCAAAATGTGGTTTGTCCAAACACACCTCCTGACTCATACTGATCCACAACATGTTTTTTCTTATTATTTCACAGCAGTTTACATATAGGCACAATGGTGTAGTAGACCATTAGAAATTAATATTATGAGCACCCTAAAAGTGTTAAGTGATATACTATGTACTTTGTACCCTGAGTGTTTTGTTACTTATGACCACCCCTTCGTGTTAGCACAAACTGGAATGTATTTTAATGGCCTTCATACTCAAACAAGATACAAATCTACATCATGTTCAACAGTCATTAAAAACCTGTGTACCCTGTGATAGCTAATGCATAATGTTACCTTCAAAAAGTTTTCTTTCCTTCATGTTCAGCTGGCAAGTGAACCTTGTGCAAATGTGGCATTGTTATATAAATCTATTTTGAATCCTACATTAGTGAGTGCTGATGATTAAAAAGAGTCAAGTGCCAGATTATGTGTTTGTTAGTATCGCTAACAGTCTGAATCCCTCGGCTCTGCACATGCTTCTGTAAGCACCAGTACTGAATGGTCTTTGTCGTCTGATGTTTCATGAGTTGAGGATGATGAAACCTGAGACATTTTTTCCTGAGATGTGATCTCCTTCTGCACCAGAGCAAACTGTGATGTTGCATCATCTAGTTGTGAGTTAATAGCTTTCACCCAGTTTTGTAGCTGCATGTTGAGAGCATCCATCCCTTGGTCCAGCCTCTCCTGTCTGTCTTTCAGCTCTTCTAACAGGTGCTCTGTGTCACTGGCGATCTGCAGCCTCTTTTTTCCTGCAGAGGGAGCACGCTGATGCAGCATGTAGCCCTCAAACTCTTCTGGACTAAGGTTTAGTGCTGGTCCATCCAGCTTTTCAATGAAGGCCACAGCACATGACTGCAAAAGAAGACACAGTCATAAGTATTTAACCATCTTGTCACACAGCACCCTAAGGTGAATGGTAGATGAAAGCAAAACTTACCTTTCTGGAAATTTTGCACTTTTCTTAATTAATTAATCAATCAATTATTAACCTGATGGGACAGTAAATGCAAGAGAAGTCCCCCAGGGATAGAAACTCATCATTATTCAATTCTCATATGGTTTTGAGAAAAGTCTGACCGATTACTGCATTCGGCCATTGTCACCCAACGATGCTCAATATGTGATAATGCAGCATCCAATTGCTAATAGTTATTTTAGGCTCTGTAAGACTATCTTTCTTGTGTGTTTCCAGTTACCACTAACATTACCATTTAAAACTATACCACAAAACACAACAACAAACCCCATTTAAGTTTTAAAACTCTGGGGTTTGTGTTTTGCTGTGCTGGTTGTACAGTAACCAGGCCTCTGAATCAGACTCATGACTCCACTGTCTCATTCTTGTTTCACTCCCTTTCCTCTTCTGTTTACTGTTACCTTGCCACAGCATGCAGGAGGGGTGTGTGGAGGTAAGGCAGGAGGATGAGGTGGGCGGGATTTGGAGGGAGGCTAAGTTGTTGATGTTCAATTTTTTTCTAAGTGCTGTGTGAAATTCCAGAAAGATAAGAATTGCTATAACTTTGCAATCAACTTACCAAATTTGTGAAATAGTAGCCACTCTCTCCTGCCATCAGACTGTGAGGGAGACCAAACCGAATCACGTACTGCATGTTGGAGTGTAGACGGGGTGGATTGGCCTTCAGTACCACGTATATCAGCCCTGACAGGAAGTCGTCGGCATTGGCAGGCTCATTGTTTGAGGTGGAGAGCACCTCGAAGACATGCTGACTGCATTTGGACACACATGCAAGTTTGTCCTGAGGTGCTCGTTTGGCATCCATTTCAATTATGGCTGTTGAAAAAAACACAGGGCAGGGCAAAATGTCAAAGGCCATGTTTGAAACTTGCCACTTTCTCCCTTTACTTTGGAGGAAAGGTTCAATACTTTGAGAATAACACTAACTTGCTTGTATGTATGTCACTTAAATATAAGGCTACAGCTAGCAACCAATTAGCTTGGTGTGACATTAAGACCAGAAACAAGGTAACTGCCTCCCAGCAGTCCTAAATGTCAACACAACAATGCAAACAACAGTGCATCATTTTAGGGGGGGGTTACATTTTTATATATTTCACAAATGTGTCACAGTGTTAAATTCTCACCAAGCTCTACATCAGAAAGCAAAAAGCTAATTTTCTAAAATGTCCAACTATTCTCTGCAGTACTGATGTTGTGGATCACCTGTTATAGCAGACAGAAAGGGGTCGCTTGTGACTGTAGTCTTTTTATCAGGAAAAGGTACGCTCAGCATCTGCGGAGTAACCCAGTTCAAGGAGCTGCAAAGTAAAGACGTATCATAAAATGTCAAACAATGATCATTGGTTTGTTGTCTCATTGTCTTGTACAACAAAGTTACTTGTATGGAAGTGTTACCGTATCCTTCTCTGGAGAGCCAGGTCCTTCTGTTCATCGTCACAGCTATCATGGCAGAAAACCCATTTATGCAACCGTGTCATTATTAACTTCTCTACATGCTCCATTATCTGAGTGACCTGAGCCTCAGACAAACCTGAAAAGAAAAGTAACAACTCTCACAAAGTTCTCACAATTAACAGCCCACAAAGTGCTGAACTGATCTGTACTCACTGCTGAAATGTTCAGCAAAAGACTGGTAGAAATCCTGCACAAGATCGGACTGTTTCTGTACCGGAAGATCCTGTAAAGGATGAGAAGCTTCAATCAAACAGCTCATATGAAACTGAAGCAATAAGAAGTATACTCTTAGGGTTTTAATGACATAATTACATGGTAGGCCTCCATTGTGTTGAGGAAAGCTGTACATCGGGACTGCAAGCGCTGGGAGGGAGGGCTCTTGAGTATTTTTAGGAAGCCAGTGAAGTCTCCAGGTTCAAGGCTCTGGTATGCTTTCAATGCATTTGATTGGCTTTCAGACGACTCTAGAGGAATGAAATGTAGATGTTATTTCAGATAAATAAATAAAAGTAACATTTTTAAACCAAAACCTGGTATCTAGCATGGTTGGCCACTGAATTTCATAAGGTAGTTTTGTAAGGCAGTGGTGGAGAAGGGGCTATCTCTGTCAACAGTACCTACAGGTTGGTTTTGTGTTGTCAATGTGCAGATATAAGGACAATACACTGACCACATATATGCACATGGGAGTCTACCTGTGTGTCGGATAATGAAGCACGGAGACTGTTATGGCCAGATGAGCTATCACTCTAGTGCAGGGGTGTCAAACTCATTCCACAAAGGGCCGTGTGGCTGCAGGTTTTTGTTCCAACCAATCAAGAGCACACAGTTTGACCAATCAGCTGTCTGAAGACTGAGATCAGTTGATTAACTAAGTCAGGTCTGGTGTGCTGCTGCTTGGTTGGAACAAAAGCCTGCTGCTACACTGGCCCTTTGTGGAATGAGTTTGACTCCCCTGCTCTAGCGTGTCCTGAGTCTACTCTGGGTCCTCCTACCTGTCGGCTGGATGTGCATGTAAAACCCTGCCTCTTTTTCACAAGGAGTGGCTCTACTCTACTCTCCTCCCTCTGGACATCTGAGCTCATTACCCTTTCTATAAGGCTGAGTCCATACACCTTACAAAGGAAACTCATTCTGTCCCACTTGTATTCAGTCTAATTCACTGGCACACTCACTACTCAAAGCTTAAAAACCTCATGACCAGACAGTGCTGGAATGAAGATTGACTGGTAAATCAAAAGCTTTGCCTTCAGACTAATTTAAAAAGAAAAAACTTTAAAAGTTTATATATCTGCCAGGCTTATGTAACAGCATTCATTCTTTTCCCTTTTTTTCTGTTCTGCCTTTGTTCCCCTTGGGGTCAAGATGGATTTTCATCATTTCTTGCCTTTGCTCTTGATCCTCAGCTATGACTACACTAAATGTGAACAGCTGATGGAGAGGTTTTTTTTTTTATCCTGAGACAAACCAACCAAATGTTTTACAGATATTTTGAATTGAGGGACTTGTGAACACTGAATCAAAAGGACACAGCAAGCCAGACTACCTTGGCGTTTTGAAGGTGATGGGCTGCCCCAGAAGAGTCTCTTCATTGTATTAATTCGATGACCTTTCTCAATATTTTTCTTCTCCTCAAACTTGGAGAAGGTGAGGGGAGTTCCATCATTTCTTGGCCTCCAAACAAAGACAATTTCAAACATCAACAAAACCAAAAGCATTTAAATTATGATATTTGATATTATAAACCAGTTCTAGTAACAAAACAGTTGTGCTGAGGAGTCCATTAATTGTCATCTTATATTTGTCTGAATTATTTAATTGTGAAACGGTCACATATACAGCTGATGTTAATATAAACATAAATGTCAATTGTGTTAAAGCAAAGTTTCTATTATGTGTTATTTTTAAGATGGTGTGACAAGAATCCATCTTCACAGTGACATTATTAACCGAACATCTTTGAGAATGCAAAGCAACAGTTTTACCTTGCATCTCGTCTAGGGTCTTCGGCTGGACGTGCTCTCTCTCTCCAGCACTTGGAGCAGAGGCCTTGCCATGCAGGGTTTCCATAATACCCACAGGCATTCTTACAGAGCAGCTCCTCCTTGGACACTCTGATTCCTCTTTGCTTATCTGTCCACATTGTAGAGCTGTCATATACTTTTTCCACCTGAAAGATATAACATTAATATTTCAACATCAAACAAGTTTTCCCCAAGATACTGTTAGGTCCAATGTAATTTGCTTTAAAAGGAAACTCAGTTTGTTCTGACTGTGACTGCAGGAGCTTAAATCTTACACGCTTAGTGATCCCTACAGCCTGACTGTGCTAAACTTGGCAAATACCCTCAGGCATCTTTACTTGGTCCAGACATTAAACTAGGACACTCAATACTGCAATCCATCCAGATAACCCAGGAAGGTTGACTTTCTTCTTTTCTTTCATAATTTGTAGATTATTTTTTGTTTTCCCCCTCGTATTTCCTTGTGTTTGCATATTTCCTCTTCCACTCTGTAAATTTCATGTTAAAAGGCACTGATGAGGCAGATACAGCTAGATAAACAAAAGTTAATTATCACTATTACGCATGTTGATTCATCTTTTTATCTTATCATTTGGACCCACTGATTGGTTGCTTTCTTCTCGTTTTCCAAAACAGCACCCTGCAAAATTGTCATAAAAACCATCTCAATACATTTCTAAAAATAAATAATAAATACTGTTTTGTCAGACTGTATAATTAAGCTTGTTGTACCTAATAAACTGGTAACTTAAAGTACATCCAAATGTGAAAACTAATAACTAGACAATCTCAATGTGTTACTATTAACATGGAGAAATGTTATTGGTTACACCTATTTATTTTGTGAAGACCACTTTTATGAAAATAAAATCTAGTTTTCTCAACACCAAAAAAAGAAAAAAAAGAGAATTATTTGGAGAAATCTGCACTCCAATTTTAGACATGATCATTACTACATGGCAAAGCTGTCAGACCTCTTTTCCTTTCATATCGTTCACCCACTCCTTCATGTGACCGGTTAAAGCTGTTTACGTCAAATGGAAATTTCTTCGTAGCGAAGGACAAACAGCCTCATAGTAACTGTGCTACGACGACGGTCTGCTGTTAAGCCTCATATCACAGTCCATATTAAATAACATAATACAACTGTCTAGGTTTAGGGGCTGAGAGTTGGGAAAGAGTTTGTGAGGAGTCCGGCTGACTATCAGCTGAGGGGGACTGAGATAAGAAGCAGCAGCTAACGTTAGCTAACGTCCAATGGCTAAAGCTAGCAACATATGCCAGCAGCCTGTAGAAACTAATTCAATTGACTCGCGGTACCGAAGTAATGACACAAAAATAGAAGTTCACCATCATTACACGTCTCCTCACCTGTAGCTGATGAAATCATTATTGGTCGCTTCCTCCTCCTCGAAGCGGGTTTCCCACTTTCTGGCGACGTAACTGTAACTCCTCGCTGTATGTCATTAAAAAAGAAAAAGTAAGATACTAGTTACAAATCGTATGAAACACTTGTGGCGAAAAGACAAAACTGAGTTAAAATGTTGTGGGCAGTAAACGCGGAGAGACACTCCAGATGCTTTCAAACCGGTGGAACCAGGAGAAAAATTTGTAAATCTTGAACCAACAAGGGATGTTTCGAAACGGTGCTGACCTTTCAAAGTAAAAGCATCACTGCTAAAATGTACTGATCCATGGCATTAAAAATGCCGAAATCGCGTGTACAATTCAACTTAAATGAGAGTTTATCACGCCCGTTTTACCCATAATCTCTCAGACAGCGATAATATGTCGAGTGTATCGTCACCTTTGCAGTAGCTGATTTTTTTTATTTTGACATCCACTCAGAAGTCTTTCCACGTTATCAAATCTTTCTTGACGCTCTTGAGGTTAATGTTACACTGCCCTCTGTGGTTACCTTGCGTAACTACATTCTAAACGTTCTTACGGATTCTTAATGGTTGAGGTTTTAGAAATACGCTTACAGATCTTACAGGTATGGATTGTTACACATTGACAAGCTGCTGTGATTTTAAAGTAGAATCTCTCTCTCTCTTTCTCTCTCTCCAAAGTAATTACTCCCTTTAGTGCTTTTAATTTGAAAGGCCTGGTCACCCGTCTTGTCGGGAGGTAACTAGGCAACGAGACGCTTCGCTGGCGCTTGACTGATTGTTGAACGGACTAAACACCAAGACCAAAGTAGATAAAAGTCTTCTAAAGTATCAATGCACAGTTTTGAATGAGGAGAATTATACACGAGCTGTTGTATCATCGGTTAATTAAATTGCTTAATTTGTTAAAGTTTAGCTTAACCTAACTAGCGCTAGCTGTAAATTAGCACCGTCAGCCGGACGTACCAAGAGGGAAAACCTCTAAGAAGAAAGAAGAAGAAACTAAAAACGTGAAATTTGTGGTCATCCATGATGTCAGATGAGCCCTCCACAAGCTGCAATGCTGTAAAGCAACAGGTGGAGGACAATGGATCAGCAAGTAATGATGAAGAGAAGCAGAGGCGGAGCACTGATGAAACTCCAACGGCCAGGAGAGAGGAGGCAGAGCCCGGCACACATGAGATGCGCAGACAGTCTCAAATCTACACTGCAACCAGAGACACACTTTTCCCAAAGAAGACAACTCACAACAAAACACATGCCCTGGTAAGTATGTCCTCACCTGCACAAAAAGAGCAATGTTTGTTTCATGAAAAATCTGAGAATATTCACTGGATCATTGCAATACTGTTAATTTGCTCTCCATCCAGTCACCAGAACGGGTCTTTGGGATGAATCCTGCTCTTCCTGTCTTCAGTCTGCAAGACCACAATGAGCTGGTGGTCTTCTACGCTGCAGCTCACATTGGTATCATATACAATCACACCTCAAACTCCCAGCACATACTTCAGGTGAGAAATTCAGCAGCTGGCTATTGACTTTGATGAAAATGTCATAAAGTGGAGATGAGACCACAACGTTCAGCTTTATAAGTAATATGGGCAGCTCAGCTCTAGATGTCTTTTGAGAGCTCTAACATACTGGTTATTCATATATTCTTTTCTCAGGGTCATCTTCTCCCCATTTCATGCATGTGTGTGAGCGAAGACAGACGCTGGGTTGCAACTGCAGACCAGGGAACAAAAAGCACAGTGATGATATGGGACACTTACTCTGGGTAGCTCTTGATTCTTTACACATTAAGGTATTTTTAAGTCTGAATCCTTTCTCTTGGCCGTACCCACTAACATGATCATTATTTCAGTATTCCTGTGCAAACATTGTTTGACTGCCACTCTGGTGAGGGTGTACTTGCAATGGCATTTTCAGGAGACACAAAATATTGGTTACCCTTGGAGATGAAGAAGTTCAAGTGAGTATGGAGATGACAGTCATTTTGAGTTTCTTGGTGACATTATAGATTGGGATATTTATCCATATATTTTGGCTTTTGCAAACAAAAGAATAGAAAGTATGTTATCTTCTATCAGATGGTCATGGTCTCAGAAATGCACTGTTCTCTACATATAAAGAAATAACATCAAGTCAAAAACAAAGAGCTTATATGGTTAATGTTTACACTGGATTTGCCAGTACAAAACAATTCATGTCTTTCTGGAGTAAAATTTAAGCTTCAAACTGTCTGCTAACTGTATGATCATTTCTCATCTTTTCACAGTTTGTTTGTGTTTGGGATTGGACAAATGAAACAGAAAAGCCTTTGTGTCTACTGAAATTGATCCTAAACATGGCTTTCAAGTAAGTTTTGATTTCCTATAACATTAAAATGGCACCTAACTGGGGCAGATGAGGCATTTATGAGATCAGAAGTTAAAACCTCTGGGTTGTTTTTCAGGAGAACATCACTTACAATCCAAACAATAGCACTCAGCTGCTCAGCAACAGTAAAAGTCATGTGTTATACTACACCACGGTAAGTTCTTTCTGTTTAAATATTTAATACAGCTGTGATGTGTAAAATTATTACATGAATCAGGTGAACTTTTTTCCAGGCCGAGAAAAGTCTGCAGCGTTTTGTCCTGAACCTTAAGGAGGTAAAGTTCATTATCAAAAATTTGTAGAAAATCAAAGAATTGATTGTTCTGTCTTGTATGAAAATTTGTGTTTTGATTTTTAAAACACTGTGTCACCTGTTCACCACTGCAGTACTGTGATGCGGCCACCAGTCAAACTGATGATCCCAGTCAGTTTTCTGACTCTACAAACATGGAGGGCAGGCCTCTCAGTCTGTCTGTGTTTCACTGGAGAGAGCCTGAGATCTTAACAGCCAATGGAGGGAGCCTTGTGGTGTGGAATGTGATAGACGATAGATGCCAGCTCATCCAGCTCCAGAAATACCCAATTACAGTTCTCACTGTAATAGAAAGGTAGTCAGAGTCAGAAATGTTCATAGTTTGTTTCATAGATGCTGTAGTTTCTATTTACTGGTCTCTAACCTCTGTTTGTCTGATCTCACAGCTGCCTCGTGACTGGTGACATTCGAGGTCATATCAAGTTTTATGATGAAAACTTCACACTCCTCACTTGGTACAGTGAATTCAACATGGACGCTATCATTTCCATTTCCTTTTCCAAAGAGAGTACAGAGGGATATGTGGAGGACTACACAGTGGAAGCAAAGCCGTTAATTATCAGGTATCAGAAAAACACTCCCTTATGTCTTCAGTCTGTGTTTTGCACATTTTTGCCTAGCTGACATTCTTTTTTTTCTGCAGGAACTTTGTTGTGTCTACAACCAGTTCTATGGTTGTACATGTGAGTCCACAAAAAAACACTGCTCAGATCCTGCTGCAGGAGAACTGCAAACCTCTACACGCAGTAGCCTGCCACCCCAAACAGCCAGCAGTGGCCATGGGCAACCATGCAGGCATTTTAAAGGTGTGGGACTACAACAGAAAACTGATCACATCTGAAAGGGTCTTTGAGACAGAGAAGCAGATTCAGTGCATCACTTTTGACCCTCAAGGTAAATCAATATGCCAGATAGATACTGCACAGAATCAGTGTTGCTCTGCTACTATTTGAAATTGTATTTTGCTATTACATCCTCCAATGTAATAAACAGCTTTTTCATGCCCATACAGGATTATACCTGGCAGTGGGATTTGGCAGTGGTGCTGTTCACATACTGAATCCCAGCACATTGCAAAGTGATCCTGCGGAGTGTTTCCATTACACTGAAGACAGCATCCATCACATCACTTTCTCCTTAGAATCCAAGTATCTTGCCACTGCAGTGAGTCAAGTCATTTTTTATTGTAACATGCGCAAACTTACATATTGGCAATAGTGGTACTGGACTACATTGTGTCAAGCCTTTCATATGGTGTATATTCAACAACCAATCAATATTTATTGCACAGAAAATAGGTTTGTGGCCCTGATTATGGATCACATTTTTATACCTGGATGTATGACATGTGCATTTTATTTCCTTCTACACTGTTAGGATGCTGGAAATGCAGTGACAGTGTTCCACCTGCAGACTTATGAAGACTCTTTACCTCGTTGGACGTATCTAGGCAGGTACTGCTCCCACTACAAACCCATCAAAGACCTTCTTTTTGGGGTTCACCTGGACAGCACCCAACCTAGACTGCTCTCCCTGGGAACGGACCGCCGTCTGGTTAGTTCACTTTGTCAAAGTTGTATGAGATGTGGACAAGTGCAGCGTCTTGTATTGCCACTTTTTATCCTTAGCGTTTATTCCAGACACCTCTCTGTGCTCATGTGGAACTGTATAATAGGTGGAGTACGACTTGGAAAAATCTGATGTGAACCAGCTTCTCATCTTAAGCTCAGAGCGCATTGAGCAAAGTGCTGTGCCGATGTGTATGACTTGGTATCCTCCACTCACGGCAGAGCAGTTTCTCCTCATTGCTTCAGACCAGTACAAGATTAAGCTTTTCAACAGCACGACCAAGATGTGCAGGTTTGTGAAATACTGTGACAAGATCAATATTTCTGTGACTGACTGTTGTCCCTGTTAATTAATGGAAAACATTTTTACATGTCTTCTACAAAAACAGAAAGACTCTCCTTGGGCCAGTATATGACTCTCCCATTGAGCAAATAGAGGTTCTTCCCATGCTTAACCAACCTGAGACAAACTCATATCACCTGGCGTACATCACAGGCGACAAGGTCAGTGACGCTTTATAACTCATTTTATAGAAATGAAAAAATTGAAAATTAGATAGACAGCATGTAGTCTACATGTGAGTGTAAAATTGCTATGCCAATGGGGGTAATAGTTGAGTATATATAGAAGATGAGATATAAATAAATAAAATGAATTTACTGATCTGAGGTAACAAAGCAGGTTTTCTGGATACCTTGTATGAAGTTTGAGCACACTGTCGCATCAGATCATGGACCAAAGCAAAAAATTGTTAACTATGTTTTATGAGATTCACTGCTGGACTTTTGAACCATGATTAGATTTGGTTCTGTTTTGAGCCCAGTGCTGCTCTGGTTAGACGACAGAGATTCACCCCTGTGCTCTCTATTGTCGGTCTCTATTTTCTCAAGGTTGGTCTCCAGATTTTGCCTATAGATGGGAACCCCTTCAAGTCCAATGCTTTGATCTGCCACCCGAAAGGGGTGTCTGCGTTTGCCTGCTCCTACGACGGACGATTTGTTTTTACTACAGGAGGCTCTGACTGCACTGCACTGTCATGGGAGATAAACACAAAGTAAGCTTTATCAGTATATCCACCTTGGAAGCAGAGCAGAGGAAATGCATGAGAAGTGTAATTGTGTTTCCTGAAATTGGTCCTCTCTCTCTTGTTGTGAATGCAGTGCCTTGGAAGCTGCAGCCTCCCTGGGAGGAAAGGGTGTGGAGCCTTTTTACACTCTTTTAGAGGGAGGGAGAGATGGCAAGTTCTACAGCGTGAGTTTAAAGGTTTCCCTGTTCCTTACCACTGACTACTCCTGAGTAAACAAATTATTTCATTAGCTTGAAATGAGAAGCATGTGGCCCATTCCCTGATATGTAGCATAACCAGGGTTATTACAGTTACGCTTTTTGTTAACTAGCGTGCTGTTAGAAATGTTTCTGTACAGTTTGATTGTGCCTGTGTATAAAATTTGGGTGTCATATAATTCAGTGGGTCATATTCTTCCAGCAACTATTTTAATTCAGTTTGTTTTGATAATGAAGAGGACGGGTTTAGCTTTGACATTTATGTAATTTTTCCAAATTGAATTTAGGTTTGTTTTCTTGGACTATTTGTTTGGCTCCTTTTTGTGATATCGGTGACCTGGGCTTCTCTGTTTTTAGGAGATTGAGGACTTTTTCTATTACTGCCAAATCCGTCATCAAGGCACTGATTCAATGGAGAAACGTCAAGTGTCTACCAAAATTCCCCTCTCAGAGGTTCCCTCTCTAATGAGAGCTTTGGCCTACTTCCCAACTGAGCAAGAGGTACAATCACTGTAATTTTATCTGACAGCAAAACCACAGTAAAAAATCTGCTTTGTACCACAGACTTTCAATTGCTATATGATTTTCACCAGATTGAAGACTTGCAAAATGAGGTCAAGTTCAGCAAATATGCTGAAACAGGAAAGTATGTGACTGACATTGACCTGGAGGAGTTTATCAAGCTGTATGTCAACCATCGGCCAGCATTTGGCATCAACAGGGATGAGCTTGTTCAATCTTTTAACATCCTTGGTAACCGTGACAGTGAAGGATGGCCTGTTCTGCAGAGACAGGAATTGCTAGAACTCCTACAGGTTCGAGGTACACTTCACTTTTTGAAAAGTTGTTCTGGTTTCAGCTGTCACATCGTTGAGGAATGTCTTCTGAACACCTTCTATCTCAGTTTTCATTCACAAAGTTTATGTTTCTTTGTCACGTCCAATAAATCATAACTTTGATCTCATTTTTGACAGGAGAACACATGACAGAGGAAGAGGTGGCGGAGTGTTTTGGTAGACTTTTAGGTCTCACTGAAGAGAAAGAAGAAGATGAAGAGGAAGAAGAAGAAGAAGAAGAAGCAGAAGTAGAAGAAGAAGAAGAAGAAGAAGAAGAAGGAGGAGGAGGAGGAGGAGGACAAGAATACTCCAAGCATGGCATTTGCAAATCTGACAGTATGTAAAAGAAAAACTTACCCACTAATCACAATCAAGGAAGGAAAATCATCATCACTTTTTTACGTGTCTGTGTGTCCAGGTGGAGGTCCAGGATATTCCTTGGAAGGTGCTATCCCAGATGAGATATCAATGACGACATTTACGGGCTACATCCTGGGATTCCCGCCCTCAGCAGGGCAGAGTAGCAGGTCAGCCCCTCCAGAGTGATGACAGCAACAGCAACTGATGAATAAAGAGCAATATTTAGTTAGATCCTCAGCTTTGTGACATGATTACATATCAAATGTGTTGTAAGATAAATTTATAAATCAATGAGTGAAATTTAAGAACAATTTTGGACTAACCAAAGTTCTCCTCCAACCATTGTTTGTTTCCACTAAACCTTTTCTTGCAGAAAGACATTTGAACATTGGTTTTCTCTATACTTTTTTCTTCCACAATGTTATTATTTAAACTTTCGTAAGGCAAAGCTGAAAGACGACTTTTAAACACCGTGGACCCTTGCAGTGGTGACCTGTGAGATTCTATTTCAACTTTTTGGGTCCATTCAGAGAGAAAAGAAAAGATATTAATGTAGGCAGCAAATAACATTAACACATTAACTGTTACTGTAATCACATTTACTCATGAGCTGGACTTTGAGATACTTGACTGAACCTGAAAATTTCCACGTTCAGCTCTTTTAACTAAATGATAAAGCAAAGAGTGTCAATGAGATTTTCCTGCCGTTCCCAGCCAAATAACATTGGTTAAGAGGACTTTCTCTCTTTTAATGAATCACAGGTCATCATCATAAGTCTCAATTAAATAAGAGATATGCTCAATTTGAATTTAAATACTAATAATTTAGGTTTTTGGGGCTGCACAGCTTGTAATTGTTAGTTTTTTTGTTTGTTTGTTTGTTTTTACTGTAAAGCTATCTTTACATAAATGAGTTAATAATTAGTTAAATTAGGGCAGCACACGTATAATAATAATGTCATTAAGGGTTGTTTTCGGTTTCATTTTGCACTTTAAGCCAAGAAGTTGAATGCTGGATGTCAATTCCTAATTAAGCACGTTCAGTTTAATTAAAGTAAGTAAATAAAATAGTTGTTCCATTACAAATCATTTGAAGCCTTGGTTATTTTGACACATTTCCAGAGCATTTTTTGTGATTCCAGAGCATTTCTTTACCTGCAGCCCAGGAGCAGAGAGCAGAGGAGAAGGCCTGTCAACTCTCTGTGGCCCTGGGTTTATTTTGAGTGTCTCGGTGGGTGGGGCTCTGACTCCGACCAATCAGAGACGCCTCAACACAGGAACTTCCTGCTCTAGACAGAGGAGCAGTTTTTTGTCAGCTGGTCTCTGCGAGTCCTAGCTACGTCAACTACCCAACAGTGCAACAACAAGTGAACTTGCACCGCTAAATATCTAACAGCAGACTTTAAAATGAGTGGACTGGACCGGGACTCAGCGGCACGAAGTTGACAGACGTCAGGGAAGAGTGATCCTGAGCCGCACCGTCGCCGAGCCCATGAACAGGAGACTTTTATTGTCCTAGCTAGCTGGCTAACGTTAGCTATTTGTCTGGTGAGTTAAAGACATGGCCACTAGAGAGATGTCTTCACGGCATAAATACCGTCGCCCACCGGCGAGTATAAAGCAGGAGCAAGATGACGACTCGGACGCGGAAGAGACTCACCTGGGGCTGGAGTCTCAAATCATCCATAGCGGGCACTTCATGGTGTCCTCGCCCCACAGCGAGCACCCCCCGAAGAAAGGCTACGACTTCGACACTGTCAACAAACAGACCTGTCAGACCTATCATTTCGGCAAAGCGAGCATGTCGCACCTCTCCATAGACGCTTCGCTGACCAAACTCTTTGAGTGCATGACTCTTGCATACAGGTGAAGTATAACCACCACCACCACCACCACCCTTTATTCATTTAAAATCTGCATGCACTTCATGTGTCCACATCAGTAAAGTCAGGCATGGGACACTGGTGTGAAATTGCAGTCACGGGTTTGTCTTCATGGTCACTTCCTACTTGACCAATTATACTCTCATGTAGTGGTGGAAGACGTGTTCAGAAAACTTATGCTAAATAAAAGGACCAACTCCACCGTGTAAAAATACTGTCATCACAAATACAGGGCCTGCATTCACAATGCTTCTTACAAATATAGCTGTATAATCAAAAATAATCATCTGCAGAGAAAGGTCAACACATGGGTTGGGTCCCTTCCCAGAGTCACAAGATAAGTCACCACAAACATGACAACTGCATAATGCTGTGGATGAGCTGCTAGAGGTCCATTCCTGGTGGAGGTGTTGGTTGTGTGTAAAGTGTGATACAGGTCATAAGAGTGGACACAGACAGGCTTCGTCCCCTGGTCGGTGTTAACAGATATGCATAATGACACCTCTTTTTCGCTGTATAAATGAAGTATTTTGAGAATTGTAGTCATGAGGTTAAATTAGATTTTGGAGAGAGTGAGTGCGGTCAGTCACGACAAATTACAAACCTAATATGTTATTTCCAAGACTGCTTGCCTGCACCGATGCCTCTGGAAATGTGATGTGCTGTATGGGTAAATGATGTATGCAGAAAATTCTTACTTTAAATGTTAAATGTGAATATTTTTTGTTTAGTGTGGTCTTCTACACAAAACTAGATTATGTCTGTAATCACATAAAATTCAGAGAAGCAGCACTTTACATTCATTGAAACAGTGTCTGTAATCTGTATTTGATAAATAACCAAAACACAGTCAATAATCAGAAGTGGCCTTGATTAAATTCCCAGAATCACTCATGGACTATTTTTTATAGACAGCAACAATTACGGGTTTACAATTTACCACCTGATATCAGAACTAGGTATGTCGCTGTGTGTGGCCTTTTTTCAAAATAATAATTGGTTTATTAATTGATCAGTTACATTTGCTTTTGGTCTGTTAATCTCTCACCCTGAAAAACAGAGAAGACAGGTCACTAGCCTGACATCTGACAATGTGTGGCTGTTTGTCCTGATAATGTTGGAAATAACACACAGTAAATTGATTGTTAAAATCTTTTTCTGTATTAACTAAGCAAATGATTAATGAATAATTAATCATTGCAGATAAAATCACAATACTGCAGCACTTGTTAGCAGTGCATATGAATGTGTTGTGTTGAGGTTCTTCAGGCTGTGCCATGGTAGACATGAGATGACCTGTAATGTCATGTTAAAATGCAGCCATTGGTCCTGAAAAGGCGAATTAAATTAGGTATTTCTCGTAGTTTTTAGACAATGTAAAAGCATTGGCATTGTTGAAATATAAACTAAATTTTGCAAAGAAGGTTCAAATGCAGTTGATGTCAACAGATATGTAGATGTGTATCTATGTCTCTGTTTACAGCTCTAGTGTTGCTGAAGTGTTGGTGCAGATCCAGCTGCTCGGAGGATTCCCTCTGACTTTGTAAATGACACCAACTTGGATTCACTGGGAAGACTATTAATAGACCAGGAAAGCACCCTTACCAGTAACTGTTCCTGCTGTTGTCATTTATCTTAAAAGGAGGAGTGGCTGGTATTTGTATACATAAGACAATACATTTTACTCAGAGTAACACACATTGTTGGGCCTGCACAGTCTTCACCTGTAACACTGTGTCTTCTCATTGCACCAGACTGGGCTTTTGTTAGGACAGGTTTTTCCACACACACACAGTTTGTACAGAAAGTGAGTCCACAATTATGACATGGATAGAAATGACAGATTTAACAGCAGGGCTCCAGACTATTTTTTTAAACTAGGAGCACAGTGGTCCCTAATTTAAAGAGTGCAAGCAGAAAATTACACACGGTAAATCGACTTGCAAAGCAAATATTCACATTTCCTTTTCATTTATGATCCTCACACACACTGACCTGACACCTGCAATGACAGATTCCAGATTCTGTCAGTCGCCCCTTTTATGTTTCACCAGTGTTGGTGAACAGTAAACAGAAAGCTTACTGGTTGCACATGTGCAAGCAGTTTAAAAATGTACTTGCACTGTCTCAAATTTTAGGGGCAAAATGCAGCCTGGAGCCCTGAACAGGAAGGAGAGGCTGTTAAAAAAAAAAAAAAAAAAAAAAAAAGGACAGGACAGGAAGGATGGGAAGAGGGAAGCTGTGTTACCCTCTTTGGATATGGTATGCCTAAAGTCCACAGACACTCTTTAAAGGTGCTGACTATTATTGTTGAAGGGTGGCAGTGTTAATGCACTCAGATGTTCAAATTCATATCTGTGCTCTTTCTCCAATTTTTATCTATTACAGACCAACTCAGCTGCTTGTTTTTGCCTGTTTGACTTTCCCAAGATTGTTTATGTTGGCTGGTGCTAACTCACAGTAATGTGACTGCTGTTATCGCAAAAACCACATACTGTAGCAGTACAAGCACACAGTAAAATCCTTTAATGGCCTAATGTTAGTAGCAAAGATGTGTGATGATCTATCTGGGTTTATTTACTTGGACAGTTGACTAGTGTATTTTTCTTGATTCAGCGTGACCTTGGCAGTGCCTCCTGTTTGCTTTAGTGCTTTATTTCTGGTTGAGGTGACATCTATGCTTTTTTCTTTTTGAAATATGCAACATATGCATATTAGATTCTTTGGCTAGAATTGAGTTTGTCTGTTGATAAAAAAAAGAAATTAAAGCTGCGTTGCAGCAGTGGTCGGAGCAAGGCAATTTTGAGTAACATGAGACAAAATAGGGAGAGATAGAGACAACGAGAACAACAGCATTACAATGTCTATTCTGCCTTAACTGAGGTTTGAACTCACAACCTCTGACACCAGGAACTGTCCTCTAACTCACTGAGTTAATTGGCTGGAAGTGAGACCTGATGTGTGGCTTCACAATTGGACTCAGGCAGTCAGCAGCCAGGCAGCAGTTCTCAAGGCAGATTTAAAAAATTGTCAAAATGTCAAAAATTCTGTTATCAAAACAAAAATCTGATATTACATCAGTTGTATCTTGACAGCATGAAAATGATGGTGATTTGTTTTTAACAATAAGTGTTTTGCTTCATAGGAGAAAATCTGATGTTTAAAAATGCCGTTCTTACATTGACTGCAGTTTGCTCCCATGAAAGCAGAATACAACATGTTTTCAAAAATTCAATTTATGTATGGGAAGTAGGATTTCCTAGGAGGAAGAAGAAGAAGAAGAAGAAGAATAGTGGCAAATAGGTTCACGACAGCTTACGCTGCCTGGCTCCTAAAAATGAAGAATCACTCTTCTTGCTGATGACCAATTATAATGTTGTTAATATGTTAAGCCATCACACTTGCAATATACAAAGTCACATCTCTTTCATTTGTGAAGTTGTCTCAGTGTTATTTCTCCTTATATTTCAGTGGTAAGTTGGTGTCTCCCAAATGGAAGAACTTCAAAGGTCTCAAGTTGCTTTGGAGAGACAAGATTCGCTTAAACAACGCCATATGGAGAGCCTGGTATATGCAGTGTAAGAGCTCATTCATTTGATATCCACTGTATAGTGTATAGATGGGTTATTTAGTATGCAGTTTTAAGTTACTTTCCATCAAGCTTAGCATGAAGACATCAGGAACTGGACCCCTCTTTCAGTTGTTCAGGACAAAGATGTGTGTGCCTACATGGATGTACACTTCGTTGTGCTTGCTATGGCAGCATGGCGGGCTTGGTTCTTGAATTACTATTGGCTCAATCTTTGCAACTTGCTGCAGTAGGAGCAGTTTATCCACCTGCAATTTCTGTTGTGGAAGTGATCGATAATTTCTCGTTCATGTTACAAAAATAAACTTCCTGGTCGAGAGGTGAATTGGGCGTTCACCTGTTCATGTTGGCAGCGCCTGGTGAAGCTGCAGTCTCTTTGCATGATGAGGTCATATTTCGTCTTGTTGTGTGATTGTGAATTTTTAATATTGTGTTACAGTCATTTAGTGGACAAGAAAATGTGGAACTGTGTATTTTCAATTGGGAGTGACTCAGATTATTGTTTTCTACCCACAGATGTGGAGAAAAGGGAGAATCCAGTTTGTCACTTTGTGACTCCCCTCGATGGTAGCATGGATTTGGATGTCCATCGTCCTGCAGAGGTAAAGATGGATCATTAGGAGGTGCACAAACAACAACTGTGACTGTTTTCTTCTTTCTGTGCATTTTTGGTCTAGTCTCACAAACATTAGCTTTGTCATTTAGGTTTATTTTTCCTCTGTCACTTCCTTTCTTTGTGCTGACTGTTTATTGTTGAGCTTTTACTGCCATCTTCCTTTTTTTTCTACAGGCCATTGCCACAGAGGGGAAATGCTGGAAAAGAAGAATTGAAATTGTCATCAGAGAATATCACAAATGGAGAACATACTTTAAGAAAAGGGTACTGCATTGCTCAGTATTCTAATAAATACATTTATGCATCATAGTTTTGGTCAGTTTCTGTAGCTATATCCTGTTGTACAACATACTCTAAATACTCATCTAATGTGGCACTCACACCTCCTTTATAGTTACAGAAGCACAAGGATGATGACCTGTCAAGCTTGCTTAAGGTATGAAAAACTGTGTCATGCTTCACCCATCAAATTGCTTTTAGTGTCAACATGAATATTGCCATCAGTGTCTCTTCATGTTGATACTAATAGAATTAACAAATGCTGCTAACCCAGGCACCTTTACAACGTTGATATACCTTTGGGCACAGTACTGTTGCCTGCTTGATTGACTTAATTTACCTCTTAACTTGCTGATAAATACAGTACACACACACACACGTATATGTATTATGGTATGCACACACGTTTTAAATGTTTTTAAGATTAATGTGTGAACTGTAGATGTATTGTGTTGAAATGGCTGTAATTCACACTGCATGCTTGTGTGTTACTAACTTGGCTTGGTGGTTGCATTTTAAACCCTCAAAGGGGCCAGAGGAGCAGTTATCGCTGTTTGGGGAAGTCTCTCCAGACATGCTCCGTGTCTCCTTTTATCAGGATGAAGAGACCGCTGCACGCCGTGTGCCTCGTAAGCACAACGATGCACCTGCGCCCATGGAGATGGACACCCTCTTTGACATGGATGTTCTGATGTCTGAGTTTTCAGACACATTGTTCTCTACATTGGCCTCGCACCAGCCCATAGCCTGGCCCAATCCAAGGGAGATTGGTGAGAAAATCATTAGTTGCCTGTTTCTGGTATAGAAACTGAGTTAGATCTTAGCTCTTACTTTTATTCATTCCTTTTTTTCTACATTTAAGTGTGTTAACAATCTTTCTAAATGCTGCAGCTGAGAGTGAACACAGCTGCAGGTTTGAACTCAGTGTTATGTTATGCATCTGTCAACAAAGCAGCATGTCTCGCCTTTGCTCTCCCTACCTCTGTCTCTTTACCTGTCAGCTCATGCAGGGAATGCAGACATGATCCAACCAGGACTTATCCCCTTACAACCCAACCTAGACTTCATGGACTCCTTTGATCCACTGCAAGGTAGCAGTAAGACACCACCTACAGCACCTACAGCAGTACTGCACACACACACACTAATGGTGCACACTTTATAGAAATCAAGCACATGTTCTTGTAACTCTGCTACAGCAGTTGGCTTAGCCTAACACAGAAAGTAGAGTGATTTTACTAACCTCTAGCTAACATAGAGACTCTTGTTGCAGACTTATTTCACAGCCTCCGTCAGCCCGTCTTCCCCTCTGTTTCCCCCACTGCATCATCTGTCACCCCTCTATCCAGCAGCAGCTCTCAGTCACAGGTAAACACCAACCCATGGCACAGTCCCTAACACACATCACCATAATGAGTTTTCCCAAGGAGCGTGTTTAAAAATTTTGAGGTTTTGTCAAATTCTGTCAAGTTATAAGGATTTCCACCACATGTGCTACCATCTTCCTTTCTTAATGTAGTTACAAAAATCACTGTAACATAATAATATTACTAAACTTTATTTATGTAGCACTTTCAAACATGACTTGCTGCTCAGAACTGCTTAACATCAGATTTAGATTCTTGTGAGTATAAAACACTCATTCAAAATATGATGTAATATTTTCTTCCCCAGAAGTCATTTATTTAGCCATATTTTGGTGAAAGTATGTTTCAGAGTTTGTGTTGGTGTCACGAATGCAGCTTTAACATAGGTCTTGCCAAATATGTATCCTATTTTGGCAGCATTTCAGGTCCGGTTCATAACAGTTTTTTAAACAGATTAAAAGGTCTAAAAATCTATTCATTACTAGAAGCCAGTGTAAGAACCTAAAAATAAGGGATTGCTCCAGGATTGGTGTACTGTAAAACATCACAGGTATGTCCTTGTATCTTTAAAGATACGCATTTTCTTCATCTTCGCTTAGACATATATAAATGCAGGATGCAGAATACAAGATTGGCCTGCCCAGAGAGTTTCATTAGAAATGACAGGTTGGTTGCAGATGTGAAAATTAAGCTGCAGTGTTTTTGTAGAAGCCGGGAGAGTAAATAATTTCTTAATATTTGAATAACTTACAAATCAATCTCTGGTATTGTCACTGTCTATGAGTAATTAAAAAATAGAAAGCGCTGAGACTGTGTTTTATGAGAGTCATGTTATAGTTGTGATTTTACCAATACAATAGAGATAAATTACACCTTTTGTATGAGCTCATGTAGAAGTGTGTCTCTTCGACATCAGATTGACTATAGGAAAGGACTAAGTGTGTGTATTCCCTTTTCCTTTGTTATTCCTCGGCAGGCCCAGTTAATGTCAGCCATGCAACTCACAACCAACCACATGTCCCCTCCTGGACCCCTGCCCATCCCCCTGCCATGGTCAATCAAACCAGTCGAACAGGTGGTGGTGGTGGTGGTGGTGGTGGTGGTGGTGAGGCTGCCTATGTTCAAAACTACATGACTCTCTTTCCTGGGCAGGTGGCGCCCAGTGATCAGGCAGTGGTTTCCTCAGTCTCTCAAACATTACCCCATGATCCGCTGGTACCTTGCCTACCAGGTCAGGACATGGCCTCCGCAGCACCCATGGTTCCCCCACCCTTGGAGAACACCTCTGCGTTGGATGAGACTGTAGCACCATCTGTGATTACGCACACAGCCTCCTCCACCGTCACACCCACCGACGCAGCAACCACCTTCACACATCGCTCAGAGTACGGCTCCATGTCCGCACAACCTCCACCCCCTCCCTCCCAACTCCAACCCATGACTTCCTTGCCTGCCACTCCTGTGCAGCAGGCACAGACTTTTGCCATGCCCCGCCCCTTTCTGTCATCTAGTGCCAACAAAACCCGCCCCGTGCAAAGGATTGCTCCGGCAAACACCCTCCCCCAACCTCATCTCATCCTCACAGGTGAGTTATTTATGATCTTAAAGAGGAACTATGCAACACTTACACCTTCAGAGTAACTGTGATGGTTAAATGACTTGTTAAGAGGAGAATGGAGGCTTTCTGTCTTCCACCGAGGGTCTCTTGGCCGAAAACCAGCCTTGCAAGATCAGTGCCTCCGACCTGGTGTCCCAGATCTTGTCTCGCAAAAAACATGGACTGCTTTACAGCACTACAACACAAACATGCCTGGTAATCTGGAATCTGTTGTTAACATTACCCTCCTCGGGAGGCATTGCTCTACAGATTGCCAGGGAGGAGGGTTAGCAGTGAGTTTTTACGACAGTGAAAATATGCACTACATAACTGTAGGGGAAGCTCTGTAGATAAAAAAAAAAAAAAGTGACCTAAACAGCAAAAAAGGACCGGACTTGCATAGATCCCCTTTAAGACCAAGGCATAGACTCTGCATTTGGAGAAATACCAAAAGAATTGTTTTGGTATTTGGACGGCTGCAGTTGGGATCAGTCGTCCTAACTTCCAGACCACTATGATGCCCCCAGCTTTCATAGAATTGTTTGACTGTGTAAAATTAATCTTAAAGATATTTAATTGT
This sequence comes from Caranx ignobilis, assembly GCA_021432705.1. NCBI lineage: Eukaryota > Metazoa > Chordata > Actinopteri > Carangiformes > Carangidae > Caranx > Caranx ignobilis. Next base: position 42,457,642 of record MU270014.1, on the reverse strand, counting down.
ACTTTCTGGCCTCAGTGCGGAAAATAATGTTTGTCTGTGTGTCAAACATTTTCTTTTTGTGGATTTTCATGAATGAATGCATACAAAACTAACACTGTTGCTCTTCATTCTCTAATGCTCATCCTCAGGCCCTTTCTCAGGTCACACCAATGCTGTGATTGTTACACCATCACCTCTGAAAGCAGATGTGGTTCCCAATACCGGAGTGGTTATCACTTCTTCTCATATAAGAGGGGTATGCTGTCATTGTCTTCCGCACTGTTTTCTTTTCAAGACTCTGGGTCTTGAAATTACTGAGACACATTTATATTTTATTGCTCTGATGTGTGAAACTCAAATGGTCACGTTACAAATTATTAGTTCAAAATATAGTTCATTTTTTCTCTTTTTTGTCTTTTCATTCATCTCAGGCTCCTGGATTTCATGTTGTGTCCCAGACACAGAAGTCTCCCCAGCCGATCGTCCCCAAAGAAAAGTCTTATTCGCCTAGCCGTAAAAATCAGAAAACCGCATCTAGTGTCGGTGAGAATTCACCTTTCACCTGAAAGCACATAATGTCTCCAAATGCAGCACGTTGTAAAAGGTCTGTTTTTATTTGCTTTTCTTTTCAGTTCACAGTCAGCCAGCTTCAGGTCAAGGGTCGCCGTGTGTGTTAGATCAAGCCCCCAGTCCGCAGCCACTCATCAGCAGCAGCACATCTTTGATAAAGAATGAACAAAATCAGGTTTGTTTTTGGTCATATTTCTGAAAAAAATGACTTGTTGGTGTTATTGCTTCAATTCTATGAGCATATTTTCTCAGATCCTCTGATTTCTGTTACATTTTGTTAAATTATTTTTAAAAAAGTATCACAGACTGAATTTAAACTCTGGATACACGTGTAACCATTTTCTTAACATCAGAAGCATTTCCCCTTGTGTTTTTTATATTCAACATTTTCAGTGAGCCTCTATGTAATATTTCCCTCTTATGCTGTGTGACAGAGCCGGAGGACAACACACATATCTGCTGAGCAAAAGAGACGATCAAACATAAAAATCGGCTTTAAAACGCTCTGTAACCTGGTCCCCACTCTGAAATCACAATCAAATGTAAGTCTTTGTACTTTTCATAAAACATCCACTATACATTTGAGCCATTACTTTTTCTTGGTCATGTATCTGCTTCACAAGATTACATGTTGTACATATTGGATTTACTCTTCTACTCCAACTCTCCTTTTGTTCACATACATTCTCTTTGTGCATTTAGAGCAGTAATGCAGTGACATTGCAGAAGACGGTGGAGCACATTGGGAAGCTCCAACAGGAGAGGCAGCAGTTGCAGGAGGAGGTTAAGAGACTACGAGAGGAGATAGAGGAGCTCAACACGTCCATTAAGTATGTTAAAACATCACATAAGTGTCACCCCCACCTTTGACATATGAAATCCTCAACCCCAGCTGCCTTCATTGTTTTCCCAGCTTGTGTCAGGAACAGCTGCCTGAGACAGGGGTCCCCATCAGACGGCATCACTTCAACCACATGCAGGAGAAGTTTAATGAATATGTAAAAACCCGCACTCTTCAGGACTGGAAGTTCTGGATCGTATCCTTCAAAAAAAGAGCTCGCACCTTCTTTTCTACTTTTTAGTAATTCGGAGTGTGGCGGTTTGCTTTGATGTGGAACGCTTTATGTTTCAGTGTCAGCCTCTTCAAATGAGACTGATACATATCAGCATGATTATATCCTGTGTTATGCATTGTAAACATAAACCTGCTGCAAAGTAAAGGTTGCACAGTGGAAACTTTTTTAAATCTTCGTGTTACTCTCGAGGAAAGCTTTGCCGTTGCTATGCAAGGTAGTATTAGTATTATTAGAATTTCCCAGCATTCATCCAATAACTAGTGTCAGTTTCCTTCTCGGCATCAGTTATTACTCATTTTTATTTTATTGTCAGAGCCACTAATTATTCCTTACAGATACTTGCAGTATATACCATGTGCAGTAAGGCTGCATTTCAGTTTTTGGCATCTATAACCCCTGAGTCATAATTGAACTAAGAACAGGTGCTAATTTTCAGTTTAAAATGAAGGATGAAAAGATAGAGGCTACAGATGCACACATAGTAGTTGTTCAGGCAGAATGTAATTCCACTAACTATCATATAATTGATCCTTGACTGTCATCAATTCCAGTTCAGCATCATTATCAAGCCTCTCTTTGAGTCCTTCAATGGGATGGTGTCAACTACAAGCAGAGCAGAGCTGTGTCAGACAACATTGCAATGGCTTGAACGTCACTGTTCCCTTCCAGTGCTCAGACCAAGTAAGTAGAGACACATCAGAGCCCATCTAGTCTTTGGATGCCATGAAAAAGGACTGATAGTTGTGGATCATTCACATCTCAGAGGGGGACTTCCTTCCAACTGCTTAGTGTTATAACACTGCTAAGTGTAATTCAGTTTCACCTGATTATCTGCTTCCTATCTAAAACTAGCTCTGTTTTCTCTGCCGTGTGTTATCAAGCAAACATGTCATGACAGGAAATTTAGCAGTGGTTCATTTGAATAACACACAAAAAAAAAACACTCAGCAATGATCACATTTTCCGATCTTCATCCAGTCCTCTTACATCCCACTCAAAATAATATGCTTTTGTTCCTGTCTCAGTCCACCATGAGCAGTTATATGGAGATCTGATAATGGAGGGTGACGTCAAAAGAGTTCCGTCATTCAGTCACAGTTTTAGCTGCCTAGTGGAGGCCGGACGTGTGTCGCAGCAGAACACTATCATCGCTCCATTTTAAAATTGTCTTTAAATTCCTCTGAGTCATTGCCATTCAGCATGACACAAAACGTTCTTACACATGCTGGAAAACCCTGGGAGTTTCATGCAACTGTCACAAAATGAAATCCTGGTGAATGAAGAAGTCCACCCACTGTGCCCTTTGAAACACCAAACTTTCCAGAATGAATTGTTTGATATGCAGTTAAATCAGGCTGAATGTCTGCTGCATTGTTGGTCCCATTAAATAATTTAGCTTTTCTTGCAGCAGGAAGTACCTTAGCCCACTTTAGACCACCTGCCCAACACCAGAGGCACCACTGCAGACAGTTCCTCATATCATGTCTTAGACATCCTGCTCTGCTGGATTTGTACTTAGGTACACTTTGCAAACAAATTCACTACAGCAAATCTCCAAGGTTTGACAAGATGAGTGCTGTATTCTCATCCTGTTGCCCCCCTAGTGATAGAAATAAAAAAATCAGTGGATGTAGATTTATTGCATAATAGAAATAATTCAAATCAATAAGAGTGTCACAGTTGGTTTTGCAAACTCTCTGGGTCTGTTTTTAGATACCCCCCTTGACCTTGGCAACGTTACAGTAGATCTCAAGCCAAGCTGCCACTTACAGTACAAGTACATGTGTGAATCAAGTGTATGTTTACTGTATAGCACTTGGTTAAGACACATAGCAAGACTGTAAACTGTGCTTTAAAGTCAGCCTATATCATGATGTGGTATATTGTCTTTCAGTGGTGCTGAGTACACTTCGTCAGCTGAGCACAACAACATCCATTCTCAGTGATCCATCCCTGCTGCCTGAAGAAGCCATCCAGGCCGTCACACATACGGATATGTAGCCCGCTCTCAGAGAGGGTGAGGTGAGCCAAATGCCACCAGAGCCTTTCTACCAGCAATCACCAAAGTGACAGTGACATATCACTACTTCACCTTAAAGCCATTCGGCAAGCTCATCACGTCTTCCTCAGATGCCTTGAGTAATAAATGCAATGATAAATGCAGATTAGATCTGGCTTACTTTCATTGGGTGTGTGAGATGGTTGTACCTTTGTTGTGTTGTACACTGTTGCTTGGGGATGATGCACACATGCAGCCCTACCTTTGGCAATGCATTGATAACAATTGTGCAAAAATTACTTTTTTTTTTTTTAATCATATTATATTTGAATGACAGCAAACACTGCTGTCTTCTCTTACTTTAGGCGAAGATCTTCTAAATACTTTTTTAGAAGATGGTACTTGTGGTTTGCTTTTTGAACAACAGTATGTATTTAAATGACTTTTATAATGTACAAACAACATTGTGTTAAAAAGGGAAATATTGAGTGATGGTTCATTTTGTGTTCTCTTTAAGATGTATAGTAAGTATATGAGGATGATGCTTTTTTCACAAGAGGAAGAAACATTTTTCTTTGTTTTTTGGAAAATGGCAGTTTGCAAGTTTGTGTCTATTTGGATAAAAGAAAGCCTTCACACCAGAATGTAGGAGCATGCCTGAAACATGGTCAAGCCGATTACTCGTGGGCTTCTCAATACCTAATAAATAGCAGAGAGATTACAGCTTCAACATCTTTTCCATCCCTCATTTACTCAGGTGAATGTTGTTATGCCAGTTAACATTAGTGGTTTCCTGGTGGTCTTCTGTCCATGCTGAACTACTACCCTCATACCTTGCTCGCTCTGCCTAGTGCAAATTATACACAAGAAAGCAGTCACCTTACATATATGGGTTCATTACATTTACATACTGGGCAGATCACAGCACAACTTGGAGCCCTCATAGGGAGCATAGCTTAAATATCAGCAAAGACTATATAAATATACTCCTCACATGTACAGTATTTCAAGATGTTATCTGAACGCACAGCTGCTGTCTTTTCTCTCCTTTGTTGGTCACTCAGGGTCTAGCTGGAGAGTGCAACTATTTTCCACTCAGCTATGAACAAATCAAGTCAGTATCTTCCTCGGCAGGAAGACACGTTTTTCTGTAAGGGTACAGGTCATTTCACATGGTTTGATTCACCTGTGTTTTTTTTGTTAATACTCAGTTACACTAATTTCTCTTGTGTCTAATTGGCAGACACAGGATAAAACAATTGGTCTGCTACATGAAAGAAAAGAAACAAAAGCCATATCAAAGTGCCGTTACTGACATATTTGATAGAGCACTTGGCTCTGTTGGCCAGAGAGCAGATTTCGTCTGTGACACGCATCAGCCTTAAGGTCAAAGTGCCCTTACTTGTGATCACTGCAAACTGAGATATATATATATATATATATATATATATACATATATACATATATATATGTATATGAATATATATACATATATATATACACATACATATATATATATGTATGTATGTATATATATATGTATATATGTATATATATATATACATATATATATATGTATGTATGTATATATATATATGTATTCTCAGGCAGATGTAGTTTTCTGACTTGTGACTTTATTTTATTGTCTGCAGAGCAACTTAGTTACTCTCAAGTTGTACAGTATCAGAAGGCACCACTTCACACTATCTGATGAATGTGCAGCTTGTTGTTTGCGGTCTTTTTATTGTGAATCCCAGGTGTGTTTGAATGAGATTTTCCTTTCCTGTGAAGTAAACATCTTTTATGATTTACCTGTTGTTTTAAGGACTGCTCAGATTGTAATCACACTGATAAAGCAGTCTTTTATCTTTAACAGTGCATTCAACAGTGTTGCAAACCAAGTGTTAGCTCACATTTACCCCAAACTATTTATTTCCACTATAAGAAAATGAAAAAAATGCAGCTCTGAGCACAGCTGTGATTGAAAATAAAAATATTTGTTTTTGACTTTTCTGTGAATCTTGCCCCCCCCCCCCCCCCTGCAGGTTGGTATGTGAGTGGTGTTTCTCATGCTTGGTTGGATTTCCAACTTCAGTTTGTTGTTTCAGTGATGTGGTTTTATACTGGATGATGTGCATGCAGTATATCACTGCAGACTGGTTCCACCCAAGTTTACTATCATATTTCATTTGTTAGAAAAAACAGAGATGTTTTCTTATGCTGGATATGTGTGTGTGTGTGTGTGTGTTTTCAGTGTTCCCAAACAAGTTTTAAAATGCCGTTGAATAACTCTATCACAATAAAAGTGGCAAGAAAAATTGAAATTGAAAACTTCACTTTTTTATTGCTTTCTTCTCAATAAATATTATTCGGTTATCAGATACTGATAATACGTGGAAATGCAGCCGTCATTCGTTAAAAAAAAACAAACTTGGTCACAAAAACTTATTTCCGAACAACTGGAGGCTCCGTAAAAAATAATAATATAAAAAAAACAATAAATAGTTAAATAGTTAAATTTCATAGTGGTGGACTCAGATCGTGGCCTTGCGGAGCCGCTCGTCCAGGAGGAGCAGCACACACTGGACAAACTCGTATTTATGCACGTCGTCCGTGAACTGGGGCAGGGTGCAGCCCTGCTCCGGCGCGGTGCCATTGGTCGCGTCCTCGATGCTCTGGGTGATGCTCAGCAGCTCGTCCGACACCTCCGGAGTCTCCTTGGACGTCTTCAGCGTGTAGCAGAGGAAGGGGGCGAGGTGGCTGGCGGGGGAGGCTTGCTGCTCCTGGCGCACCGACACGTTAATGGAGGAGCAGGTTGTGTCGAGAAGCAGCTCGTCCGCACTCTGCACGAGACAGTTGACATCAGAGGATGAGGCCACATGTATCTACTGCTTTACAGTACTATTTTCATTTGATGTTAACTTTACGCTCTAGCTCATTTTAACATTAAAAAACATTTTTCCTATGAAATATTAGCTATTTGTTTTGATGAATGCACCTAAGAAGCAGGTGAATGAGTCCAGCGCTACAGCATCACAGGCTTGGCCACGTGTGAACAGAAACTTGTTCTCTAGAGAAACATTGTTGAACCTCTGTAGTGGAGAAATTCATTTAGCAGCATTGCTTTTACTTGGTTAATGATCTGACTACTTGGTAGGCTACCTCCCATCACACTGTGACTCAATACACCCCAAAACAACTAGCAGCTCCATGTTCTCCAGACAGCAACATGTAGCTGCAAGTTCATACACATTATGAGGCTACTGGAAATCTATACTATCAACTCTCTGGTTACCCATCAAAGGAGTCATGATATAGTTTCTCCTGATCAATATCGATTAAAAAAACAAAACAAAACAAAACAAACTCCATGTTTAACAGATAGAGCCATGAGTTCGCCGCTTCTCGACCCTATGTGCATGTTGCTGACAACAGGAGCTGCTGTGGCTCAGGAATGGAATCGACCATGCAGCTGGAGAGCTTACAAGTTTGTGCAGAGCAGTCCGGATCTTCGTCTGAATGAAACCCATGGTTTTGCTCAGGGACTCGTTCTGCGGGATGTTTCTGCTGGCCGCTGGTGCGATGATCAGGACCAGGAAGATGAGGGCTAGAGCAGTGACATGTGAGAGAGCACAGAGTGGATGGTAAGTGAGACATGAACGCAGAGAGAGCGAGAGGGGAGGGAGGGAGGGAGAGAGAGAGAGAGAGAGAGAGAGAGAGAGAGAGAGAGAGAGACGTTGTGCGGCTGCCTGGACTCAAGACAGGCCTGGCGGTACACTGAGTGTCGCTTGAAGCTACTCACCGACACGGAAATTCATGACAGCAGAAGGCTTTAGTCAGCGGCAGGTTCTCTGATCTGACACTGTTTCTCATCCATCTTCCAAGGACCACTTTTATTACAATTTCAGAGATAAGGATCACATGTTTTCCAATCTCTCAGCATTTCCTTGGGTATTTTTCTTATCTTTTCTTATTTTTTGGTGTGGGAGAGTTCAGTTTTACTCTCTGGGGGTTCCTTTAACCTACACAGTTCATGACATGTTTAAATCTGTCCAAACACAATTTGGCATAAAAGCTCACATCTTTGTGTGTAACCTGCTCCAGGTTCCTCAGTGTGTGGTCTTTTTTTTTTTTTTTACTGACAAAGGCTCAAACTGAGGCAGTGAGGCAGTGAGGCTTCAGTGCCAGCTCTTTGTATCAAATATTTTATTATTTGCAGTTTACATTTTGAACCATGACTAAGTGTCCAGTCAGATGAAGCTAGACAGGATGGTGACAAAACATGTGGAGTACATCTTTCTTAATAAATACAATAAATACCAATAAAATAAATGCTTTAAATAAATACAAATAATAAATAGATAAATACTACATAAAATTCAAAGCATGAGTGTTTTCATTTAAAGCTACAGCGGTCCGTGGGTTTTGTGAAATTCTCTACCCACAGCTTGGTATTGTGGATGATTCTGAAGCCAATCTCTTTCATTTCGTACATGTGTGAAGGTGATACATTTATGTCGCACAGCTGTAAGAGAGCTGGGTCTGCGCCTGAGAGCTGAACAGCAGATTTGAACTGAGAGTGAAACGTGTGAAGTTGCTGATGATTTCCTCCTGGTGCCTTGGAGTGGTGAGATTCCTGATGATCGGTGGTAGGTGAACTTCAAGGTACTTGTTGATGGCACAGATAGAGGTGTGGATTTCCGTGCTGTTTCCCACTGGAATAGTTATTCCTTTAAGGGCCTCAACCTTGTTTATGATTGGCCATCTTTTGTTAAATATGTTGTCGACCTGGGCAGAAAAATGAGAGCCATCATGTTAACAATGAAGTCCAGAGACCTCCATCCACAGTGAAGAGGTAGCTTGACTTTGTAATCCTCTTCTGCTATGTCACATCCCTTGTATACAAATGTAACATAGGGAACATACACTGATCCCAAAGCCTGTTATTAAATATATGTTGTCACTAGAAACAGCGTGGTCTAAAAGTCTGAGGCCACTTATACCGGATGTACATAAGCTATGTGACAGTAATCATAATGACCCTCTGTTTGGTGACCTCTGGGGCAACATCAAGATATAAATGCCATATATTACATTCCTTATGTTACATACATGTGGTTCATTGGCCTTTGCTTCTGTATGAGATTGAATTTTAATAGAACAGGGTGAGCAGGAATGTCACTTTGAATGCACTGTAAATTTTATGTAGGCTATTTAAAGTTATGTATGTATGTATGTATGTATACTTACATAAAGCCGTTCTGCGTGAAGCAGATTACACCAAGACGGCAGCTCTTTGCTCAAGAAGTTCCCAAGCTTCTCCAGATCAAGTTGTTGGGACGCCATGATGGAGCTGTGCATTATAACAATGCAGGAAAGCAGGAGCTCTGCAAGAAGTTATATACAAAATATGTGAGCCACAAGAAGCTTCCTCATGTCTCGACCCTCAAAGTCTCACATAAAGTAACAGATATCGGTTAATGTTTACATATTCCCCTAAATGCTTGTTTGATATAATCTGAAAGTCACATTATCAGATGAACTCTTAAGTATTTTTGCACATCAAGGCTGAGTTTTACTCTCTCAGCGTCTACAGAAAAAATGAACCCTGATGGATTTGTTAAGATTGATTCAAGCAGCTTACCTTTAGTGAAAGCCATGGTATGATTTTTGCTTGTGAGTTTGTGCTGTAAAGTAATGTACACTAAGCTTATATAGTGAAATGTGGGAGTTTTTGTGCAAACTAGCGGTTTTATGACGCTTGTTGCATTATCATTCAGAAAAATCAAATCGTAAATGTTCCTGTTTTGTATTTGTAGGGCAATGTTGACCACAATGTGGGCTGGCAATGCCAACTGCCAGTCATAGGCCATTATCTAAGGCTCTCGATGTGAGTTGCTTAAACAAAGGGAAAAAAAAACGTACAGGTAAACTCTTGTTTACCACAAAAGTGGTTCACCAGAAATGATTGTTATGACAAGAGCATCAACCGTCGTCGACTATCTCAATTAATTTCACTCTGAAATGTTCCAGCCGAAGCTGATTTATCTAAACCTCACCAGTGTCGCTTCTTCAATTGGTTGAAATGTCAAATATTAACTGTCACAAAGCTGATTGTCAGCGTCATGCTGTTACAACCCATATAATGTTCTCCACCTTCCTCAATTCTTTTTCTTTTTTCTTTTTCTTTCTTTTTTTCATATTTAACACTTAAATATTTAAGATTATCAAACAAATTTTAATATTAGACAAAGATAACCCAAGTAGCCTACAAATAGCCAAAAAGCCAAATTTTTTTTGGAAAGGTGAGTTCAATGTCACCTTCCACAACCAGGCCTGATCACTGTCAGACCTGTTGAATCAAGAAATCACTTCAACAGAGCCTGTCTGACCGAGTGAAGTAGGCTAAAAGTCCTCACAAATCATCATGCCGCAATCTGAAGAAACTCAGGAACTCTCCACTAGAAAATCCTGAAGGAGAACGTCCAGCCATCAGTTCATGACCTCAAGGTCAAACCCACTTACTTCATTTTGTCAGACAGGTTCTATGTGCAATATGCAAAAACAAAAACAGAAAACAAAGAGCAAATACTTTTTCACAGCACTGTATCTATAGACCACACATACTGGATGCATTGCTCCTGGAGCAAGCTCCAACTGTTGCCGGGCAACCAACAACCATTTGTAAACTGACACTGGGAGCCCTCTTTCCTGAAAGGCTGACCACAGGCACACATATACTTCATACACACTGTAGCTACCGTATGTTTCAAATGTGACACAGGCAAGGCATGGCTGCACACACACTCTCTGCTGTATTAGAGAAGCAGATTCAGCACCTGTGTCTGACTGACTTTCCTTGTGGACGTGGCAGCTGGGTGAGTTTTTTTTTTTGTCAGCTGTGATCTGGCTGCAGTGTTTTATATCACTATGTCTAGTCAGTCAGTGCACACATTAGTTTAGTTAATGTATTAGATGCTGTATCAGTGAACATAGTGATTGCATTACCAGAGAAAGACCAAAGAGGGGACAGATACAGCAGAGACAGAGGAGACAGACGGCCTCGTGGATCTGCTCCGCTGCTCTCACTCACCATGGTGGAACGATGTATCATGGAGCCCACAAGCTTCAGCCCTGAGAGAGCTGGCTGCGCTCTCACCTGAATGCCTGCACGGTGACTTCATTTACCGTCACTTTACTACACTCCGCATTGTGGACAAGGGTGTAAGTGTGTTGATTTTCCTTAATAGATCCAAATTTTGTTCTGCAAATGTGATTCAGTTCCCTGACCCATTCTCGGCTGACAGGGCCCTGAGACTTGTTCTTTTTTAAGAGGTTTGGTGAAACATACAACATTAACTGTTTATCCAGAGTCATTCTTAAAATTTCAGTGAATAAAATTATTTTTGGTCGAATTTTACTACAGTCTCAAAATGTCACTCGCAGCAGCTGGAGTTTTCTCACAGGAAAACTTCCAAGACCACCCTCATAAAAGAGGGTGGTCTATTAATGACTGGCAAAAGCAGCCCTTACGTATCTCATTGATAGATTTTATTTGACCTTGCCAAATAGTGAGTATGAAAACAGTGTTACAACGTGTTTTAAGTGTTGACAACTGAACTGATGAGGTAATTATAGACCATTTTATAAGGATGTCGTATTGTAAGGTGTTGTTGGTGTTTCGGGAGCTCTGAACTAAAGCTTACATTTCTACCGACAACCCAATCTTATTGAAACACCCAGAACAAAGATGCTTGATGTTTTAAGAAGTGTGAAGTTGATATTTTTGTCTGCATTGCATTCAGGTGTCAGTGATTGATGACGGCCTGTTAAAGTTCTTAAGGCTGGAGGAGCTGGTACTGAGCGCCAATAACCTCTCAGAAGTCCCTGCAGAAAACCTTCCCACTACTTTGAAGGTGAGTCACAGTCCTGTATCAGTGTGAGGCAAACGTTAATCAGATTCATTCAAATTTCTACAGGCTTCTGCAGAATCATGATTAACAACTGAATCATTAAGAAACAGCTGTGGCTTAGTTATGTCCAGTTGTAAAAAAAAAAAAAAAAAAAGGGTCAAGTGGGTGACGTAACCATAGTGATAGTAAGTGTTTTTTTTTTTCCTCAAGATTTTGGAGCTACGTGCCAACTGGTTATCTGATATCGCCAGTCTCACCAACTCTCCGCCTCCACGCCTGCAGTACCTTAGCCTCAGTTCGAACCATCTTGGTCGCCATGACGTCTCTAATCTTACCGGAAGACACTGGTTAGAATACACACATAGACACGCATGCACACAGGAAGTCAGCTGATCTTAAGATCAACCATACCAAAAGCAAAAGTCAAACAGAATTGTGAATATTTTATTGTTTATAAGAATGATGAAATCACACCATCTGCCTGCGTCAGAGTTTAAAAGTTCATATTAAAGCTGCAAAGGACCTCAGACTTCCATACTGTATATTATTTTCAACTATTTCAACCGAGGACTGCAGGTTTCCCCACTGCCTTAATGTGAGTTAACTCAATTTAGGTGACACAGTTAGACCAACATTGATTGAGTGTTGTGCATATAAACTAATCAAGAGTTTGTAAACTAAGCAAGTGTAATAAAATCAAGATCATAAACTGAGCTTGATTTTGATTCAGACATCTTTGTATTCCTTTATGTTTCCTGAGCATTCAGAGTGTGGTGAGCTGCAGCACCTACAGGGACAGAATTCACAATGTTTTCATTGTAGTGGACAGAAACAGCACTGAATGAAGTTAATATGTATAAAAGACGCATAAAGTGGTCTCAAGAATTCCATTGACGTGTTAGTTTTGCTTCTTTTTACACTTCATTAATAAGTTGAGTGAACTAGAAGTTCATTCATTGAACTCATAATTTCAAATGAGTTAGAACAACTCAGTGTTTATGAACGCAACAAAAAACTCAGACTGACCAAATCTAAATATTCACTTAAATTCAACAAGAAAAGATCAGATAATTCTTCTAAATCCTTCTATGATGTTTGACATAGGGTCAAAAAAGTCCTTTATTTTAGTGTGGACATGATGATTTGTGTTTCCTTTGTTGACTTGAGCTCATGTCAGAATTTTATAATAGTTGAGTGGCACATAAAGCCTGGGGCAGCAAATGTTCACAGGGAGAAGCTTGTGAATTATTGTCCTCTCAAACAATCACAAATAATCAATCATTAATGCCAGCTCATTCCATGTCAACCATGTAGTCATCCAATTATTTGCAAAGCACTTTAGAAGCCTGAGCCCAACAGCCAATGTTATGCTTGCCTCAAAGCCTCTATAGGTGCTAAACCCCAAGTATCTGGTGTGAACACAGTCCCGCTGCAGTCTTGTAAACATCATGTCTGTCCCTGCCCTCAGGCCACAGCTGGTCTGCTTGGACCTCAGTGACTGTGAGTTTGAGGAGCAGCAGGCCCTGTTGAGTGCCTTGACCACACTCCCCTGCCTCAAGACGCTGGTTGTGGAGGGAAACCCCTTCACCCTTGCACCCTCCTACCCAGGCCTCACTGTGGACAGTCTCCCAAAGCTCTCTTACCTGGACAACTCATGGATCTCCCCTGAGGATAGACATCGTTTTAGGGGCATGGCCAAGATGAGTGGTGAGACTGTTGCCTGTGGGGCTACTGTATCTTTTTAATGTCCCATGTGAACAATGAAGAGCACTGTGTCTTTTCTGTACAGATCTGATGGTGGATCACGCATCAGCCACAGTGAGCGTGGGCAGATTGAGTGGAATCCCAGACCCACTGATGAGTGCGGATGAAAATGCTCCTGACTTCCCTCTTGTCACCTTCAGCTATTTCATCACATATGAGTTCTTCAGTCCTGAATACCTGGTGATGTTTCCTTCAAACACTACTGAGATTCTTTAGAAGATTAACACTGTCTCGAGACAATGCTTCCACTTCAAGAGTAATTTGTTGCTGAAATAGGTCGACCTCTTCATACAGGCTGAAAAGAGCAACAGAAAGATCCTTAGGAATTTCAGCTGAACCTATTATGTGGGTTATGATAAGGACCTGGGTTAGGGTTAGGTTTCAGCCATCTGAGAAAGATTAAAAAAAAAAAAAAAAAAAAAGCATATATTTCCCAACCCCAACCCCTGTAACCTCAACTGCTAAAGCTTTAGATTAACTTTATCTGGACGTATCACAATTACAACAGCACAAAAAGAAAAATCTACAATAAGAAAAAACTTACAAAAATGTTAAATCCATTACATGGCAAAAACTCAATTCACACAAATCAAACATAAACAATTATCACAGTTTACAGTATATGGGGAAAAATATTGATCAGGGAAACTAGAATTTGATAGAAAACAAACTAAGGTTTTATGTATCCTGTGTGAAAATTCATATTGATTTATGGCAGCCATTTTTTTGTAGTGAAGATTAGGTATATACATTTACCCAAGCTTACCCAGAGTGCCAAAACACAATCATTCCTTTTGCAAGATCTGTCTAAGGTCAATGTTAGACACCGTCCTATGTGAAAAATGGAGAGTTCCCATTTGGGATAAACATGTTCAGAGATAAATCACCAAAAAAAACTGATAAAGCACATCTGCACAGTATGAAACACGCTTCCTGTGTGTGTGTGTGTGTGTGTGTGTGTGTGTGTGTGTGTGTGTGTGTGTGTGTGCATGTGCGTGTGCATATATATATGTATATACATTTGCTTTTTAGTTATATTTCTATTTTATTGTTTCTCTCAACCTTTTTGACAGAAAGCGAACAGTAGGTCTAAAAGTGAAACAGCACATGTGACAGACGACACCTCCAGTGATGCCAAGAAATGTGAAAGAGAAGCATCCAAGGCAGACAGTGGAGTTGCAATTGTGAACACTGAGGAAACCTACTGCAGTGCTGCTGCTGCTGCACATGGTAACAGTCCTGTCATTTGACCTGCAGATCAGTGGATTCCTGTCAAACAAACAAATGCCAGTGCTGATACAGCAGAGGGATTTACAGAGATAAAACACAAGTCACACAACAGGTGGATGCCGTTCAGTGCAGTGAGTTTGAAAATAGTGTCAGTGTGAAGCAAATGAACTTTTTCTTATCAGTTTCTACAGAATTTAAATATCTGCCGTCAGAGAAACGTACAGTCAGAGCAGTGGGAAGAATTATACACACTGGCTGGAAACTGCATGACGAGACTGATCATTAATCAAGCGTTATCATGTGTCAACACTTTCCTTAACTTAGTACTCCATCTGTGGTTTGTTTGTATATTCTTTCATCTATGTCTCTGTGAACTGCCCAAAGTATGAACTATGTTCGTGTTTATTTTACTCTTTTTGTACATATGTGCAAAAGTGTGGCTCAAATTTTTTTTTAATGATTTCCTTTTCTTCAGTGTCAAGATGCAGCACATCAAAGTTGGCTTGGACAGAGTGCATGGACTTCAGTGACACACAAATGTATGTTATTAGTGATCTGGGAGGCTTAAAGCAATTCTTCAATCAAGGATTTTATGTTAGCATTGAGGAGGAGAAGGTAAAAAATCAATAAGGTTTGTAGGGCTAAACGTTTACATGGAAAATGTGTCAAACGTGACTTATATTCTGCTGTTTGATATTTTAGGTCCTATCATGGCCTGCAGTCCCCGAAGAGCCTGTCCCAGCAGCCAAACCCAGTCGGACTGTTAAAGAGAAGAAAGGTGGGAAAGGGAAAGAGGTAAGCTATGCATTTTGTACCTGCTGAGTCACAAACAAGTAGTCCAGAATAAATAAATTCACACAACACAATTAAGTGGTCACAGGCTATTTTGTGGCTCCAAGTAACTCATTAAACCACCTCATTGTGGTAGACAATTAAACAAATCATACAGTTTCCACATTGTTACATAAGTTGGACATGTTGTGGGCTGTTTATAGTTCACATCGTTATTACAGTAAATGATAATAATAGTTGCATAAAATATCATTCCACATAGGATCAAGATTTTGAACCATGTGGTTCAGTGCTCCCTGTCACCCAAACAATCAATAACGGTCAATAAGATGCAGTGGAGTCACAGTAATTTCATGTATTGCTTAGAAAGAACTTATTCTTAAAGTGTTATTTAACCCATAGTAGAAGTGTTTTACATGTGATTATCATGTCTTGTGTTGTGCAGCTGAGGACTGTTACATACTGATCTGGTTTGAATCCAACAGAACTGATCACATCAGCCCAGTGTGACGTTAGTTTTGGTAGATGAAATTATACCACATCTAAACATTTATTTCTTTGGAATTTTGTTAGTCGCCAATCAAATCTGGTTCCATCAAAGACAAGCCTAAAGACAAAAAGAAGAAATCTGTCCCAGAACTGGTCCAGCATGCCCCCATCAGAAGAAGTCTGGGCTCGGTCCACATCTCCCTGCAAAGCCTGCTTAAAGGAGATCATAAGGTGAACGTCCTCTGTGACCTTGGGTGTGAAGTGGAAGCTCCGCTTCCACTTGAAAAGGCAAGTCAGGCATTTACACAGCCAAGAAAATGACTAATGATGTCTAAAATGTGTGATGCTACAGGCAGAGGAACTAGCAAACCAATGATTATTCCATGTGGGTTTTCACTAATCTGTAGGATGTGAATATCAAAGAGGACAAGAGGACAGAGGAATCAAAGCAGAGAGGAGGCAGTGGTACGAGGCAGAAAAACACACCATCTTCAAAAGGTGAATAAGATTAGACCATCAGGCTAAGATCGTGAGAGATTCGTTTTAAAATGGTAATTGCATGAATAAATATTTGAAAATATGTCTGATAAAAGCACCACACCTCACTTCTTTAGAGGTCAGAGCAACTGTGGACAAACTATGATGCTATTCTATGGTTGGCCTTCTTATTTAGCACATGTGGTTCATGTCTAGTAAAAGTTTCAATGAACAACTCCCAAAGTGCATTTAATCTGCGTTTGCATCTATCAGTCAATAAACTCCTCTTTTCTGTGTGCCAAACCTCATCAATCCTGCCCCGTGTTGTGCTCTGCAGGCAAAGGAAAGGGAAAGAAGGAGCGTGAGGTGGATGTAAACACACGCAGCTCTCCATCCACCAACTGGGACCAGTGACTGTGGAGGTGAGTGTGGAGCTGGAGAAGTGGCAGTCTGCATCTGAAGCTCACCCTCTCCTGTTACCACACCACACCACACCTCCTGAAGCATTGGAGCCTGTTTAAGGTTAATCTACCAGAAAAGAAAACTAAATAATTTCCTCTTGGTTACTGCTGACTGTGAACATACTATACAGGGTCAGCTGCTTCTCAAATTCTTCAGACTCTCAGGTGGGCTGCAGAATAATCGTAGCCAGAATATGTGCTTCTAAATCAGTACCTGCTACTAAAGCACTGCAGTGAAAGCAAATAAATACTGTTAGACCAAACCCTCAGATGAGAGAGAGGTCATACGAGTTTCTGGCACTTTTATGTGATGTAAATTCAACTTCATCTGAAAAAAGAGGAGGAAGCTACAAGGTCACGTGCAAATCAAGAAGCATTTAGTCAAACAACCTAAGTTTCTAAATCATTGTGCTCCACATGACACATTAATTAAGATCTATTTGTTTTATCATAAAGCAGTGATTAAATGTTGATATCCATTCTATAATTGAAACATGTCACCTTGATAAATCCTGTCAAATTCTTTTTTTTTTCCAAGTTTTTTTGGGGCATTTTTGCCTTTATTGGATAGCACAGTGTAAAGAGACAGGATATGGGGAGGCAGAGAGGGGGAATGACATGTAGTAAAGGGCGCCTGATACGGGATTCAAACCAGGGCCGACTGCAGCGAGGACCATAGCCTCTGCATATGGGGCGCCTGCTTAACCCACTGTGCCACAGGGCTCCCCAAATCCTGTCAAATTCTACCTGACAAACTGATTCACACCTGCACACATGATGCCTTACCTGGTGTTTATGAACGTCATGTTTCATTTAAATCAGGGGTGTCAAACTCATTCCACAAAGGGCCGGTGTGCCTGCAGGTTTTTGTTCCAACCAAGCAGCAGCACACCAGACTTGACTCAGTTAATCAACTGATCTCAGTCTTCAGACAGTTGATTGGTCAAACTGTGTGCTCTTGATTGGTTGGAACAAAAACCTGCAGCCACACTGGCCCTTTGTGGAATGAGTTTGACACCCCTGATTTAAACTGTATATGCTGTGAACAAGACACAATCTCACTTATGGTTTTCTTTATTGTGAATTAATGTGATTGTTGCTGGATTACTGGACAGGCAAGACCTGGAGCAGATAACCAAACCCCAGAGGCCTTATGTTCACTGTGTGTCACTTAGGCTGTATAGTTTTTTAATTGACTACATTGTTATTTAGAATTTTTTAATGCACAGTCGTGTCACCTGAAATGATGATGGAGCTAAAGGTGGGTCCTGTTACCACCTCATCTTACATGGTGTATATTTTTATAACTGTGTATTTAATCTAATTATCATAAGCCAATTTATTGTCTCCAAAACTCCAGGACTTAGTGTATAACATTATTCAGATGCCTTATGTGTAGTGTACTGTGATGTGGTACTGTGTTTTTCACAGGTCTTGTGGGAAAAATGTTACATGTTTAATGAGACCATCAGACCATGAGACCATTAATAGTGCTTTTAATTGAACAATGAAGACACTTGAGAGGTTTGTAATTTATACATAAATTTAATTTATTTTCATTCAGATATTCAAAATGCCTTTGTATCTCATTGTTTCATACTTTTAATTGCAAAGAAACTTTTTTGGGAAGGCCACTTCACTGGAACTGAGGGCTTACAATAAGTGTGAAGTGCTTAAAATGTAACTGCTTCTTTCCTACCAGTTGTCCAGCGGTCCTTCATGAAAACCATAAAAAAGTTTCTATTAAAGCCAAAAAAAACAGCACAGGGTTTCAATGCTTCACTCCAGACAGGAGTGAGCACCCCCTCCAAAATCACAAAATGACACACATACTATCAAACCTTTAAAGAGTACATAGTATTTCCAGGCATAAAAAAATAAACTATAGCTCACCAATTTTTTTTGCACAAATTGACAACTGTTTATCAATCAAGTCATTTACAGTTTCAAATAAAGACCTTTTATGATATTATATTATCTTTGTAACCCCCGACAAGCTGTGCAATGTTAGGATATTGATAAATTAAATGATCTGGAGAAGTACATCACTTCCCCAAGATAACACGTCCACCGACAGATTCCCCTCACTCACACAAACCCAGGATATCTAACCGTTCTCCTCCAAAGTCATTTACAATTACAAATACAAACTGTTAACTGCTGTATATTAATTTTCTGGATGTCAGAATGTCTAAGAGGAGATTCTGAGGAGACTGTTCTCCTTTAAGAGCGCTTAAGGGCTGGTGTGGACAGTAGAGACGCTTGGCAAAAACAAGCACACAAAATGCACACACACAAACTAAAACCCCCAAAGCACTGCGTTATCTAACATGATGTGCAAATATAGTGATTGTGCGGACGAGGGTTAAAAAAAAGGCTTTAAAAGGTCTGGTCATCGTTACAGGAGTCGGTCCAGTGGCCAAAGACCTCACAGATGTCACAGTAGGGTCGCTCTTCGCCCTTATTGCCATGGTAGGTGGTGTGTGGAGGTGAGTCAGGCATCTGCATTTGTGTGGGACAGTCCTCGGTGTCATGGAGGTCGAAGCAGTCGCAGATGTCACAGAAGAGCCTTGGAGGAGGCTTCT
The DNA here is from genome assembly GCA_021432705.1 of Caranx ignobilis. NCBI lineage: Eukaryota > Metazoa > Chordata > Actinopteri > Carangiformes > Carangidae > Caranx > Caranx ignobilis. The sequence continues at coordinate 42,438,307 of MU270014.1, read as the reverse complement.
TCTTCACGGGTTCCTGTCCATGGCTGCAGAGAAACAGAAAATTATTCTGTGGAAATGGGGTGTCTCTGGTGATAGAAAAAAATGATTTAGTCAGTTCATCTTCCCCCAGTTCACTTTACTGCCATTCAATATATTAAAAACATGAAGGAAGAGATTTTTTTTTTTTTTTTTTTTGGGGGGGGGGGGGGGGGGGGGGGTCTTTGCTCTTTACCTATACGGCGCCCCATGAAGGAACAAATCACATCACTCAGGTCCAGCAGCGTACAGTATGTGCTATGCGTTGTGTACAACTATTCATCAAAATATACGTAATAAATACAAACATGTTCCTCGAGTGCAGGATGAGTGAGCTAAGACACAGTGAGAAGATTTTCTTGATGACAATGTCATTATTGGTTCTGCTTATTAATCTCATTCTTATTCAATCCTCTTATCAATTCCTGTGGATTTTCTGTGTGCAAAAAATTAGGCTTACACATGTTTTCATTTTATGCTGAGTCTCTGAACACTGAACAAGATAGATATCTGATTTCACAACAAATGTATTTACTACACAGTGACTTCTTTCTCCGCCTTCATTTCACCTTTGACCCCTTTTCTCTGTGACTACATCACCGACTCATAAACAAACCTGGGACTTTTTGAATGAACTGCAGCGGTGCTGTGTCATGACGGACTGACAAAGTGTTTCCCCTTCATTCATTCAGCTGCTCGGACAGATTATCACCATCAAATTCGCTCGGTTATTATCAGCAGCCTAGGAATGATAACAAGCAACCTCATCTCGGAAATGTTTGTGAGACATTCATGAGTGATGAAATCCACCTGGACTCTCTCATCATGCCTCAGTCAGCGGGGCAGTGAGGAAACAGCCAGCAGTGGAAAAGTGAAGAAAGAGGGGAAGGTGTGCACCGGCCTGTAGTGACATCAGTTTGCCACTTTGGACGCTTCTGTCTCTAGTCGCTATGATCACTCCTTTGTTATCGTACATGCTGACACTTCTGGAGAGAGCCTAACATGATTGTTTTGCAAGGCCCGTGATGATGATGGATCAGACAAATTGAAGGTAGTTCTCAACTAGCAATGGCTCCCGATCTTGAGCCCAACAGGAGACAGGTATTATGTGGCAAACAAGATAACCCTGATCATGTAACCCTGAATCTGTGCATACCAAGAACATCCAATGGAACTTAAGGACATCCCTGTGTAAAAATAATGCACAAGGACTTACTGCCAAAGTAGCATGATTTAGCAACTCATGAAAGAACACAGAGATGACAGTGGAAAACAGCTCTCATTAAGAAGAGAAGGGGACAGGTGGAGACTTCAACAGGGCATGTAAAGAGACGCCTGCTGGATTCAACCTCCGTGCCTGTGTTCATGAACCAGCCTTTGTTGGCTGTGTCTTACCCAAAGATCAGTAAATTTACAATTTTCTCTGCATGTCTCTTGACTCTTGAATATTTAGTGAGTAATACTGCTATTCAGCGTCGCAGAAACCCTGAAGATCTACTGCGCTTGTCTGAAGAGCTCTGCCATGACCATGGGACTTACCTGTCATAGTTATCCATCTCATTTGGATTATTCCCATTGAGAGCAGCAGCTGCCATTTTCTCCAATTTGTCCTTGAGCTCCTCATTCTTCCTTTGGAGGTCAACAATGACCGAATTCAGAAACTCAATCTGTACAGGAAATACAAAACAGTGTTATCAATTTTGTTGTTAGTGCTCAAAATGTATTATCCTTTATTTTTAAAACACAACATCTCCCTGTGAAGTGTATTAATTATGTGATGTAGACTGTAGATAACTATAGTTTGCTATATCAGCCAAGTAATTAAATCAGTCTTGAGTACATCACTGTCGTGAGCCAAAGAAAAATTGGAATGAGTCACTATGAAAGTCTGTAAAATACCCAACTATGAGTGTCTTACTGACTAAAAGTGATTCTTTACACATCTGAGGTTTGCTGGGCATCTATGACCTTGATAACCCTGAAATTTTCCCTGGGAGTTATGGGTACTGAAAAACCACACTTCATTTTTCTTTGGACAACAGTATGCAGTTTTGACACCGACTATAATGTGAACCACTCGACAAAAACTAAAAGCCACAGTGACGGTGACAGACAAACATGCACAAGTGAAGCTGATGAAAAACATTAACAAACCGCTGCCTAATGGTGTTGTTGCATTGCCAACATCAGAGACAGGGCAGAGGAAAGGAGTTGGGATTTAAGAAAGAGAAAGAGAGGGAGAAGAAAAAAAAAGAGATTCAAATTAGGACCTACGTACTGCCAAACAGAACACTCAAGGCATCACTGACACAGATAATACAGTATAACATTTTATCATTAACAGAGGCTGGGGATGACACATGAGTGATGGTCGTGAAACTGATGACATGCCATCACCTCACCACTGTGGGTGAAATCTTCCATTACAGCTGTGATAGCCAATTCAATGGCCACATCAAGCATCTCTGTTAGAACTGGTAAGAAGCTCAAGATGCTTTTACTGAAATTTGGACTCTACTTAGCTCTGGTTTACCTCTGTAAAACATTATACTGTTATGCTACATGAGTCAACAGTGAACTGTGTAATTCAGTCTACTGCTCCTGTAGTGTTTGTTAGTAAATGTCTGAGTAAGCAGCACAGTCATTTCACAAAGAGCATTCAGAAAGCTTGTTTCCGTACAACTGCCCTAAATATGACGTGTGTGAATGGCAAAAACCCGCGCCCACCTATCCAGACCGTTGATTGGTATTATTTCGGCAAAGCACAACAAGAAACACACCTGACTCTCCGCAGTCTCCTTATCCTCCCTTAGCTGGTCCAAAACAACATCACCTGTAAACAACATCGAGAACAGTATCACGTTACAAAAAGTAATTACTGTAGTTGATGATCTGACCTGTGTGCCCATACAGTATCAGCTGTGGGCACGACTTAAGCCCAGTATTACCTGAGGACTTGTTGATGGTTTCAGGCCCTGCAGCCAGGTCCTTCTCCAGTCTCTGAACACGCTCCTGTAGACTGGCTTTGTCCTGCTCCAAGGCCAGAATTGTACCCTGCAGTGTCCTAACGGAGGCACTTTCCTCACGCAGTGTAGCCAGCTGTGTTGAAGACATCCCACACTATTCATTGTTGAAACATGGTTCTTAGACAAACACTGCTCTTTACTAAAATTTATTAGCAATGATACTAATACAAGCACAAGATTTGATTTGACAAACTATTCAATCTATAAATCAAGACTTGAGAGTACAAAGTGCCTGTGTGAGTTCAAAACTACTTTGGAAAAGGATGAAAGCCTGCTTCATGTGTGAGAAAAAATGTGTCAACAACAGAGCTTCTCTCTCACACGGTCCTTTCGGTTAAGCAGGCTGTATTTTTTGAGTCCAATCATTGTGAAAGTAGAAAAGCAAATTGTTGACCTAGAAAAGACGACCTGTAAGCCTCTGCAGTGCAGGGAATGCTTGTAACAGAGTTTGTGGGTACCAATGATGTGTTTTTTGAGGTCAAAGTTACCTTGAACTTTCAGTCACCCCTTTCTAATCAGTTCATCCAGGTGTATGTTCGTGGTCTTAAGATAAAAAACTCCAGAGGCCAGAAATGTGTGGTTGTGAGGTTGCAGTGACTTTGACCTGCCAGTCAAACTTGGTGTCTCAAAATCCTCCCTCTGCACCTGTAGACTTGCTGACGTTGACTCTGTGCATGGTCGATAATTTTCCACACCAGCTGACAAGTAAACACCATTAGCCTTTAGATTCTCACCTCGCCTCTCAGGTTTTCCATCTGCTGGTCCTTTTCTGAGATTAAGGCACTGTTTTTATGGATGGACTGCTGGAGGGTGGCCTTCTCCTTGTCCAACTGTCCCTTCAAGGTGCTCTCACTATCAAATACACAACACAAAGTCAGAGAAATGATGTACAATATTTCTAGGCAGAGAGAAATTGCCCCTATTTTAGTATAATGTATACTGTGTGCAGTAATATAAAACTACAATAAATGCATGGCCTGAAAATGAGACCCCCCCCCCACAAAAAAAGCTTTTTTTCCAATTGCAATTCTTCAGTTGCAGTGTTCATACAGTCATTGATTCAGAACATAACGGCACAAAAAAAAACATACCATGCAGTGAAAACATGTGCCACTGTCACAAGGTGAATTGGGCTGTGGGTTAAATTACTTTTTGTATAACGACTTGCAACGATGTATCATGCATTTGTCTGACCACATAATATTAAGAGTATGGAGTACCTGAAGGCATTATTTGGCAGGCTTTAAAGGAAAAGAACAGCATGACATACCAAATACTTAAATCACAAATTCAATGCATATTATCAAGCCTCACAGAGGTGAGACTGTTTGCTTTAGGAAAAAGACCTCACATAATACTGGTGATATGCAGACTTCTGAGAAACTGCTTGTATCACAAAAATATTCTGGAGAGTCTTACCTTTGCTTTAATTCTTCCAACTGTTTCTTGAGTTTGGTGTGCTCATCTTTGAGCTAGGAGAAAAAGATTGTTCAAATTCAAACAGCAGCTCCAGAGATCAAATACTAAACGATATGATGCTTGTTGATTCATGAGAGATTTTTCTTTTAAATAAAAAGATGTTAAGTATTGCACCTTTGAAAGATCACTCTGCTCCTTGTGATTGTTCCCAAGATCCTGAGTCAGCTTGTTGTTTTCATCTTGGAGCATCTGTAGGGACTGTGACTTCACAGAAAGCTCCTCTTTTAGAACCTCACTGACAAATACAAATGTTACAATCATCAAAAAAGGTCATTTAGACCAAATTGGCTCAGTGTATCCCACTACTCAAATTTCAATCAGACAGATTTCTGCTGAGTCAGCAGCCTGGGATGATATACTCACACTTCCTTGCACAGAGTCTTGGTTCTCTGAGTTTCTGCGCAAAGCTGATCTTTGGATACATTCACCTCTGCTTGGTACTTGGAATTCTCTTTCTTTAAGGTCTCCAGCTAAAACAGAATAATGATTAACACATTTACAACTACAAGACTTACACAGGGAGTATTTCACTTTCACTCAATGCCACATTCCACCACTAGAGGCTCAAATGAATAACTTCCCTGCAAATTCCCATCTCTTACCTGAGTTTCGATCTCCTGCTTGGAGTTACGGAGCTCCTCCAACAAAGACTGCGCTTTGTTCTTTTCCTGAGTCAAACAATCTTTTTCTTTTGTCAGTTGTTCAAGAGCGTCAGCAGTTTTTCCAGAGGCTTCCATAGCCTAAACAGTGTAGGATCAGGATATTTAATAAGATCATTAGTTTCAAATTAATGACCTAATAACTAACCACAATCAGAAAATTACACACCACTTGATGAAAGTATTCATTGTGTACTCAATTTGACTTCAACCAATTACCTAATTTTAGCATATTTTTTGTAAATTAACTGCATGCTTAATATAAGTTAGCAATCTGAATATCTGATTACTGTCAGTTATAAGTATCTTATTTAATTGTCAAAGCCGACCAGAGGGTTGAGAATTAACAACATAAGTATTACACTGACAAAAAATAATTACTAGTAACTCTAAAGGACAACAATATAACCTGTGGCCTCAGAACGGATCCTGAAAAACCAGTACCTTAAGTACCTTAACCTTAAGTCTGTGTAGAACTTTTTCAAACTTTGTTTGAAAAAGTTCAGTCGATAAATCCTGACTTATTTTGGGTATCTGAGGAGATTCGTGTCCTAGCCAGATTTATTGCAAAAGCATGGAAGTTAAGACAGAAAACACTGTCTCCTAGGTTAGGCTAAAATTTACCATTATTGTTCTTTTTGGAAAATCTGCTTGTACTGAGAAATTCTTGTTGCACTAGTCTATGGACACATGCTCATGAGAAGACTTTCTTAGCCATCTCCGAATGTTTGTATTATATTGTTTAGTGTCTTGTAAGCCCAGGTGGGCTGGGCACAATAATGTGCATGACACTTAAAAATAAACAAATCAATAAATCAATCAATCCAAATAATGGTTTAAAAAAAAAAAAAAAAAAAAGCAATCACGTCACAGCTGTTATCAACAGAGTTGTTGGATGTATAATTTCTATGTAAAACGAAACTAAAGACAACTTATTTGACAACAATGTGTTGAGAAATCTCCACATCTACCTTTTTGGGCATTGGTATTGTGATGTATTCACATAAATGAAACATCATTAGGCGGTGAGTGTGATCACCTTAGACCTACATAATCATATATCCTTGAAGGTGTTAACCTAATGTTAGATCACGTTATAAGCCCACAGGCAAAGGCTGGGAACTAGGGGTAATAAATAGCGGTTAGTAAATGGAAGATGAAAGTTAGACACGAAAATGAAAGGATAGAGGAAAGGGAGACAAACCAGCAAGCATGCAGTGAGAAGGTGCATAGCCCCAGCCACTCTAACATGTGTGTCAGTGATTACTACTGGGGGAGGAATACCTCGAGCTGCTTAGAAATGGTATTGTTTAGTTGGGACTCGAGCTGCCTGACTTGCTGGATGGCTTCATCTCTCTCCTCCTGCAGGGTATTCTTCTCAGCTGTTAGGTTTGAGATGCTAGAGGAGTTCTCTTCCTTTGCAACAGCATAAGCAGAAACTTCTGCGACAGCACTCTTGTATTTGTTTTCTAAAAGTTCTTTGTCAGTTTGTAGTCCTTTGACAACAGCCTCCATCTCTTTCTGGCTGTCCTGCAAACTTTCCAACTCTCCATGCAGCCTTGACCGCTCTGTGAGCCAATTTTCTTGGCTTTCTTGGAGGGAAGAAACATCCTTCTGAAGTTTACGCTTTCCCGCTAAAAGGTCCTCTTTTTCTGTGGTCAATAAAGCCATCTGTTTGCCCATCTTCTCAAGCTTAGAAAACATCTCTTTGTTATCATCTGTCAATTGACAGCTTTCTTGCCCTTGCTGTTTTAGTTGAGTTTTCAAAGCCTCCATTTCTACCATAAAAGACTTGTTTTGCTCATTGGCATTCTTAAGCATAAAGGAAACGTTGTCCTTTTCTTGTGTAACTTTGGACAATTTTTTCTGCAGCTCATCAATTTTTTGGGACAGATCATCCTTGTCTGATACCATTTTATTTCGTTCACTAGATTCAGCCTCTAGTTGAGTCTCAAGAAGGTGCTTGGCCTCTGACATTGATTCACTCTGACTTTTTAAGTGCTCAACTTCCTGATGTAGCCCCTGTTTCTCTTTCTGGAGCAACTGCACTTTTTTGTCAGCCTCAGTCTGCAACAATTGAATACGTTCACAATTTTTTTAAGGTTATCCACTTGCTGAACAAGTTCTAAACGAGCCTTCTCAAAATCCATTTTTTGTTTACTATGCTCTTGAACGAGTTCAGTTTTGCCCTTTTCAAGAACTTCAATATCCGAATTACATTTCTGTAGTTTATTTTGTAGGTCAGTCCTCTCTCGTTTCAAAGTGGTCACCTCTGCTTCAAGCTGGTCTTTTTGCTGTTTGTTTTCCTCTAGTGTTGATGTTAAATGCAACTTCTCTTGACTAAGGTCAGCGTTCTCTCTGAAGTAACTGTCCAACTGGTCCTTAGTTGTTCGCAAATCACTCGCTAGCTTATCACGCTCAAGAGAAAGAACATTTTTCTCAGCAATGGCTTTTGTGTGCTTCTCTTCTAACTCTCCCTTCTCCCCTGCCAAACGCTCAAAATCCATTTTCTGCTGCTCAAGTGATGAATCCAGGCTCATCTTTTCTTTTCGAATAGCATGTAGAGCCATGTCACTTTCTGAATTCTGAAGACGAAATGCTTGCCTCTCTTGCTCAAAAGATGATAATACATCTTTCAATTTCTCGTTGGACTGAGACAGTTTTTCTGTTGTGATTTGAAGCTTCTCCTTCAATTCTTCTATCTCTTTGAGGAGCTCTTCCTTCTCATTACCGACTTTTCTTTGGGTTGCGAGTAAGTCTTCTTTCTCCTGCAGAAGATGAAGTCTCTCCGAATCAGTCACCTGACTGCTCTTCTTGAACTCCTCCAACATCTGGGTCAGGCTCGTTTTTGAGGCTTTAAGTTCCTCACATTCACGGACAGAACTCTCCAACTCTTTCTTTGCAACAGAGAGCTTGTTCTGGAGGTCCTCCTTCACAGTCTCAAGGGTCTTCTTATCCAACGCAGAGGCACTGATTTCAGAGGACATCTCCACTTTCTCTTTTGTTAACATTTCTGTGAGCGCCTGCAGCTGGGTATTCTTCAGTGTAAGATCTTCTTTTTCTAAGTTCAAAGATTTAAGTTTTTCCTGCAATTCAGCATTCTTAGCATCAAGAGATTTTTTGGCGGTTCTAGCAGCATCTCTCTCTAAAATTAGGCTGTCCTTCTCACATGTAAGCTTGGTCCTGCTTTCACTGAGGGTCTCTTCAAGCTGGTTCTTCTCTTTGCAGACATTTTCATAATCCTCAAGTAGTTGCTTCTTTTTAGCCTGAATTTGCTGAAGGTCCTGTTGATGCTTCAAGAGCAAGTCATTCTTCTCTGCACATTGTTTTTGAAGCTCTTTGATTTGGGCCTGGTGTTCAACTTCAGTATGCTTCAGGTCCTTGTTTTCAGTCTGCACTTCTTGAAGAAGATCTTTGAGCTTCTTCAACTTCGTGTTCAATGAAGTTTTTTCTTCATTGGAGAGCTTGTTATTGGAAAGCAATTCCTCTTGTCTTTTTAAAAGCTCGTCTCTGGATATTTGCAGTTCTTCCTTCTGGACTGAAAGTTCCTGGTGACTAATCTCAAGGGAAGAGAGTTTAGTCTGCGCATCTGAAAGCTTTTCCTCCAGTTTGCCTTTCTCAGCCTTAACATCCTCACTCTCCTTACAACTCTTTTCCAGATCTAGAATCTGCTTTTCCAGTTTTTTGGATAATTGTTCAACATCATGCCTGCAGGAGTCAAGCTCAGCAGAAAGACACTGGGAAAATAAAGATGAAAGGGAAAAAAAAGTAGGGGTATATATATATATGTATGTATATATGCAGGAAAAGTAAGATGAATCCAAAAATAAACAAAGCCGATATGGACATCAGTGATATGAAAAGTTAAGCTGCAGAAGCATCAAAATGGTAAAAGATCACACCACTACTTAGACCACAAAAAGACAAAATAATGAGGTGGAACATTTTCACTTCAAACCTTACTACTAAATAAAAAATGAAATAAAAATACACAGGTGCCAACAAATTATACTGGCATATAAATGAGTGGCTTCTGGCTGCCAGCATACTATATTTTGTAGCATCCTATACTGCTCTTAGTTAAATTACCATGGAGATCCACACTACACACAGTTTGATGTCTATTCCTGTGTAATTTGTTTCACTTTTTATAAATGAATAGAAATAAATATCTTTCATGATGTACAAATTATACTAACTCTTTCAAAAATAGCTACTTGCACTGACTTTAATCTTAGAAAGTGAAAATGTTCTTAATGTACTTAAAAGCAATATCAAGCTAATAAACCATGCTAGCAGGGGCTGGCAAAAGTGATTATTATCTAATCCAATTTGAAGGTATGTTTCAATCAACAGCTAAATATACAGTGTAGCAGCCAGAACAAACATTAATTTTTACTGTGATTGGTTTGTTGGCTTTTCATGAATTGTCCTGAAATACGTTTTAGATAATAAGGTGTACCCCTGCAAGCATGAGGCTCATAACACCATACAATATAGAGCTACGATGAATGTCAGAGGGGAAATGAGAAACTCATCACAAATATTATGTATGATGGTAAGAGTGAAAATGCTGCTGAAAATACACCCTAATCATTGATGTTAAAAGAGGGCAAAAGTTGTTTCAGTTAGACAAATTTTGTGGTCACTCTGTTTTAGAGTTTAATCTGGTTTTTACATATGACCTGTGTTTAAAGGGGCTATATGTAAGCTTTGTTGGCACATGTCAGCTTCAGCCATTATAGTCTTTACAATACAAGGGGTTATTATACTGCTCAGAGCAGTGCTACTTCTTCAGGGCAGACTAGATGATACAGTGACTCACTGTCAGGGAGTCATGAGACAGGCTGGTTGGGCCAGAACTAGCTAGTTAGCATTTTAACTTAAGTAGAAAAAAGAAAAGCAGTGATAGAAATAGATGCAAAATGAAGAGTTAACAGTAGTATGTTTTTCTACTACTCCATGCAGCTCAGTGAGAGTAAAAGATTGATGCTGAATTTACAACTCTTGACTAGAAAGTAAAGAGCCGTTAATGCCAACACTGGCTGAGTAGAAATAGCAAAAAACTTACATATAGGTCCTTTAAAAATCACATTTTTATCTACAAATGAGGTTATACTTTCCCTAATGATTTCAACAATCAAACATTAGTCAAAATATATAACACATAAACCATATTTTTTAATGTTAACTTTGCAGAGAACTGAAATCCCTTTGATGGAATGAATGTGCCATGTGGTTTTGTCCTTACCTGAACCTGTTCCTTATATGGCTGAAGATCAGACACCAACTTCTCCAGCTCCTGGGTTTTGTTCTTTGAGGAGGAGAGCTCCTGGCTTAATTTTTCAGCCTGACTCTGCAGCACCTCAACTTCCTTTGCATGGAGCTCTGAGACCTGAGACAGGGATTTCTCTTTAGAGACCTTCAGATCCTCAACCAAGGTTTCACCCTGTTTAACAGCCTTCTCCTGGAAAACAGGAAATGAGAAAGGCAACAGCTTATGACATTACAGCATCGATCGATTGTTTTGAAGCAGCCAGTTGTTTAGGCACACGCTGTGGGGTGCTGTCAACTGGGAGATTTTAAAGGGACTTGGGGCAGGATTTGTGAAAGATTAAACATGCATTTTAAGTTTTTTAATGCTAATGGGTGATGAAGCATTTAAAACCAAAAAGAATGAGCCCACCATCTCCATTGCCTTGAACAGGCTGTGTGCTGCATAATGTACTGCATTTTGGAGTCCGAATTTCCCATGCAGTTCTGCGGATGTGACGTCAGATGACGCTGAATGCGCATTCTCAACGGCTTTCAACTTGGATACGGGAAGAAGACAAGTGTGGGAGTATTGGACTCTGCTACGGTAAACAAACGACCCACCACCACACAAAGTCCATTCAAAAGTCCCACAAAGAAGAAAACGAAAGTTTTATCAGCAACGTCTCATCAATCAAAACGCAATTACCTGCAACGGCCATCGTGTCAGTATTGAGTCTTATTTCTTGATCCTGCCCCAAATCCCTTCAAAATTTGAAGGTCAACAAAACTAAATCTTTGTATCTGACAAAATTCTCACATACTGACCAATGTAACAATCTTTTCCTGAAGGCTACTTATTTGAGATTGATGTGCATCTCTGGTCTCTTTCAGCTCCTGCTCTTTGCGGGACTGCTCCTGCTGGAGTTGTTCATTTAAGTGTGCCACCTTCTCCTTCTCCTCTGCAACTTGACTCTGTAACTCCTCAAGCCTCCTGAGTGAGACGGTAGAAAAAAAACGTGATCTAAAAGTTACAGGTTTGAATATTCAATGAATTGACGTGAATAAATCTTAAAGCACAGAATAAAGTTGCATATCAATTATAACATTTCAATGGAAAATGACCATATTATGCACTTCTAAAGATGACTGATATGTTTGGTTTTAAATGAAGTGACAAAGTTATATAAAAGCAGTAAATTATAAAATGTGCTACCTTTCTTTCTGTATGAGGTCTTCATTCATTTTGGTTAGCTGTACTGAACTGTCACCAGATGCCTTCATCATGTCTGAAATGTCATTTTCCAGCTTGCTTTTATCCTTTGAGAGCTGCTCAAGCTTCTCATCTGCAGTCTTCAGTTTCCTCTCAAGCCCTGATTTAAAACAAGACCAGTTTGTTTATGTGATCCATTTAGGTTTTAAAACATGCTATTGCAACAACACACAACAGATCTCACCGGCAAGTTGACTTCTTAAAGATTCTGATTCTGTGGTCAGGGATGTGCACTGCTCTTCCTTTTTGCTGAGATTCTCAAGTGTTTCTGCAAAATATTACATTTGAGATATTGTAAACTGAAAATGGCCAAATGGTGGTAGATGAAAAGTGAGAGGAAAAACATTCAATAAACTTTTATATCACTTACCTTGCATAGTTTTTGCTGATTTTGCCTGCTCCTCAGTCAACTTTTGTTTCTGTGGGAAAAAATAATTTTGCATAATATTTTTTGAATGATTTTTCAGTCATTCTAAACTCAAAATTTGAGGAGTTTTACTTTTGGTCATCATTTGAAATTCATTCAGCCATGAGACCAACTGACGCATCAGTCATGCAGATATATTGGCTAACTCATTGATCAACAAATTGCAGTAGCGACACGCCAAAGTCATGATAAGGGTGCAGTGACAATTACATTGTTTCCTCGTCAATAAGTCCCATCACTTAATTCCTAGAGCAAAAGAGGCACTGTATCCACTTCCAAAATAAGCCACAAGCCTCACCAAGACTCCAAGTTCCTGTTCCAGGGTGTCCTTCTCCTGCTTTACAGTAGTCAGGTTCTGCTGTAAGGAGAGGGCTTCCTTCTTTTGGCCCTCCAACTGAGAGCTCAGTTCACTGACCTATAGCACATATCAAGTAACAGAAAAAAAAAATCAGAAACAGCAAAGAAAACAAGACATTACCAGTGACCAACAACCGTTGTCATTACAATCATTAGTTGACAGAGGTAGTAAAGTCACCATTTTGCAAAAACACGGTAAAGACCTACAGTAAGGAGGTAGTAAAAAAAACACACCTTGGCACCCTGATTGTCTCCTTGGCTCTGAACCTCTTCTAATCGACTCTTCAAGGTTGCAATCTCCTGGTTACTTTGTGCTACTTGGCTGCGCATAGCCACCACCTCTGCCATCTGCTCTTTGGTTTCTTTGTCCTTGTTTTGGGCCTGTTGTGCCGACATTGCTTCTTTCTCCTCCAGCTCCTTTATCCTAAGTTCAGCAGTATGAAGCTTTCCTAGAACATCTTCCATTTCCACAAGGTGCTGTTCCTCTGCTTTTTCAACGCTGGACCGCAGTGAGTCCTCTAGTCGCTCCTTTTCTTCGGTCATAGCCAACAGCTGTGCCTTCAGGCCCTGTGTCTCCAGAGTCCAAGCTGTGGTGTCAGCTTCATGTTTAGCTCCAACCTCCTCTAGAGCCAATTTGTGCTCTACCTTCAGCCTCTCTAGTGCACTTTTGGTTTCTACAAGCTCTTCTGTCTGGGCACCAGCTCCTTTGCTGAAGGACACCTTAAGCTCCTCCATTGCTTGCTGGTGAGAGGCAATGGCAGCCTCCAACTTGGATCGCCACAGTTCAGTATTGTCCGTTTTTTCTTTCTCAGCTTGACTTAAGCGCATCTGCAACTGCTCGTTGTCACCAGAGAGCCTTACAGATGTAGCCTGGAGCTGGGCAGCTGCCTCACTGTGACTCTTTTCTTTAGCCTCTAGCTTCTCCTTGTATTTTGCCAGCTCTTCTTGCTGCTTAGCTTCTTGGGAAGTTAACTGATCCCTAAGAGAATTTATCTCTTCCAGAAGGGGAGCAAGAGCAGCATTCGAGTCTGCCGCGCCTTCCTGGGTCCCAAGACGCAGCTGCAGGTCAGCTACTTCCCTGGTACGCAGTGTGAGGTCCTTTTCAAGCTCCATTATACGGGATCTTTCCGACACAGTGGCAACCTTTGAAAGCAGAAATCTTGCATTTAAAAATGTGTCAGAATCTAACATACTGGACCAGTGTGCGCCAAGCATATTATACTATACTGTTCCTAAACAATTGAAAAAAAAATTGTTCAACTGAAATAATTTATAAATAAAGCTCTTGGTAACAGCGAAACTGCTTAATGAGAGACAAGCTGTTCAATTTGCTTGGGTATAAAAACACTGATCCCATAATACAAGTGTTATACTGACCTCTTGAGGCTATAAAAAAGATACAAATAATGGAAGTGAACACTGAAAGCATGAATGGAGCTATAGCATTGTGCAAGACATTATCCACCACCCATTTAACTAAAACAATCCCCTGAAGTATTGAGGAGAATTATGAAAAGGGAAAGCTCTACAAAACACTCTAAAGGAGCACTGGCATCTGTTTAGAGTTCATCATTATTTTCATATCTATCTGCCTATGTACCATATCTACTGTATGTTCTCAAGCATGCATCTCTTTTAGCTGCTTCAACATAATATTTAACAGCTTGTTTGAGACTGGTTTATCTCAATTTTTGATGAAATAACTGGCAAAAAAAAAAAAAACAGACCCAATCAAATTTACAAACCTTAAACTACAAGAATTCTGTTTTTCCTCATTTGTCTCATAACTATAATACACAAGGGGAACACAACAATGCTTAATCTAGGAGGTGGAGCAGATTTTAGAGTAGGATAATGCAGGGACACCAAATAAGCAGGACAAATGGATGCTGGGAAGGACTGGGGAAGTAGAACATAGGATAACCATGCTAATCAATGATAACTGATTAGCTGGGGACAAAGGAGAAGTTTGTCTGTCTGGTTAAGCGGTGATACAAGTAAAGCAAGAGTGAGTTCAGGTTGAGTAACTTATTGGAAAATAGTACAAAAGAGCAGTCAGTCAAGACAGCTGAGAGATGCATGTGGTTATGTACTTGACAGTATAAAATAAATGTTTACGTTTTAATGTTAAAGAATTTTGAATTAATCAATTTAAATGAGGTTATTTTTCTGTAGCCGATTCTACAAACTGTGATGAAAACTACAACTTTAAGCAGCACTGATTTAAACACATCTCACACATGAATTAGTAGAGTATTTGATGTAATTTGTTTGCTGTCAAAGCAGGAGTGCTACTTTTATCATGTGAAGAATGCATGAGGGGTTCAATCACCACAAGCCCATACAAAGCAAAGTTCCAGTTACTGCTTGGCACCTCTCTGTACCCCTTGCAAATGTTTTGGCCACTATCCCCGGCCCAGGCCCTCCTTTCCAACGCAGCACACTGCAGAGCAGAATTCATTACCCTAGTGTCTTCTAACTCTCTTTGGAGTTTCTCAGCTTTGGTCTTTTCAAAGAGCAGGCTCTGTTCAAGCTCCTTAATGTGGGCATGCTCCAGCCTGGTCTGCGTCTGTTAGTAAACAAGGGGGAGAGGAAGAGAACACACCAGTGCCACCATCACATGCCAGCCCAACACAGACAGAGAGGGAAGGAGACAGGAGAGAGGACAGAGGGGTTTGGACAATGATTATGGTGGAGGTGCATCGTGAGTGTGTGTGCGTGCGTGTCTGAGTGTGTGTTGGAGCATTTGGGAATTTGGGGAAAAGGTATTGGGTGAAAATGAGAAGTGGTGGATGGGTGGAAATGTGAAGATACCCAATGCAGAACTTTCAGCTTGTGCCAGAAAGAGCTGCAAATAAGGAGTGATGGGAGGTACAAGACAGGCAGCAGAACAGGGGGTGGGATGGGGCCACATGTGTTATGGATGTTCAGGGTGAGTATGTTGGTGGAGGCAATTTAGAAGTAACCATGCAAAAGAGACACCTGGTGAACAAAGCACGCCGATTGTTATTGTACACAGAAAATTTGGTAATGTGTGTCAAGCCAGCAAGTAGATTGCATAAAAATGACTTCACCGTGTTAATGAGAGAAAGCAGTGATGATTGCTCGCTACATCCTTCCCTCCAGTCTGTAATATGCAGGTACTATATTGTATCATAGCCTACAGAAAATATCTGATACTGTAACAACAGTGTCAAATAATTTCCTCTGGATTTATTGTAGGACAAGCTACACCCCCATTATTATTTCTGCTACACTGAGCTAAATATCTTGTTTATTACAGTCATCTTAGGACTGATGTCTGGATTTCAAACAAAGCCCTACACCATTATTACCATCCACACTGCTTTCTCTCTTTTCTGATAAGGCCATTGCCCACACTCTATAATGCAAGTACTGTATCAGAAACCACCAGCTACCAGATCACCATGTCCAGGATTTGTGATGAGCTCAACAGAAATCAATCAGTAACAGGCATGTGGGGCCCAAAACAAAGGATTCTTTTTTCACTTCTTGGTATTGTGTGCTGTGAATGAGTCTTTTGTGGCAACGTAAGGCAGAATTTCCTGGCACAATTTTGTACTTTTAGTTATACGTTACCCAGTGCATGTTAGCTTAAGGTTTCATTTTGAAAGGGGAATAGCATCATTTTTAAATGTTAAGTATGTTGTGACATTAGGTCTGACAAATCAAACCAACTGCCTGGATGAGATTATGGACCTAATACAATTCAATTTTGAGGCTCACTCTACATTTCATTTTATTGATGATAAATATTTATTTAGATGATGCATACACCCACTGTGCCAACTATAATTTAGCACTGAAAATGAATATTTATTTAAAATTACATTTGAATTCTTTAGATGAGTGTTATTCCCCTTTTATTGTGGTGGGTAAACTGAATTCAAGTCTGTGACTGGGCAGTGGAATGACAGGGGAGCATCTCCAGTGGTTCCATGCTGAGCACTGGACCAACATGAAAGACGAAGACGAGAGGAAAGAAGAGGCGATAACATCACATCACTGAACAGGGAGGCACTGAGGGTTATAGCACAACATTAGTACACCTTCAACTTGAAGTCAACACAGCATTTCTGAGTTTGGCCTGTTTGAGGTATTTTTTGTTGGTGTATTTCAAGCTGCATGCAGGTTTTTAATATATCCACAGCTGTGAGTAAATAATAAAGAGTTAGTATACATGTTTTAAAAAGAAGATAAAGGGGTATTCTAACCCTGTAGCTCTCATTTTAAACATCTATTTTGAGCTTGGATGCCTTCGAGGGTAACTGAGATGGTTCCTTGTGTTGCACTGTGGAATAAATAACAAATCCTTTGATCAGATTTGAACAGCGATACCACTGGGCCCCAGTAGTCTGTATATCCTCATTTAAGAAAATGAAAATGGGTAATACAAGCTTACTGTGATAAATTACTGTAAAATATTATGTCAGGGAAAAACCAAAATGCAGATCCCTTCCTAACAGGAGGACAATAAACTCTTATCTCTTCATAACAGGCAAACATTAATAACATTTTCTGGTGAAGAGCTCCATAAATATATAACTTATCTCGCTATGTTAGGTCTTCCCCTTGGCTTGTACAACTATATTAATGCGCCTGTTAACTAGACAGGTTTTCTGACCACATAAAACTTCATAATCCTTTCCACACTATTAGGCGCATGTGGCAGCACGTCATCTAATGCGAGATGAAGCCTGTACCAAACAGTCCATGCAAACACGCACAGACGTGTGATAGTTTCTACTGCTAACAAACAGGATAATGCAAATGCTTTGTGTAATCTTAAAATGCCTTGGACCTGCACCCAAGAAGACCAATGAATGTAAACAAAAAAGTTAAATTACTTTATAGACACTGATAAAGAACAAGTTCTATGTGAAATGGAAATCTGAGATGAAACCAAGATGCAGGCTGACTTGACTATCTACTGCTTCTGACTTTGAAAATTTAAAATTTAGATTTTACATCAGTGGGTCAAATGCAATGTTAAACAACCCTGCCATTTTTAATTGAAAAAATGGCAATGAAACTTTGCAAGTTGCAATGGTGTTGATCTGTGTTGTGTGTTTACCTCCAAGTCTCCTTTGGTAATGCAAGCTTCTTCTACACGGAACTGAAGGTCCTCCACCTTCCTATTTAATAAAAAAGAAATAATCTTACCCAAGTTTGTTAATTAGGAACAGCCGTTAATCTGAATGACTAAAAGAAAGATTAAGACCACACTGACACCACTCTTTTCTCACGACTAAAGACTAGCATTACACCAGCATTATGATCTTAACTGTCACCTTCTCATTTTCTCACAACAATGGATACGGAACTGCCAGTAACTTTTTGGGGGTCACAACAGATAGTGACAAACTGATGGGTGCCTGCGTGCATTGGACTATTCACACTTTTGGGAATCCTTACCTACGCTCCTCCTCCAGCTGATTCAGCAGTTCCACTTTGTCTTTGTCTGCAGCTTCGACCAAGGCACGTAACTGGTCCATCTTAGCTTCCATCTTCAGCAAAGAGATTGGACATTGGACAAAAAACAAACATAAATGACGAGGAAACAAAGACGTTCTCTAATTTCAACAATAATCTAGCATCAACTGCAGGGTCACCCAAACTGACACAAATCAAACACTGGGTGATCTGACCTGCTCCTGATCATCTCTGAGCAGAGTAAGCTCTTGTTCCATCTCTCCAACATGGCTAGTGGCCTTGGCAACCTCAGCTTTCTCCATGTCCCTCTCAACCATTAACTGCTCAATATGCTGCTGCTTCTCCTTCAGTGCTTCCTGCAGGGCTGTAGTGCCTGAAATCTTTCGATTATACCTCGATGATGTCTCCGTTAGCTGTGGAGGACAGAGGAGAAGTGGAGTCAGATTGGTAAGTAAACAAATCATAAAACAATGTATGAGCTTCAGAGAGTAACTTTATATTGTTGCTGTCCATGTCTCACCAGGCCTGTGCGGCTGGGCTTGGCGCTAACAGATGATGCCACAGAACTCATAGTACTAATGGAGGAGGCACTGGGGCTTCTTTTCAGCCCTGATGGTGTGGCCACGACTTTCCGAACTGTCGTTTTTGCTTTGGCTGGCGTGGTGGAGGGAAAGCCAATGCGTGTGACTTTATGCACTGGAGCAAATAAGCCATATTTGGGCTGACACTGGAAATATCTGGGAACAGATAATTAAATACCATCATGATAGTCAATCACATTGTATGAGTCGATGTGAAGTACAACAACTTTCTTTTAGTGATTTACAGATCCAATGCATTTTGTACCTTGTGCCTGCCACGGCCCCGTCATTCTTTCCTAAAGGCTCATCCAATTCCACACCACACCACTCGCCTTTGGCAAAATCTGTTTCTCCAAGGAAACGTACCACTCCTGCCTTGGTACCACCAACCTGAGAAAAAAAAATTGTAACATTAGCCATCATTTAATCCCCTCAACAGATAAGGGAGGCCTAAGGTAAGTAATCAGCTTTGCCTAGTAATAAACCCCCGAGATAATTCCATCAAAGCAACAAAGACAAACATGAGCCATTTTCGAAAATAACGTGGCTAACGTGTCAACGTGTAAGACTCAAAATTATTTTCTTCTTTCAATTATTTAAAAATACACAGCTGCAAGGTTTACATGACATCACATTTTGCTGGGGCTAAGCACATTTCCTCTCCATCCCAACAGGCATGAGTAACACTTCCTCTTTAAATAATGTGTCACACAGGCTCCTGGCTGAGGAAAGGGAGAAAAAAAGGGAATCTGTAAGGAGGAAGGAAGGTCTGTTCATCAAGATATAATCAGACCTACAGCACGGCATGCAGATGGTGACTGCACTGTTAGAATAACAGGGCCACTGACAATTTCTGATTCAGATGTGGATGTTTGGTGACATCAAGTGGCAGAGACCATGGATCGTGGATGCATTTCTCTGAGATTATTACACTTCAGAGAAGGAGGGTAAGTCAGGTCAAATAAAGTGACTCTAAATAAACTAACTGATGCTAGTGCCACCAAAAAACTAAAAGAAAGAATGTTAGACTTCAGTCAATTTGCTGAAACACCCCTGTGGTTATCTTTTTTGTTTTAAATAATTCAACATGTTTTACCAATACACGGTCACCCATCTTCAGTTCCCTTTCCCCTTTCTTGACTGATCCAGTCTCTGAGAGGTTGGAGATAGATTCACTGTTTGTTCGAGCAAGGTTGGAAGACGGTGTAGCTGGTGTAGTGGTCGAGGCCTTCTTGGCTGCTGTGGTAGTTGAAGGTAATGTTGATTTTGTGGCAGGTGTATGAGAGGCCACGCTGCCAACTGAAGGAGTGGGTGATGCAGCACGGGAGGGCGGTGCTGTCTGAGTTCCATTCGCCTCCCCCTCTGTGCGTGACAACTTGGATGGGCGGGTAAATATTCCTCGCAGGGCTTCACACTGGAAGTAGCGGACCCCTGCCACTGACCCATCATTTTTCCCAATTGGTTCATCGAGAACAATCCCTGCCCACTGTCCTGGAGCAAACTGCGTCTCTCCCAAAAACTGAATATAGCCTGGCTTGTTCCCATTCACCCAGACTCGCTCCCCAATCTGGAAGTTCTCTTCAGAATTTTGGGCATCTCCTCCACTGGCACTTGCAGCTGATTTGTCAGCTGCAGATTTAGCTCCTGCTGAAATATAAGGAGAGAGAGACTGAAGCATCAAGCAGTTTTGAAGTTTTGTCTGTCCTGCTGCATGTGTTTACTTACTGACTTTAAAAAGGAAGTGTAGGCAAACACTGAGTTTGAATATCTTAAAGAGGAACTGTGCAAGTCTGATCACTTTTCTGCTGCTTTGCTAACCCTCCACCTGGCCATGTGCATTTGTTTTTAACAAAACCGGTGAAAAAGCAATCCATGGAACGGTGGATAACGTTATATAACATACACTTGTTACGATGTGTATATTTATATAGTCTTATCCATCATAAACAAAAGACTACAGGTTACGGAGCGTGTATGTGTCGCGGTGCCGCTGAGTCAAGAGGTGGGACACCGGGTCGGCGGCCAAGTACTGCACTGATGTTGCAAGGTTGGTTTTCAGCCAAGAGACACTAGGTAGAAGGCAGAGAGCTTCCATTCTCCCTGTAACAAGTCATGTATTTAACCATCACAATTACTCCGAAGCTGTTTAATTTAGGTAAAAATGTAGCAAAGCCAGGGTAAAAATCCTGCATAGTTCCTCTTTAAAACAGTTATGTGTTCCCAGAGTAAAGAATCAGTCTCCACTTTGAATATTAGAGTCAACATCACATCTATTGTGACAATAAGTCTGACAGAAATGTTGGCTAGATGTATGAAAAGCTGGTTTAACACTGTTCTCACACAAATCATTAATTTTGGCAGGATACTGATGTAAAAGCTGCGGTGGCTGAATCTCCTTGATGCCTCCACCCGTGCACACAAAACAAAACACAAATACATATTTGTATTTTATGTGCTGGGTATAAGTGATGCTGCCATTAACAGAAAAGCAGTAAAATAAGAGATAGAACTGGCAGTTGGCAAAAGTTCAAAAGTGCAGGACTGGCAGCATATATGGCTGGGAATATCAATATTTGATGTAATAAAATATCAGCTGAATATCAGCTCAGGTCTACTATTAACTACTAATAACTCTGTTAGATTACTCAGTTTTTGTCATTGTTGACATTATTATACTTTCATATCATTAATGATTTAACTGACATCAGTAAATACAAAGGGCAGTTTATCACACAACATGTCTATTGTGGTGAGAGACAAACCAGCTTGTTAACTGATCTCTTTTTTTTCTCCAGTTACTGTATCAGTCCTACCTATCTTGTGAAAATGACCACCTTGTTGAGTCTTCCAGCTGAATCTAAATTCTGACAGAGACTACTGCATGAGTCTAGACAAACCCCTCTTCAGGTTACAAGCTGAGCTGTGACATATCACGACCTGGGACCAAGCACAATACAAAACAGGACTGGCAACCAGTACAGAGAAAATGTGTACAATGTGTGATAAGATGTCATAATGGAAGCCTTACAGGAATGGTTGAAGCAATGAAATTAAGTTGGTCCCAGTGCCACAGGTATCAACTAACAACCCATATCCACTAAACTGTCACATTTTCACCACAAGCTGAGGAAGCTGGACATTGGTTGAGTCTTACCTGTGCTGGGGTTGGTCTTGGGGGCTCCTGTCCCGGGTGGCCTAGCTATTTTGCTGGGCACTTTGATCCCACTGGGCTTGGCTGTGCTCATGTTTCTTCCTGTGATCTGATAGACCCACAAGGCTTGTGTCTGTCAGTGGGTACAGACCGACCCCAGACCATCAAAACAATCTGTTGCAGCTATGTGATGGCGAAGCTGTTCTCTTCGCACCAAAGAACAATCAAACAAAAAAACAAAAATAAAAACCAGGAAAAGGGAGGAGGGAGAAAAAGTGGTGCTCAAAAAAAGGACCCTGTAAGGAAAGGAAAGAAAGAAACATTATTTGACTTGTTTAAGATTACTCAAATATCTGAGCACTCAAAGTGTAATTGACAGCTAATTTATCAAAAATGTCATTATTGAACAAAGATGATTTAACTGTAGGTCTCCTGCCTGTGGGTGGCAATGACAGCGATAATTTACATTGAGCATACTAAAAAATAGCAAGCTTTCAGATTTCGACATTGTTTTGATGGTCTGTCAATGGACACATTCTGTTCCTGTTGTGACAACAAGCTCCTTAGCAAAGACCACGTCAGAGTTGGACCTAAAAATACCCTGTCAAAGGTCAGTCAATATGGAGTCTATGTTGCTGTCATCGTGAACGCCTGAATGTTTCATCAGCTGTGACCTTGACCACAATACACACAGGACCACAAACACTTTGTCTCACACATGTTGGCACAGGAAATCATGTAAATGGGCAGCTTTTTCTAGAATGGGATTATCGTAGAGACACGACCACCAGCTGCAGCAGATTATCCTCTTTGTCAGATTTCCTCACCATAGACACTGATTGGTTAAATGGCTACTACTTAAACATGCTGTCCCTGTTGTCTGGCATTTAGCAATATGGACGTGTGAGGGTGACATCAAGATTTTCATACAATCATGATTAATTAAACCCCACAACACCAAACGATAGATGGTAGTTTCCAGAACAATCTGACAGACCTCTAGCCTCTGAGCAACAGCTACAGAAGGGAGGAGGGCTGCATCACACGATCAAAATCTTTTCTCTGCAGAACAGGTTTACATCAAGTCTAGATACCAAGTCTGATGTTCGATTGTGCAGCCAGAGATTTTACAGCAGTAAAAGCTAACAACACACAAAGATGAGCTATTTTGTCAACATCATGACTCAAGGACGACTCCACAGTTATTACAGTAACTGTGCACACGTAGTTATCATGCATGCCTAGACAGTGTACGTCAATAAACATGCTTCTGCCATGGTACAACCTTACATTTGCTAAGTATGACACCTATGCCGAACAAAGGAATAAAATTAACAACAGATAACAAACTGTTTTGGTTTTCAGATTTTGTCTGTACTCTGAAATGTACTTTTCTCAGAGAACAATATTTTGGGACAAATATCGAGCTAATAGATGCAAAAAACAAATACAAAAAATAAAATCAGCCTCACATGGGGAAGAAATTTAATGTACAACATGTCTAACAGTGTAACACAAACATACCTTTCTTTCCTGAAAGGGCACTGGAATTAGAGTATGTAGGTCCACCAAAACAATCCAGCAGAAACACTCTCATACACCCTTTTAGATATTACTCAGCAGTGAATAAGGTCAGCCATCAGCACACATAACCTAGTTTGAATGCAATGTTCCAGTTTCTACAGCAGTGCCTTTGAATGATACTTAAGTGCCCTCACGTCACGAGGAGGCCAGGCCAAGATATCAACCCAACGGCTTAAGACTCAAAGTGTAAATTAAGAAAATAAAGAAATGATATCATACACATTATTTAAAACATTATAACAACCAAAAGTTAAAAAACTAAAATATGTTAAATCAGAAACCATCAAGCTTTAGTAGAACCGTTGAGAGCATTAGCAGAGGATGTTTCAGCTCTGATTGGTGAGCTGATGCAGTCAGCTGAAAATGATCCACTTAGTCTGGAGAATTTCCCACTGCAGTAATGTTAATCTTTTGCCACTGACTCTCTTTAATCTGTAGCCAGGAAGAAAGCCAAATGTCAGTGTTTTACATAGGTTTGCGGGAACTAATCTACTCATGATTTCAAAAGTAACATTTCTAACTAGAGTAAACTTCACTTCTTAACTACCAAAATCCAACATTGTTGGGTTTCATTTTTTCCTGATGTGAATGAATACGGCAAAACAGAACTGAGATTTAGCTACTTCTCAAATGACTGCATGGCCATGATGATTAATCATAATGTCATGCTCACAGTTAGTCAGGCAATAGATAAAAAAATCTGAGTAAATACAAAGTCGCAATCTTCCTAAGCATGTTGGGGGGAAAAAATCCTACAGAATGAAACATAATCAATCAGATGAATATCTTGATCATACTGCTAGTGATGATCAATGGAATGGTACACAATACAGATTTTTTACTGAAGCATACCTTGCTGACTACAAGGACACAAAAACCCTGCACTTAGACCCTGTATGTAAGTTAAATCTGCTTTAATGTTTAGCAGTAACAGAAAAACTGGGTATGCAAGCTTTCATTCCATATTGTCCCTCATTCAGGTGACGGCCATTGACTGGTCCAAGTTGACTTGAAATGTTTTTACAGCCACTCCAGCTGTGACTTAAATGGTCTAAGTCCGCAGCCCATGCTGTTAAGGCATCCCATCTGATTTCCGTTTACAGACGGTGGGCATTTTTCTTGAGCTATGAGACTGTTTTTGGTGTGAATTGTTTGTGTATTTATTGTGTCAAACAAAAAAAAAATGTATGCAAAAGCATGTCTTCAGAAACATGCATTCACTTCCTTTTTGAGGAAACATCTGCTGGGATTATTACGGAGGTGCCTGCTACCAATGACAGAGGAAGGTGTAGAAAAGGACTAACAGGACACGGGCAAAGAATGAGAACACGGAGCATCCTGCATCCTCAGTGCATACAGATTTACCTGCTCTAATGTTTACAGCCTTCATTGTCTAAAACAGGCACTAAACCTTTACATCACTGTTGCTGTGTGTATCAATACAGCCTCCGCACACCAATTCTGGCTCTCACAGAAAGAAGACATGGAATAATTAATATGAGGAAGAGTAGTCAAGGTTTCTTTTGCAGACTAAGTATAAAGATCAGACCTTCAAAACTAATGGAGCCTCTTCAACTAGAACAGACAAGCTTTTGTATTGCACAGGGGTCTGCGATATCACACAAAATGGTTTCTGCTTGGGCTGAAATCAGTAAAGCATGTATGTAAAAACATGACAGATTCCCGGTGAGTGGTCAGTTTATAATGATTATTTCAGTTCCAAAGAAATGTGAGCCATTCTTTGAAATATCCTCTAATTCCTTATTGGGAAGTTCAAAGACTAGTAGAAGTACAAACAAAGGTCAGCCTTTCAGGTGGTAATTGCCTTTTCAATTCTAAAGACTGCTGCTTATGACGCTTTTATTTGTGTCAGTCTAAACAAGCACAACTGCTTTTTGACTCAAACAGAGAGGCTTGATCACAAAAAGCCCAGAGACACACCTATAAACAACAAAACGACCTAATACACAGACTCCACGGTTGCTTCAGTGACATAATACATGGTGTGCGTCTGGGTGGTGTAATAACTTATCCTGAGGACTGGTCAACGATGTGGCCTGTTAACGGTACACCCCTCTGCCACCTTGATCAGTAGCTAATGGATTGAGAGAGCTGTCGATGAGGTGGCACGTTTGGTAACAGTGGAGCAATACCAACGATACTATGTCAGCTAACTTACCTTATAAGCCAATTCTGAGTCTCTAGTGAAATGGTGTCCAGGTTGTCACGAGTTTTACCTCCATATGTTCAGTCATCTATCGGAATAACCTGCTGACCGACCACTGTCGTAAACTGAAGCGACTAAAGCAAATTCCTTAAGTCCAAAAGTCTCCGCAATGTCAACGAGGCGCCAGTAGGGCACACTCCCGCTGCAAGTTGAGAGTCAGCATAACAAATTGTTACAGATTAGATCACCTGTAAAGATAGCCTTCTGTATAATGTTGTTGAAATGAACAGGCAGGTGACTGTACTGTCACGTCTCCGTCTCACACAAACCCCGGTATGTTGGCGCGATAAGAATAGACGTGATTAGTTGCTAAGTAACGTTAGCTGCGAGGCCCGAACAACACCGCGAGCCGGTGGTCAGGACCAGAAGGAAGGCTGGTTAGCTAGCTAGCTGAACTAACACCTCAAGTAACGTCTTCCCTACCTGGGCAACTTTCACCTTAACGTAGTGTTTATTTCCCTCGTTTATCAACAGCAGACGGACGAGAAAGTTTTCAGATATACGTGACCTCGACGTGAGTGTATACTGACCTGATACGTTTCTATTCAGCTTTCGTCTTCTGGGGGAAAAATACACAGCTAGCGAGCTAAATGAGGAACCACGACGACTACTGCTCGGATCACACGCGAGCAGGCACAGCCCTGCGTACAGGCTCAAGAGTCCAACGGCTGAGAGTAACGTCAACGGTGGGTGATGACCAAAGATGATATGTTGAGTAAGATGGAGCACTCCTTCATTTCTGACACAGCAAAACAATTATACTGATTATACTAATACTAAACTCTTACGAATAAGAAATCAAAAGGAGTCTATTAAGTTTGCTGGCAATATACAATTTTACACCGTAAAGAATTAATCTTTTTATACAGGGAAATGCGTCCACTGAAATTAGCATAAACCCCATCAAAAATGTCAGTTTCAGGTTGGAATATGTTGGACCTGTTTGATCAATTTATATTTCCCAGATAATAGTAGGAATTTTATTTAAAATTCCAAGGATATTTAATAAAGACTAAGTGTAAATACATGGTTTTCGACTGTATTATTTCTCATAAGTGTGTGGTTATACATACCTATACCTCCATCAATATGTTGATAGGTATTCAGCAACTCATGTAAAAAAAAAAAAGAAAAGTAAGTGCAATTATTCTATATGCATGGGATTGTTGGTGTGCATGTATTTACAGTTGGGAAGATGGACTGGACTTTAAGCTGTATTAAAGTCAGTGTGAGGGGTGGGAGTTAAGTTAATGTCAGATTTGATAGGAATCAATTTGATGAATAAAGTAAAATATGTAGACCAAACTGTTATGTCATACACATATGGGATGTACAATTTCATTTGCAAAGATGATCATAAGTGAGCAGATTCTAGCAACAGAGGGTCAACTTGTTCACTGATACCAACATACAGCAAAATAAAATCAGTCCCACATCTCAGTATGACAGCCACACAAAATGAAGCACCGAATCATGATTTTTTGATTTTAGAGCAATTTAGGTAGGACAAAAATATAAAAAGCCATTTAAATTACATGTTGTGGAAATAATACATATCATGAAATGGCAATTTTACAAATTTTACCATAAAATCAACAGCCAAAGTAAGACTACTACTACAAAAATCTGAGACCAATTAGTCGAAAACATAAAAAAAATCATTGCTGTTGCTGTCCTCACCTTATTGTATGTTTGCAGATCAAATATATATATACAGCAGATATCAGCTTTGTACAAAATAACAACCAGCTAAAAAAAACATGCTTGGTAGGATGGAGATGAAAATATAAGTTTTTGCTTAAAAAAAATCCTTGTAATCAAAACAAACAAAAATCAAGACAGTAAATTTTTATTTTTTCTTTGCCAAATTTCGAGGGGAACTTTTAAGTAAGTCTCTGATCCTGAGGTATGTTCCAGTGGCTTCAGCAACTTCAGTGAATTCTGGTGTATCTTCAAATGGAACAATGCCAGCTGCAAATCTACTCCGATGAGGAACAGCTGTGATCTTCTCAACATGCTTAGGAGAAGCACAATCACCAGCTCCAGAGAAATCTACATGAGGGCTCTGTGGGGTGTCTTCCTGGCATTTGACAGGATCAGGACTCTGTGGGCTGTCATCTTGGGATTTGACAGGATCAGGACTCTGTGGGCTGTCATCTTGAGATTTGACTGGACCAGGACTCTGGGGGTTGTCATCATGGGATTTAATTTGACCAGGAACCTGAGGTTTGTTGTCATGGGATTTAACTGGACCAGGACTCTGGGGGTTGGTGTCTTGGGTTTTGACTGGTTCAGGACTCTGAGGGCTGTCTTCCTCAACTTTGATTAGTCCAGGGCTCAGAGAGGAAATCTCTTGAACATTTAATTCCCTTTGATTTTCACTGTGAGGGCAAGTTTCTGCAGGTGTCACTGTGTCCATTGCCTCCTCAGTCTCCTCTGTTTCCGTGTCGACATGTGCAGGCGTGGACACACTTGGCGAACTAGGCACAGGTGTTCCCATTGCAGGTGTCTCACAGTCACTATTTGTGGCAGTGTCAGCATTTTCTAGAGCTGCCCAAATCAACCTCTGCTGCTCTTCCAGCTCCTCCAGTGTCAGGTCATCCTCTGTTCCCTCCACTGTCTCGTCAAGTACTGTCCAGTTCCGCCCTCGCAGAGCTGGAGAGCCGTTGGTGGGTGTGGGAGGGGGTGTGCCTTTAGGGAGAGGTGGGGGAGTAGGTGTAGCAGGAGGAGTGCCCTGTGGTAAAGGAGGAGGTGAACTGAAGCAAGGAGAGCCGGGGGGCAGTGGTGGTTGGAACTGGAAGTCACCAGGGCCATGAGCATGGTAAGGTGTTCCTGGGTCTGGGAGATGACATAAACAAGGTAAACAAAAAGACTGAAAAGTGACACTTTGACCAAACAAAGAGACATCTGATATAAATAACTGTACATTATTCTTATTCTTCAGATATAACTGTGTTCTGGACATTTAACGCATATTATGGACTTGCTGAAAAAGAAGAGGCCAATATTAATGGTTACCTGATTCAATGTCCATGTCTGAGCTTCTGTCTGAGTTCCTATCAGGACTGGACCTGTTCTTCTTCCTTAGCTGTGGCGATGAGTCAGATTCATGGCGTCTTTTGTTAGAGGTGGCACCAGGCTGTTAGAATGACATCGGAAATTAGACTCTGCAAGGGCTCCGCCCAAAATCATGTCACACACCCCAATCCTAAAATACAGAGGCTGAAGTAACACAAACAACTGTGCACTTGGATTTGTAGAATGTCGTATGATTGGCTGTCAAAGTGGGATTATGAAGAGTGAACATCCACTGCATACCAACAGCAGGGAATATTATTTTGTGGTGGCCAACTGAGGTCAGATACGACACAGAGTGAATGGTATTTTCTCTTTAAACCTCCAAGAGAATATAGGAAATGTTAAAAAGACAGGATTTTTTATTTTCATACGACTTCAATCAAAGAAGTTATGTTTTAAGATAGTTACCATGGGAAAGTTGTTTGACAGGTAGGCAGCATAGTTTTGCTTCAAGTGGTTGTTTTGTATTGGAATTGAACCATACTGCATGAACTCCTGCAGGCCAGAAAAAAACAGTGTGAGCCACACAATATTTATGTACACTTATACATGCAGTGAAACTTCTGACTTGAAAGTGCACTAAGTTTATGATGTGACAAGCAGAGAATAATTTCTGCAGAAATATAGTATAATGTCACTTGAAGCTAATATATGACTTACATCTTTCATTTTGTCTGGTGCAGGTACATTGAATCCTGGGAAATCTACCAGTTTGGTGACATCATAAGAGATGTTTTGGGACTTGTTATTGTCTGTTATGTTGCCATTACTTGAAGCTGCAAAAGAAAAAAGAAAACAAAAAAAAAAAAAACAATTAAGCCTAATATCTGTACATTTCAGAGACAATACTAGTAAAAGTGAGCAGGACCACATCGGTGTCAGTTTCATTTGAGGCATACCATTTCCATCATACAGCGTTAAGCCAGAGTTCTCCATCTCTGCCTCTTTGAGCCAACCTGGTGGGTAGCCTAGCTGCCTCATGCGATAAATCAGAGGAGGGAGGGTGTTGCCATCAATTCCCAGTGCTGCCAACAGCTCTTCACTGTGTTAAAGCACAACAATATGAAAATACTGAATCTTCAATATTTACTTTCATTTATTGCAATAGGTATTATTTGCTGTAAGATTATGCTTTTATTTTCATGTGTTCAAAGTTACAATCCTACCTCATGACTCCAGGCTTGTACTTCGCAAACCGCTCCTCCACTTCATCAGCATGGTATCGTTGATTACTCTGCATGGCCTGGTTGTTGTTTTGGTTAAACTCCTTCCTTCTCTCATTAATTGCAGCCATGTCTTTAGGCTAGAGAAGCAACCATGTATAAATTAAATCGACTCTTCTCATATGTTTAACTTAAGGTAATTCCATTAATATGAATTATTCTTACATTTGGACAATCTCTAAGCTGATGACTGCTGGATCCACAGTTGAAACACATGGACTTGGGTCTAGAATGAACAGATAAGTAAGGGACTCAGAATATAGTAATATAAAACAGTAATTTATAAGCAGCAAGTTATAAACAAATGATGGAAACTAAATAAAGCTTAGGCAGTCATACCTTTTGTCTTTCATTTCGATTTCTTGTCCATCTGTTCCAACAACTTGGTTGAAAACCTGGTGATAGCTTTGCAACATTTCAGGAAATTATTTTGCATTCGTCTGCACTGCAATATACAAACTACTAATCTTGACTATATTAACATTTCAGTAAAAGTCCTGTTTATGTGCTGTCCATTTGGGAACATATCAAGAAAAAATGAAATTACCATGGCACAATACTAATTCACAGCAGGCAGAAAATATTTGACAAAGTGGCAATTAATCCATTTAAAGATACGTTGGAATATCCCATCCATCTGTCAGCTGAGGGCTTTCATTGACCAGAGGCTGTCCAAGTTTATCAACACTGAAAGTAGTGAAATATAAGACACTTCCAACCACCTGTGACAGAAAAAAACGAAGTTTCAGAAGATTCATTGATATAACATGCAGAAAAGAAACCAAGAATAATACTGGTCAATACTCACTTTGAAGGCTTCTGTTGTTGTTCTTACACTACTGGCAGATGACTTAAGAGGATCTTCCTCCAGAGCAAAAGCTGAATTCTTTATAAAAGAACAGGGCATGATTTCTTTTCTATCTTCTCTTTCATATCTATATGGATTTTAATAATCAGAACAGAAATTCTGTCTAAATACCTGAGGTTTAACGTGGGAGGACTTTTTCTTTCCATGGCCCATTTTCTGGTGCTTCAAAATCACACTGCAGATGCAATCTTCAATTTCTTGACGACATTGCCTACATGAGAGACATTATTTGCAATCATTATTTACATTAAAAAGCGAACCATATCTTAGCAACAGATTAGCTGTGACGTGCTTAAAACTATTTTTAATCATCTTTACAACTATAACAAGCGGGGCAAACCCCACCAGCCCCCGAGTGGCCAAACGAGCCCATACACTGAGAGGAAAATATTGCTTACTTGGAAATAGTGTTGTTCGCATAAAGGATTTGAAGAAGTGGTCCGTCAATGTTGACATCCTCAACTGTGATGCCACTGTAAATATCAGAGGAAAATTAGCCCCGATTACTGAGTGAATAGTTTCGTTTTATTTGCAGTGCGCATAATCAAGTGTCAGCTCATTACCTTGGCCGTGTCAGGATATTTAGTTTCCTTCTTAAACCTTTATGTGGTCTACGGGTTAAGGAAATAGTCTGAAAGCCTACTAATACGTTACATATTTATCGTTACTCATATTCAGGTTGTTTTATTTTTTGTTTTGGTTGCACGCAGGAGGCTGCTAGCACACCGCAGCTACTGCTACATCCACAGTGCTGCTAGCATACAGATCGCCTCTAACAGAAGGATATTCTCTTCAGTGAGTCTCTGAATGTAGCCATCACTCTCCTCCAGCCTGCTCCGGAGCTGGCTCGTCTCCTCCTCGTCTTCCCCATCATCTGTGAAGCGAATGTGCGTCGGAACCGGCGGCGCGGAGTCATTAAGTTGTTGAAAGAGCTCACTATCCCCGAAATCAACTTCGGCCATTTTTGCCCAGTTCGGCTCTACGCCGCTGAAGGTCAGAGGTCAAAGCGATGACACTTCGTATTCATTGGGTCCCCTTATGTCACATGTTTCGTCGACGTAAACATGATTGGTAGAAAACGAGGTAATATTTAGCCCTCTGCATTGTATTAAAGGTCACAAAAACACCACTAGAAGAAAGAGGGTGCCTCAACAGAGTTACACAGATTACATATAAATATAGAACGGATAAGAACCCCCCCCCCCACAACACATCTGTTTTCACCAACACACAAACCAAGCAGCATTTTGTCACTTAAGGTTTCTCCAGAAAGACTTTGCAATTAGAAACCTTAACGTGACCATTATACTCATAATAGTTGAAATAAAACACAAATTAGAGATTGTAACGCTTCACTTGAGTACTTTCTTTTTTCCATGCTGCTTTTAGTTCATTGCATTTCAGAGGAAAACATGCCCCTCTACAATGATCCAACATCTGCAGAGGTTTTTTTTATTTCATTGGTTTTCAACGTTGTGATGAACAAGAGGACTGAGAGATCCGGCTGCAGAACTTGTTACAGAATATGATATAAGTTAAACGTAGAATTAATCCATCATTACACCAATTTGAACAGGGAGTCATCCATGTATCACGAAAGATGATCAAATGATGAGGAGTGAGGAAAGAGCCACTATAAGTACGCACGGTGGCTTCACTGGTCTGTAAGACAGAGTTCAGGGCTTCAAATCCTTATCACCTTTCTGTTGCTGATGCGGGTATCAGTTCGGTTTGTTGCAGCCGCTCAGTTCCTTGCTTTCATTTCCCGTATGTAGATAAAACCCAGTCACTCTATAGGTCAGGACACAAATATAACAGAGTGGGAAACTTGTTGCGTACAACAATGTCAAGTGGCTCAACTATCCACCTCACTTTACCGCAGTGGGGCGGCAGCTCACGGAGCGTTCGCTTTATTTACTTGGTGAATCTGACATCGTTCAGGCTGACGGAGTGTCCCTACAAGGTGAATACGTTTTTTCTGTTCCTACAGCAAAGTTATTTGTAGATTTGTTTCCTTATCATGTCACCTGTAACCCCTGAAACCAGCCCCAGGCTCCAGTATCAGCCACCACACAGCTCACAGCTCCAAACAAAGTTACCAAATCATGTAACTTTTAAAATTGAATCTCAAGTATTGTACTGAGATGTATTTGTTTAACACAGTTAGTTTTGGCAAAACATATGTATATTAACCATTTACATAAACATTGATATTAATACTCCATATGTGCCACTTTTGTTTCACATCAGAGCACTGGGCAGCCTTCATAAGGAGCAAGACTCATGGTTCTCCTCTGTTTCAGGCTCCACTGATTCCTCTCTATTTAGGAGCTGATGTCTTCTCCAGCACTGATATCCGAACAGAGAACCACCCCAGATACCACGCCAAGTTTGCCAAGAAAGGATTGGCCACAAAAATTATTTTTTCCTCAGGTAACATATAACATGTAGGCCACACAACACGTTATAGGCTCACAATTTGCCCACTAACTGACTCACACTACAATCTGCCCTGTTTGTTGCAGCATTCAGGTTTCATGGGTTGAAGGTTCCCACTGCAAATAACAGCCTGTGGTTTTACAGCATTCAAGGACTTTTTCGAGTGGCCTTTGAATTGTACAGTAAGCAAGATCAACTAGCTGTGCTGGAGAACTTCCAGGTACATCTTAGTTCATGTAATGTACGTCTCTGCATGATGTGGTTCTATGGATATCCTTTATGATCTATTATACTGATCTTCCCTTTGTAGGATGTTTGGAAGTCGCAGATAAATGACAGCCCTCTGGAAATGAGTTACAACCTCAGTGTACAGCTCGACTGTGCTGTACCCAGATCCAGCAGCCTGTGTGATGCAGAATCAAAAAATCTAATGTTACAGTCTCAGCATTGCCAGGTTGGCAGCGTGTCAGACATTTATGTCAGTGAGGCAGGTGATGAATCAAAAGATCATGATTATTGTTGTTTTCCCAGGAAGACTTTGCCAAATGAGCAAAGCCAACAGGTTTTGTCCCAAGTGAGACACAAATTACACAGCTTGGATGGCAAACTCTCTTTGGAGCATCAAAACCACTTACCCCAACTGGAAACCATCCTGCTACTCTTGGAGAACATTGATCAGCACATAAATGGGAATCTTGAGGAAAAGGATGTGACAAAAAGTGTGTTAGCCCTGCTGAAGGCCAAAGACTGGGGCTCAGTATATTCCAGTTCCTTGCTTAATTGTATAGGACAGTGGCTGGGCCAACAGTTTCAAGCCGCCAACACTAGCATTAGTCAAAAAGTGGAGGGCTTTAAAGTTCAGCATATTGAGAGAATAAGTGACTTGCCACCTGCTGAAGAACTAGTCACAGAACTGTTCCCAGAAGCCATGCGGACACTGCTGCTACACTGGATGGGCTTAAGTGAGGAGTCCACCCTGGAGAAGAGACACAGTGAATACCCAATCCTGCTCCTTATCCTGGAGTTTGCCAACCACAACCTCATCACTGGTGTGGCTCATGTGTTGTACTCCAGCCTCATTTGTAAATAACAGTGCATTGCCATGCAGACTGGCAACCTCCCCAGGGTTTTCACTGCCCTCGCCCAATGTCAGCTGGAATTGGTTCCGGCCTCCTTGTTACCCTAAAAGGGGTTGCAATATTGTGAATTAATTAACTTTAAACATTCTAATAAACATATATTTTGTATGTGAAGTTGTACATTCACACCTTTTTCTGTCAGGTTTGGTAAGAACTTGTGCTGGGTGACAAAGGACTATTCTTTTGACTTTCAGTGAGAACGTATACACACAACTAAATTATATAACATGGTTAATAATAATGTACAACATAAGACGATTAATTTAATATTAATTTGATTGAAAAGTAGGTACCTATGAATCAGTATTACATGAATATTGTTTGTTATTTTATCTTTTATCATTAACTTTTTTTTAACCAAGTACCATCCAATATGGTAATGTTTAAGTCTGACTCGGAGGATCCAGTTTCCCAGAGTTATCTTCTAACACCCAACCCTTGCAAAGCATTAATAATTTACTTTAAGAAAAATGACCCATGTAAATATCACTTACAAAAAAAAGATCAGAAATATGAAAACCCTCACTCAACACAAAATTAATTTATTTTAAGGATATCTGAAATATGTGAGAACTCTTCTTGGGCCCATCTCTATCCATGGCAATCCTCCAAGACAATATGTAACACAGTCCAACGTTTTCCCAATCAGGCAAAATGACATTAAGGGATACTGATAATGACATTGATTTCAGTTGCCTTTTCCTAAATGGATGTAAAGAGTGTTCACTTGAACCACGTTATTATCAGTTTATGTTCAAACAATCACATATCAATATATATATATTTGAGTTTAAAAAAAAGAAGCTATCACATTATTCAAAACAACCATCTAATTTTAAGCAGCATCAACCTATCAAATTGATGCTTCCTTCTCCAAAGATGTACAGATTAATTAACACTGAGACAAACTCAGCATCTGAGTATTTACATTGTAATGTTCCAATACGCGAGATGTTTGTCTATAAATAAATTACATATTCAGAGCAACATCCATGCAAGCTTGAGGGCTAGCGATGAATTGGTAGTCCAATATGATCAGATGGGTGGCGCTGCCAGTCAGTTTTTGGCACTAGATAGAATCCATTCCTCGTGAGAATGATGAGGAGAAGCCGAGGCCCATTCCCCTCTGGGTGTGTGTCTGAGACCGAGCCATCTCGTACTGAACGTCAAGGTTCCTAAACATCTCTTCCTGTTTTTGAAGAGTCTTCAAGCCATCATCATTAAGTGGTTTGGAAGCTTCTGCTTCGTCATCTCCCTGCACAGACAGGAAATTCAATTTAACTTTGAGAAGTTACAGGTGGAAAAGCTGAAAGTTACGACTGTGCAGTTAGTATCAAGCATTTTTAGGTTAAGGGAAGTAGTGCAATTATACTTACTTTAATACCCATTAGTTTGCGAAATTTAACATTTTGGTCCTTGTTTCCAAAGTTTAGCTTCTCCCACAACTCAGCTGTCTGGGACTTGTCCTTAAAAGTAAATGTAAATAAATAAATAAATAATCTTGCGCATGTATTTTCAATAGCCTATTTAGACAATCAGAGGAAATAACGTAGGACATGCATAGGACTGGTTGATAAATACTCAATAGGAGTAAAATAAAATCTTACCCCATCCTTCTTTCCCTGCCATAGCATTTTTCTCTTTTTCTCCTGCTCTGCAAACTTCATGGGATTTACAGCGGATGGGTTGTAGTAGCTGGGAACAGCAATACCAGTCTCTGCCAGTGTTTTTGCTTGAAGGGCTGCCATTTGTGCTGCCATAGCAATCTGAGGTGTGACCTGAGTCCCAGAGGCCAGGAGGGCTGCCACATTGAGGGCAGGGTTTGAGGCAGCAGCTGCAGCAGCCGCAGCTGCGATAGGTGCAGCTACTGAAAATGAATGACACATAGCAGCATAAACGATTCCAGTCAGATTTGACTCAAATAATCAAAGTTTTCAAAAGTTGCAAAATAGGCACTTCTTACCTGCAGCTATCTCCTGCTGTTGCTGCTGCTGTTTCTCCAACAGTTCCTTCTCTTTCTGTTCCTGGAGTTTCTTCGCTCTCTCTAGCCTGGAAAGAAAAAGAACAAAGATCATTTTACTCAAAACAAAAGAAAACATCATAGTTCAACATGTATGGGGAGGGAAAACTCAGATAATCCCAAACAGATAATTTGGCTTGTTGCACAGTTAATATGAGGACATCTGAGCTTCCAGTTTTTAAAAGGAAGTGAATTCTGCTGTTTAATTTACATGTTAGCACCAACAGGTAGTGGTGCCCATACTGACCATGCCTGCCTGGTTAGCGTAACTCACTAATGACCTAATTATCCAGCCCTGGCCTGACCTTCAAGTGACACCCAGCTGTACTGACAATTGACCCGGGTGGCATTAATACACACAATACAGTAGCAAAACCTGATGTGTGTTTTAGTCTGCTGCTGCAATAAAAACCAGTAACATTCCCAGTAAGTCCAGAATGACCAGCCATCTATATCGCAACTGCACTGTATGCTGCTCCCTAACCTTCTGGCCAGGGCCTCTTGTGCATCCATAGCTGTGTTTCGGCCCCGGAAAGCAGGTGGATTAACAGACCTGCTTCGACTCTTTCTGCGCACTTTCTCGCTCCTCTTCTTTCGCTCCCTGGTGAAGCAATCCAAATAATTCAATGAATATACTGTTTGTGACACGTAGAATAGCCACAGTTCAAAAACACTTAATTGCCACTGGAAATGGTTATATTTCAAGTACGCCCACCTGCTTTTACTGCGACTCCTGCTATGATGACGGTGTTTGGTCCTTGAGCCTGAGCGAGACCTGGCCTTCTTCTTCCTGTCCCGGCTGCGTGACCGCGATCGCCGTTTATCACGACTTCGGCTGTGATGCCGCCTGAAAGTAAAAAGACTCAATATCAATATAAATCAAATATATACAACTGAAAGGATTCAAAGTGCTACAACTATCTTATCCTTGAGACATGATCAATTGTAAGTAAATAAATAAACTGAATTATTTGTGGGGCTTTACTTATTCCCCCCAAATTCAGTGACCACTATTATTATTATTATAAATATTCTAGCCAAAGTATCATTAAGCCAACACAGCAACTAATGTAGAAACTATACCAGATCCTTGATAAAAACTTGTCCTTAAAGAAATTAAAGGACTTGCTTCACATACTTCTTTGTGTGTAGTCTACTTACCTCTCTCGTGAGTGTGACCTGGACAAGCTCCGGCCCTTGGAGAGCCTCCTGTCTTTGCGTCTGGATCGCTCCTCTCCATTCTCTCCTGAAAGTCGCTCTTGTTCTTGCTGCTCATCTGTTTTTCTGTGTGATTTTGATGGCTTCTCAGAGTCCCTCTTTCGTGCCTGTTTTAAGAAGAAGTTGTCTCTTTCAGGAAAATAGTGCAACAAAAAGAGTTAGTACCATGGCTTACAGCAGAAGGTATGAAATAAATTTTGACAAGTTGAAAAAACGCCATGTCATTTAAAATCAACTTTCAGAACAGGTTCTCATGTCATTCTCAAAACATGACTGTAACTGTGGGCATTTCTGTGATACAAACAAATCTGAATGCATATTTTCTATATGATTACAGGAATTAATTAAACCATGTTTGGGGCTTCTCACATCTTTCCACATTGTGCATGCAAACCCTGAGGTCTGATTCTGAGAACAAAACTTAATTATGGTTTTTCAGTTCAGCAACATCAACAATTCAATATCAACTTAATCATTTCAACTGGTTTGAACCTGAGCCAATGCAGATGTGGATCCAACTTACTTCTTACAGCTTTTCTACTTGCGTCATCCAAGTCATACAGCATACAGTGACAAATTAACATGAAAAACACCACTACATTTTTATTTCAACACTTCTTGAGCAGTCACACAGTGTTTATCTTGTATGACCACAGTTTGGACATGTTTTATATACAGGCAGTTAGCCAGACAGGCAAAGCTCCAGTTTTATACATGATATGGAAAGAACACCATGAGATTCCATTTGGATTCATTTTAAGATTTATTTGATTATTAATGCCCATTCCTAGCTGCAAGAGATGCAAGAGTTAATTCCATTTTTCTACTGATAGTGTGAGACAAATAGGAGTTTGAATGGCAGATAGTTACCTGTCCCAGTAGTAGACATATTATTTTGCTATGTCAGCAGGGTCTTCTGTTCAGTCTCTTCGTGCATTAGCACGCTGAGTATGATTTATTGTAGAAATGTTATCATGTGATCTACACACAGGATTTAACAAAAAAAATAAAATAAAAGAAAAAAGAAAAAAAATCTACTCTTCACCATTTACTATGGTTACACACAATGACATATCCAAGGATGACAGCTCCCTTTGACACATGTCTGCACAGGGAGGGTAAAAGAGGATCCTTTCCATCTGAGTAAACCCATCTCCATCTATTTCTTTCACTCTTAACTTTGGTTACTGTAACATATAAAACCTATTAAAATATACTCACCTCAACCTAATTCTAACAAGGACTATAACTTAAGGCCTTCATAATCACATCAAATGTGTTTCTAATCATATAAATTAATTTATCATTTACCTCTTTGCTCCTGCTGCGACTCCGTCTGTATTTTCTGTCACCTAGAAACAGGGAAAAACAGAGTGCTGCTGACAAATACACATTACAAAATTATTTTTTCCATGTAAGGAAAAGAATTGGGGTGGAAGAGCCAGTTTGGACTAACAAACAATAAATCTACTCTTTTAAGCATTACATGCATTTACTGGATCAGATTGCTAAATTAGATATTTCAATTTTCCCCAAGTGTACGCTAAATTTTGTTTTTAAAAGAACATGAGAGTAGATCAGACTTTGTCCAGTGACTGATGTTGTGTTATCATACTGTAATATGTCAAAACAACATGGTAGCAAAGACACAGTCACCTCTCAAATATTAGTGTACTTAGTGCATCAGTAAACTGATTTTCGTGGCTGACTCAGCAGGTACATTTTCTGCCCTAACTAGCAAATGATACTTTCCATGAGTGTACATGCTGAGAAGAAATTTGCCCTGCACATGCTGCAGCCATACTTAGATTGAATACTAACGTTTTTGGTCCCTGGAGCGTGACCTTGACCGTGAATGGTGATGTTTGGAGCTTCTGGGAGATCTGGATGACTCCATGTTGTGCTTTTTTCTGAGATGAACTGGGGAGCCTGTCCTGGTTAGTTCAACAGAGTCATTGTCGCTTCCCTTAAACAAATGGATATGAGAACAAACATTAGCATCAAATTGAGCATCATGTTCAAGTAATACTATACTCTCAAAGGCAATGTGAACTATTACAAAACATAGAAAAGATATTAGTGTTATCATTCCCCACATCCTCGTTGAATTTAATGTTCATTTACTTGAGTGGTGTCTTCTTACTATCAAGGGATGAAGAAGATTTTTAAAGGAAGTTTCAGGGCGCTGATTTGGGCTACAGCAAATTGTTAACTTAAAATATTAGTCAAAGACATGTCTGATTTAGCAATAATATTAATATCTGTGTGCTACACCCAAAATATTACTTTACAGGCAAAACGCATCAATCCCTACACCCAAATCTCCCCATTACTAAATATTATGTTTATACTTAATTTATAGGGCTTTCCTCAAAGTATTCACTTTAATACCCAACAACCCAATTGCTCCATTGTTTTTATGAGAGAATAATTTTAAATTATTAAGTTAACAATGGCTTAGTGGGTTGTTTGAAGTGTCCTACAGGCCATCGTCATGTTTTGCAGTCTGCTCATTGGAAAAAACAAACAAAAAAACACAAGACTGCATTTTAATCATATTCCATACTGTGTTTTAGTCGTCTTTTAGACAATTTTTAGTGACCCTCGTTTTTCTGCCTACTGAAATATTCTAAGCTCGATGAAAATATGTCTCGAAATAACAGTCCTTCACATGGAAATCAACCAACTATTTGGTACTATTCAGCCACTGGGTCAGTGGCTATGCAGTGGCTAAACAGCGCTTGCAATCGGGCTATCAATAGCACGACCCCTAATTAAATCCGCCAATCTCGCAATGTTAAAAGCTGCTTCTGGTTTTATCGGTAGTCATTTTCTCAGATACGCTACATCGACGTACGCCATCCAATGAAGATAATGAGAGATCCTGATTCTTTGGACAGAAATGTGCAAACCCATTACTGGGTTAATCGCCATCAACACAAAATAACTAGATAGCTAATATGCTATCTAGCTCGGCTAAATCCCTCTACGCTCGTCATTCATACTACCATCACTGAGCTATTTTAGCATTAGCTAGGACGCTAAGCTAAGTAATGCTAACCGCCATCTTTAAGAAAAAATATTGCTGAATAGAATTGTAAACGTGCAGTTACTCCGTTTGGATATTGCCGCATTCGTGCACGTTTCGATTATGACCGTGTAATGGTACTTACCGACATGATTTCGAAGCACACCGTATATGTAACACCGTTGTTATTGTTGACCAAGCAAACGAACACGATGAAGCAAGTACGGGTGAAGCTGCCGTTGTGCGGCTCC
Source organism: Caranx ignobilis (assembly GCA_021432705.1). Classification (NCBI taxonomy): domain Eukaryota; kingdom Metazoa; phylum Chordata; class Actinopteri; order Carangiformes; family Carangidae; genus Caranx; species Caranx ignobilis. The sequence continues at coordinate 42,397,557 of MU270014.1, read as the reverse complement.
GCTCCGTTCTTATCTGGGTTGCCAGGTCTTGCCTCTGGAATCTCCCACAGTCAGAGGAATTACCAGGGGTATGGTGAATACGCAAAAGAAAGCCCAGTGTAACAACAAAGTAGTTATAAGTAGCTACATAATATAACATAGCATGTAATTCGATACACTGAATTGTACCTCTGTGGTTTACGAGTTTTGCAAGTTTAATCAGTTAAAATATGATGAATAGCGGTGGTATTTATCATGTAAAAGGATTTTTTTTAATTTATTCGGTATTCCAAATATGCTCAGTGGTGAATGAAACACCCTAACCTTTAAACCACTGTCGAGACTGTTGCAGGATAAATAGATAGACTGAAATCTCCAATCTGGCAACAAAGCAGAGCTTTCTGGGCAGCCCAAAGCCCGCCCCCTGTCTAAAGGTACTATTGTATTGTCCCTCAATATAGCCTGTCAGGCCTTACATAGGCCGCTTATGTCTAGCCCAAAAAAGCTTCGTATCAATTATACATATTATATTTACATTACAGTGGGATACCATAAATATAAGGGCTGTGTGGGGTTTACTCCTGCCTGTCCTTACAAAGCAGGCTGAATTTATCTTGTGGCGGAAGTTGTATCTGGAAGTCATTGCTCTGAGAAAATTTAACAACTACTTCCTGTTAGTTTTCTGCGACCCGCCAAATTCTAAAGGCAGTCTGCATGAAATAGAGAAGGAGGAGGATACTGAAGCTAAAGCTGTACTGTTGAGCTATGATTATCTAACGATTTCAGTTGTAAGTTACTATTTACTGTCTTATTAAAACTGCCCAACGTGTTATTGCTCATAAATATCAGAAGTTCGCCTTGAATTCGGTTGGGTTTATAAATATCACTTTGGCGTCATCGTAATGTAAAACTGACGTTGGGAGGCAGCTTAAGTACTAAACAATGCTAACTGAGCTAGCCGAACTACGCATTTCAAGTATTTGAGTGACTCGTATAGAGGCATATTTTCATCACAAATAAAACATCTGATTGCTTCCATGTAAGGCGAAACTTTAAGAAATGGCGACGTGGAGTGAAGTTGATCTCCTGACCAACGAGGACACAAACACTGTCCGGTTGGGCAGTGTGTCAGGGCAGGAGTACGGTAGTGGCTTGTATCAGGTGGATACTTTGGTCAGAATCTCCGCTGCCGATGAGGTAATGTTTAAAGACTGTATTAACTGTTACAGACTCGAACATGTTCGTGTATAGGTTACCTGTTACATCAATAACATCCAACTGTTGGCAGTTTTATCTGTCACCATGATCGGGACTGCACTGACTGGACCATACCTGATTTGAAATGCTGGTTCTTGCAGGTGCAGACAAACCCTCGTCTCTCCTCCTCCAGTGGTTCAAACTGGGGCGTTGTTGTTGCTGACAGGACTGTAATCCTGTTTGACCAGAGCTATCAGGTTATCCTGCTCCTCCTTGACTTTGGTATGTATATTTATCTGATGCCCCCCTGTTGTTGTGAAAAAAAAAAGATTAGTTTGATGAAGGGGATAAGTAGCATACTAGATCCAATTCTGTCATTTTAACAATGCACCTGTAATCTGTCACAATACATACTGTACATTAATCCTGAGATTTATTTTTCAGAAACTGATGTGGATGCTATTGACGTGTGTCTGGAGGGACAGTTTCTGGTGGTCTGTGAAAGAAGTGGTAACCTTCATTTGATCTATGTTCCACACAAGAGGATCCTCCTCACCAGGGTATGATTGTTTTTTCTGAATATCTATAAGATCTAATAGAGCAGGACTGCATCTGATATGATATGGTCACTCTGTATAGTTTGTGGTGCATGGTATGTTTTATATACATTATTAACATGTGTCATTTTCTGGGTTTTTAGGCTCTGGTAGAAAAACCATCCAGTGGAGATGAGAGAACATATCACTATCTCATAGTAGAAGAGGACAAGACATCTTTAGGTGAAATTTCTTGATGGACATGAAAAGGATCCATAGTTGAAAATGATTGCGTAATGTGCACTGTGAACAAGGGGAAATTTGGAATTTATTCTCTAACTCATGTTTCTGGTTGACAGGGTTGTACCATGTGTTTCTTCTGATCAATGATGGGTTTTTCCACATTACTAACCTTGATTTGGCAAAGATTGAAACAGGTAAGAAACTTGTGCACAGTTTTTGTTGGAGCCATGTTTTGACTAAATTAAAATTTCCTTTTTATTTGACAACTCAGCTATTGAAAAAATGGATGTAGGAGCTTTGAAAGAGGTAAGTTAAGGACTTTATTTCTATGCAATAGTGATTCATTTTTTTTTAACTGCACACTGCCGATACATAATCACCTTTTTTCTTGATTCAGCTTCAGTCTCTAATCAAGATAGACTTCTGCTCCACCAAGGATTATCATGACAAGGGCTGCAATACTGCAGTGATGTTCAACCAGGGTCATGAAATCCACTTTCTCATTGGGGTGAGAGTTGAAGAGTGAAGTTTTATTGATTTATTTACAACCTGTAGTCATGATACATACATACATACATACATAAGAGGTAGGATACTAATACTTATGGCTTCTTTTCTTTTCATCCCTGCTCATAGTTGCTGTTGCCTCATTTTTCTGTTTGAAAATCAAATCACAAGCAGTGACTTTAAAATGTTACTGCATTTTTCACATACAGGAGTTGCATCTAGATTCTCGCAGGATTGGATTTGTTGGTCCAAGATTTTTTTAAAACTTACCATTAATGTTTTTCACAATAGTTGCACTGCTGTTGGTCATGGCACAATCTAAGTGTCTTTCCAGGATAAACTTTGAAATTTAAGAAAAGTTTGAATTAATTTATTTATTATTTATTAATTTCCACCCTGAATATAACTTCCCTGAGCTGGATAATTGCTGATTTACATAAAGCAGTGAAAGAAGATTGTCATCTTCACAGGGAGCTGAGGAGAATGTTTTGACTCAATGGACGATGGACCCTCATCAGGCCAAGATGTGTCTCACTCACTCTGTCGACAATAATTTAATTCCAGGTAAGCTCGTGAAGAACAGTATATAGCTACAGCTTTGTAGTATGTCATCTGCTGAAGAGATAGTTATTGTTTGGAATTAACTCCCGTTTAAAAAAAAAACAATAAGGCAAACAATTATATTGTCCATTTACTATGACATCTCCTTTTATTTTTATTTCAAAAGGTGTGAGAAAGATGATGGTGATGGAAAATCTCTTGTATGTTCTTGACACTGAGGTTTGTTCATTGGCATCACCATTACACATATCACATATCAATGCATGTTATTCACTCACAAAGATTTCAAGTTTCCATGTGGATCACTTTGTGTTTTTCCTTACTCTCAGGATGTCCTGAGTCTTTGGGACCCACACTTCCTTGTCATGACCCATTGTTGGCCAGAAATTGCCATTCATGACTTTGAACTCACCACAGAATGTGGCTCTGCCTCCATGGTGGCGTATGTATCAGTGTTGTGTGCTGTGGGTGTGAATATGGAGAGTGCTGTGCTGTCTTTAAACAATGTTGAAAATGTAAATAAATATGTGTGTATTACAGCCAAGACAAGGGAAGCTTGAAGATGATTGCTCTGACAAAGCAAGATGGTCAGGTAACTGTATAACTCCTTTTAGTAAGAAAGTATAAAAATGATTATCTCAAGTCTTATTCTGAACTGTTTTTATTCTTCAGATCAGCTCACTGCAAATCAGAGTTCTGCCCTGTATGACTGTGTGCTACTCTCTGGATGTCTCCTCAGTCTGCTGTCTTGTGCAGACAAAAATAAACATGGTATTATGGTATTATATTAATTGTTATTTGGATTTTCAATGTAACATGTCTAAATGTTTATATTGCTGCATGTTTAAGATGGTTCTCTCTCTCTCTCTCTCTCTCTTAAGGACACAATTTATTTGGTTGAGTGGATTTGTCAGAACCCAGACAGGTAAGAGTGGTTTTGTATAATTACTATGATGTCAAGACAGAACTTGTATTGAGGGAATTGATTTTAAATATTAATTGGCGTGTTGTTATTTTTTTCCTGTATAAATAGTCAAGGGGAGCCTATATCGTCTGTTGTTGTCAGATGCTTCACAGAGGCACTGCCTGAAAACAGGTAACCCTTTTTATGTCATACTTTCCAACAGTAAGCAGTAGTTTGTGCAACCACCATTTGAACAATGTCAGTATAATATGACTTACATGACTTTTCTGTCACTCCCAGACTGAGCAGACTTCTGTACAAACATATGTTTGAAGAGGCTGAAAAGTTCGCCATCACATTTGAGCTGGATTTAGAGGTAAGTCTGTGTTATTAAGGCAGAGCTAGAATTATAGCCTCATGGGTGTATGTCTCCGTCCCTCAGACTAGTTTCAGGTTATATTCCTTTTTATTCAGAGTTATATTAATACATGACATCAAACATTTGTGAGATTTTTAATTTATTATAATTGCTGTATGAACTGTGACAAGGCCAAACCCACATTTTGTGAGGTAATTGTGACCTTGACCTTTGGAATTTCACCTCCAAAATCATCTTCTTTGACTCCAAGTGAATGTTTGTGCCAAATTTGGAGGTGTTACTAAAATGTGATGTCCACAAGAGTGGCATGAATAAAGGCTGCTGTCAGTGCAGAGGCATCAAGATTAAGATGTTTCACAAGTTGTGTTGAAAAGATGGTGCAGCTGGTGGTATTGTTCTGCTCTAACTGCAACCACACAACCACAACTAATGACTCTGTTTTTGTTCAGCTTGTTTACAGGGTGAAGCTTGACTTTGTGCTGGAGCAGCTGGCCTCTGCATCAGTGGGTGGCTATGGACAGGATGTGTGGTCTGAACTTGTGGAAGAAGCCAAAACCAATCTGATGAAGATCACAGTGAGTTTAACCATGCTGTGCTGGAGTCTTGTACACACCGACAAAACATGATTTGTGGTAGACGTGTCAAATTGAAATTGGTGTCACGTTTCAGTTTCTCATGAATTGATGTGCATTTTTTGTGATGCCTAGGATGAGCAGTATGTGGTGGAGTACTGCCTCAAAGCTCCGTGGCCGACCTTTGACACAGCAACAAAGATGTTGAACCACGCCGCCTCGCGTTACAACTCCTTACAGATAAAAGAGGCCTTGGACAGACTGGCCACTTTCTGTTGCCTGCATGGTGTGGAAAATTTCAAGTAGGTGGAGTGACAAATACTTTATTGTCTCATAAAGTAACATTGTCATTTTTTGGATTTTCTATTACACTCTGTAGTGTTTGACGCTAGTATTGTTACTCTGTCATTATTCATAGTGGGATTGCCTGGATCGAGTTTCTGAACACCACTGACAATTTTGGAGAAACTCTGTCACGCCTAAGAGAAGGAGACATAAAGGGTGCACAGCTCCTTTGGCTCAGATATGAGGTAGCAAATTAATAAAGCAGAAGAGCTTCATTCATCCCCCAAAATTAATGAATGTACAAAAAATCCTGTGATCACATGAGTGTGTACATATACTACTTTATACAAGTGACTTAATGAGCTATTTCAGGATAAATTCAATCCAGTCAAACTGAACAAGCAAAATTAACTATGTTTGAGTAATTTTGTAATGTTGGTGTCAGTCCTGATGTTGTTCACCGCTGGCTTTTGTGACAGGGACAGTTTACAGTGGTGTTTGATGAGAGCAAGCTCGAAGCTGTGCTCAGTGCCATCCCAGAGGACCTGCCATCCCAAGAGCTCTTTCCTTGGCTTCGGACAGTCTTTGTTCCTTTTGTGAGAAGAGTGCTCCCAACAAAACGAGTATGGATACAACGTCTCAGTCATAAAAAGGCTCTCAACTGCACCATTATTGTTCTTATGTTTTCAGAAGTAAAAGTGCTATCTTTATGTGCTCATAGAAAATCATGGTGAGATGGCTAGAGCAGAGGGTAAGGAATCTGGAGCTGACAGAAAAGGTAAATAATAAAAACCAGTAACTAACACTAGTAAAGAGAATTCATTGGTTTCAAATTTCTCAGTGAGTTTGACATAAGTGTAATAAAGTGGGGGGTAATGCTGTCCATCACTTGTTCATCTATAAGGTACACCCACTGTAAATCTCATTACTTTTAGTTAACTAATTAAATAACATAAAAAATAAATGATGTGTCATTCATCACAGTGTAACTGTCGATTATGAATTTGTTTTCCCAGGGAGGTTGGCCACAGAACGGGTTGGACATGGCAAGCCTTGGTTTCCATTCGTTCCCTTCTTTATGGACATGGATGAAATCTGTAAGTTAGCCATATTTCCTCGGTCCTCTATGTGTGCGCTTTCCCAGTGATGATCTACGTGATGACTCATGTGGATTTTTTTCCTAAGGATGATGATAATTATGGTGGAAAGGAGGTGGACAGCCTCAAGTGCCTGATATCCAACCTCCGTCAACTGCTGGACCTCCACCGCAAATACAACTGCAGACTTTCACTTTCAGTCTTTGAGAAGGTTTGTCTATTTCTTTTTTCTTTTCTTTTCTTTTAAATTAATTACAGTAATTAATTTTTATTTGAAACATGATGTCATCGTTTTCCCTAGGTTACAATGCTCTGTCAGCTACTGGCTCAGAGCAATGAATAATATGAAACAGAAACTAACCACTTGTTTTACTTATGTATTCCCCCCTGCACCTACGAGTTCCTGTATCCATGAGCATAGACAAAAATAAAAAAGAAAAAAAAAGATGAGTATAGTCATCTAGACCCAGACATACATTCACTCCAACATACCTCCATTGAGAAGGTGTTTTTCTTATTATTGACATATTCTAATTACAACCAATCTTAAAATAAATTCCTGAATATCTTGCGTATGCCACAGGCTACAGCTAACTACATAGGGTTAAGTATTTTTACAAAAAGTGAATGAAATAGTAATATTATTGATTATGCAACTTATCAATGCTCATCTCTTTCTCTAGATGTCAGTAGAGTGATTGAATTGTATAATGGAAGAGATGGCCAGTGAAAAAAAAGTCAACTGATCAACTGTAAAACAAGTCTCGCTTAAATAGTTTATGAAACTGTGAATCACATGATATTGTTGTTGAAGCTTATTTTCAGTAATGCTGTTTTTTTTTTTGTTCCCATTTTAATGCATTTTTCTCCTCCATTAATTTGATAGGCAAGTGTTCGGAGTGTCGCATTCTTCATGCTGGACAAAGTGCCAGCTCCAGAGCTGATCGATGCCACGGTGAAAAACAGCATCCTGCCGTATGCCAAAGAGCATAAGATTTCTTTTGATGAGCTGCTTCTTCAGTACATCAAGGTAAACTCTACCACAGCCAAACCCACTCGGCACTTGGATTTCATTTTCTAAACACCCTGTGATGCCCTTTGTTTCTCCTCCTCTCTAGGATTTGCTGGAGCGCTGCAGTTCTCAGACCACAACACTTTTCACAGAATGGGAAGCCAAAGCAGTGGCTGTTCTTGGTTGCATGACGGACACTGATGTGAGTTTGTAACAGTACTGCAGTTACACACAATTCACAACATGCACAAGAAGGTTAATCATTCACAAATTCAGAAAAAAAACTAAACTAGCAAATAACATGGTGAATAGAAGTAAGAGTTGTGAAATCTCACATTTTTGTGTTATTTGCCAGCTTATGGTGGATGCTGTGCTGGAGATAATGCAGAAAGCTGTGGTACCCTGGAGTAACGTGGTGGAAAAACTGGTGCAGCAGTACCTAGAGATGGATGGACCAAAGTATGTTTACATTCTCCTCACCTTGAAATGGTTACTATTATGTAACAATATTAACAAAAGCAGCCTTTGTGTGATTTTCTTGTACTTGATTGATCCTCCAGACAAGAGCTTTTAAAGGAGAGCTACCATCTGATGGAGATAAAGAAACTTCTCAGGGGCTACGGGATCCGCAACTTCAACCTCTCTAACAGCACTCATATTATGGTAAGTTTAATTTGATCAGTTACATGACCACATAGTGTGTTAAGCCTACTTGTACACTTACACTGCTCTGATATGTGTCTTCCCCAGACACTGATCAGATACATCCTGAAGCAAGACCTGCCAACATCTTTAGAGGATGCCCTGAAACTAGCTGAGGCCTACAAACTTCCAACCTCGCAGATAAATTACTTGTATCTCATCCAGTTGATTGGCCAAGGCAAGGTATGATAATCAGTGCAGAAATTTGAAATCAGCAAATTTATATTTTGTAGATTTCTGTGCATTCTCGGTGTGTTGGTAGGCACTGTTTTGTGCTGTTTGCAGACTGAGGAATGCATAACTGCCCTAAAGAGGCTGTCCACTGCAGAGGCAGAGTGTGTGGTCGAGCGTCTCACAACCTGGGCCAGGCTGGCACTGGAAGACAAAGACCACATCTCAGACGAGGTGGGGGCAGGGAAGATGGCATGTGCTCGAAATAAAAGTTCATTTATATCTTGCATTCAAGGACCAGTTTTGTGAATAATATTTAAAACCACGTAAGTCATATGCCGTGTGTTAAGATGCTTTAGAAAATCAAGGGTCCTTGCTTTGTAGTAAATGATATTTCAATCTGCTGCTGCTTGCACTTTGCTGATCAGACGTACCCGGGTTTTCCGTATTCACTGTAAATCTAATCAGGATGCAGATTTACCTGATAATGGATCATACATAAATTGAAGAGGGTTATGCATCCATACGATGAACATACATTCTGTCAGTTTGTACATCTGATCTTTTTCTCCATCTGACTTGAATAGCACAAGAAGCAACAGATGGTCATAGCTCAGGTGATTGTGGAGGCTCTGAAATACTATTCTGGATTATGTGCAGGTAAGGATTCATTTTACACAGTTTAAAACGTGAACAGCAAAGTAAGGAAAAGCTTTAGTTTCAAAATCATTTTTTCTTTGCTTGGTCACTAAATTGCTATTAAGGACTTAAGGAAAGTTTTGTTTGCAGTTTAGAGCAGCAGCAACCCTAACATCCCAAGTCAATGCTTTTAAAATGCCTTTTATATTCCTGGATATGGTCACCTGTAATGATATAAGAACAGGAGAAATTGATTGTCTAAGCCCAGCTGAGGCAAAGGTTCATGAAATTATCTTATAAATGTCCACCTGAGCATCCATACGTGATAACAGATTTCATGTCCTCTGCAGACGATGCCCTCAAAAGTATGGAGTGTGAGAACAACCTCGCCATGTTCAAGGCAATCGCCCACTTACAGGTGAGGTTCACGGAAGAAAATGTTTTTGGCCGTTATTCCATCGGTTCTTCATTGATTGATCTGCTGCCATTTTTGTCATTTTCTTTAGGAGGACTTTGACGTTTTCTTCACCCCCTCCAACTATGAGGATCCAACCATTAGAAAACAGATCCAGGAGCATCACATCACTGCTTATGAAAACACACGTGGCCGCTCTTCATCCAAGGGGAAGGCTATGACGACCCCAGTTGTAGCTAATGATCCAGATGGAAAGACCAAGACCATATCCACTGAGGCTGGGTTGCGTCGTCTAGGGAGACAGCTGCAGCGTACCGAACAGGAGCTCTGGTCTGACTTGGCCCTGCGAGCTTTGAGAGTGGGCAAGGTGGACAAGGCCCTGAAGATCCTCAGGTTTGCATGTGTGGATGCTGTGATGAGAGAATGAACACAGATGGTGGTTCCTGTTGTGTTCGACTCATTTTTTGTTTTTCTGTTCTTTGTGTCTTCAGTGAGCTGTATGAACACCACTGCAACACCAACACAGGGAAGGTTTTGTTCACTGCTGCTAAGACATTGTGCCAGATGCTGGAGGCAGATGTTCCCATGGTTCTTCCCAAAAACATTGACTTGCCAGCAGTCATCCACGCGCTGGCCTGCCAGGCCGTCACTGTGTGCCACCCAGGTACAGAACATCAGTGTTCAAAACACAGTCCATGCAGGTGAAAATGTCTCTAACTCAGTGAATGTTGTTGTGAAAACTAGACTTGAAATACGTCATTGACTCATCTTAAGCACAGTTTTAGTGGCAAACCCTCAGATGAGATACAAACAGAAAGACCTCCGCTTGTTTTACAGCTAAGATATCTGCAAAAGAAAGGTTGATCTGATCTTGTTGTAGATTATAATTGCAATCTGGAAAACACCTTTTGACAGCCTGGTTCATGAGACATTTTTTGTCTGTGTGTGGGTTCTTATCTAGTCTGACTCACCTCTGTTGCTTTGAAGTATGTGCAAATTGCAAAATTAAAATCCTGTTCATTATGATGATCATTTACAGATTTGCTCCTGGACTGTATGGAGCTTTGCAAGTGCACACGGATAGCTATGGATGTGTATCATCAGTGTCAGTTATCAGACAACTATGGCTTTATAGCAGAGGTCAGTATCTCATCTATTTCCAACTTCATTTCCTGTTTTTTTTTTTTTTTTTTTTTTTTTGGTCTGGTTTGTACTTGATGTGTTGTTTGTCTGTAGACATTTAACCTCAGGGACATTCAACATATTTTCACAAATGAATAATTAGGAATCTACCGTGTAAAATATCCTAGGGGCATGATTATTGTTTTCATTTCTAAGTTTGCGCATTTACAGTTACAGTCTACTCATTTAATGTGAATAAGTTCCCGTAACTTTGTTACTAGCGGTTCATTGACAAGCTAACAAAAAGCATTTAACAGTCTTTGCTAACTGTTTAATGCCACAGGACTCGACCTTGGAGAAAGAAAAGGATCCATGCTCTCAGTGGAGCTTCCAGGATGTTTTTAAGGAAGATTGCATTGTTCTGGACCCAGTGTCTGTGCTCCCAGTCCAGTATGAAATCACCACCTGCCTGCTGCCTATTTCTCAGGGTTAGAAGATGCTTGCATTTATCATCTCATGTAGGATTTCATCACCCTATGCACTCTGCAACTGGTTAGTCTCATCTGCTGTCTTGTTCATTTATTCCCATTCTTACAGATACCAAGCTGTACCCCCTAGACTGCTCCTGTCTGTCACACTGCTCATTTGAGGATGGTCAGTATTTAAGCAGATACCCTGTTTGTTTTTCTATGTAAAGTTGTAATTTTGAAAATTACCGTTGTCTCTTGCATGGCCCACATGTAGGTTCTAACTACCTGCAGCCCCTCCTGGGCCCCATGACCAACATGTTACAGATGTTACAGGAGTGCAGTCAGCTGGAGCTGGCCCTCAGAGTGCAGGTCAACTGCTACGGTAGCTGCCTGCAGCACGTCACCTCTAATGTAATGGACACAAAGCTCTGTGTACAGGTATGACTGCAACATGTCCAGTAGAGCTGGGAGTGACAGCGACATTTGTGTTTCTGGACCAAATATACTCTTATTACATTTTCTCAGCTTTATGGCACCCAAGAGCTTATGAAGTACAACATTTGCCTGAATGAACTCCAGAAGACAACTACATCCACTGTGAAAGCTGTGGCTGTGGCCCTTTTGAACAAGGTGAGTCTGCAGAGTCCTGTAGTGTGAGATAGTAATATCCAGTTTACCGTAAATTTCTAAATAACTGTATCCCTGTTTTCTGTGTGCTGCAGGTGTTAAACTGGAGAATGGTTGATCATGATTTTGCGATTGGACTCTGCACACTTCTCCCCAAAGCAGAAGTCTTCAAAATACTGTGGAAGGTTATTGACAACACCTGGCAAAACTATGACAAAATCTTGGTAGGTGTTTTGGTCACTGTTCTTTATTTTATTGTGAAACCTTCTTGTTCTAAGTGTTGTCTTAGCATGGTCACGTATTGCCACAGTTGCAAAAATGAACTGAACATGCTATTTAGTTATTGTTGAATCCTGTTTTAGATCCAAATCTTAAGCATTTTGAGATAGCCATGACCAAACTTGGATCAATTTGTTGAGGAAAAGCTGTTCCAGCTGATCCAGATTCACTAAATGCGCACCTATCAGTCTCTGTTATTCAAGGCAAATCTCTTTTCTCCAGGCTGTGGCCAAGATTGGGGCCAATCTCTGCTGCTTGTACAATGAGGCAGTGGAACAAGAGAAGTTTCTGTCCGTCATCACTGACGCTGAGTGGGGAATCAAGCTCAGCAAGCTAGAGGTAATCCAACACTGGAGCTCATTGGTCAAGGGCAAAGATATTCCACTAAAGTCATCTTAAAAATATATGTATTAATATATACAGTACATAAACACAAGAAATGCAGACAAATATTTGAACAGGAACAGGAAAATGGACTAGAAGGTTCATGTTAAGTGTATTCAGACTTAATAATGGAGTATCCATAGTTGTAATGAAGTGAGAGAGTGAATGTGAAATTTGCTTTGGTGTCTCTCACATGACTGAACTTGTGTACTCCTGCTCTGCTGCAGATATCCATCCAGTCAGTGTTCCGCCAGCGGCCTGAGGTGAAGCGTTGTCTTGTCCCTGTTCTGGTAAAGAACAGGAAGATCACCCCAGACATCATCCTCGAGTACTGCAGGTCAGCCACTCACTCTACACTGTTCCCATTTTTCCAACTGTTTCATTGTGGAATATCACATAATGTTTTGTGTCCAGTCTCTGCTTAATGTCACCCTACGCTTAAACCCGCAGCACCTTTGGTTTAGACCGTGACAGTGTGATCAACCTGTACATCACCACCTTACTGCTGCTCCAAGAGGACGAGGAAGGTGCAAGTGACCTGAGTGCAGGACAGGAAGAGGCGCCGCCTCTGTGTCATGCAGAAGCGCTGGAGCGAGTCCTGCTGATCATCCCGAAGTTGCACAGCACCAGCGAGCTCACTGACAGTCTCTGTGTTGCTTTATTCAAGGTCTGTGCATGGGGAGGTCTGGTGGGGGGTAGCCTACATGATACATGAGTGAAATTTCCGATAAATTTCACTAGTCACTTAAATTTTTCCCTAGAATAAATAACACTGTATTTGGCATAGCACCGCATCTAAACTCAAACACTGCAGGTGTTGTACTATCAATTTGTATTGGTGTTTCTATTGTGTAAAGTGAATTTAAGTTTGGCTTAACTTGCAAAATGTCTCTTGTACAGCTCAGCCCCTATAACTATGAGAGGATTGAAATAGTGATGAAGATCATACAGGCTGCAGATGCAAATGTAGCCAGCTTCTCCATAAGTCAGGTAAAAAAAAAAAGTGTATATGGGCACATTAGTTGTCTTCAAATGGTATTTTTGCAAACTTGCCATCAATGTCTTTTTCATGCACAGGCAATGGGCCTTCTTCAGCACCTGAAATCCTACAAGCGCATCTCTCCTCCATCAGACTTGGAGAACACATATCTTCTGGAAAACAACCTCCTGCCAAACCTGTCTGACGTCCGACTGCCCTTCCACCTGCTTCTGCAGACCAAACATTTCTGGAAGATTATCTGTGAGTTAAAAACGTTAGTTTGCTTGATTTCACTTGCTGGCGAAATGAAATTATTCTGATGATGTATGTGAAAGCAAACAGGAAGGAAATGCTCTTACTTCATTTATTCATTATTGATTACTTCATTTACATAACATCATTTTTAGCCACTTATGAGTCAGAGAGTCAAGAGTTGCTCAAGTGGGTGATAGTAAAACTTACAACTTTGCATCTGTGCTTTGCCTTCTAGGATTTCTTAGAGAAACTTGTTGAAATAAAATTGTTTTTATTTAACTTAATTAATATTAGGAGTTAAATAGATCTGTTAAGACTGAAAAAAAAAAACAACTAAAAATCAAGTTCTGTGTTTAGCTCCTGAGCTGAGTGAGGAGACCTTCCCTACACTTCTTCTAATCAGCAAACTGATGAAGGTACATGACACTGAAGCAGTCTTACTGTATGATGTCTGTGACTGTTACAGGGTTGGACATTATCAAGGTTATTCAAACCATCCTGTCTCATTTTAGGTGAGCCTCGACAAGTTATACATGTCAGCAGCAAACCACATATTCGAGAAGAAGCTGAAGCCCCTGCTCTTGGAGCAGAGGAAAAATAGTTGTCATGGCTACAACGAGACTTATAAGGTGGCCAAGACCATGATGAAGTACATCCAGTGCATCCAGAGCTCAGAGTGGGCTGCTGCAACAGCGTACAAGATCACCCAGGAACTCCCAGCAGGTCTGACCTGCAGATTAGTTGCTACCCTACACTCGGGTTAGGTTGCTATGTGGTTACACTGACTTGTTTCTCACTCTTTACAGGCTATGAGAAAACTCAGTCCCTTAGAATCTGTTTGGCCCTTGGAGATGCATGGCTGAAAGATCCAAATCTTGAGGTCTGTGTTTTTCACCTGGAGAACTATACAAAATAAAACGTAAAATTGTCTCAAATCTCAAAGGTTTTGTACATTAGTTGGTTACAATCTGCTCTTCTCTGGTCCCATGCAGGAAACAGCACGGGCCAGAGCCGAGACCTTTCTGTCCAAGCTGAATCTGCAGTTCAAGTGTTCAGCTACTGAGAATACGTTGATAGCCAGCCAGCTGAACAGTCCAGAGCATCTGAAACTGACCAGGGTGCCGACCAGGCTCATCGCAGCTCTGTATGAGCACAGTAGCGTGGAGCAGCGCTACAGAGATGGTCAAATTCATCCTGGTGAGATCATTTTCACACAGACTTTAATGCACTTCAAGGTCTATGATCCATTTTGCTTTATTAAAATGTCCTGGAAAACAGGTCAGTCAGCTATAAACTACCTACTTAACACTCTACTATCCTGTCTCTCAAATTATAATAATTAGAAGTAATAATTCCTTTAGCTACACAGCACCTTTTTAAAGGCAAGGGTTTACAAAATGCTTTGACATAAAAACAAAAACATACAGAAATAGAAATAATAAAAAGAAAGTTCAAGCATTAAAACAACATAAAGCAGCTGAGTGAGGTGAGAATTAAAACATAAAAGCATAAAGACGCAAACGCAGCAAGAAGCAGTTTAGAGCAGTTGAATAAAACAGTGCCAAAAAAAATATAGGCAAAAAAGACAGACAATAGAAGCAGTAGGACAGTGAGGATAAAAAGGCATAAAAGCAAAACAAATAAATTTAGGATGTTGGGGCTAAAACAGAGAGAGTAGAGTGATAAAAAAGTATGATAGGATGAAGAACAGAGGACATGACTACATCAAATAAAAGTGACTTGATGATCAGATGATTAAACTGTGATTAAAATAGTTCCATATGCCATGTACAAGTCCTCAACAGTGTTCTTTTTCATTTGTTCTCCATGTGTCTCAGACATACACACTGCAGTGAAGGAGATAGCCACAGTCAACAGTGTGGATCTCCTGAAAATCCGAAACATAATGTTGGAAAAGTGGATCTGCAAAACGGGTCCTGCTGTTGCCAAGGTTTGTCTGTCTTAGTTTACTCCTCAGAGTTTCTGTTCATTTCCTTTTCCATCCGCTGGCTTTGAATTTTGACGAAACATTTTTTCTCTAACAAAGGACATTGGCAATCATGAATGTGTCAGCAACATTGAGGAGGACCCAGACTTAATGAGGTGAAGGCATCACTGTCTCTGGTTGCAGCGTTTTGCATCTAAATGAATGTTTATCTTATTTTTGTAATCATACTTGGCTGAAAGTCACTGTATATGTGACAACAACACTGACTGGGTGAAATTGTGCCACCAAAATGTGTCAGATCAGTTAATGTTTTTTGTTGTTTTTGTTTGTCAGGGTGGTGCACCTGCTGCAGCCTTACCCTGTGGATGATGCTTTCCGTCTTCTAAGCCCTATCCTATCTGCTGAAACTTGGGTGAGGAATAAATTGCAATTCAGTTGAACCCAGACAAATTGTTAAGAGAAAGCATTGCATTGCCTATTTTTGGATTTTCTCTCATAGCCCCTCAGCTCTTCGGGGCCTCGGCTGACCTTCTGCCATCGAACTCGGGCTCTGATTTGTCTCATTCGCCTCGCCAATGCAGAGACTCTGGAGGCTCAGTTACAGATACCCAGGACCAAAATCCAGTAGGAGGAACTGTTCAGTCAATTTCAGCTCATAATGTTTGTGTCGATTGGTTCATTTTCACCAATGCTTCTGTATTTTATATTTCCATGCAGATATTACCTGAAGTGCTATATCTTTGTCTCTCAACTGGAGGCATTAAACATCCCCTACACAGTGCAGTCTTTCCTCAGCAGTCCCAAAGAAGGACTGATTAAAGGGTTGTGGAAGAACCACAGTCATGAGCCACAGGTACTTTTCTGACCTGAAAATGTTGCAGCTATTTTGGCTTCACTAGTAGGTTAAAAAATGGTAAACACAGCACACAGACCAACTCACCCACTTCATTTCAGGCGGCGCAGTTGGTGGCAGACCTGTGTTTGGAGTATCAGGTGTACGACTTCCAGCTGTGGAACAGTCTGCTTCAGAAGATGCTCTGTTTCAACCTTGTAAGGGCACATGCACTAAGAAATTCACTGTCAAAGGGAACAAAACACAACATCTTGCTCCC